>JARHVA010003132.1:792500-1472500 GCA_037957365.1 Torreya grandis
TAGTTGTAAAGCCAGTTATGTAACTTACTAGCATCCTCTTAACCATTGTCGAAGCTCAATATCATGCCATTATGTAGAGAGGGTTAGTTAAAGAAGGAACATCTTAAATTATTGAAGACATGCATTAAAAAAAAATCCTTTCACGGGATAATAAAATCCACTCCCAAGGGAAGCAAATCCATTCCCAAAACATGGACGAAAGAGACAACATCCACTCCCAAATTCCCTTCAACTATTGTAGTCTTTCATTATAAATAGGAATCTCATGCAATGAAAGCATTGTAACTTTGATAATATCCATGGATATCCTCACGAGGTAACCAACATGTGTCTAATACCATCAATTCACCTTTGTAGCTAGCATACTCCCATCTAATGAGCTCTACTATAGTTATGTATGTGCCCAAACCAAGCCAATAGATTGTGTTTGGCCATCCATGCCATCATCCTATGTCTTGTATGTATCCTTATATTCTATGTGTCTTCCTTATATTCTTTGTTCCCTCTTACCTACCACCATTTTTAAAGTTTCACCATGAATTACTCAAAGATGTTAGATCATGACGTATCAATAACTTTGATGTTTTATTTTATTATTTTTTTAAATGAAGATAATGAAAGTGAGTTTTTAAATTTTATTTCATATTAAAATCAATACTAATTTGATATTATTGCATTCAATTAGCATCACTTATCATTGGATTTGTATCAATTTTAGAAATAAATTTTTAAAAAATACTAGAGATGCAATTCTAAACTAGTTTCGCATACTAATTGAACTAAATGTAGTAATGAACATAATGATAGCTTGGACAATGATAATGCTGTAAAATTTTATTGAATCAATGTTTATGTATATTGTTTTATAAATTAACAAAAACACTTGTTTATTTATAGGCAATTTAATTCAAATTAGGCCCTATTTAGATCACAAACTAATCTTTAATGGTTACAAGAGAAAAATATGAAGAGAAGTGAAAGGGTGAACTCCAACTTAATAAAGACTAATAAAATGGCCTAGGACCATCGGGGATACTCTTTATAGATTCTAGGGGTCCTCTTGGAATAGACGTCGGGTCATTCCTATCATGGAGTCCAAAAAGTACATGAGATAGAATAAAAATTCCCAAGGAGATAAGAAGAAGGTAGTGGACCATTGAAAGTTGAAAAAATGGACCAATACTGCTTAATTTGATCAATAATTGATAAATATACAAACACAAAAAAATTACATGAAAATAGGGTCACACAGGGGCTAGTTTACCATAATTACTAAAAATTATTTTTGAATTACATGAGGATGACATTGTTGCAACAAACTTGTATTTGAAAATTCACAAACATACAACATCAATGTAATAGAGTTTAAGAAGTGGATTTTATACTATTAAAATTCATTTTATCTTCAACAAACATGTTAAACTTTTCATTCACCTTTATATTTTCTCCTTATGTCTATCTCAGACACATGGAATGATCATGCAACATATGCATTCATAGATCTCCTAATATGTCTTGTCCTTTAACATTTCTTACATTCATTGACATTGAAACACGTGGCAAGATCCTATTGGCTCATAGTCATAAAGATTACAAAGTCATTTTTGGATTTTGAATGAATTCATTTGTCTTTGTGTGTTTGCATGGATTTTTTGCTTCTATTTCATGTTCTCTTTGGTGTCTTCAAATTTCTATTTATGTTTGAAGTGACCATGTGGTAAAATATATGCAATGCTTCCTCACCTAAGTTATGAACCTTTGTCTCTTCTTTACTTTATTGTTCTTAATGAGACTGAGAAATGTGGTCTTTTTTTATTGGGTTGTGTTGAGAATTGTTCATATTGTTGAGTTTTGGCATTGATGTTGTCATTGATTGCAAATGTTCTTGAGAAAGGTCTTCATGAGGTCATTAAAGAATGTAGATATGAGAGAGGACATAGATCAATGTTGCAGTGATTATCAGAGTGTAAGGCATGTTTGGTATATGTTTTTATGACTGCATGAGTGGATGTGAAGGTCATCTTGGAAGGTCCTTGTTATCAAAGTTATCAAGTGCTTGAACCTAGTAAGTGACTTGAGAAGGTATGTGCATAGGATGCCTAGTCTTATGCATGAAGGGTCATGATGGCTTGGTAAGATGAATACACATAGGCATGAAATTTTGTATTAGGTTTATTGAGCATGTATATGAGGCATTGGAACACTCATGTGAGTCTCAAGGTGAGCCTATAGGGGTAGGACCTACAAACCTAGTCTGTACTTAGACCACTTCTAGACCCAACCTGGCCTAATGAGGTATAATAGTCTATTGCCAAGATCTGTGGAAGTGTATGAGCATGGTAAGAGGTTTTAGTGAATGTATATGAGGTTTTGAGATCTTGTAAAGAGGCATGAAGGTCATTTTCAGGGCCTAATGTGGTTTATAGGTCAAGGTCTAAGCAAGTAAAGAGAGAGAGTATGACCTAATGGGGTATCAAGATCAATCTCCAAGGCAAGTGTGAGTATGTGAGCATTGACAAAAGTGTGTCATGTTGTTTCAAGTATGTTAACCAAGTGTAGACACCGAAAATGTGTCTGCACCTTGGTCATCTTTCGTCCTCCCCCCTTGTCCCTCGTTGACCCATATCCTAACCCTTGTCCTAGCCCTCTCCATTTATCAAATTAAAATAATTAAATATTTGGCCCCTTTCCACCTCACCCTTGCCACCTTGGATCCCCCCACCTCTCTCCTAGCTTTTATTGCCCAAATCTCCCCTTTATCCTTCCTCCCGCGTCCATTTATGTCTTCCTCGACCGTTTTCCCACGACCCCTTGACCCGACAGAGTGCAAGAACGGACAGAGGCTAATTTTAGCCTCTGTGCCCATTCTGCCCTCGCCGACGTCGGTCATTATTCGGCCGACGTCGGCGGTTCTGCCGGCGTCGGCACCCTTCAAAATGGTTTTCTGCAACCATTCTGCGCCCCCCGCGAATAGAACTCTTTGGACGCTCTTTGGCATTCGTATTCTCCTTTTTCTCCACCTCATACAGCAACAGCAGTAGGTACAGGCACTCTACATCAATCATTTCTTCTTGTAACAAGCCTTCCACAGCTCCAACAATAGGCTCCTTCATTCTTCAATCAACAAGCAGGAGGTAAGCAGTTTCACTGTTTCATTTCATTGTTTCATTTGATTTCATTTACCTATCCTATCCACTGTCTACAACTTGCCCTATCCTTCCCCTGAGAGGCTGAAAAGCCTTCTCAGACCCTGTCTCCCGTTCATCTTCCTTTTGCCTTGTCACCCTTTCAGTGCAGTCCCAGACAACATTCTCAGTCCCTCAGACCTCCAAGCAATCCCTCAGACCTCTAAACAGACCTCCCTGACCCTCAGACAAGACCACAGTCCATTTTACGGGTCCATAGAACCTGTCCATAGTCCTAAAACTTGGCCCGACCCGTCCCTGACTACAGCCCCGACTGACCTCAGCCAGTACCCCTTACCGACGTCAGCAGTCTAACCGATGTCGATGACCTTTCTGATCAACGCTGGCAATACCACCGACATCGGTGACTGTGCAAAGGCAGATAGCTCCTAAACAGGGATGCATTTGCCTTAAGTTCTTTCTTTCTATTTTCCATCATTTATTACTTTCTATTTTTGATCAGCATTCTATTTTTAACAGTGGACTGACATCCTCCAAGAAGCCTTTGCGCTTCTAGGACCAAGCTCTTGCTTGGCAGTCCACCCTTTTGTCATCTAACATTTTTCGTGTTTAGTGTCTTTCTCTTACAGGTGTCATTCCTCCACAACCAAAGAGGAGTTCTCACAATATCTGAATTCTAGTGCGCATGTCTACAATCTGGGTACGTATAAACCCTTATCTATTTTCTTTAAGTTTCTCATTTCTCTATCTTTTGAATGTAGAAAGTGATTTAGCGTAGAAACATTCTGGCACGCCCGGTGGGACCCTAGGGTCTTCCTTGGGTTTCTTTCCTTCTTTTCATATAGGGTGCATTAGGATCCTCCCTTTTCACCTCTTTCTTCTTTTCTAAAATGACATCATAAGCAAGAATAAAAAGAACTTTTCTTTTCTTTTCTTGCATTTCTAGACTAGTCAAAAATCATATCCTTCAACCCTTTCTCAACTTGTTTTTCATCCGAACTTAACATTTCGACTTGGGGCTTAAAACACTTTGCATTCCATTTCTGCTTGTGCTTGCATTTCTTAGTCAACACTTAGTAATTAACAAAACGCATATTGAATTAATCGTAGATCACTTGATGTTACACAACCTAAACCACTTGCACTAAATCTAAACATCAAACTTACTTGAGACAATGCCCGACTGGGATTTCATCCCCCAGCGAATACCTTACCCATCTCGATGATCCTACTTGGATTTCATCACCAAGGGGAAAGCCCACTCTATTCTCTGGCAGAGTCTAATCTCTAGGGAAAGTATATTTTGGCTAAGCGAGACCAGCTTATCATTGGGCTCGTGAAGTGAGGGGAGCTTGCTCCTTAGCACCAAGCCATGTACGGAACCTAACCCAGACTTCTTGAGTGCCTAAACATAACCTAAAACCATCCATAGACTACCTCTTCTAGGACCCGACTCAAAAGCCAATCTTCCTACACACATTTCTAAGGCATAAGCCACCATGATCCTAATAAATTTCTACGGATTTAACGCTTAGGATTTGCTTGTGCTCTTCATCTTTTCTGTTCTTATCTGCTTGTTTGATCTTGTGAGGACGACCTTTCTTGCCTTGAATGGTTCTGACTCGTAGTCAAGCCAAGGCTCTAGTCAACCACGCGAGGCGTCAACCGCTTTCGTCTACTCTGTCCATAACCAGTCCTATAATGGAGTTTCACTCGGAGACTGAAAGAACTCCTACTCGCCCAACCCCGCCCCAGACTCCTATTGTCCCAGAAGGGGACCAAGATTTTGCACGATTCTTGGACCTCAACATCAAAGCCTTGCAGCACTATCTCGTGCATAGCCGAATGTGAAACTCCTTGGGCAATTCGATTTACGGAATGCCGACCTCTCTTGTTGCGACTACAACCATATCGACAGCGTCTGTAGTTCAACCTTTAGACACCCAAGCTATCACCTCGACCAATGACCAGCCTTTGACCAACCTTATAAGTGTGGCCTCTCCTTCCATCTTGGGGCCCACTTCCACTGGGGTTTCAGCCCCCTATCAACCTCATCCCACTCAACTGCTTTCCACTCCTTTCCAGAATCTGGTTGTATCTATTCCGCCTACCTTGGCCCCTATCAACACCAGGGTGGCTACCTATCCATTGGCCCTTGTTACCACAATCTAACCTCTCGTGGCAACATCGAGCCTAGCTATGCCTTCCACCCAACCACCCTTAGTCTTCTCTTCTATCCCTATGACTAGTTATCCCTACGTTGCGCCCTTACAGGCACAACCAACTATGCCGTATGCCTCCTCTAGCCTCTTCCAAGTGCCCTACAACCTAGGGGGTGCTCCACCTACCAATCCGTCAGCAGATATCATCAAAATGCTGATGGACAAGATGTCTAGCCTAGAGACCTCCATTTCTGGCTCACGCAATGCTCTCTCATACGAACAAATTTGCAATGAGCCCATTCATCCTTCTGTCCCGATCAGGCCATATCCCAGCCAGTGGGAACTTCCTAAGTTTTCTCATTTTCAAAGCAAGGAAGACCCACAACAACACTTACAGGCATTCAGACATGCCTGTTACCTTATTACCCATGATGATGCATTGTTTTTACACACGGTTCCTATGTCCCTCTCTGGTGCTGCACTTGACTGGTACAGCTCCCTTGCCAGCCATTCCCTCTTCACATTCACACAGTTGGCCCAGCTCTTTCTTGATCACTTCTCCATCAACATCACCAAGAAGGTCTCGATCATAAACCTTTATTCTATCTGCCAATTCGAGGATGAATCCATAGCTGACTTTGTTGCTCGCTGGAAAGGCCTCATCAATCAACTCTCCTTTTCCTTACCCCAGCCCGAACTTATTGAACTTTTCTCCCAAGCTTGCGCCAAACATATTTCTTCCACCTTGAGGGTTCAGACCTTCTGCACCTTTGACGAAGCCTTCACGATGGCCCGTAAGCTTGAATTGCGTGCCATCAAGGAGAATAAAGTCAAGTTATAGAGCAAGAATCCCAGCTCTAGGACCAATGACTCCTCTTCTTCTAAACCTTCATCATCCAATCCTAAGTCTAAAGCTTTAGCTAACACTGTGGTCATTAGACCTTCATCCTCTTCGCCTTCAACTAATCGGCCTGAGCCATCCACATCTCAGAGTGCCACCCACCAATTCCAGCAGAGGTATGTACAACGACAGTATACTCCTCTCAGAGAATCATACACGTCTGTGCTAGAAAAACTTGTTAAATAGGGGGTTCTCAATCTCCCCCAGATCCGACCACCTCCACAATTTGATCCCTCACACACCATCCCTGCGTGGTATAGGGAAAATGACTTTTGCAACTACCACCATGTTAAAGGACATGACACAGGAAACTATAAAACCCTTAAAAACATAATCCAAGACATGCTTGAAAAGGGTGACCTCGCCCTAGACAATCCCAATGCTCCCCCTAATCAGGGCATCGATATCTTCAAGCAACCATTCCCCAATCATCCCCTGACTCAAAATAATGTCCAGACCTTGATTGATGACACTCATGAACACAACATTCGAACAGTCAATATGGTCTTGCCCTTCATCCCCAACCAACCTCAAGAGGTGAGTCCATCTATCAGTCCATCACATGTGGATGAGTCTCCTTCCTCGGTTAGTTCTCCGTCAACCTCTCTCATTTTGAAGGATGCTTCGACCTTACTAGCACCACCGGTCTCACCATCCTCCTTGCTCCCTATGGAGGACCCGACCCTTCCTACTCCTCGACCGCAAGTGGAGGGCACCATCATCCCTGCCCTTTACCCACTCGAGGAGCCTCATTCTCTGGTTTCTTCTCCACCCAAGGAAGAACCTGCCTCTCCTTCGTCTCCAATCAAAGACGAACCTGTCACGACTTCACCATGCCTTGGGACCGAGACTGCTACCTCCATCTCATCTTCGGCCCCGCAACTGTCAACATCTTCTCAAGAACCCAAATCTCGTCCAACATCTTCTCATCCATTTTCTCGATTAATAGAGAAAATTGGACTTTTTCCTTCAAGGAAAGTGACGCATCAGGTATTGTGGGAGCGTCTTAAAGCTCTTCAGCATGCCCGTGCCCTCTCGTCTCATGCTGTCAATCCTCCCAAGACAGAATCTCTTCAAACTCTCAACAAAGACCAGACTCCCTCTTCTAAACCTCAACCGATCCCATCAAAACCAAAACCCACATCTACCCCATCTAAACCTATCAAGTCACTTGGCATTCACCATATCTCTACCCTCACTCACCCGCAAGTGAAGGTGGACTTAGACCAGACCTCGACCAATAGTAGTCTTCCAACCAAGTCAAAGAAGACTGCCAGACCACAGAAGCGAATACCTCCTCCCCCATCACCATTACCTTCTATTTTGGGCCCCCATCCTTCAACCCTGACCAGAGTCCTTCCCACTCCAACCTCTAATCAAAACCAGTTGCCTCATTTGCTTCCTTTACCTACCTCCAGCCTACCCTCTCCTAAAAAGGTGGTACTTCTCATGAATAAAGTGCCATCTACGCCTGTCACCGCACCATCAACCCACAAGGTGGTATGGAAACCTCCTCCAGCTTCGCCTAAGCAAAAGTCACCTACCTCGCACATATCAACTAGCACGGACCCTTTAGTGGGCTCATACTCGCTGATATTGCACTGACTCTTGCAGACTTCCAGCATAACCCTTCCACCCATCTAGCCTTTCCAACCTCTCAGGTCCAAGCCCTCCTAGTTCAACAACACAAAGATTTGCTTATACCATCGTACGCCAGGACACGATACCAAGACTTACTGTGCCCTCAAGGCTGTCATTCACTGCTATATGGAGAAGGACACTCTTCTCCTTGAGGACACTCTTGACCGACCCTCGACACCTTCCCATCTAACCTCTTTAACCACATCAACATCTCACCAGCAGGCCATGACCCCTTCTTCACCTCCTATCTTTGAAATTAATGCTATCCACATAACCACTAGGTCGCAAAAAGATAAGGCAAAAGAAAAAGCCGCCATTCCTTGGACCTACTCTTTCATCAAGCCACCTCTAGCGCCCAAGCCTAAAATTTCTATCCTTAGCGCATCTCAACCTTCTTCTTCTTCCGGGCTGATTCATGACTCCATGTTAATACAGCTTCACCAGACGCCCATGAAGATGTCCCTTTATGACCTCATCCAAACCTCACCTCAGCATCGTCAAGCCCTCATCAGAGCTTTGCAGGCAGCGGAGGTCCAACCCGAGGACCCCCAACCACTCGCTGCCCTCATCCATTCTTTATCTCATGTTACCTCCATCACATTCAGTGATTCTGAGATTCCCACATCTAACACAGAAGATCAGGACACCGCCCTCTTCATCACTACCTATGTTGATCAGACACGCATTAAACACATTATAATTGACAGAGGTGCCAACATCAACATTATCTCCACCCATGCCTTTGATCAGTTGGCTCTTCCCAAGAATTGCGTCTCTAAAACTGATGCAATCTTACGCTCTTTTAATGACACCACTGCCATGACCATTGGCACAGTCATTCTTCACATTTGCATTGGTCCACGCACAGTCCTGGAGCTCTTCTATATCATCAAAGGAGAGTTTCAATACAACATGTTGTTGGGCCGACCCTGGATCTGTGCCATGGCCTGTGTCCCCTCCACCCTGCACCGTTGTGTGAAATTCGAGCACGACGGGCAAGTCCACACCATTCCCACTGACCCATCACCCTTCAAAACTTGTAACACAACCTACCGTCCAAATGACGTCCTCATTCCTATTAAGCCATCAACCTCGGCACTGCCTCCATCTATAAAAACTTCGACTAGTTCGCAACTGGTGGTCGCCCTTACCCCTCCTCTGCAAGCAATGACCAAAGACCTCATGGAAGACATCTTCCAATGAATTTCACTGGGGGAATATCGCTTATTGGCCTTAGACATGTTCTAAACTCCACAAGAGTATGGACGCCTTCACCACAGCCCCAATTACGACCATCGGATCGGGATGGTCGTGCCTTGTGGCCCTCCTCACCTCCAAACCAATCTTGTCTATGGGGGGCTCAATCAAACTCCTATTGATGGCAACCCTCTCTCTTCACCCCAACCATTCACATCAGACTTCTCATTTCTTGGCAACCCCACCTTTGCACACACTTATCTTTACAGGTGTGCATGGAAAGGTTTTGGTTTCGAATGTTATGAGCAAAGCTCCCATCAACCTATTGAGCCTCTCAACGATGATGATGCCAAGAAATGGTATGGCCTGAGATATCATGACCTCACTCAGGCCTCTTCAGACCTTTGTCCTGAGCCACCCATTGACCAATCTCTTCCAGGCTCACCCATTCCTCCTCCTTCACATACGGAGTCGGTGGTTTCCATCCCTCTTAGTTTTTTCTTTTTTCATAAACACCATCTGCCTGGAACCCCTGACCTATCAGCTAAATGGGGTGTCCAGGTCCTTCCCTCTCATTTATCCCAGCATGATAGAGGATGAGTCAGTGACCATTCACACTGTCCACTGCGTTGACGATGATGCCATCTTTTCCTACATGGGTGCCGATAACTCTTTCATCCAGTGCTCCCTCCCTTCTGAGACCCAGGTTATGTTAAATGAATCAACCATTGACATCAACCTCGCTTCTTCTGATATTCCTCACGTCTTGAAGATTGGCCAATCTTTAGACGCTCAAGAGCAGCTTGACTATACCTAGTTCCTCTTTGACCATAGTAAGGCCTTTGCCTAGACTTATAGTGACATGCCTGGCATTGACCCCACCATTGCTACCCATAACATTGTCACCAAACCAGAGGCTAAGCCTGTCTGGCAAAAGCTTTGAAAGATGCATCCTCGCATTGTGCTCCTTATCAAAGAGGAGCTTCAACACCTTCTTTCTGTCTCTTTCATCCAGCCCATCAATTATCCGTAGTGGGTCTCTAAC
This sequence comes from Torreya grandis, assembly GCA_037957365.1. Taxonomy (NCBI): domain Eukaryota; kingdom Viridiplantae; phylum Streptophyta; class Pinopsida; order Cupressales; family Taxaceae; genus Torreya; species Torreya grandis. The sequence continues at coordinate 802,593 of JARHVA010003132.1, forward strand.
ATCATCCCAATCACCAAAGTGACTGGAGGGATCTGGATCTACACGGACTATCACGATCTCAACCTAGCCTGTCCCAAGAATGACTTTCCTCTTCCTAACATTGACCAGCTTGTTGATCTCATGACCGGCCATGAAATGCTATCTCTCATGGACAAGTTTTCAAGATACAATCAGATCCTGATTGCACCAGAAGATCAGCACAAGACCACCTTTATCACCCCATGGGGGACTTTCTGCTATCGAGTCATGCCTTTTGGCTTGAAGAACGCTAGCGCCACATATCAGCACGTCATGACCTACATTTTTCACGATCTCCTCCACAAAATTATGGAGGACTATGTGGATGACCTGCTCGACAAGTCCAAGTTTCACCATGACCATCTGACCATCCTCAAGATCATCTTCTCTCACCTTCTTCAATACAATGTCTGCCTTAACCCCAAGAAATGTGTCTTTGGGGTCCTCTCCGATAAGTTCCTAGGCTTCATCATTTCTTTTCATGGCATCGAGATAGATCTCACCAAGATCTGCGCTATCCTCGAGATGCCACCCCCAACTAATCTCAAGCAGCTTCGTAGTCTACAAGGGAAGCTCTAGTCCATTCGCCATTTCATCTCGCAGCTTTCTGACCACTGCCAACCTTTTCATCACCTCCTTAAGAAGGACATCACCTTTAAATGGGATAAGGACTGTCAAGAGGCTTTTGAAGCCCTTAAATGCTATCTAGTCTCTCCACCAGTCCTCATTCCACCTAAAGACGACCACCCCTTTTACCTTTATATTTCTGCCACTAACCATTCGTTAGGTGCCATGATCGCGCACCAAGATGAGCACCACCGTGAGCAAGCGGTCTACTATATCAGTCGAACACTAGTTGACTATGAAACTCGGTACACCCATACTGAGAAACTCTATTTGGCGTTAGTCTTTGCCACTACCAAGCTCTGCCATTATCTTCTTAACCACAAAACCTTCATCATCACTCACACCGACCCTCTCAAGTATATGCACTCCAAGCCATATCAGAATCAACGTATGGGTCGGTGGCTCATGCTGCTTGCTGAGTTCGACCTTGAATTCATCTAACAAAAATCTATCAAGGGAAAAACCATTGCTGAACAATTGGTAGATGCCCCTCTTCCCGATAATCAACCTTCACAGTGTGAGTTCCCCGACGAGTCTATCACCACGCTTTCCACCGATGACACCATCTACCAAATGACCATGTTCTTTGACGGCTCCAAATGTCAACTTGGTGGGGGTGTGGGTGTCATTCTCATCCCACTCGAAGGTGATCCCATGCCTCTATCTTTCAAGCTCGACTTTGATTGTACCAATAATATGGCCGAATACGAGGCCTTAATTTTAGGACTTCAGACCGCCCTTTCTCTCAGCATCAAGTCTATCAATATCTTCGGTGACTCGCAGCTCATCGTCAATCAAGTCAACGGTTCATACCTTTGCAAAAATGAAATTTTGCAAAGGTACAAAAATTGTGATGACGTTCTTCTGGCATCTTTTAACCATTGCCTCTTGCAGACTGTTCCTCGATCCATGAACAAGTTTGCTGACACCATGGCTTCTCTTACCTCGCATATTCCGTCTTCATCATCTTCATCCAGACTTTTTGTCATGGTGCATCGTGTGTCGTTGCCTTCATACATTTCTCCTAACATCAATCATGTCACCACCATAAATTCTAGTCCATGAGATCATTGGTATACGCAACTTGTAGACTATTTATCTCTTTCTGTCACTCCTCCCAATCTCTCTAGCAATGGGCGGTGAGTTTTCATCAAACGCACGGCTCGCTATACCATACTAGGGGGTCTTCTCTATAAATGAGGCTTCGACGGCCTCCTTCTCCACTGTCTCACCTCCACTAAAGCCTCTCAAGCCATTAAGCAAGTCCATGACGGGATTTGTGGTAGACACTTCAATGGAAACTCGGTTGCCAAGCACATCCTTCGCTTGGGCTATTATTGGCCCACCCTTCATCAATACTGTAACGACTATGTCTGGCATTGCATCAAGTGTTAGTAGCACTCTAACCTACTTCATCTCCCCAGCCACGCCTTACAAGTTGCTCAGGATTTCTAGCCTTTTTCTTAGTGGAGCTTAGATCTCATCGGTGAGATTAACCCTCACTCGTCTCTTCATCATCAATCCATCATCACTGCCACTGAGTATTTCACCAAGTGGGTGGAAGCCATTCCTCTCATCTCCATAAAAGCTAACAAAATTGTCAACTTCATCAGCAGCCACATCATCTATCATTTCGGTGTTCCTCACAAAATCATCACCAACAATGGCAAGTCCTTCAAAAACAAGACTGTCTAAAAATTATGCGACTCATTTGGCATTAAACTCAGCTTCTCTTCGCCTTACTACCCACAAGCAAATGGGAAGGCCGAGGCTTCCAACAAAATTTTGACTAAAATTTTCATGAAGGTGGTCAACGACACAAGAAGGGATTGGCACATTCACATTCCCTTCGCTTTGTGGGCCTACTGCACTAGCATTCAAACCTCTACCACTGCTACTCCTTTCTTTCTCGTGTACGAAATAGAGGCTGTCCTACCTCTTGAAGTACAGATCCCATCTCTTCACATCTCTCTACATGACATTCTCTCTAATGATGACTTTTGTCAAGATCGCTTAGCTCAACTTGAGCTACTTGACGAGCGTCATCTTGCTGCCTTCAATCACCTCCATGCCTATCAAAATCACATTAAGCGAGCCTATGACAAAAATTTTCGAGAACAAGATTTCAACATCAGAGACCTCATCCTCAAAGAGAATCAGCATGTGACCAATATGGAGCGAAGTAAATGAGTCAAGTTCGCCCCTAATTGGCTCAGACCTTTCATCATCATGCACAAGTATGGGTCAGGGACTTATCGTCTGTCTTCTCTCGACAGACGGCCAGAACCTGAGCCTCTTAATGTGTTGCATCTGTGACCATTCAACTGTTAGTCGAGTACTCATCCACTTGACATTTAACTTGAGCTCATCCCTTGAGCAATCCATGTCCTCTTAATCCTCAACCCTTTTCACCCTATTTCCCTTAACAAATCCTCTATGACCATTTTATAAAGTATGGATGCTTTGTCCTAATAAAAGGGAGCCCTTGACCTTCTGTAGTCTTGTCCATGACTCACATTTCTGTCAAAAAAAAAAGTCAAGATGTCAAAATATCCAAGGTCACAAAATCAAAATCAAAAGGCAAACTGTTCTCTCGAAGGACAGCTATACTATCATTGCTGTAGCTAATAGACTGCTCCCTCGAAGGACAGCTATTTAAAAGCCCTTATATATAAAGCAAAAATATAGACCACTCCCTCAAAGGATGGCTATGATTAACTCTTGCTATAAATAGCACCTTTCTTAGAAGCTTCCCGCATCGATCACCTTCACAACTGACCACCAAGCAAAATGACATCTCTTCGTAGACTTTCTGCATTGATTAGTTTGCTCCAAAAAAAAAGGGGTCATGGACTTGGCTTATAGTTGTCTCAGGGTCTCCTATAAAAAGGGGGCAAGGTTATCTCTGCTCTTAAATGGGTTACCCTATTCTCCTATCCTAACACCTGCTCAAGGGACTTCGATCTCACTTTAATGTCAAAGTGATTTGATTACTGCTCTAACACAACCTCTGGTCAAAGACGTAATGCATGAATGGGGCTCTTAGTTCTAACAACCCCTATTTATGATGTCATTCTGATCCTTGTCAATGAAAGGGCGATTATGCTTTTCACTTCTTTTACACTTTGGTCACATTCAATCATTTGTCATTTATCAAATCAACTCAACCCTCTTTTCCGACCACTCACCTTAACCTATTCACACTAGTTTCTATGGACACCAATACACATGGAAACTATAGACCACTCAATTTATGTTCAACATAAACCATTACTTACTGAAGCATAAATAGACTCATTTTATTTTTGGCATATGTCCATCACCTAATATGGGCAATTGCTAGGGGTGAAAAACCTTGACTTTTTCTCATCATTTCAAGCATGTTCCCTCAGACATATGGATGTGCTAGACCATTCTCATGACTAGACCAATCATCGACCGCTTTATCTCCTTATCTGAACTACATCGGTCTGAGGCCCGCCTAACAACCAGGGCTATGTAGGCAGCACTCAAATGACATGACTATCTTTTGGGGTTAGCTCGACCACCCCCGTTTGTTCATCTACATACCGGACAAATCTTATCCTCTTCTAACCATGACTCGACCTCGACCACAACCAATCAATCACTTCAACCCTCTTCCTCCCTCCTTGGGAGAACTACATTGGCCTGAGTCCCTTAGGATAAGGGTTATGTAGGCAGCACTCAGTTGACTTGGGGTCTTCTGAGGTTAGCTCAGCCATCCTCTTCATCCTTTCTCTTGTCTCATTCTTTCGTCACCTGCCAGTCACATCACAAACAATCACATATTTTCATAATTATTAACAAAATTAAAACATCAACATCAATCTCATTAATCATCATCATATCATCATTTCATTAGCCATCACAGTCATCATTATATTAGTCATCATAATCACAAACATAGCATCATAACATCCTCATCATACACATCATATTAAAACATGCATCAAATCAAAGTGCCATAAATATTAAACACATCCATAACAACATCCAATAATCCAAAATAATCTCATCATATATATATATCTCAAAGTTTTATACAATCACACAATCTGTGCATCTCTCTCTCTCAAAAGTCAAATACATCTCACATCATCGGCACGCAGATCGGTATATACATCATGTCAAAACTCTGCCCTCAAGGCTGTGGCTGTGGTGGTGGTGGCAGTGGCTAAGAAGACACTGTATCCTCTCCCACCTCTGATCTGTGCCATCTATGTGAATCTGTAGCGGTCGCTCGTGACATAGACCGCTATCGGCTCAGCTCTGCCCTCATATCTGAGTATCGTTGTATCTAAGGAAACCCCCTAATGGCTCCCTCATAATATGCAATCTCATCCAGTGCATTATTGTATCTAACCATAGATACAGTTTGCGGTGGACCCATCTGTCCTGTTGTCGTGCCCTGCGACTGTGAAAACCTTGGCTGCACTGACACTGACTGTGTGGGCTGCTAAACTGGATACTAAGATGGTTGTTGCAATGGGCTTTGCCCTCTAAAACCTGTCGACATTGGTGACTGGTTCGGCCCTAGGGCCGAACGGGGCGAGCCCTAAAAATTAGGGCTTCCCCTTTGACCACCCTTTAACCCCCCAAAACCTTCCTAAATCACCCTAGGATGACCTACCTACCCTTCCCACCCTCCTAGCTACCCCTCCCCCTCGATTTCTGCCTAAAAACAACTAAAATTTCAAAAACTAAATCCAAAACCAAAACAGTCCAAATAGGGTTCATGACCCTCCTACCTCATCCCGGCATCGTCGGCATGGTGGCACGATGGGTGCCACTGGTGGTGGACCTTCCGCGGGTCCTCTACTCCCCTTTGCCATCTCCACTGTGTCTCTCTGCCCTCATACTTCACCTGGCCCACAAATGCCTCTACAGCCTCCAATCACTCTCCAACTCACTCCCTCTCTCCACCAATGCCTATCTGCCACCTCACTGCTTCTCCAGTCAACTCCTGGTCACTTTCACTCACTTGGCTCCAGAGCTCTTTTCCCTCAGTCAACAAATAGCAAATAACTTTTGGTGGGCCGCCAATTTGATTTTGTCAGATTTGGCAAGCCATCGACGTCGGCATAGGCATGCGCTAGGCCACCGACGTCGGCCTATTTCTGTCGACGTCGGTCCATTTGGGGCACCGACGTCAGTTTTATCACCGATGTCGGCGGCCCTCAATCCTTCTTTTTTCATCACCTTGCCCCACAATCATGCCTCCAATTAGTCAGTTCTCCAAACCAAGTTATCTTCACCCCCTGGGGCACCCTGGAGACCACTTTTTGCCTCTGCCCGCATCGACCACCCGACCTTGGCGATCATGACCATCTCCTCTAACCGCGACTGCTTCCAAGACAAATGTTGCCTTGGTTGTTTTTGCATGTCTGTTACCTCACAAATAGTTAGCAAAATTGTGCGTAGCCCATATTTTTGACCCCCACAAGTATAGGATCGCAAGCCGGTTGATCCCCACTACTTGTGACATTTTCATGTTTTTGAGAGCACTTCCTGAGCCCGGGATACCTAGGACATGATGACCATTGGAGCTTCAGCTTATATTGAATAACCCGATCAGCTACGACCAAAAGCTGGGGCCCAATTATTTCAATTTTGGCACTCCTCGACCCTCAACCTGTGATAATTTGACTCGACCATCCTGTGAAGTGGTATACGCACAATCACAACTATTGCAGCGTTCACACTCACCCTCTCTCTATCCATCTCTCTGTCAAATCAACACTCGATCTCAGGTTCCCTTCCCTCAACTCTCGCTTTGAGGGGGGAACATCTCATCCCATTCCTGGGGCAACCAACTCCTTTTTTGTCTTGTAGTTCGTCAAGAACAACCAACAAGACAAAAAGGGGCAAATGTAGACACTGAAAATGTGTTTGCACCTTGGTCATCTTTCATCCTCCCCCCTTGTCCCCCATTGACCCATATCCTAACCCTTGTCCTAGCCCTCTCCATTTATCAAATTAAAATAATTAAATATTTGGCCCCTTTCCACCTCACCCTTGCCACCTTGGATCCCCCCACCTCTCTCCTAGCTTTTATTGCCCAAATCTCCCCTTTATCCTTCCTCCCGCGTCCATTTATGTCTTCTTCGACCGTTTTCCCATGACCCCTTGACCCGGCAACGTGTAAGAACGGACAGAGGCTAATTTTAGCCTCTGTGCCCATTCTGCCCTCGCCGACATCGATCATTATTCGGCTGATGTCAGTGGTTCTGTCAGCATTGGCACACTTCAAAATGGTTTTCTACAACCATTCTGCACCCCCATGAACAGAACTCTTTGGATGCTCTTTGGCATTTGTATTCTCCTTTTTCTCCACCTCGTACAGCAACAGCAGTAGGTACAGGTACTCTACATCAGTAATTTCTTCTTGCAACAGGCCTTCCATAGCTCCAACAACAGGCTCCTTCATTCTTCAATCAATAAGCAGGAGGTAAGCAATTTCACTATTTCATTTCATTGTTTCATTTGATTTCATTTACCTATCCTATCCACTGTCTACCACTTGCCCTGTCCTTCCCCTGAGAGGCTGAAAAGCCTTCTCAGACCCTATCTCCAGTTCATCTTCCTTTTGCCCTGTCACCCTTTCAGTCCAGTCCCAGACAACATTCTCAGTCCCTCAGACCCAAGACAAGTCCCTCAGACCTCCAAGCAATCCCTCAGACCTCTAAATAGACCTCTCTGACCCTCAGACAAGACCACAGTCCATTCTGCGCGTCCACAAAACCTGTCCACAGTCTTGAAACCTGGCCCGACCCATCCCTAACTACAGCCCTGACTGACCTCAGCCAGTACCCCTTATCGACGTCGGCAGTCTAACCGACGTCAGTGACCTTTCTGACCAACGCTGGCAATACCACCGACGTCGGCGACTGTGTAAAGGCAGATAGCTCCTAAATAGATATGCATTTGCCTTAAGTTCTTTCTTTCTATTTTCCATCATTTATTACTTTCTATTTCTAATCAGCATTCTATTTTTAACAGTGGACTGACATCCTCCAAGAAGCCTTTGCGCTTCTAGGACCAAGCTCTTGCTTGGCAGTCCACCCTTTTGTCATCTAACATTTTTCATGTTTAGTGTCTTTCTCTTACAGGTGTCATTCCTCCACAACCAAAGAGGAGTTCTCACAACGTCTGAATTCTGGTGCACACGTCTACAATCTAGGTATGTACAAACCCTCGTCTATTTTCTTTAAGTTTCTCATTTCTCTATCTTTTGAATGTAGAAAGCGATTTAGCGTAGAAACACCAAGTTTTATGTCAAAGTTTGAAGGTTAAGTCAAGAAAAAATGCTTTGAGGTCTCTCAAGTGCACATAATGGAGGGTTCTCAACCCGAGAAGTATTTTCTTGTGTTTTTTAGCTCCTCAAACCTATTCATGGGAACCTATGCTATTCATGGTATATGTGTAAGGATCCTAGATCAAATTTCTAGGCATTAGTTTTTGGAATGAGGGGCCAAACTTTATGAATGATTATTAACAGTAGAAGATGGTTTAAACCCTCAAAGAATCCTAATAGTGACCCAATATGAAATAAGTTATTTTAAAGCGATCAAAATGGATTGGTATGGATATTTTAGTGATTATAATTTGTATTCAACTCTCTCATGCATCTCTAGGTGTGATTGATTTTTAGGTGAGTGAGTGGACCCTATAGGAAAGTCCTTATTTCTTGTAGATTTACTATAGTAGTTAGAGTTGACCAAGTCAAAGTATGAAAATCATTGGATGAAGAAGGTTAAGACTTATATTTGTTGTCCATAGTGGTTTATTTAAAAATTATATCCCTTAGGTATGTTAAACCAGTCATCCAAGTTGATCAATCGCTAATAGGACTAATGGTGAAAACAATGAAAAATCTAAGAAGCAGTGAGAAGCTGATTAGGGATGTGCTATCATAGAATAGGATTGAATCCAAGTGCATGGAGAGATTTTTAAGTACTTATAAGACATGTTATTTTTTGGTATAAGTTTTTGGAGGTTAGTGGCTATAATGAAAAAGTTTCTCACAAGTTGACTTGTCTAGCTCAGTGAGGTCTGTGTACAGTGATGTTATGAGATTGGTCTGCAAGACCAATATTATCATTTGACCATATTATATTTATATCTAATAATGGTCTAATGATATCATAGGATCATATAAATTCATCGTAATTAATTTAATTTATCTACATAGGTGTTGAAGGTCATTATCACCATGATTGTGCTTGAAGGTATTCTGGTAGTTCTGTGTGGGCTATTTATAGAGAAGGATTTGAGTCCTTTTGCCCTGAGCTGTGAAATATAAATCATATGGTGATGTCCATAAGGTCATATAGATTATATATATGTATTTATTTCCATGATTTATAAACTAATTTATGCTTAATCTTTGGTAGTTCAAGATAGACTTTCTATAGGTTCATAGGCCTAATTGTGAATAGTGCTAATGGCGTGCTTCAAGTGGTGGTTGGAGATAAAATGTGTCATGGAACTAAGATGAGATTATTATGGGTATATTTGAGTGTAATATGAATTTTTAATTTTGTGTGTGTTATTTTAATGTGTTCCAAGAATATCTAAGGGTAACGCGTACTAATGAAGGCCTAATTGAATTAGGTCTCCTTAAGGCCTAAAGAAGGATTTGGTCAATTTGAGCTATGGATTACCTAATGTAATGTTTGATTCATATTTTTGACATGTTATAATTCCTATTGTGTGTAAAATTTAAGTGGCTAAATGTGTATGGCCAACCAAGAGGTGTATGAGCAAGAGCCTAGGATAAGAACAAGGCCTAATAGACCTAATTGTCTAGTTAGAGAATAAATGAGTTAAAGCAAAAAATATAGCAATTTGAAGAGATAAATAAGGTCTTGTAGACCATTATAATGGTGTATAAAAACTACCATGAAAATATAACATTGGTACTATAGATGAATATCAAGGTCAAATGACCAAATCTATCTTAAAGAGACCTAATTGAGTGAAGGAGCCTAGAAGGCAATTTGAGAGGGATAAAAGAGTGTGAAGAGCTAAAGAGGTGGTCATCATCAGTTGGTTAAGAAAACATGTGTCCTAAATGTGATCAAATCAATTAGGTGGCTGAGTTGGTTCTAAGTCATCTAGGGGTTGGTGCCTCCTTACAAGTTGGTGTTTGTTAAAGCCTAGCTGAGTTGGTGTTTACTAGTTGGGATTAGTGTTCCATGTGGAGTTGGTGCTTCATTAAATTTGGTGTTTGTCTTATAGGACTACAATCCATTTTTAGATATTAGTGGGTCTTCTTCCCCTTGAAGTTTTCCCACTCAAATAAGTGTTATGTGTGTTATGTTCTTATCTGATTCTCATATAAATGGTTCTTGATGTGTTGCTAGTTCACTTTATTAATTTGATAGTTCATGAATGATAAAGTAAGTTGTAAACATTTTTCAAGACTGATTCAGCCCCCCCTTAGTCATTATGATTCCAATCTTTCAAAAGTGGAATATAGTATCAATCAATGTTGCACACCTTTGGTTTTTTAGAGTCATTATTATAAATATTAAAGTAGATGTTTGTAATTAAATGTATTTAAGATATTGAAGTAATTTAGCATCAATTTGGAAATTTCTATCTCATATATATATATATATATAATAAGTAAAAGTTTGTAATTAAATGTATTTAAGATATTGAAGTAATCTAGTTTTAATTTGAAATTTTTTATTTTTAATATTAAAAAAATAACATTAATTTGTAGAGTTTAGATTTGATGGTCAATCTAGTCTATCATAATTTTTCTATGATACTTATTTATTTTATATCACTCATTAGTGAATGGTTGTTGGTTCAACTAGTAAAGTTGTTTGGTTTACAAAGAGTCTATCAGTTATCAATTCTTGTCGTTAGCAAAACCTAACATGATAAAAGGGATGAGACTGAGATCATACACTAGGTGACTTTGACAAAATAGATACTCCTCAACCTTAGCTCTTAACTTTAATATCACCAAATAAAGTAGGGGTCAACAAAAAAATATATTACTCTTCAAATGTTAGTCTAGTTCATAATAGAAGAAGGAAACATGTTATAATTAGTTCACACCTGTCTTGAATGGAGATGTCAAATAATGTTGCGCCCGCCTTTGTCTTCACCCCCATGTCAAACACCCAATCTTGCTTGAGTTATTACAATTTACTTGGGTAAGATGGTTGTATTTTTTTAACTGGAAAGTGTGTATGAAATACACCCAAGTCTCCCTTATCAAGACCTCTTGGGAAAATTGCATTTCCCTGTATGACATTTTGACAAGTTCCTCAGGGTTAACCTCATCGATGCTCATTCCCTCGATTGGTTGTGCCTTCTTCTTTGTAATGGCTATCTCCTTTATCATCTATGTCCATTTGGCATCCTTATGTACCTATGATAGACTAGAACACATTCATTTATTTTCCATTCTAAATTGGCTAGTGTTGAAGCACAATCTATTGATAGTGATGAAGTCTCTAATGGTTCTTGGTGCTTCCTCATAGTCATGGGGTCTATAACTATGACTTCAGCTCTTGAGATTAATTTACCATTGATGGTGGCCTTGACGTCACTTAATATTTTTATGTCCTTCTTTCTCATAGTTCTTTCCCCACACTCCTCTATTCTAATCTCAATAAGAATGCAATTTCACTCCTTATTCAAGCATTCTCTTTTTGTGTCTATGACTGCTCGGGTCTCTCTATGGTAGCTTTTTCTCACTTTTAGCTTGATTTCAACTCTAGTTCTATGCTCAATTTTGCTTAAGGTTTGTAACCTATTCCAATCATCATTCTGCTCTTTTATACCTTGATTTTAGCTATCATTTTAATCACAAGTGAGTAATCGCATGGTGGTACCTAGATTTCTCAAAATTTGCTAGAACCCATAAAATCCATGAAAATCCATCATCATATTCACATTTTAATGATGATCTTTATGCCTTTACCATCACTGCATTAACTTCTCTAAATGGTATATTTGGTGAAGTGACAGGTGTTTGTAAATATTCACTTCCTACCTACCATTGGGTGGATGCCAGCTTATCTAGATGATATTCCTCCTATGCTTCATTCACCTTGGCATGATATTCATCCTTATTATGGCAATTTTGGTGTAGTGTTTCATATGCATGCCATTCAGCCTCCTCAAATTATATCTTTTAATGTTGTACTTTCTACCAAGTGCTTCTCTTTAACTGGTCAATTTCTTATGCTTTCATCTCTTGCCTTGGCCTATCCTACCCCATACAAATTCTTGCATTGGTCCTATATTTATTTTCTCTCCTTCATTAATTTCTTACGCATGATCATTTGGTGCATCTTATTTATATCTCTTGTGCTCTAGTAGTTTGTGCACCTCCTTTTATCACTTGGAACTCATATTCTTCATCTAGTAACCTCCTTGTGCCCAAAAACTTAGGTGTCTAGCCTTAGGTTCTTATAAATCATCCATGATCGATTCACTTGGCTAGATTTATGTGTGAAAGTGCTAGAAGTTTTGATCAATGGGCCTCAAAGCCCTAATTATTCATGTAACATGAAAAGTAAAAAAATCATAAAGAAACATTTGGCTTGTGCCAAACTTTATTCTAGTCATCACAATACAATTGACTTGTAATCAAAAAGTCAATATCTAATGGCACAAGCACTAGCCTATTGCCTATAAAGCTTCAGTTAGTTGTTGAAATTCCCAAGGATCATTTGAATTGACAATGTGTGTAGCTTGCATGCGCTTATCTCCAATATGTTATGGATGACATATGGACCCATATACCTAATTTGTAGCTTGACCAAGTGCTTGAGTGACTTGGAGTCATAGAGTAAGATCAATGCCCCTTCAGTAACTACCTTGCACTTTATATGCCTATCATGCCACAACTTCTGGCATGCCTTCTTGATTTACTAGCTCCATCTTGCTTGGACACAAATCTCATCCAAGTGCTCTAAGTTCTCCAGCCTCACACTCAATGATTCTTGGTCATCTAAATGACCAATAAGTGCAATACACAATAAGGTCACCTTAAATTCCATCGATAAAACTACCTTTGTGCCAAACACCAGTTGAAATGATGTAGCCTTGTTTAGGTGTTTATAGGTAGTGTGGTAGGCCCATAGTACTACTGACACTTGATCATCCCAATATTTATGACCAACATCACATATTTTCATGAGGCACATCCCTATTATCTCATTGAATGCCTCAGATATGCCATTGGCTTGTGGATGATAAGGCAATGTTTTATGGTGCATTACCATGTACTTGGTCAGTAAGATCTACATAATTTCATTGATAAAGTGTGTGCCTCTATCATTAGTCAAATTGAGTGGGCACCCATAGTGACTTATGATGTTCTCCCATATGAAACTCATGGCTATGGTGACTATTTAGTGTTTTGTTGGTGCTACCTTGACCCACTTGGTGAAATAATCGATGGCTACCATATATATCTTGCACTTGTGCACCTTATTGTGGGAGTGATTGGCCCAACAAAATCAATGGCCTATTTTTCAAATGGTGCCTATGAAATAATGGGAATGAGGGGAATCTCATCTTAATGGTGGGGCTTCCCTATGCACTGACATATCTCACATACCTTGGCACAATCCTTTACATCTTGGAACAAACTTAGCCACCATAAGCTTGATTGTAACACCTTGCACGTCATTACATCTCCATAATAATGGCCTCCTACAAACCCCTCATGCACCTCCTATAAAATAGAGTCCCTTTTGTGTTTCAAGACACATCTATGTAGGACTTTGTCTTAGCTCAATTTGTACAATTCCTCGCTAATGAGCTGAAAAGGGGCAGTGTAAACTATGAACTATTTCTTCTCTTTGGTTGTCATAGTCTAGGGTGCAGATATAAATGTTATAAAAGTGGTTATCTCTACCAAGTCCTAAAGAATGCACTAGACTCTATAAATTTGTGCATCTATCATGTCATTCTCAATAGGTGATGCTGCATCACTAGAGTTAATGCAAGATACATGGTTTGAGTCTGAAAGCTATTTTCTAGGCTTCACGATAACTAAAAATTAGAATTCTTGAAACAAAATTATCCATGGAGAATGGGATTATTTACAAGGTACTTAAGTGCCTCATGATCGATGAAGAAGATGAATGGGATCACCAACAAGTATTGCCTAAATTTTTGTAGGGCGTAGACCATGGCCAGTGCCTCGCACTCAATGGTGGTATAGTTCTGTTAAGCTTGGGTCAATTTCCTACTTATGAATGAGATAGGATGATCCATCTTATCTTTATCAGGTTACATCATAATGGCACTAATTATAAAGCTAGATGCATGGATGTGGATGTGGAATAGAGTCATCCAATCATGAAATTTTAAAATATGCATGCTAGCTAATTTGAGATTCAGAGTTTCAAAGGCATCCTTTTGCATTGTGCCCTAATAGAATGGGTTATCCCTACATAAGAGTTCCTCTAATGGCACTACAATATTTACATAGCTCCTTATAAAATTTCTATAGTAGCCATATTGGCTAAGAAAGGTGTGAATGTCTTTCTATGTGGAAGGGGTCTCGATTTGTAGAATAATTGTAATCTTTATGGGATCAATTCGTAGACTATTTTTATAGATGATGTGCTTGAGCAAGGTGCCAAATGGTGTCACTAAGATCCACTTCTTAAGGTTCAAGGATATATGTTACTATCAGTACCTCTCAAACATGAGGTGTAAGTTATCATAATGGTCCCTTATAAGCCCATACAAAGTTTAGTCATCTAAATATACTTGGAGGAACTTGTGAATGAAGTGCTTAAATGTTGTGATAACCACTCTGGAGAACACAAATAGAATATTCTTGAGTCCAAAGGGCATCACATTGTATGTGAAAAAACCCCATTCCATCACAAAGGTTATTTTGGGCTTGTCCTCTTGTTCAATCAGGACTTGATGGTATCTTGAGAACCCATCAGTTAAAGTGTAAATCTCATAACTTGCGATGCCATCTAAGACTTTGTCAATGAATAGAGTTGAGAAAGGGTTAGTGATGTAGGTGGTATTAAGTAATCTATAATTAATGCAAATATGAATGTGCCCATCCTTATTGATTTTAATAACCATGGGGCTCACCCATTCAAATTTTTACATAGGGTAGATGTTGCCTGTGGCTAGGATACCATCAATCTCCATTTTGACCTTGGTGTGGATATTTGGGTTCATTATGTAAGGGTGTTTCTTGATAGGTCTTACACCATCCACTAATTTTATACTCATTTTACCAAGGGATGGGTGGGTTCCCTTCATGTCTTGATAATTTTGAGGGAATAAGTCTTGGATTTCCTTTAGGAGATCCACAATTCATGTTAGCTCTACATCAGACCAATATACACCTAAAGTAGCCATATTTGGTTCCCATTCTAAGGTAATGTCTACCTTAGTAGGTTTGAGTAGTGCATAGTAGGGCTCATTCCTTACCTGATGCGAGTCCTTGACTTGACTAGTTCCCTTAGTTGTTTCTATGTGAAGATGAGTAGGATCTTTTACATTAGATTTTTTATCATCCACTTGGCACACAAACTTATTTTTGCATGTCAAGGTCATCCAATTGTGAGCCTTCCATGTTTCATCATCCTCTTCACTCGACTCACTATTGAGCAATTATTTTTCAAATAAAGACAGGAGTGCCACTATTTTTTCCCCAAACATGTCTTTAAGGCACTCCTCTAGGATTGCAGTGTCCTCAAACAAATTACTTGTAGTGGCTTGATCAATTCTAGGTTATATGAAGAAAAGGAGAAGGTTTGAAAGAACCAATCCTTAATTACATCCTAATTTTGTATCTCATGACACATCTCATTGATAACGTACCATGCTCGTACCCATGTCTTTAAGGTCTTGTAGAAGGTGTGCACCCACAAGTTTCTTGAGGCATTCTTACGGTAGACAATCTAAGTTTCCTTACATATATTCATGTACACTATAGGGTTGAAATCACCAAAGTAGGTAGAGATGCCTTGGTTCACATTGCTTTTCCTAAATGTAGTGCATATTATTACTTTCACATCTTGCCAAGTTGGAAAGCTAGGCCTTTTCACTACCCACTTATGAGTGACAGTGCTCCTCAAAGTACACACTAATGTGTTTATCCTATCTACTTCCTTTGGGATGCATGATTCAAGGTTTTAGACATACTCTTCTATAGGATTGACCCCCTCATTTCTTGGGAGTGTCACAAGTTTACCTTTACTCAGGTGAAGCACTCTCTTTTCCTTCATCTTGACATAAGGGACCCATCTCTTAAGAGTACGATCAATCTAGACCCAGCCAATCCTCATAGGTTTTGGTGCCTTTCTATGCACTGAGTGGCACTTCTGACTAGTGGTTTTATAATATTCTTCAACCCATCAGTCATAAGCAATGTTGGTGGTGTCTGAGGTAGAGTGTCTATCTTCCCAAGAAATCACTCCTTAGTTATTAGGGTTGAGAGTCTCGATGCCTTATGTTATGATGTTGTATATATGGTTGATATCATCCTCGAGATCAACACTCTCTACATAGGGGGGTCATTGGTCACTTGAGAGGGAATCATTACCCTGTCCTTGCCATTTTCAAAGGTCATGTAACACATCTTAAAGTTTGTATCTTGTTATTTTTGTAACATCATGGCCTTCCTAGATACACTAGATAATTATATTGCTCTGCCAACTTGATCACCTCAAAGTTAGCATGGAACTCAGTTCCCATGATATCTACAATGACACTCTTTATAATTCCAATTGGTTGCACTCGGGTCTTGTTAGCCATAAAAATCACATGAGGGGAAGGCCTCAAAGTTGGCCTACCCATCTTCTCCCATGCATTCTTGGTCAAGATATTGACCTTGATGCATGTGTCCACAAGGAACTCACATATAGATCATCCATCAATGTTGGTATTTATAAGGATTTATTGATCATACTTCTCATTCTATGTATGCCTCACTTCTCGTGCCTTTTCTATGTGTGGCATGATAAATTTAATTGGATTTTGCCCTATCTTCTACAAGAGTAAGTTTTTCAATAGGGGTGACTTTCCTTTCATTTGTAGGAGGTGAAAAATCTCCATTATCTCTTGTATCTCGGCCTCTTGGCCATAATTCTTATTACAGGAGGTAACAGCCTATGCCTCTAGATCTCACTCCAGTTGGAGCTCTCCTTAAAAATTTTGAATGACACTCATGACTTGTTGAAAAATTTCCTTCTAGCACACAAGATTAGGGTAAGGAACATATTTAAGTTTAGGCCACATTATACATTCAGTGTAACTCTATTCCCCATATTCTAGGCATAACTCTAGTACTAACACAAATAATAGTTGAGTGGTGAATCCACTGCAAGTAGTTACCTGCACTTTCATTGGCTCTACGTGGGTTAGTTGCACTTTTGTAATCCACTTCCCCATCTTTAAATTATTCCTAACATTCATTCACCCTTGTATTTACTAGGGAATCCTTATGTCAGTTTCTTGTACAATTCAAGGCATCCCTCAACCTTATGTGTCTCTCGATAATACCCACACATTAGATGTGTAGGGTAGTCATGATAATAATGCTCAGTTGATCTGCACTTATACATGAGTGTGGTATGAATCTTCCTACACCACATCTTCCACCTCACCCTCTGGTTCCTCTTTGCATCCCATAGCCAATATTCTATTGGCCATAGCCCTCATTTCCTTGGGTCACCTACCCTCTGACTACTGTAGTTGCTTACCATGTGCATCTCTCCATGTTTTCATGCATCTCATTGTTCACTCAATAGTTAGCTATAGTATGAGTATAGGCATTACACAACTGGTAATAGATGGTTGTGTTAACCTGAATGGCATATTATAACAAAGGGTAGTTGTGAACATCATGCACCTCATGACATAACTCATAGCTTAAAAGCAATGTGCACATATTCCTTTGAGGGCAATCATTCATATTATGGCCTTCCATCACATAATCGATGCACCATAATCCACTTCAATCATCTTGCGATGAAATAATGGTTAAATTTTGGAGTTGGTTGGCCATAGATGCAATCTATGCCTCTATGAATGGGTTGATCCTAGTATCGGTGCTCCTAACTATTTTGGCTCTGAGTGCAAATTCAAGAACTTTATGAGGGTCCATGAATGTCTTCATGAACATGGCTCTTTTGAATGGTACTATTAATTCTCCAATGAACCATTGTGCATGTTGGGAGGGTTTAATGTCATAAGTAAGCTTAGAAATAAGTGTTTTTAACTTTACATCATACATGCACATGCTTTCTGAGAGCCTTTGGTTAATCTCCTTAAGCATGGTGATGTTCTATTGTTCAAACTCAAGTATGTTGAATTCCTTCAAGAATGCTTCCTTCAAGGTGTCATAATCAGCCATAGCTTGGTTAGGATCAAATTTCCTACTAGGTATGGGCTCAATCCAATAGAGTTATTATGAACTAGGTTTCCTTCCACTCTGATTACGTGATGACCTGAGTGTGTCATTATAGTTCACATTTTAGCACATGCTTTATAGCATTTTCCACACCATGATACTCTATTAGGTGCATGGCCATCTCATAGTAAATTTGTTGTGGGAGCATAGCTAACATCTAAGGTGCTTGCCCCCTAGGCGTATGTGTGGGTGGTGGTCCTCCAATGCCTCCAACTACTGGGTTAGGAATTGGCCCCATTATTACTATTAATGTCATTTATGTCAAAGGTGTTGTGCTACTCACTTGTGATGTTGGGAAACTTCTTGTGGGTTGTTACCCAATCTACATGATTGACATTGGCTAAATTAGAATGATTGTACTCACATTCTATATTGTCAAGCTAGCACCCAAAGGTCTAGAGGTATCCTTGATTAATTCCTCATAAGGAAAAACTTGTTCAATCACAAAATTATACTCCAAATCTATAAAATGTTCAAAGTCTATGTTGATAATAGGGTCAATTATACTCTTCTTTCTTCACATGGGGGATCCAACACATGAGCTTGCACTGTAGGTTCAAAGGGGGTAGGCACTTTTAATTCATCTTCAGTTACTAGATTTTGTAGGGACCTAGTGCATTCTACACCCATCAACTATTGAGATCGATCTATGGCTTCATTATTTCTCTCTTCCTCGCACTGCTATAATTTAAGAGATCCTTCCCCATGCCCTTCCTGCTTGCTATAGGTTCTCTCGGCACGTTTATTTTCTATATCTTCCATCATCCTGCAATTTATGTTATTATAAGTTTGTTTTCTGAGCTCTCTAGTGTCAATCTACTTGTCCCCTTCCATTGCACTTCACCTATACATCCCCTTCTTCCCCATTGTGCTACTCATATGTGATAGGACTTTAGCCTTCCATTCTCATCGTTTCAAAGCCATAATCTACCATTAGTTTCTTGAGTTTTGTGCCAAACTCTTTCATAAATGTTCCTCTAGGTTTGTTCAAAAATAGATACTCTACTTCTCTAGGGTAGGAGTATGCAGAGATAACGAACTCAAGCATGTAATTGTTCAACACTCCTTGCCACCACTTGTCTACTACTCTAGTCCAAGTGGCATCTAGAATATCAAGTCTCTTTAAGCACTCTTTCATCCACATAAGGAGTTATCCATAGTTTCATCTTCTATGGGTTTTATAGGAAGCCAACCATTGGTACACATGCTCAAGTAGTTTGTAAAAGAAGACCTCATACAGAGCATTATACAGGTTGTTCTAGACCCACTTCCTCAACTTTTGTCCTCTACATATTGGATGCTTCAGCTCAAATCTATTTTCCACCTATTACAACTAGCATTCAATGTTCTCAAGGGAGAGTTAGAGCATTATTCTATCACACCATTGCAATAATAAAATCCAACATGAGTCCAGCAATGAAACCAAAATGTTTTAGAATAGGGGGTCAATTTATGTATTAATGGGGTTTAGGCACTTATCTGGTTGTCCAAGTCAATTCTTGACTCATTACAACTAGGAGAAAACCTGGTATGTTCACATAACACTCAACATTTATCATTTGACTACACTGACATCAATTCACATAAGGTCAAGCCTTATACACTCACTCAAAGTGTAACAGAGAAAGAATCAAGGCCCACATTGGTTTAATTGTGCCATGATGTAACTCATCACATGTAAGACTTGGTCATTTAGAGAGGGATTTTGAAAGATTCATTGGTATAAGCCTTTTCTAGGTTATCTGGTGATCTATAGGTGTAAGCCTATATTGAGGTGATCCTATAGCCTCATGGGTGCATGCTTTTGTTTCACTAAGCTTAACATAATTTAGGCACTTTTAAAGGGTTAAGGGTCAGCTTCAGTTCACTTGTTCATACTAGGCTCGTGCTTTATGCATGGACATCATCGCGTGGCTTAGGATCTTATCTACACTTAGGCTATTTATAGACTATGTTGACATAATCACTTAACAGAGGGATGCCATGAATGAACTGAACCAAAGTTTCATTAAACTTAACATTTATATATTAAAATTATAACTATTACATTCATTGCACAATTCAATAACAAAACTAAAGGCATCTAAACTGATAACACCATGTATTATAGCAAACATTTTCCTTCATTACTTAGAGTTTAAATATAGAATAGAGTTCATGTCACATAAAATAGAGTGCATATATAATTCAAAATACTTGATAGCCTAGAGGCTCATAGGCGAGTATGGTCATATAAAAATAGAGCCTAAAAGGCATTCGATCTAAGCTTAAGTTCTAATGTTAGTTAAAACATGCAGGATCATTTCTCTAGAGCTTCATTACATCTATTCACACCTTTTTCTCACTAATTTGAGCTTAGTTTTATATCACATAGGAGGATCTCCTTGCTAGGGTAGAGAGCACATGCCAGGTGTTGAGATGGGACCTTTGTTGATCATTTTTTTGGCTCCATCACCTTTCATTCCTTACACTGTGGTCACCATGTATAGCCACTCTTGAAGATACCCTAAAAATCTAGGTGCCAATTAATCACCTACCAGTTGGTGCAAGATGTGCATTGATTCCTCCAGCTAGCACAAAAGATACCAAAATAGCAATCATGCCAAGTGATACCTCACATTGAAATGTCTATCGATTTGGCGTGGATCTATACTTAGTCAAAATAGGGCCTCAACAAGCCCCAAAAGAGAATATAAAAAAGTTAGGAGGCAAAAAAGGAAATGTTCCCCCTCAACCATGAACACATGTAGAAGAAAGGGCATGCATGAATGAGAAGAGGCCAAGACCAAAGGCCACCAACTCAAATAGGTCACAAGAGGATCAGTCCAGGACTGAGCCTAAATAACAAAGGTGAACCCCATCACCAACAAGAGCCAAGGGGTTACTTGTAAAACATAAATATGTTACTTTAATCTAACTACCTAGGTATAACCTGAGTAGGAAGCATCCCAAGTAGTATTTCCAGACATAGGTGAGGCATCTCTGAACACACAACTTGATAAGGAACCCACTCTCAAGATCAGTAAAGAATAATCTATTAGGCCTAATGAAGAACAACTTACTGATGAGAAGCAAATGGACATTAAGAGTCCAAATTCTGAAGAAGCAGAAAGAGGGGAAGGCCCCAACATAGAGGACCTTAGTGCCGATACCAATGAGTTAGGAAAAGAGTCCAAAAGTTATTGATTTATAACATGACATATAAAAGGGCAAGGAACCTATTAAGGAGGTGAAGCAACAACAACATACAAATTAAGAACCCCCTATTCACTTCATGTTCTAACAAGACACACTAGATAAATAATTATATTTGTGGGTTTATTTCCCTAAGCATGAGTCCACAAAATAAACCCAACGTGAAATGTCTTTTGAAAGTGTATCATGATGAAGAACTATTTGAGCTTACAAGATCCAACATTAATATAAGCCCAAAGGTGGTCGATGTTCCAAACATACTTTGGGTAAGTCCCACAAATTGCTCTCCATCACAAGCATGTTCAACCATCATCAAGTTTTCCCTAGAGGTTTATAGGCAAAACATTCTTAATAGTCATGACATGGGATAAATTCACTACAAACATCAGGAGGTCATGAGGCTATATCAAGAAGAGCATGAAATAAGGGGTAAACTTGAAGAAGAAATCAAAGAACTTAAGTGCCAACTGGATGTAGCTGAGTAGCTTGACTTAGAACGTTGGTCATTTGTCAAATAATTTTGAGAAGTGAACCAACACTTGTGGATGGATTTCCCATTACTGGTGAAATAATTAATAAATTAGAAATACTCGTGGACCTTTTGTTGAATAAATTTAAAAACATGGTGGATCCTAAACAAGAGAAACTATGGGCTACCACATAGTTCACAGAGGCCATGGATGTCTATCATGAATTTTTAAATAAATTGAGTTCAAATGTTCCCATCACCGATGGGTTTTTTGTCAACTTGGCATGACTAAATAAAATATTGGAAGTATGAATATTGCTTGAGGAACAACATGCCAACAATTGGTTGAGAATGCTCTAAGCATCAAGGATAGGGCCCACATTGTGAAAGTATTCCAGGATGTTGAAGAATTGGAAAAATAATTATGCACCCATCGATAACATCAAGATGCTAGCTTCTCAACACTTTGAGGATGAGTTTTTATGGAGTTCATGACACTTGAGGATGCTCATAAAGTCACAACCAATCAAATTGAGACTTTGAAAATTCAAGGAGATACTTTTCTAGAGCAGCCCAAGGACATGAAATGATTGAAAGGCAAAGTGGAGGTTATTAATTATAATCTTTAGACAACCCTCAACTAGTGGGATGAGCTCAAACATAAAGTATAAGAGGTAAATCTTGCATTTTTTTCAACTAAGGAAACTATATCATAGTTCGAGACAGACTATCGGTTTAGTCTAGGGTAATGTTGGACCCAAATTTTGTAATATATTCTAAGTATTTTTTGAGCCAAAAGCACATATATACAAGGGCATGGGATGAATGTGGTAGACTGTGATGCAAGAGAGAATGACACAGAAGAGATAAATAGGGGATAATAATTTAGAAAACCTTGGCATGAATGGGTGTTGTGAAAGACAAGGAAGTAGAGAATAAAGAGCACAAGATGTAAGACTCAGAGAACTGAAAGAATAAGACAAGGGAGCATGAAGCAAAGGTAGTTACAAAGCACTTCATATATGTATTTAAGATTAATGGGAGCATGAATCTAACACCAGCTTATAGAGGAAGAAGAACATGAACGTAAATATCTAGTATAGAGACAATATATAAGGGTTGTTGGGGCTCGATTGAAGAGGAACATACTTGAAATCGATCACCATGACTTCTTTATTTTAAACATTCATTGGATTGTCATATTTAGTGTATTAATGATTCAAATTGAAGAGGGGTTCACTTATGTATAAATACCCCTTTAGTTTTGTTTAGAAAGTGTTATTAAATATAGATGTGTTATTGTTGTTAAGATAGAGATCTAGAAACCCTGTATTGAATGAAGTATATTTGTAACTTTATCAAATTGATCAATGGAACTAATATTATGTGAATATTGATATGATGAATCTATTTGATGTTAATTTTTATTTATGATATTAGAGTAATTTTACTGTGTGAATGCACTAAATGGCTAACTCTGAAATGATGATTGTAATAACAATGATTAATTGTGTTAACTCAAGTGCCTAAAATTTGTTCATCCACCATTGTCTGACAGAACCAACAAGAACCGGTCTAGGCTATGTGTCTTGGGTGAGCATGTGAGGTCACTCATGTGATATGTTGACATGCTAGTGCGTTGGCTTCTCCCTTTTTCTAGGCATGAGACTAGTACTTAGTCATGCATAACTAAGGATAGAAAGAAACCCAATAGCCTAATTTAGATGTGTCCTAGATCAGTATACTTGTTCTCGATAATGTCTGAAGTGGACCATAGGTAAGTTGTTCAAGAAATAAATTCTCAATATATGTAAGTTGATTAGAATATGGTGGAGGTATGTCCCCATAATTGTTGTAGTCATCTATGTTAGAAGAAGATTCATCAATATCAGATGAATGCTCAGGCTCATAAATATCATCAAGTTCAAGTGGTTTCAAAGAAGAAGAATTTGAAGGAGAGTTAGGAGCAAAGTGTGAGAAGTTATATAGTTGAGTTTGATGATCAACCATTTCCAGTACCAATATAGCATAACTGTGTAACTCTCTAACATACATTGAATCTAGAGTGAACTCAACTCACATGCTTGGACTAAGGTGAGTGATTTGGTAAACTGATAGGAGATTAGTTGAAAGTGAGGGAACACTTAGAACATTATTGAACGTTCCACCACTCACTTCAATAGTCCCTCTCCTAAAAACAATTTTAGAAATATCATCACTTATTTGTATAGAGGACATGTCACATGGTTCCAAGGAACTAAATTCTATCTGTGAAAAGGCTAAGTGATGTGAAGCACCAAAGTCAATTACCCATACATAGGAGTTAGAGATACAATAGTAACTAGGGCCTTGCCCTTTGCTTTCCTCTTACTATTCTCTTTTGCCTTTTATTATAATCAATTTTAAATAATTTATAATTTCTTAATAATAAAATTTGTTTATTTTTAAAATTTATAACTAATATAATGTTATAACATTCTTATAACTTTAATTTTTAATGTTATAACATTCTTATAGATTTAAATTATATTAATTAATTTCTATTATGAATTAGCTAACTTGTTTATTTATTATTTCATTTTCATTTTCAACAATTTTGGATAACGATTAGTTGGTTAATTTTTAGCAATCTTTTTTATTTTTATTTTCTATTTTAGCAATTTTTGATAACGGTTAGTTGGTTGATTTTTAGCAATTTTTCTGTAACAATTATTTTCCTCCAGCTTTTAAAGGGTGTTGTTCTATTGTTCTTACACACATTATTTACTTGATGAAGGATCATAGAAGTGGATCTAAAACACATCGATATTCAAAATTTGACACAATTTTTCTAGAAGATTATTACTACTATGGTCATTTGTCTTAAAGGATTCATGAGTTGATGAACTCTGATTGGTATAATTAAGGACATTGATATTATGTTTCTCGAGGATCTTAGTCAATTGGTCAATCTACTTCAAAAATTTGATTTCATCATGCTTTCTTGAGTAAAACCCACATTTGATCATATCTTTCTTAGGCTTAAAAGTGGAAGAAGAGGTCTTATTGTTTGATTTGTAGGTGGGAGGATTTACATCCTTCTTGTGATCTTTTTTGTTATGTTTCTTCTCTCTATTGTTTGAATCCTTCTTTTTCTTAGCAAAAAGTGCATGAGATTTTGAGGAATTCATTGTGACTATCTGTATCAACTTTGCTCTCGAATCAAGTCAACAACAAAGGTATTTAAAGAAGACATCTTCCATGAAACTCCAAGAGAACTTTTTATGGCATGGAAAATGAATACAAATATAAAATACTTTGGACCCAGTTTAAAGAGTATTGACATAACAAGTTGTTCATCTTTCTTGTCAATTCCACATTCTTTTAACTATAACCTCAGAAGTTTAAACTTGGTGAAGAAGTCTTGTAGGGTGTCATAGTGATATGGGTTCAAACTAATGATCCCATTCTCCAACTCATGGCTTCTCATCACATCTTTCTTTCCAAAGAGTGTTCCTAGAGTGATCCACACTTGAGTAGGAGTTTTGGTAGATTCTATGTGAAAAAGTAGATCATGAGAGATAGAAAAACATAGTAGTCCATGGATTTTATCACAATAATTAAATCATTTGATTTTTGCTTCTACTGTTAATGGTTCAATCTTAGTGCCCATTATAATTTTATGGTAACCACTAGATTAAAAAATGATTTCCATTCATGATAATTAAAAGGTGTGAGTAGACTTATTGGACTTGAATCCATAGCGTAGAAAGAAAATATGTTGCAGGGGGTAAAGAAGAAATGCAGAAAAAAATTCACAACACCACACAGTACCCCCTTAGAATTATTAGAGTGACCCCCCTTAAAGTTATAAATACAAACACACTCTTATAGATGTTGGACATAGTTGAGAATGCATCTTGAGTAATATGTGCATAAGTATGAAAGAACTAGAGGGACATCAGACTTAGCTGATAATACATCTAAAAGTGTACAATAATTAGTTTGAAGAGAGATGCACTGGACCAAAGATGACCACTAATACATAGAGCATGAAAAAATAAGTAATTTTGAAGAAGACGACACTCAAATTTGAGTTACAAATCAAAAGTTATGGGTGTTTGAAAATTTGAGCTCATATAGAAGCTCTCCACCTAACATAAATTTGAAAAATGTTTGGGTCCATTAAAGACACCCAACAAAAATATTAAAATATACGAGTTGATGGAGAATTGGTTGGGTGATAGTTTTAAGCCCCCACTAGTAGGAATCAAGATTTAATCACATATGTGACCACACCATATAATGTGCTTGATGTGGGAGTGACATCATTCAAAAATGCATCAAATTTTCAAATGTATAATAACACTTTTTACCTGGTTAAATTTGATAGCCTCCTAAACGTCACATCATACAAAAGGAGTAATCAAAATGTGTAGGGTGTCTTCGTGGTGGTTGAAACATGGGGTGTGTGTCAACAAGGGGGTCAGAGTCTGGTAGTGGTGCTTGCATGGGTACTGGGGTCTGATGGCAATGTCTATAACTATGTTAGATTCCAGGCAATGTTCATGCCCTTGTCAAAATTTGATGGTGTGTTAAGCACGTTATTAGGATCCAATCATATGTCTAGCACATTTTTGGGATCCAAAAGTGTGCCAGATAATGTGTTAGGTTTTAGAGCTTGCTTAAGCAGGTGTCAGGATCTAGACCCTACTTGAGTAGGTGTTGGGTTCTACCAACCCTATGCACAAACACCCAAATGCTTGACAAGATTCAAAAGTTTACAGAAGGTGATTTATTCACCTTGCTCTATATTTTTACCTAGAAATGTCTGATGCCTGCCAAATATCCTCCTAAACCTATTTTTTATGCCTAAAGTCTGATAAAGTCCAAAAAATTACCCAAACTGCATGCAAGGGTTGGAAACTTTGTTGAAACTAGAAACCCTAAATATTTAAAGATTTGGTATGGTTCCACCAAAAACTAGTAAATACCCATTAAGAATGTAAAAAACTCAAAAAATCTTTCCTACTATATAGATATGCATGAAATGACTAAAAAAGCTTTGAAACCTTAAAAATGGTCAAAAATCGTTGTCATGAATATAGGTCATGTTTATAGTCGATTTTAAGGTTTTGATGCCTTTTAGATTTGATGATGTTATCCATTTTATGATTGGAGACTTTAGTTATATAGTTTGTATGGATTTTTATGAAATCCCACCAAACCTATGAAATTATTGAAAATAATAAAAACCAACAAAAATGCTAACATTGAAAGATCTCACTAAGGATTTCATAAATGGCAAAATGGTCATTAGATCAATGCTTTGATATCATGTCAGATCACTTTAATATTTTTGAATGTCACAAATTGCGCAAAACCCTAAGATTAAGTGAGAGTAAAATGCAAAATAAAAATAAATTTCATAATAGTTCTTTGATTAAATAACCAAAAAGTATAAATGAGGTACATTGTATAGTGAGAGATTAGGCTACCAAAAAGGTAACAACTCAACTCATAATTAGCAAACACATTAAGTGTATTCCCCCTAATGACTTTAACAACCCTAAGCACTCCGACTGACAATTGTGTAGGTAAAATTGAAAGAGTTAGAAAAATCCTACACTAACAAAGAAGAATCAATTTAAGTCTCTTTTACCAACTTTCTACTATCTAAATCAGAAGGTTAAATAATTTTAATAAATTAAATTATTATGTTTAATTCAAAGAGGAACACTTTGACTTTATAAATAACAAAAGCTTATTGAGTCCATTTAAGAGATACTCAAGTTAGTGTTTCTTACTATAAATTATGTGAAAATAAACAAACCTCTCTCCACAATTGTAGAAGGGTCCATTAAATATTTTTTAAATTATTAATTAATATAAACATAATGTTAAGAACACAAAGGATTTATTAAAAAAGGAAGGCTTTAGAAAACCCCTCTTCACAATTAAAAAGGACTCTGAAAACACAAGCCTTCTTTAGAAAAAAATAAGTAATTTTAAAGAAGATGAAACTCAAATTTGAGTTATCAATCAAAAGTTATGGGTGTTTGAAAATCTCAGCTCATATAAAAACTCTCCACCTAACATAAATTTGAAAAATGTTTGGGTCCATTAGAGACACCAACAAAAATATTAAAATATATGAGTTGATGGAGAATTGGTTGGGTGTTAGTTTTAAGCCCCCACTAGTAGGAATCAAGATTTAATTCCCTATGTGACCACACCATATAATGTGATTGATGTGGGAGTGACATCATTCAAAAATGCATCAAAATTTTAAATGTATAATAACACTTTTTACCTGGTTAAATTTGACAACCTCTTAGACGTCACATCATAAAAAAGGAGTAATCAAAATGTGTAGGGTGTTTTTGTGGTGGTTGAAACATGGGGTGTGTGTCAGCCAGGGGGTCAGAGTCTGGTAGTGGTGCTTGCATGGGTGCTGGGGTCTAATGGCAATGTCTGTAATTATGTCAGATTCTAGGCAATGTTCATGCACTTGTCAAAATTTGATGGTGTTTTGAGTACGTTATTAGGATCCAATCATATGTCTAGCACATTGTTGGGATCCAAAAGTGTGCCAAATAATGTGTTAGGGTTTAGAGCCTGCTTAAGTAGGTGTCAGGATCTAGACCCTACTTGAGTAGGTGTTGGGTTCTGCCAACCCTACACATAGATACCCAAATGGCTGACAAGATTCACAAGTTTACAGAAGGTGATTTATTCACCTTGCTCTATATTTCTATCTAGAAATGTCTGATGCCTACCAAATATCCTCATAAACCTATTTTTTATGCCTAAAGTTTGACAAAGTCCAAAAAATTACCAAAACTGCATGCAAGGGTTGGAAACTTCGCTGAAACTAGAAACCCTAAATATTTAAAGATTTGGTATGCTTCCACCAAAAACTAGTAAATACCTATTTAAGAATGTAAAAAACTCAAAAAATCTTTCGTGCTATATAGATATGCATGAAATGACTAAAAAAGCTTTGAAACCTTAAAAATGGTAAAAAATCGTTGTCATGAATATAGGTCATGTTTATAGTCAATTTTAAGGTTTTGATGCCTTCTAAATTTGATGATGTTGTCCATTTTACGATTGGAGACTTTAATTGTATAGTTTGTATGGATTTTTATGAAATCCCACCAAACCTATGAAATCACTGAATATAAAAAAACCAACAAAAATGCTAACATTGAAATATCTCATTAAGGATTTCAGAAATGGCAAAATGGTCATTAGATCAATGCTTTGATATCATGTCATATCACTTCAATATTTTTGAACGTCACAATTGCACAAAAACCTAAGATTAAGTGAGAGTAAAATGTAAAGTAAAAATAAATTTCATAATAATTCTTTGATTAAATAACCAAAAAGTATAAATGAGGTACATTGTATAGTGAGAGATTAGGCTACCAAAAAGGTAATAACTCAACTCATAATTAGAAAACACATTAAGTGTATTCCCCCTAATGACTTTAACAACCCTAAGCACTCTGACTGACAACTGTGTAGGTAAAATTGAAAGAGTTAGAAAAATCTTACAGTAACAAAGAAGAATCATTTTAAGTCTCTTTTACCAACTTTCTACTATCTAAATCAAAAGGTTAAATAATTTTAATAAATTAAATTATTATGTTGAATTCAAAGAGGAACACTTTGACTTTATAAATAATAAAAGCTTATTGAGTCCATTTAAGAGATACTCAAGTTATTGTTTCTTACTATAAATTATGTGAAAATAAACAAACCTCTCTCCACAATTGTAGAAGGGTCCATTAAATATTTTTTTAATTATTAATTAATATAAACATAATGTTAAGAACACAAAGGATTTATTAAAAAAGGAAGGCTTTAGAAAACCCCTCTTCACAATAAAAAAGGACTCTGAAAACACAAGCCTTCTTTAGAAAAAAATAATCCTTAGAATATAATGTTAGGGGAGTCTCGACATTATCTAATTTTTTTGATATGGGTAAACGTTTTTAAAAAATCTAGAGCTATAAACCAGAGTAGGATTGACTGGAGCTATGAACTAGTCTGGATACAAATGAGAGGTCCAGATCCCCCTTATAAATTGCCAACCATCACAAATGGGATGTTATAGCCAACAACACCAACATCATCAACCACTCCAATCGTCTGAACCATATCCAACCTTTAGACAAACCTCAACCAATGGGAAGAGCTTAAACGCAAAGTACAAGAGGCAGATCCTTCTTTTTGTCAACTGAAGAAACTATATCATAGTTTGGGATAGACTATCAATTTAGTCTAGGGTAATGTTAGACCCAAATTTTATTAAATATGCTAAGTATTTTTTGAGCCATAAGCATGGAGATGCAAGGGCATGGGATGAACGTGAAACACTATGGTGTAGGAGAGAACGATCCAAAAGAGATAAATAGGGGAGAACAATGTAGAAGACCTTGGCACAAATAGGTGTTGTGAAAGACAAGGAAATAGAGAATACGGAGCATAAGATGTATGACTCAGAGAAGTGCAAGAATAGGACAAGGGTGCAGGATGCAGAGGCAATTACAAAGTAGTTTGTAGAAGTATCAAAGATTAATGGGAGCATCAATCTAGCATCGGCTCACAGAGGAGAAGCAACATGAATGCAAATATCTAGCATAGAGAAAGTATATAAGGGTTGTTGGGCCCGATTCAAGAGGAACTTAATTGTAATGACTCACCATGACTTCTTTCTTTGAAACAATTGTTGGTTTGTCATCTTTAGTGTATTAATGATCATCCCAAAAGGGGTTTGCTTATGTATAAATACCCCTTTAGATTTATTTATAAAGTGTTGTTAAATATAGATGTGTTGTTGTTGTCAAGATAAAGATCTAGAAAGCATATGCTGAATGAAGTACCTCTATAATTTTTATCAAATTGATCCATGGAACTAATATTATGTAAATCTTGATATGATGAATGTATTTGATGTTAATTTTACTTTATGATATAAATACCCCTTTAGAGTACTTGCAATGTGTGAACTCGTTAAATGGCTAACTCTATAATGATGATTGTAATAACAATGATTAATTGTGTTAACTCAAGCACCTAAAATTCATTCATCCACCATCGCATGGTAGAACTAATGGGAATTGGTCTAGGTTCAGGTGAGTGTGCGAGGTCACTCACGCGATATGCTGACATGCTAGTGTGTTGGATTCTCCGTTCCTCTAAGCACGTGACTAGTACTTAGTTGTGCATAACTAAGGATAGAAAGAAACCTAATAGCCTAATTTAGATGTGTCTTAAATCAATATACATGTTCCATGTAATATCTGAAGTGGACCATAGGTAGGTTGATCAAGAAATAACTCCTCAATATATGTAAGGTGACAAGGAGATGGTGGAGGTATGTCCCCATCACTGTTGTAGTCATCTATGTTAGAAGAAGAGTCATCACTATCAGATGAATGCTCAAGCTCGGAAATATGATCAAGTTTAGGTGAGTCCTAAGACAAATAATTTGAAGGAGAGTCAGGGGCAAAGTGTGAGAAGTTATATAATCGAGTTTGATGATCAACTAATCCTACTACCAATATAACATCACTATGCAACTCTCTTACATTGAATCTAGATTGAACTCAACTCGCATGTTTGAACCAAGATGAGTGATTTGGGAAATTGATAGGAGATTAGTTGAAAGCGAGGGAACGCTTAGAACATTATTGAATGTTCCACCACTCACTTCAATAATCCCTCTCCCAAAAATCATTTTAAAAGTGTCATCACCCATTTGTATAGAGGACATGTCACATTGTTCTAAGGAATTGAACTCTATTTGGTGAAGAGGGCAAGTGATGTAAAGCACCAAAGTTAATGACCCATGTAGGAGTCAAAAGATCTTTTTAGATAGTTTCCACCCCTATTCTCTTTGAGTTTTTTTGCAATAGAAAAACTCACTGAAGGCTCTGAGTCTCTGTTTAATTCTTACACTAACTCTTAACTGAAGCTTATTAATCTTAACGATTTATTTGCTTCTTATTACATTTGTGTTTTCTCTTGATTTGGGAAGTGGACCCTATGTAATATCTCACTATCGATGACCTTATCAAATTGTAAAAAAATGTTAGAGAAGTCTCGACATCATCCAACTTAGAATGACCAATTTCATTTCACCCAAAAGTTAAACCTAGAATTTAACATTAAATCGAAGGAACCTGGGCATCCAATACGATAGGTAGAAAGATAAAATTATTATATAAATTTCTTGCCCATCCGATCCTTATCGAAATTGATCCTTAAGAAAAGTAGCACCAACCTGCCTACGTGTCTTTTACAAGGAACGCACTTTCTTTATGAATTTTGCTTGGTCAAGGTGCTATAGCTGGCACATGGACAACTTTATTCCTTGCCACTAAACTAATCTTTGTATCCAAATCAATAAATGATAAATTATTTATTTTATTATTATACTAGGTAGTGTAACTAGATAATTGAATTTCCAGCACTCCTCGGGAATATGCTCTATCCGATTAGACAACGACGTGGCCATCACGATATGTCAATCGGCAGGCGACACGTGTTCTGATTCTGACAGGCACCAGGCAGTAGCGTGAAAGGCAGGTGTGCGTGCACGAGCAGTCAATGTGCGTGGCGGGAAAGCATTGGCCAGGCAATAGCGGCGGGCCCACGCTGCGTCAGATGATGCAAGCTGCCGGGAAAACTTTGCGGCTGCGGTGGACCCTGCCGGTCTTCGGCCGTTGTATTCGATTGCAAGATTTCGGCCGAACGCGGTAACGCCTGTAGCCGCCGAACGGGAAAGGTATATATACACAGTTTCTGTGGGTACAAACACATATACATTGCATATACGTCAAGAATGTAAGGCTTTTTTCATCGAGGGTCTGCATGTGCGCCTACGATTGAGGACTCGATCTATGCCGTCCAGATGGTTTATTGCCTTTAGGCATCTGCTTAGGGATGTTAAACAATAATTAATCAATGTTGGATTAATCTATGATTTGGGTAAATTGTTGTTCGCCGTATATAAAGGATGAAGGGGAGTCATGAAATCAAGAGTGGAGAGGCGAGAGTGAATTTTGTTTAGTTTATGCGTTGTGAAGCAACTCCCTTTCTCTGTTTATCCCGCTTCTTTGAATCCCATTCTGTATTCATTCATCATCTTCTTCAGAGGGTCCCAATTTTTGTTTGAGAGTCTCGGAGCTTTTTTATTTTTTTAAAATACCCAAAAGCTTCAGAAGTAGTGGGTGTTTCAGATCCAGATCCAATTTTATTTCTTTTCTTGTTTTTTAATTATCAGAAGCATTTCTGTTCTGTAAAATAAGTAGTTAACTTGTTTTTTATTCTGTGGGTTTTGTTTATTCCCTGGTTGTGGCTCGATTCCTCATCCAGGAAGTTTAGGAATAGGTTATGCATATAAGGAATTACAGGAGCATCCTGTTATTCCATTAGAGGTATCGTTTTAGAGCCTCTGTAAGGGAGGAGGGGTATTTTTTAAGACCTCGTCCCTTTTTTTTCTTAAACACAGGCAAGATTGTTTTTCACCTTGTCTCTGATTTGGGTTTTTAGTTTTTCTTTGTTGGGTATTTTTTTAAGGTTTGGTTTTTATTTTTATAGTCATATAAAACTGGCAACCACAGGTGCTTGTCTGATTTCTAATTTTGAAACAAATCAGCAATACCTGAGGTGTGGAACTCCTTTGGAGAATTCCAAATTTGACCAGAAGTTTCATAATCATACTAACATGGCAGCAGGTAGAGTAGATTTTAGCAGCTGCAGCAGCACAGATTTGTTCATGGGTGAGGAGTTGCTGAAAGCACTCGCTGAGAATGCTTTTTCAGCTTCAAGCTCAGAGCTGTTTGAGGAATCTTCTTCCAGCTCTTCTTCTCCTTTAAATGGAGATTTGGGTTTGGGTGGTGTGCAGGATCTAGGAGCCCCGGAGAGATATGTGCCTTGTTCTGGACCTAATTTTTCATATGGGTCTTGTTCGTTTCTTCCTAATGGAGATGGATACAACCAACCTGATGGTCTGGTGTGGTGCCCAAATTTTCAAGGGCTAGAAGCCTCCACCAGCCATTGCGGGGAATCCATTTCTGGGAATAGTTTGCAGCAGCAGCAGCAGCCTATGGCTCTGTATCAGTTGTTCCCTTTGCAGCAGATTCAGCTGCAGATGATACAAGAGCAGCAGCAGCTTCAATGGCAGCAGCAGCAGCAGCAGCAGCAGCAGGAACAAGCAATGGCCTACCAACAACAATCACAATTGAGGCAGTGGAGGGATGGACTTGGCCCCAGAAGCCAACCCATGAAGCATCTGGGTAAGCCACACAGTGGTGGGGTTGGCGTGTCGAAGCCCACCAAGCTTTATCGAGGGGTAAGACAGAGGCATTGGGGCAAGTGGGTGGCAGAGATACGGTTGCCAAGGAACAGAACAAGGCTTTGGCTTGGTACATTTGATACAGCAGAGGAAGCAGCTATGGCCTATGACAAGGCAGCTTACAAATTAAGGGGTGAACATGCTAGGCTCAATTTTCCAGCTTTCAAGCATCTTTTGCAAGGAGACTCAAGCCCAACATGGCTGGGGAATTCACTCTTTTCTCCAGCCAAACCTGTGTTGCAGTCTTCTGTTGATGCCAAACTGCAAGCAATTTGCCAAAGTTTGAAACAACAACAACAACAACAACCACCAGTGGGTCTGGGTCCTAGTTCTTGTAGTGGCGTTAATGATAATGATACCAGGGAAGCATCAAGTCTCTCTGAAGAAGGGCCAACATGTGCAGATGAGAGTTTGAGCTCTGTGGGTAGTGATGTGAAGGATAATGATTTTGTGTCTGTTAAATCTGAGACTTCTTCATCTTCTGATAGCAGCAATGATTCCACCATCACTGTAATGAATTCAGTTGGTGGGTCTGAGACTCCATCAGGATCGAGAGGATGTAACTCGGAGCCGGAGACAGAGACAGAATCAGATACTTTGTGTAGCATGCCATCCTTATCTCCATCCATTTGGGCAGAGCTTGATGATTATTTGCTCAGCATTCCTTCCCTAGAGGCAGACCTTTCCTGGGAATTATTCTCCTCGGCAGCTTAAACATGGCACTATTACCAGGGATTTGTTGTCCAAGGCAGCTTAAACATGGCACTATTAGCTGTTATTGTTAGGATACAAACGTGAATTGCAGAGTTTTTGCTTCTGCAATTCAATATGCTTATATATTATGTAATTATTTATGAATTATGATATGTAAAGTGTAATAGGCTGAATGGTCTTTGAGCGCTTTAGGAACGAAAGGTCATCTTTGGGTAAGAACTCATGAAATTTAAGACTTCGTTTTTGTTTTTATAATTCACATGCTTTTGATAATCTATAATATTTTTATTATTTTTTAAATTGAAAATCTATATATAAGAAAGAGAGGATTAAAGGAGTTCAAGGTAAGTGAACCCATGAAAGAAGAAATGTCAATTAATGTTTACTAAACAACTCTAATAATAGGAAATAAGAGGGAACAATCCCTTTTAAAAAAAACTGTCTTAAAAAGTATATAATCAAGATTATTGGTGATTAGACATCCAATTTTTTATTTTTTTAAATATTTAGAGTTTATTTTTTAATTTTATTGAGTATAACTTACAAATTACGATTTTTGGTGTTCAATTTGTTTCAAATGTAAACAAATTAAGTTCATTTCTTAATTTTTTTTTAGTATAAATGATTTCTTGGTGTTATAATAGGGGTTTGTTGAATAGCTAATAAAATACTTTTTAAAGTATAGTTGATAATGATTTTTCTAGATATCATAGAGGATGATTTGTGAGAAAGTGTTTCAAATGACTGAATGAGTGGAGAAGGAAAGTATGTTTTGCAAGGCAATTTTTTTATATTAAAATTGTTAAAAAATAGTCACTAGAATTGAGAAGGGATTAGGGTTGATAGGTGGATGCCTAGTGTTAGAGAAGGTTTGGAATAGTTGCAAGGGTGGAACAAAGGGCATAGTTTTCCATAGCAAGCCCAAGTTTAGACAAAGTGTGGCCAACAAGAAGTTTCATATGTAGAATGCCTTAGCGTAATAATTGACATTTGACTTCAGTGGGGGACTTTGAAATTGTATTTGTTGTGCATTGTCATTGAAAGTAAAGGGGACATATAAACCACTTGATATTTAGAGAATTGTCTAGAGCGAGAAGTGTTGAAAGAGATGATACAAAAACTTTGGCGAGGTTGTGGTAATGGCCCCTTAGTTTGGCCAATGCCAATCTTTCCATGGGGGTGTAGGATTGACAATAATTTTAAGGACTTCAAGAGGCGCAGGAGAAAGAGCAAGGGGCGATATGATGTATAAGAGAAATATAGATGTGATTGATTTTTGCATGAAATTGAACATATGACATCATGAGTTCCAAGAGAAGCAATTGTCACTGTGCTTATACCAAATATCCTTTAATTGTAGTGATAAATTTTTTTGCGATAAATTTGACATTGAATTTTGGTTGGGCAGCAAGGAGAAGATTATTAGATTGAATAACCCAATTCCACTAAACACTAGTTTTGGGGATCGTCTCCATGTCAAAGGGATTGGTGACACCATTGGAGAAGGGGCCATTTTTTGCCAAACAACCCAATTACGTCTAAGAGGAAGAGACCTAAAAATATAAAAAAAGGATGCATTTAAGATTTTATCTTCCCAAGGAATGGAAGTCCAAGAGCCTTTATGAGATGCACGCTAAACTCGTTCCTTGACAAGGATCTTTCAGGGCTCAGTTCCTTGGGTGGCTCTTGCAAACCATTTATCAACAATATATTTTCTTTGTAGTGGATCAATGATTCCAAGCCCACCCACATATTTATGCCGAGTACAAATATTCCATGAGATGGCTGCGATACCTTTCTTACTAGAGTTGTTACTCCATAGGAAACTGTGGACATGAATAAGTTTGTCATACGTTGATTTTGAGGGAAACCAACAAGATAGTAGTATGCATAGCTATCAAAAAATATGTGGTTGATAACAATCAACGTTTGTGTTAGGGTTAAATGTTTACAAGACTAATTTTCCATTTTTTTCTGAATTTTACTTAACGCCCAATCCCACATGCCCCAAGGGGAAAGGTGAATGCCAAATAAAATGTCCAAGTAATGGGGAATCTTCCCATGGGGGATGATGTTCCATGCTGAAGGGATCCAAAGCCAAATTTGGAGAACTTTTGATGAATATGACTTTCCATTTTTTGGCTACACATCTTGGATCCAGAGAAATCATAGCATATATCAAGAATACACCAGGGATTAACAATTCTGTATTCAATAATCTATAGAAAGAGGAGAGAATCATCAGCAAAATGGGAGTGTTAAGATCATAAGAACCTTGTGTAAGAGTGATTCCTTTCAAATCTCCTTGGTGTTGAGCTCGTTAGAGCACATACAAAAAAAGGGTGAGTGGACAATTTTGACGAATGGAGCATTGGAGGTCAAAGGACGATGTGAGGCTACCATTGACTAGGTTTTGAGCATGTGCTTCAGTGAAGAGCATTTGGATGTGATATATGAAACAAGGACCAAATCCCAACGATTCAAGCATCTTGAGAACAAATTGCCAATGAATTCGATTGTATGCTTGGTCAAAATCAATTTTGACCAATAATGCATCTTGATAAGAATCTTTAGCGCACTAAGCATTTTTTGATGCATGAGAAGATTATTCAAAATGTATCTACTTTTTAAGAACTTGGTTTTGCTTATTATGACAAACAATATCCCAAGTGATATATAGGTTTCAATTTCATAGCAATAGCCTTTGTAATAATTTTGTAGGATACAAAGAGTAATGGAATGCCAACTCCATATCCTCTTTTTGTTTCCAACTTTAGGGATCAATTTGATCAAGGCATGGTTGATGATAATGCCTAAGGATCCATTGGCCTCCATCTCCTTAGAAACATTAAAAAGGTCAACCTTAAGGGTGGCTCATAAAGCATGGAAGAATTCAACTAGGAGCCCGTCTAAACCAAAGGCCTTTTTTTATCTTCATTGTCCAAAGTGATGTTTCAAACTCTACTAAAGTGAGATGGTTCTCAAGGTGGTCGCTGATAGCCTAATCCACCTTTCGAAGAATACATTGTTGCAACCATTCTTCTAGAAAGGATTCATACTCCTCAAGGTAGTGTTCTCCTTGAAAGAGTTCACTATAATGTTGGAAGAAAACACCTTTAATATCATCGGTGGATAAGGTCTCCATTCCATCCTTCGTAATAATCGCTAAAATGTTCATGGCTATGTTTATATTGCAAATATTTGAAGAAGCATTTAGAGCCACATTCACCATGTTTAATATGGAAAAGATGACCTTGTATTTTAGCACTGTGGCCCCTATAAACCTCAAATTTTATTAAATTAGATTCGTTTGGGCAATGTGTAGGGAGTTGTCATGAGAATGATCATCAAGAGTAAGGCATTGTTGACTAAGCTTATGTTTTAGAGTGTGTTCTTTCTTTTGTCTCTCCTTGGCCACACAATTTCCATATCCTCATAGAAACTTCGTTGTTCTCGCCACAACTTCCCTCTATAAGATCCATCCAATAGATGAAGTGGGTCGGGGTTGTATTGCCCAAACAACATAAATTTTGGAAATATAGTGTGGGGAAGAGAGATGGGAAATATATAGCTTAAAGGGGAGTTGAGTGTGGGAAGGTGGAGAAGGTGCCAAGTTGAAGGAGAAAGGAATAGGGAGATGATTAGATAAAATAATGTCATTGAGAGTGGTAACATGAGGAAAGGCAAGGAGTGACTTCACAAATGTGCTAGCATAGAACCGATCAAGTTTGTTAAGCCACCTTTGATATCCAACTTGATTATTGGACCAAGTAAACTAATTACATATTCATGAAGTCAGATATCCAAATAGTTGGTCAAAGACTCCGAAGGAGTTGCAACAATGTAACTATGCTAAAAATTCTTTGGTAGAGGGAGGAGATGATTGAGACTAGTTGCGACCTCTTTTATGTTCAACCATGTTGAAATCACCTCCTAGGATCTAATATGTAGGAGGAATATTGGAGCTCATCTAGTTCCAAAGATTAATGTGTTATGTTGTTATATTTGGAGCATAAATTGAGTAAAAACCAATGCTTTGCTTCTCAACATAAACCATAGCCCAAACACATTTGTGGGCTGGGTCTTCACTAGTAACAATAACCTTGGAATAAAGGGAGGTTGGTGAGAATAGAACTGCACCTCCTTGCATATCTTAATGAGAGGGATAATAGGGAAAGAGGTGTTTATCAATGCAATGGAGGTTGAACAATAGAGTTGGGTGCCTAGAGGAAAATAACTTCAGAAGGATGATCTTATAATACCCTTTTAACATGGAATTTTCTTTCTGGGAGAGTGAGCTCTCAAACATTCCATGAGAGAAGGGAGGACTTCATGGGATGCTACCAGAGGATGTTGCTCAAACTCATTATTAGCAAGTAAGGTCAAACAATGGGAATCAAGATTGGAGACAAGGAATAAAGATGCATTTCTTCCAACACATTTCACTAATCAAGATCTCTCCTCATCATCAAATCTTCCCTTAGTCACTTTATATGAATCCCCAACATTGGACCTAGTTCCTTAATAATTAGGGCCTTGCGTGGGGACTCTACTTTTTGAGGAAGATTAGTTTTATTTCCAACAACCTTCTAGTTGTTAAGAAGGTGAATACCATTGACTTGAGTTTCTAGTACAAAGTTAGGAGTTGGGTTAATAGAGAGAATCTCAGTGTCATTAATCTATGGGTTAGGGTTGGGAGAATGGGGGCTAGGGTTATTTAAGAGCGAAGAGGGTGTTTTTGGAGGAAGCAAGGGGTTGGTGGAAAAAATATTGGTAGAAAGCTCATCTATCCTTTGATTTTTTTTGAGGAAGATCTACTTCTATTTCCAACAACCTTCTAGTTGTCACGAAGGTGAATATCATTGTCTTGAGTTTCTAGAACATACTTAGGAGTTGGGTTAATAGAGAGAATTTGAGTGTCATTAATTTGTGGGTTAGGGCTAGGAGCATGGGAGCTAGGATTATTCAAGAGTAGAGAGGGTGTTTTTTGTGGAACTAAGGGGTGGGTGGAAAAAGTCCTTTTAGAAATATTATCTATCCTCTAATGCTTGAGTTTGCATTTTGGGTAGTCCCAGATTAAATGACTATCTTCCCAACAATAAAAACATGCATTAGGTTTGTGTAGGTAAACAAAAGGTGGAGTTGGGTAAACCCTGTACTAAAATGCTAAATTGAAGTAGGCAGCGGTTGTGAAAAGTCCATTTTAGTGAAAATTTTAGGAAGATTTTGGAGGCCTAGAAATATGTCTTTATCACTTTTTACACCAAAGGACGTTACCCAATTGACTGGTAACTCACAAATAAAGTGTTAAATAACTAGGTTAAGAAATGAGAATTCAATCCACATGGGATATTGTCAGGGGGATGTCCCTTTAGGGTGAAAGTTGAGATTTCATCCCAAAAGATAGCATCCCTGGCCACAAATAACCTAATGCCATATTGAAGGGTTTATTGGAAAAAATAGAAGAAGAAAAAATAATAGACATATACTTTGCCTATACCCCTTACAAAGTCGATTTTCCACCCCTAGTATCCTCCCAACCCTGCAATGTCCATCTATAAAATTTACTTTCAAAAGGAAGGAAAAAAAACACAATTGCATGGTGGGAAATGTCTACAGATACATCAACAAACTCATCAGGGAATTTAAATTCAAAAGCTCTACCTTCTTGATGATGTCTAGGCTCATTGGGTCCATTAGTGGCCACCCTAGGACTGCTGACTTCCTGCGATTCATGGCATTCCTGCTACGTTTCATTCCTAGAGGGAAGGTGGATGTCGATGTGCATCCAAATTATGTGGGATGACCCTATTTTGGGTGATATTAGAGTACCAAGGTTTACTTATCTTCTATATTGATGATTTTACAACATTCACCTAATAATTTTTCTTACTTGTAAATACAAAATTAAAATTATGTTTATAAATTTAAAGGGATAGATTAAATGGTTGAAGTAGGAAGGCTCTCTTAAACCCTTATGGTTGAACTCTTTGAATACACCACATTAGTTGGTGGTGGCTTTTATCATGGGTTGATCTGTATCATTGGGATTTGAAAGTGGATGCGTGTGCACCTCAATCACAAATTTAGTTTTTACCATTTTATAATTTTTATAAGTTTTGTAACTGGGTTAATTTTGTAAGAGCAAAATATTTTTATTATAATTATAATCATCATATGTGTGGCTTGTTCAATAACATAACTTGTGCTACTCCAAAATTATAACCAAAGGTTTGTGGTGATTTTGAGGTCATCAATCCAACTAGTGTTAAATCTTATGAAATTTATAGTAATAGCTTATTTAAGATCCTAAAATTTTACAAGTTATCTTGTTAAGGTTAACTCATACATATAAAAGAGCATGTCACATCTCGATTTCATCCTATAATTAATAACCTTTAAATCCATGAATTAATATAGTTATTATCTAGTTATCATTGTTTTGACTTGAGTTTTATGACATATATTGAAATGTGATAGTGATACTGTTGATTAGTATACAAGAAGTGACAACTGTATTTTATATTCTCTTACATTGTGGATATGTATTTGTTAGTTTTTACATTATTGATTGATATTTATGATGACTCAAACTAACTACCTACTTGTTGCGAGGTGGATGCAGGATAGGTCCTACCCTCAGAGCTTGACGAGGGAGAGCATCATCAGAGATGGACTAGATGAGATGATTGAGAGAATATCAGTGAAAATTACTAATGACTCTACAGACATGCACAATAGATTTTAAATATTATTTACGTAAAAATATTAGTGCATATTGGTTGTGATTATATTTATGTGTGATTATTTTTAGTGAGCATTGATTTCTTTATTTTAATTGACTTGATTTTTGAATTTAAATTTCAAAAATTAATTATTAATTGCTATAAAGGTATTATTATTTTAAATACAATTATCTTGCAAATAAAAGATAATTAATGACATAATTATCCATTAGTGAAATAGATAATTATTTTTGTAAAGATTATTTTCTTAAAATTAGAATTATGCATGAAATTCACTTAAAAATTAAGAAAATAGATTTTATTATTATTTTAGTTAACTTAGCATGTTTTGATATTAATTTGGTAAACTAAGTGAAATAAAGAATTAACGGAAGTTAGTAAATTTAGAAGTTGAGTTAACTATGGCATGCATGGGGTAAAATCAATAGAAAATTTACATGCAAGGGTGGGGTGCAGAAATTAGGAGAGTGAAATTTATAAATAAAAAAAAATTTTGTGAATTGAAAAGACACAGAGAGTCACAAAAGAAAGTAGGAGAATCTGGAATAAGGAATTTAGAGGAAAAGAAGACATAGGAAAAGTCTTTAGCAACTATCCAGGGTGGTTATGTTATTATTTTTTGTGTATGTGTATGTGTGTGTATGTATGAAATAAGATGATAGGTTTATGTGTATTAATACTCTAAACATGCTGTGACATCATTCTTTTATAAAAGCTTGCATATTGAATTGTTATTATGCCTGTGTCTTAGTATATATTAGTGTTGAGTTAAAATGCAAACTTGCGCCCCCCTAACGCTATGATCTACATAGTAATTCAACATGTAATGATTATTTTAAAGCATTCTATTGGTTTGATAAGTTCTCTTTGGGCTGTGTAGTGAATTTTAGCCTGTGTTTAGACTTTTCAAACCAACATTCTATTTTTATAGCCTTGCATGTTGAAATAGACAAGGCTACATTGTAGTTATTCATTCTTGGTAAGAGGCTATGTAGCAAATAAATGGATTGCATTGCATTAATATCAAGCCTAAGCCAAATTATTAAAAGGCTTGAGCATAATAAATATTGCCTGAGCATTGATATAATAATGGCAACATGTTATTTCATATTTTCATCCCATTTATATAGAGGCGTTTTATCTTAGTCATTATTAAACTAGCTTTGTGTTTGTAACCTCCATATCTACTCAACATGCTGCATTATATCAATTAGAGCCTTGCATTATAATTTTTAACCCTACATCCTTATTTTTCCATGATGTGTAATTTAGTGCTGAGTTGTATTTAGCATATCAGCATTGAGATTATAACATCATTTTAATAACTAATCACCATTTTGTCTTAAATTATTAGCATTTTATTCCATTTAAAAGATTTGCATTTCTTTTTGGGCAAAGACTGCATCTATTCCTTAGCCCAACATCTTATTCTTCCTAACCTGTGTATTAATTTAAAAGCGATATGCTTATAGAAGTTGAGTCAAATATTATAAAATGCTAAACTAATATTCAAATAGCTATGCATATATTTTTTTATTGAAGTCAAGTCACTGAATATATATGTAGAAGTCACTATATATATATTTTGGTTATTGCTAAGTTTCTATTTTGAAAATTGTTATTTAAAATTAAAATTTCATGTATAAACATAATACGCCAAGTTACATTGTAAGGGCACTGAGTTAATTTAATATAAAAGGTAGAGTACATATATTTTTAGAAATTGCCATTTTATATTTGTTTGGGCTGTATGAGTCATACTTATTTATGTCAACCTATCACTCCCTTGTGCAACATCTAAATTACATAGACTAGGCATTGTATCTGAGATAAAAGCATTGAATATTATATTGAAGTCATTGTGTAAAGATAAAAATGCCTTGTGTATATTAAAGGCCGAGTCAA
Organism: Torreya grandis; assembly: GCA_037957365.1. Taxonomy (NCBI): domain Eukaryota; kingdom Viridiplantae; phylum Streptophyta; class Pinopsida; order Cupressales; family Taxaceae; genus Torreya; species Torreya grandis. The sequence continues at coordinate 846,068 of JARHVA010003132.1, forward strand.
ATAAGTGATGGGTCTTTAATGAAAATCTGAATTGATAATTATTGTTGAGTGTATATATGATCAGTAATTAAAACTAATGGACTACATTTCTTTTATTAATGAACAATGACTTATTTCTGAGTAACACTATGTATATATCATGGAAAGCTAAGTTACACTAGGCATTGAATAAAATTAATTGTGAGTCATTGAAATTATATGCTAAGTCATTGAAATTAAATAAAAGTTGACCAATTTAAATAAGGTTGAGTTTTGATTGCATTGAATAAATCAATGTTGAGTCATTTGATTAAATTATTGAGTTCTATTTATAGGTGTAGCAGAGTATCTTCTTAAATACAAGATTGAATGTTTGGTGAAACTATATTTTTGCCTCAGATTTTTATATTATGTTTTCAAGTAGAGTTTCATTATTCTATTCAGATATCTCCATTATATCTATTGATATAACATGATAAAAACTATATATGAAGACAATTCAATTTAGGTTTTGTTATGTTCTTATGGCGATGATGATGTCAATAATGAATTTTCAACATGCTCATTTTGATCCTCTAATCCATATTATACGAATTAATGAGCTTTAGTCAATCAATGTTTTTGTATGACTATTTATCCTTATTAGTCATTTACGTATGATGACTATGCATAAAGTTATATATCGCTATGGTAATATTATTATATTATTATTTGATTAATACTTTATCCTAGATGGACATATTTATATGATCTAAATGTATACTGTGGCTTTGCTTAGAATGCTTGTAGAGGTCAAGTAGTATTTTTTGTACTTGTGTTATGCAACATATCAGTCAGGTCAAATTATATAGTGTCATGAAATGATGAAAACTTATGTGCATTGTATTTTGTGAGAGTATTTTATATGCAATGATTTCACATTCCTGGTATAAAATAGAACATCATGATGTGCACCTTGAGATTGTGTTTTCATCTAATTATTATTGTGCACTATAATCCACTACTTGCTTGTTTAATAATTATAGTATAAGATTGATTGTTCATGTTTGAGTAGGGTGTTAATGCACAAGAAGCTATGATAGTATGGGATATCATAAAATGTTGCAACTTAAATATGTATGCCCGAATGATACATACTATAGCTATATGTTTAAACTCTCACCTATGTTGACTGATTAAATTATGAGTTGTTAGTACTTGATCAATATGTTTTGTAATAGTTAGTATGATATCATGTTTGATGATGCTAATAGGTAGTGAGATGGATTCCACTAGCCTAGATAACACCATCAATGTTGGATAATCTAATCAAGTGGTGTGTGATGAAATTAACTAATTAAGATGATCATATGTTATTTAAAATTTTTGGCCAAAGTAATATTAGACGTATATTATCATTTCATATGTTGTATGTTATGTGATATCATGTTTGAAATATATTTTATTTATGATATACATCATGTAATTGTAAATCTTATAAGCATATAGGGTACTAGCACGTATCACTAGATTCTCGCACCATTCTATATACCTATCTATGAAGGGAGGGCCATTCCTTGAATATAAGACTGTGTGGGAGATTATTGCTCTGTGGTTAGTGTAAAAAAGTGCTAAGATGATGCTCTCCCTCTCCACTGCATTACTTACCTGAAAATGACATTTGTGATTATCATAGATATATGAGTTGGTTTAACTCAAGCTCTAGAGAGCTTGGTATCTGTTTATTGTATTAGGCTATCTGTTTGAAGGATTGTAATTATGTATTTGATATACTTGAATATTAGGTGCTGCATTGTGAGACCATCCATAGTTGTGTCTTATTATATTTATTTTTCTTGGAGTTGTATAAGATTAATATTGTATGCGATATTTGAATTAGAAGTACCACTATTCATATTTATGTTTTAAATATGTTATATTGTTTAATTCTGTGATATGAATGTTAAGTTAATTATTACATTGTTTAAAAACAATTTACTACATTTTCTTAAGTACAACTTGAGGGGTTGTAACAGAGCACATAGATGGACTCTACCATATAAAGATTCTAAAATTCTACAATTTATCTTGTTAACTCATACTTTTTAGGAGTATGTAATCCACACCTTGAGCCATCATAGAAGTAATGCCATCCATTATTTATTAGACATCTTCCCTATAGAAGATGAGGTCAATAATGTACTATAAATGTTGTCCCTATAGTTGAAAAACATGTCAAAGTTGTATTAATATCATGCCATACGACAAGACAGATTGTATTTGATGAATTATGCTCATCATGTGTACATTCAATGTTTGAGTAGAACTATGAACCCCTAGATAACTTTATTTATTTTATAATGCCTCTTGAATTATTTAAGGCACACAAAAGATATCGAATTAGAGTAGGGGGTGTTGCTTTTAGAAATAGAATTAAGAGTTTGAATCTTTAGTAAGGCAAGAAGATTAGTGAAGAAAGATGAATTGGCCAAGTCATGTAGTGGGTTTGTGTGCGAGATTTTTAGTATACAATTAGTGAGCATGAATGTCCTATTTGACCATGTTGTATTAATGAATGAAAGATTGAAGTTTTTTGGGGTACTTATCTACAACGCATGGAAAAGTTAGTATGATATAACTTTGTTCGTTTAAAAATCACAAGTTATTGAGTCATGGATTTTAAAGTTTGTTATCAATGAAAATACATCACAAATTATTCGTTATAAATAATTCACAACTCTTTTTTATCCACTTCACAAAAAAAACTTAGGTATCAAGCCAACATGAGAGAATGAAGTCGACATGATCCTTAAAAAAAGTTGGGATAATTAGTTAGAAGTGATCAAATGTTATTTCCTAATTTTCTAGATTTAAATTCAAACACAATAATTAGATATTTATTACTTTTTATTATTTACGTTTTTGAAAATATTTACAACATAGTGATTTTTCAAAGATAATATATATTTTAAAGAAAGATTTAATTATTTATTGATTTGCCTCAATCATATACATAACTCAAAAATAATATTTTTCATATTAATTCAAGGTTCAAATATATATTTGTGAGTTTTGTTTGCAACAAATATTATTCTCTCTTGGTGCCTAGATGCACATGTCCTTAGGTTAATGGTCACAAGGATAAAAAATCATTTACAAACATGCTTTGCCTAGCTAAGAACCATCCATTATATCTATATACACTAAATTCTACTCATCTTAATTATTCTAATTTATCCCCTTTATCCTAATCCTAACCATTTATTTAATATCACCCCTCATCATTTATTTATTTAATAACCTTATTTCTACCCCACCAATCTATTAATCCTCCTAAATCATGTCTTATCCCTTCCTAATCCCACTTATCCATTATTTGAGAATTTAAAATTCCCATAGCTCACCTACCCACCTGCACTAGCCTATTCCTAGGCTCTCCTACACCCCTAGTCCCTAATCACCCACCTAATCCCTCACTAATCCTAAGTAATCCTTAAGGAGATTCTATAATTATATAATTATAAAACCTCCTCTAAATTGGCCCCTTATCTTTAGAAGCCTCTATTCTAGAGGCTTCCAAGGAAATGTTAATTCGTCAAAAATTTCTCCACCCTTGATCGTCATGACCCAAATTTGAATATGAGCCATAGATCTTCCCTCCTTGGCTTACTTATACAAGCCACCCCTCCTTGGAATTTAACTAAAAATATAATGAAGCCATACAATCTCTGTGTCAAATCTATGGTCAACTAATCCATGCTATCATCTTGTTAAGGTGTGGAGCTAAAAGCTTCACCAAATGAGCGAGTTTGCAAAGTTGCAGGATTTACACAGTCACTGGCATCGGTCAGGAGCGATCGACGTCAGTCAGGAGTCGACTGGGAGATGCCGGCATCGGTTATGTTCGATCGACGTCGGTCAGGTGCAGACAAGCAGGGACTGACGTCGGTCACCTGTGCGTCTAGAATGCTATTTCCGTGGACAGAACATAATGTTTGCATGTTAGGATTAAGTGATAGTCTTAAGTCCGCATCTCTATTATTAGTAAGACTATTTAGAGCCCTTGATTAGGAGGTGCATCTAATGGCTATAGTTGTATGCTCATGTTTCCTAATTATTATATAATATGATAGATCTTCATAGCTTATTGTGGAGTAGTGTTGAACAGTACAAGTTTTGTATATGTGTATCATTCTAGGTTGTTAGAATTGATTGTAATTGAGAGAGAGAGAGCTCTTGAGGGAAAGAGATCTGTACATCTGAGAGAGGTGTGGAAGAAAAGAAGTTTCTTCAATTATATTCCTTCTGTAAAGAGTTTAATACAAGTTTTCAGGGTGGTTTCTTGTATATCTTCTTCTTGCTATATTTTTAAATTCTAGTTACTTATCTTTCTAGTTTAATTCCACATTAATTGCTTTCATAGTGTAATCAACATTGTTGGTTGATCCCCAACAAGTGGTATCAGAGCTCAGGTTGACTAACAGGTGTTTCAGATCTGGTTAGTGTGTATTGATTATAGGTTACTCACAAGAATTTTTGTTTGAGTGGGAGAAGCAATGACAGAAGAAAGTTAACTGAGAATGGAGAAGTTTAATGGCAAGAATTATCAACATTGGAGAATGCAGATAGACGATTATCTGTATCAGAAAGATCTATACTTACCGTTAGGTGAGATTTTAAAGAAGCCCAAAGACATAGATGATGAAGAATGGGAAGTTCTTGATAGAAAGGCTCTTGGATCTATAAGATTGAGTTTGGCATCTACTGTGATATCTAATTTATCATAGGCAAAGTCAACGGTAGAGTTAATGACTTCTTTAGCAAATTTATATGAAAAACCCTCAGCTTCAAATAAGGTATATCTTATGAAGCAGTTATTTAATTTGCAAATGCAGGAAGGTGGATCTGTATCTAATCATCTAAATAATTTCCATGGAATTGTAAATCAATTAAGTTCAGTCAAAATAGTGTTTGATGACGAAATTAAAGCTCTTTTAATATTATGTTCTTTGCCTGAAAGCTGGCATAGCTTGGTAATAGAAGTTAGTAATACTGCATCTGCTTCAAATATTTTAAAAGTAGAGGATGTTGTTAGTGTAATCTTGAATGAAGAAATTCGTAGGAAAAACACAGAGGAAACATCAGGGAACGCTTTAAGTTTTGAGAGCAGGGGAAGGAAAAAAGAGAAGGAAAAGAAAGGGAGATCAAGGTCTAAGTCAAAGGTGAGAGGTAGATCCAAATCCAGAAATGGCAGGAGGCCACAATGCTGGAATTGTGGAAAGATAGGGCACATAAGCAAAGAGTGCTGGTCAAAGCCTAAAGAAGACAATCAGCATGAAGGTAAGGAAGAAGCAAAAGTTGCAGGTATTGCACAAGATGCTCTTATATTTTCTTTGCATAATAATATAAAATCTTGGGTGTTAGATTCTTGTGCCTCTTTTCATGCTACCCCTAATAGAAAATATTTTAGTGACTATGTCCATGGAGGTTTTGGAATAGTTTATTTAGGGGATGATGAGCCTTGTAAAATTGTTGGCAAAAGAAAAGTGCAGCTGAAAATGCAGAATGGAAACACATGGGTGTTGAGAGATGTTATGCATGTTCCTAGCTTGAAGAGAAATTTTATTTTTGCAGGAAAGTTAGGGGATGAGGGTTGTACAGTAACTCTCACAGCTGAATCTTGGAAGGTGACCAAAGGTGCACTTGTAATGGCCAGAGGTAAGAGAGTAGGTACTCTCTATTTATGTAATTGTGTTACTAATAATTCTTTTTTTGTATTATCTACTTCAGATGTGGATGCAAAATTGTGGCACTCTAGGCTCGGCCACATGAGTGAGAAGGGAATGTCTATTCTTAAGTCAAAAGGTAAGCTTTTAGATTTGAAAAGCATAGATCTAGATTTTTGTGAGCATTATGTGTTTGGAAAATAGAAGAGGATGAGTTTTCTCAAGACTGGGTCAACAAAGAAGAAGCACAAGTTACAGCTTGTTTACACAGATGTGTGGGGACCAGCTCAGGTTGCTTCTATTAGAGGATCACGGTACTATGTTTCTTTCATAGATGATGCTACAAGAAAAGTATGGGTCTATTGTATTAAGAAGAAATATGATGTTTTTGACACATTTAAGATTTGGAAAGCTATGGTTGAGAATAAAACAGGCAGGAGATTGAAGTGCCTGAGATCTGACAATGGTGGTGAGTTCTGCAGCTATAAGTTCAACTGGTATTGTTATATGCATGGAATACGTAGGCAAAGGATGGTTCCAAGGACACCTCAGCAAAATGGAGTTGCTGAAAGGATGAACAAAATAATAATGGAGCGTGCAAGGTGTATGAGATTGCATGCTAGTTTGCCCTTAGAGTTTTGGGTAGAAGTTGTGGATACTGTAGTGTACCTGATTAACAGAGGACCCTCTACAGCTCTGGATGGTGGAATTCCAGAAGAGGCATGGACAAGTAAAAAGGTAGATCTCTCATTTCTCAAAGTTTTTGGTTGTGAAGCCTTTGTGCACGTTGATAAGGAAAATAGAAAGAAGTTGGATGCTAAGTCTATGAGGTGCACATTTATTAGCTATGGCTCTGATGATTTCGAATTCAAGTTTTGGAATCTAGGAACTAACAAAGTAATTAAGAGCCGTGATGTTGTTTTCAATGAAAAAGTGATGTATAGTGATCAGCTCAGGAAGCTGAATCAATCTGGGTAGAGCAATGAAGAATTGGACGAGGTGACGGTCCAAAATGAGCTCGTGGGAAAAATTAATCACAAACAAAAAAACACAGAGACTGACGTCAGTTAGGTAGGAACCAACGTTGGCAATACAGGAACTGATGTTGGTCATACAGTGACCGACGTTGGTCAGGAAGGAATCGATGTCAGTCAGGAAGAACTGACGTCGGCCAGTAACAGGCCTGGAAGTGACCGAGGTTGGTCACTGTCAAAGAATTTGGGTAGACAGCATGTTGTGAATGAGTCTTAGATGCCCATCAGCAGGTTAGAAAGGGTAAATAAACCTCCAATTTGATATTCCCCTTCATTATTCTATTTATTGCTAACTTATGGTGGAGAACCAGAGAGTTTTGATGAAGCAATACAGGTGGAATCCAAGAATCAGTGCGAGCTAGGCATGAATGAGGAGATTGATTCCTTGAGAGAGAACCAAACATGAGATTTGGTTGAGTTGCCAGCAGGAAAGAAGACACTAAAGAACAGATGGATCTACAGGTTGAAGGAAGGTGAGAATGGACAGATGAGATATAAGGCCAGGTTGGAAGTGAAAGGATTTGCACAAAAACTAGGTATTGATTTTGGTGAGATTTTTTCTCCTATTGTTAAAATGACTTCTATACGGACTGTATTGTCTTTAGTTGCTATTGAGGATTTGCATCTTGAGCAACTTGATGTTAAGACAACATTTCTTCATGGAGATTTGGATGAAGAAATATATATGGATCAACCGAAAGGATTTGAGGTCAAAGGTAAGGAGAAGCTAGTGTGCAGATTGAAGAAAAGCTTGTATGGCCTCAAGCAAGCTCCTAGGCAGTGGTATTTGAGATTTGACAGGTTTATGACTGAGCATGGCTATAGTAGATGTCAATCTGACCATTGTGTGTATTTTAAGATATTAGATAATGGTAGATATATTATTCTATTGTTGTATGTAGATGATATGCTGGTTATAGGTTCACACATGCAGGATATCTCTGAGCTTAAGGTGAAATTAGCTCACACATTTGCCATGAAGGATTTGGGAGTAGAAAATAAAATCCTTGGCATGAGCATTAAGAGAGATAGGAAAAATCACAAGTGATTTTGTCTCAAGAGGATTATGTGAACAAGGTGTTGAAACGGTTCAATATGCAGGATGCAAAACTAATAAGCACACCTTTGGCTGGACATTTTAAATTGAGTAAAGAACAATGTCCTAATTCACATGATGAGGTAGAGTACATGAGTAGAGTTCCATATGCTTCTGCAGTAGGGAGTTTAATGTATGCAATGGTTTGTACTAGATCGGATATTGCCCAAGCAGTGGGAGTTGTAAGTAAGTATATGGCCAATCCAGGGAAGGAACACTGGAAAGTAGTTCAGTGGATCCTTAGATATCTGAGAGGAACCAGCAGTAGACATTTGTGCTATGGAGGTTCAGATACTTCTCTACATGGTTATGTAGATTCAGATATGGCAGGTGATTTGGATGGCAGAAGAAGCACCATAGGATATGTTTTCACTATTGGTGGAACGGCGGTTAGCTAGATATCAAAGTTGCAGAAGGTTGTTGCCTTGTCAACTATAGAAGCAGAATATATTATAGTCACAGAGGCTAGCAAAGAGATGATATGGATGACACGGTTCATGGAAGAGCTTGGAAAGGAGCAAGAGAGTTGCAGATTATACAGTGATAGTCAGAGTGTAATTCATTTGGCTAAGAATTCAACCTTTCATTCAAGAACAAAGCATATACAACTTAGGTACCACTTCATAAGACAGGTATTGGAGGATGGTGAGTTGAAGCTAGAAAATATCCATACAAATAAGAACCCTGCTGATATGTTAACCAAGTCGGTAACAAAGGAGAAGTTGAATCTTCATTCAACTTTTGTAGGTCTTCATGATTGAGTTTGAAGATGGAGGAGCTAGAAGATGTTGCTGTAAAGCTTCACTAAATGAACGAGTTTGCAAAGTTACAGGATTTACACAGTCACCGGCGTCAGTCAGGAGCGACCAACGTCGGTCAGGAGTCGACTGGGAGATGCCGGCGTCGGTTATGTTTGGCCGACGTTAGTCAGGTGCAGACAGGCAGGGACCAACGTCGGTCACCTGTGCGTCTAGAATGCTATTTCCATGGACAGAACAGAATGTTTGCATGTTAGGATTAAGTGATAGTCTTAAGTCTGCATCTCTATTATTAGTAAGACTGTTTAGAGCCCTTGATTAGGAGGTGCATCTAATGGCTATAGTTGTATGCTCATGTTTCCTAATTATTATATAATAGGATAGATCTTCATAGCTTATTGTGGAGTAGTGTTGAACAGTACAAGTTTTTTATATGTGTATCATTCCAGGTTGTTGGAATTGATTGTAATTGAGAGAGAGAGAGCTCTTGAGGGAAAGAGATCTAGAAAGAGATTTGTATATCTGAGAGAGGTGTGGAAGAAAAGAAGTTTCTTCAATTGTATTCCTTCTGTAAAGAGTCTAATACAAGTTTTCAAGGTGGTTTCTTGTATCTCTTCTTCTTGCTATATTTTCTGATTCTAGTTACTTATCTTTCTGGTTTAATTCCGCATTAATTGCTTTCATAGTATAATCAACATTGTTGGTTGATCCCCAACACATCTAAATCAATAAATCAAGCTATTATAATGTTGCAAATTTGATTCCAAGGTAAGCAATCCCAATCCAAATCCTTTACTCTTTTTTTGTTTAATCTTGGTTTGGATCAATTAGATTTAGGATTAGAATGCTTATTTTAATGTTCATTCATCTATTTGCATTTTATTCTAATGGATCTAGATCTTAATTGGTAGTTTGATATTTAGATATTTTGATGTAATTACACAATTAAATCTATTTTTCTCAAAATTTCACTTACATTTTGGTGACCAAAGTGAAAGAATCCTTCTAAATTTAACCTATTTATATCTTAGATGTGTTTTGATAGCCTACAGGGTTGACTAGTTAAAGAATACGTGTCATATTTTGTCAAATAATAATGCTAAGGTGAATTGTAATTTTGCTTGAAAAATCATTGATATAAAGTCATGATTTTATCCTTGAGAGTTGTAGTTTTGTGATGACCACCAAAATTTAACCACTAACGACTAACACCATTTACAGGTTGTCACTCTTCCATAAAATTATGACTTTGTGAATAGAGATATTGTCTTAAAAGTCATGATTTTGTTGTTTAAGTTGTGATTTTATCTATGCTAACTATTGATTCTGTAAGGCTAAGGTGTTTTAAAATTATCAATCTTAAAATTAGTAGTCTTTTTATACTAAGAAAAAATATAGATTCAAGAATCATGGTATTGTCTTTAAAATAATAATTTTGTCAAGGGTAGTAAAACTATAGACTAAAATTGTCAGTTGTGGCTTCTAATCTATTTTTTATCTTTGCCTGAGTGTCATCTATTTGCAGGAGTAGGAAAGAAGCAACCTAGATCACCATCAAACATTTGAATCAAATAAATCCCCTTTTACCTCCTACTACAATAATTCTAATATTGAATTAATAGTTTTGTACTAATTTAGGTGATATTATCTTCAAATAAAATATTTTGCATGGATTAAACAATTTTGCTTGTTAAAGTCTTTCTGGTCACATCTGACTAAGCATTAGTCTAAAAACACATCAAATCCATTTTTGACTTTCTATAAATATATTCAATACCTGTATATATTTAATTGAATCTCTTATCTTATTTCTAGGCTGACTATCAAAATCCTATAATTTTCATCATCTCACAATACCACTAATTGAAAAATTGTGATTTCACAATAAGAATTGTGATATCATCTTAAATATTATAGTTTTGTCAAAATTGCATGGTAATCGCTAGTGGTTACCCCCTTCCTACAAAATTATGACTTTATATTTGTAATATTGTATAAAAGTCATGATATTTCACTTTTTAAAAGTGATATTGCCAATAACTAACTTGTATTTACAATTTTGCGCTCTAAAATTGTAATTTTGCTCTTCATTTTTGCACTCAATTTTGTCTTGTGTAGTCATATAAAATGAAAAAATTGGTAACTTGAGCATGGATAAGACACCCAACCCTTAGATTCCTTTTGTTGGATCTCTAAACTCTTTCAATATTGTTTTCACTAATTCTCAGTCATCTGTGGCCTTTTAGACTTGACCCCAACTGAGCCAAGACCTGTTAGGATTGTGGAGCTAAAAGCTTCACTGATGCAAACAGGAGAGGAGGTTGCTGAAGGTTGCTGAGTTGCAGAAGAAGTTGGGGTCGGTCTGATCAGCCGACGTCGGCGGGAGAGCATAGAGAAGCAACCGACGTCGGTCATATATCGGCCGACGTCGATCACCTCCAGGCAGACAGGGACCGACGTCGGTCGCCTGTGTGGTTCGACTGCGAGCTAATTACGGGCAGTTAGCTAACGAACCAAGCGTTTGCATGATGAGTGCTAATTTTAGACTCATAGCTGCGGATCTAATTATTGTAATTAGATGTCTAATTATTGTTTGGATGAGATCTATATAATAGACTCATGGTTGTATTGGAAAAGTGTGCTAGGGAGTAAGAGAGCATAATTATAAGCTCCTTCTGTGTGTGAGGTAGAGCTATGGTGCATTCCTCCTAGTGCCACAGTACCAGGTGTGTTGGTGCTGGATTGGAGAGCCAGCTGGGTTCTTCAAGAGTGTAGGATCTTGGTCACAGTTGCATGGCCTATATAGGAGATCTACATGGTAAGTAAGATCGTTGATCTGCAGGTGTATGTGTGTGCGAGGTCGAGGTTCACAGGTGATTAGAACCATTGCTTGACTTGCAGGTGTGCAAGGTCATACAGACAGCAACACAACAGGGAGCAGTATCAGGCAGGATCTACTTGGAGTATAGGTGTGTACTCGGATAGAGCAAGAGGAAGGCGAGGCAGTTCCTTCCATAAGTATGGTCTGTTGAATTGCAGGTTGTTGCAGATTCATGGGAGATCTACTTGAAGTACCTTGAGTACTTGTGGAGTGCGTGGAGCACTTGTGTTGTGCGTGGAGCACGGGGAGGTGAACACCAACTCTGTATTTGAGTTGGGTGTTGGGACCTGTGAGAGGGAGAGCTTTGGGGAGAAGAATTACTGTTCACTTGAGGCGTGGGAAACCTCTGTAAGGTGGTGGAGAAGAAGTGGCATCTTCTTTATTGTATTCTTTTCTGTATAAAGTGTTAATACAATTTGGTATTGTCTCTCATATCATGTGTTATTCTGAATTCTAGTTACTTGGTGAATCTGGTTAATTTCCGCATATTAAGTTGCTTGGTATTAGTAATCAAATTGTGTGCTTCCGGTGTACACCCTCTCCCAACAAGTGGTATCAGAGCCTTGGTTGTAGGTTCTTGAGCTTGATACCAACAGGTGGTATCTGCGCTGAGGTTGGAGGAAGCAGGTTTTGTTTTTGGTTACAGGGCACTCTCAGGGGTTTCTGATCGAGTGGGAGTAGAGCAACTGCAGATCAAAGTAAGCTAAGAATGGAGGAGTTGAAAAGCACAGATGGTTACTCACGGTCCTATGGAAAGAAAGAGCAGGTAAAAGATTATTGTTGGTTGGTAACAGATCAGCATGAAGAAACTGAAGATACAGATGTGGCAGGTATTGTTGCACAGGATGTTCTTGGAGGTTTCTTGGATAAAGTTGAATCTTGGATAAAAGATTCGGTTGCCTCTTTCCATGCAGTTCCATGTAGAGGAGCTGGTGAGCCTTGCCAAAGAATTGGCAAAGGGGAAGTGAAGCTGAAATTGCAGGCGGCCAACACACAGGTGTTGATGAAGGTCATGCAGGTCCCAGGTTTGGAGATATGGCTAATTTCTTCAGAAAGATTGGGTGATGAGAGATGCACAAGAACTCTCACAGCGGATGCACTTGAATTAGCTGGTGGTAAGAAAATAGGTATCCTTTATCTACTTGTTTATATTACTGATTCTTCTTTTGTTGCGGAGACGTGGCTTCGTAGGCTTGGTCACATGAGCAGGAAGGAGATGCATGTTCTTAAGCGGAAGACAGATATATTTGACAGGCTTAAGATCTGGAAAGCCTTGGTGTTTATGGAGGAGATGGCGGACAGAACCCAGTGGATGTGGCTGGATACTTCTGAGCAGAGCAGTTTGGACATGTGTTTTGATTCAAAGAAGCTCGCGGGTAAAAAGTCATCACTCACAGGCGAACACAGATACCGATGTCGGTCAGGAGGAACCGGCGTCGAACAGACAGGTGCCGATGTCGGTCATGTGCAGACCGAAGCCGGTGATGTCGGGCAGGGTAAGACCGATGTCGGTCATGGAACCGACGTCGGTAGTATGTAAGACCGATGTCGGTCAGAGGACCGACGTCGGCAGAAGGGACACCAGCGCTGGCAGGTTGGTAGTCAGGTACAGACGCATGGAATCGACGTCGGTCGGATGCAGACTGTGGAGTGACCGAGGTCGGTCACTGTAATGGATTTTGGGTGGACAGCAAGCTGTCAAGGAGTCTCAAACACCCATACGGAGGACTGAAGGCGTAAGTAGGCCCTCAAATTCGTTATTCCTCTTCTTTATACATGTTGCTGATTGTAGAGCAGGAAGGATCCAGGAAACAGGTGTGAGCTTGGCATGGATGAGGATGTGATTCCTTGGAGGAGAACCAGACAGGTGTGTTTTGGTAGGGTTGCCAGCAGGTATGAAAGCACAGAGATGAATGGATACCTTAGTAGAAGAATAGAGAGAACGGATACGTGAGACGAAAGACCAGGTATATGGTCTTGTGGGGCTGCAGGACAGTGGTACAGGTTTTGACAGGTGGAGGACGGAGCATGGCTTCAGTCAGTGTCAGGTAACTACTGTGATTTGACTTACCAGGGGGATGGTGATTGCAACATCATTCTGTTGCTGTATGTGGATGGTATATTTGCTAGCTAGCAGGAGTGTACATACAGGGTTTTGCTGAGCTAAGGGTAAGATTAGTTCAGTGGCATGTCATGAGGAGTTTGGAGCAGCGGAATTCTTTGACATGGGAGACATGGAGATCACAGGTTGATTTTGTCTCGAGTGGGAGCTGATGTGAATCAGGTGTTGGCGAGGTTCGGGATGCAGAATCGGAGCACACTAAGGGATGGACAGGTACAGTGTCTGAAATCACATGAGGTCTGGTATAGACCTGAGTATTCCCATGCAGTGGGAGCTATCAGAGAGTTAGGAGCCAATTCGGGGAAGTGGGTTCTCAGGTTTTCTGAGAGGGACCGGCAGCAGGTGTTTCTATGCAGGGTCAGGACTTCACTACAGGTGTTGTAGGTTCGGATGTGGCAGGTTACTCGGATGACAGGTGGTACACCACGGGATGTGTGGTGGGTTGTCTTCAGGTGGGAGCTTGAAGAGGGATACAAACCAGGAAACAGATTAGACGGAGTACAGGTACAGGTACAGTGCAGCTGTTTATCTCCAAGTGGGAGATTGTTAGGATTGTGGAGCTAAAAGCTTCACTGATGCAAACAGGAGAGGAGGTTGCTGAAGGTTGCTGAGTTGCAGAAGAAGTTGGGGTCGGTCTGATCAGCCGACGTCGGCGGGAGAGCATAGAGAAGCAACCGACGTCGGTCATATATCGGCCGACGTCGGTCACCTCCAGGCAGACAGGGACCGACGTCGGTCGCCTGTGTGGTTCGACTGCGAGCTAATTACGGGCATTTAGCTAACGAACCAAGCGTTTGCATGATGAGTGCTAATTTTAGACTCATAGCTGCGGATCTAATTATTGTAATTAGATGTCTAATTATTGTTTGGATGAGATCTATATAATAGACTCATGGTTGTATTGGAAAAGTGTGCTAGGGAGTAAGAGAGCATAATTATAAGCTCCTTCTGTGTGTGAGGTAGAGCTATGGTGCGTTCCTCCTAGTGCCACAGTACCAGGTGTGTTGGTGCTGGATTGGAGAGCCAGCTGGGTTCTTCAAGAGTGTAGGATCTTGGTCACAGTTGCATGGCCTATATAGGAGATCTACATGGTAAGTAAGATCGTTGATCTGCAGGTGTATGTGTGTGCGAGGTCGAGGTTCACAGGTGATTAGAACCATTGCTTGACTTGCAGGTGTGCAAGGTCATACAGACAGCAACACAACAGGGAGCAGTATCAGGCAGGATCTACTTGGAGTACAGGTGTGTACTCGGATAGAGCAAGAGGAAGGCGAGGCAGTTCCTTCCATAAGTATGGTCTGTTGAATTGCAGGTTGTTGCAGATTCATGGGAGATCTACTTGAAGTACCTTGAGTACTTGTGGAGTGCATGGAGCACTTGTGTTGTGCGTGGAGCACGGGGAGGTGAACACCAACTCTGTATTTGAGTTGGGTGTTGGGACCTGTGAGAGGGAGAGCTTTGGGGAGAAGAATTACTGTTCACTTGAGGCGTGGGAAACCTCTGTAAGGTGGTGGAGAAGAAGTGGCATCTTCTTTATTGTATTCTTTTCTGTATAAAGTGTTAATACAATTTGGTATTGTCTCTCATATCATGTGTTATTCTGAATTCTAGTTACTTGGTGAATCTGGTTAATTTCCGCATATTAAGTTGCTTGGTATTAGTAATCAAATTGTGTGCTTCCGGTGTACACCCTCTCCCAACAAGACCCTCCCTTCATGACTAATCCATCCTCCTAGGTCTCATTTGCTAAGGAAAATATCACCAAATTTGGACTATAGCACTAAACCCTAGGGTGTCCCCTTCCTATCACTCTTGTCCAATCATAAATTGAGCCCAAATTACCATTTTTCCCTAATTCTTCTTATTCATTGTGTCAGTCTAGTCTGATTTCATCTAAGCCATGGCCAATAGATCCATATATAAGCACATTCAAAGATCATTTGAAAAAGGTTGTAAAATATCACTCAAGCAAGAAAGAATACAAGGAAGAACACTCAAAAAATCTTCCCTATTCTATACATACAACCAACCTATACACTTTCAAGCCAATTCAAGACCTTACACCAGTCCCTAGTCATCTCAAGCATACCTAGTTTTAGAATTTATTACATTTCATTCACTATTATACCAATCAATCTTAAAGGGAAAAATATATATGGCTTTATCCCTCCTCAAAGTATTGGTATGTAGGCAACGAGCCCACACATAGGGTGTGAAGCATGTCAAGTACACTTATACACACTAACCCCTTTTCTCCATTTGATAAAGTTTATTTAAATTGCATAGAAGATACAAGTACACAAATAATCAAATCTAAAAAGAGATTTTTTGACAATGAGGACTTGAAAACTGGTACATAGGCTCAAGCTGAGTAGACAAACAAAACCTAGAAAGTTAAATCCTCATGACAACAACATTAGAGAAGGACTATAGCAACAGAGCCTAGGGTGTCTAGTTATGGCACTCCTATCCAATCAAAAAATAAAGTCTAATATATTGTTTATGATAATATCCTAGTCCTACACATAAATTTTCAAACCCTACCTCAATCGGAATAGTCTAGAAGAAGCTAAGTTTAATTTTCTCTCACTACTAGTTTTAGAAAAGGTCTAATTATAATTTAATTTCATAAATTAGCTTAATTAAGAATATTATATACCTATTTCTCCTACTCAGACCTATTTATTAAATAGGAATAAAACTTCATTATTCCCAAAAATAACAAATCATTTGGTGAACATGACTTTGAATTTTGCATAAAAACCCTAGAGACCCTAGGGTAAATTTCTGGCTGATTTTTTCCATTAATTTATAAATTTTTCTTAAATATTAAAATCATAAATTCCTCTAAAATTTTAAAATTTTATACTAAATTTTAAAATAAATTTATTTCAAACCTTAGTTGCATCAACTAGCTCCCATTAATATTCCAATCATTTTCTGAATTTTTAGTTGCATATTAAAATTAGAAAATCACCTCAAATTTCAAAATTTCATAGTAATTTTCAAAAAATTATTTTTATCAAAACCCTAGTTGCATCTACTAAGTCCCATTAAATCAAGCACTTTCCTATAAATTTATAAATTTTTTCTTGAATACTTAACTAAGGCATTCAATTTCAAAAATTCATAGTACTTTGCAAAAATATTTTTGAAAAATCCCTAGTTGCATATACTAGTTCCTATTTTACTTCTTGAGGTATCACCTTACATGTTTGGTAGCTTAGTATCTTTTTTGCATAAATTCCAATTCACTATTTTTAGGACCTTGCATTTCTTATATTTAATAATTTCCCTTTCTAGCACATTGCCTATTAAAACTTATTGCAAAACATTCAAACACATTTCAAATTGTTTTCTTACTTTAACAATGGCTCAATATACCAGTTTTGATGAAATTGATAAAAGAGAACTTCAATAAATCTTAACCAAACATCTAGATATGCAAGATGACATGTGTTGAATTCTACAAGAAGAACAATAAAAAGTGAACAATGGTCAATATTATCAAACCATAGAGCCACCAGTTGTAAATGACACTATAAGGGCAACTATGTCTCAACACCCCCCTATAATAGACTAACCTTCTTTGATGCCACCAGTTACAACTATTACATCTTTGTCTCCTGATGTGGAAACCCTTGTGTAAGAGATTAAGATCTATTCAATCCAGGGTATAACATCTAAAGCAAGGTGCCTCTAGACCTACACAAGCTTTGGATTCTTTTGCTTTACTGCATACACCATTGGCATGTCACATTGCTTCTACACCCTTGACACATGGTTTTGTTCAACCCAAGATTATTCTTTATGATGGCAAGGGTGATCCAGAGACACATTTGAGATATTTTCACACAACATGCTTAGATTATGTCCTAAATGACTAGCTACTTACCAAACTATTTCCATGGAGCCTAAAATATTATGCTTTATAATGGTTCTATAGTCTATCAAATCAATCGATTAATGCATTCAATCCTTTATCTGACATGTTCCTAGCATACTTTAGTATCGACATTGGTGATAAGGTTTCATATGCTCAAATTTCTCAATAGAAACAATGACCAAATGAGCATCTCATAGACTATGTTCTTCAATATAAGACCATCTTGGCTAAGATGACTCACCCCATGGCAGATTAGGAGTTGTAGGACCTTTTAAAAAAAATTATTCTACCATCACTTCATGAATCAATCATGTTCAAAATATTCTCTTCCTTCACTAAATTGTGTCACACATTAAAGGAAAGAGAAAAACTAATTTTAGTGGGCAAACTAAAGTAAACTAATACATCAAATAGAACTAATACGAATAATAACAAAGTCCCATATAAGGTTAAGTTCAATGATACTAAAGGGTAGAATCAACCTACAAATAATGCATTTTCAAAGCCTCCTTAATGAATAGTTTTATCAGTATCCCCTCAACATATTTTTTCACATCTTCCAATTCCTCTAACTAGGGTTTTACAATAGATTTTGGACTGTAATATCATATCTCTCCCTCTTATTCGAGAAGTCGATCCAAAAAAGCCTCTTCCAAAGAGATATGACCAATAGGAATTTTTTGACTACCATAGGGTACCAAGCCATATGAAAAACAAATGCGTCAGTTTAAAGCACAAGATACATGACGTAATAGATTCAAATACTATTGATCTTGGCACTTTAGTTGAGCCTCCACTAACAAAGCAAACATAGGATAAAATGTTGAAAATCTTCTCAAATCCATTTCCAAAACATTCAAAATAGGAAATAGGGTACACATTAGGGGTTCATCATGCATATCACGCACATCCACCACCAGATACATACAGGGCACCTTCAATTGAGTTACATCCTTTGAACAACATGATCAATGCATACAATTCCAAAGTTCTAGTTAGACCTTCTATCTATCTCCTTCTCAGATTAGGATATCATCGAGTCTGATTCAAATTATCACGCACTCTTTATTAGAGATCACATTCATAATCAACCTATTCTTAGTGTGCTTATTGATAATGGTTCTAGTCTTAACATGTGCACCTTGAAACTACTATAACATTTATTCAGAGCAAGATTTCACTATGATAGATCTAATTATCAGTGGTTTTGGTGGGAATATATAGAGTTCATTGGGCAAGATAATACTTATACTATAGGTTTGTCCTACACATGTGGCCACACCATTCACTATAGTTCCCAACGTAGGAGTTTTTGATATGTTACTTGGTTGACCATGGATTCAAAACTATAGAGCAGTACCTTCTACAGTTTATAGATGCATGAAATTAATTCACGCTAATCAGGTTGTTACAATTGGTAGAGTTATATATGAGTTACCAATCCCCACTTTAAAAACATCTATTAGTTTGTAGTCACTAGTTTCAGTTTTGCCACCAATTTTAGTTTCACCACTAGTTTCAATTTTTCTACTAGTTTCGGCTTCTTTTCTAGTTTTAGTTCCTCTTCCACTTTAGATTTGGACATAGTTGAGGCATCCATTGTCAGTACATAGGGTTCATACACCTTTATAGATTTAGGATTCTAGACAACTTCCATCAACAATATTCACACCCAAAGTAGTTTTATTGAGATCTCATGCGTATACACATAAAACACATGTTTAGAGAGCTTTTCCTACTTCTAGATGGGTCCTTAAGAGCCCTAAAATTGCATCCACTTCTTAGAGTTATATAGGGACCCCACAGTTGGTTTCTACTTCAGATATTTTATAACATTTACAACATATATAGTTTTCAGAGCCATAATCTCAACATTTCCATCATGTTTCATGATCACGCACGATTCCACTCCTTGATATAGGACACCATGATAGGGAGTCTCGCATGAGACTTATTGGTTAGTATCATCTCTTGCTAGATTTTCTTGTATATAATCTCTTCTGCTTGATTATACATAGTTTAAAAATTTAAAAATACAAAAACAATATAACATTTTAAAATCCAAAAAAATTAAAAAATGTCAAAACACCATAAACATTTTTGATTGTATGAATCATCCATGTTTTACATTGCTAATATCATGCTAGGACTTAAATTTTCTATTTCATGCTATTGTATGTCACTTTATCTACATTACCATACTTCACTGGATCTTCTTTGAGTGTGTGCAGTGACATCTAACTAATTGATTGCTTCACTCTATCCATTGAGGGGACATCCTACTTCTATATTCGAGACGCACTTAGATATACATACCCACTGGGGGCATCTTCTACATGATTACACCATCTAGGTTATGTCATTCCTACACTACACACTCTAAGTTATCATGCTGATGGACATTACCTACTAGATTATACAAATTAATTTATCAACATATCATCGGTATCTAACACTTGTGTATTTCTTAGCATATACCTAATCTTGTACTAAACATGTCTTACATACTTTCCCTCTTGCTTTGATTAAGTTATATGTGATTGTATCTTTCTAGTCTTTACAAGATTTATCTTCTTGCTTAGCATAACTTGATGTGATTGCATTTCTAGTTCTTGCTTGTCTCTTGTATGTGCCTTAGGACATTTTCCAATGTTATTTGCTTCTATTCATGTGTGTTCCTTAGGACATTTAACAATGTCCTTTGCTTATAATCTTTTATGAGCTTGTGGCCCTTGTGCCAACATTGTTTGTTTCACATGTATGTGTATGTGGCATTTGAACATGCCTTGTATGCTTGCTTTCCAGTTTGAGTGACATGTGCCCATGTCCCTTGTTTACGTGGACCCTTGACCACCCTTGTATGCTTATTTCTTCTTATTTTGTGTGCTTATTACTTGATTGTTTCTCAATTGTTTCAATGCCATGATCCATATCATGTATTTTCTTGTTCTATTGGATGCCATGATGGACATCATGCTCCTTCCCTCCAACTAACAACTAACAAACTAAAAACTAAAATTTCCAATTTCAATTCAATTCAGGAACATTTCACATGCTATTACATTATTACATCTATCTAGGCATACCCCTATTGATCTAACAATCTCTCAAATCAAACCATGCTATAACTTGAGATATATTGTTGTTTATCATTACTATATCATGTATATTTCCATCTTAACACACTTTCAAGGTTTCTTATTTTGAGGGAAATCATTACAGGGTACCTATTCCTACCCTCAGAAGAGGGGGAAACAAATAGAGGTTTTACTATAGAGATTAAATCTCCTATTAGTCAAAAAATCCAATTTTAGAACAACCAAAATATTAACCAATCATCAAACCAATCATAATAAACCAGGTAGATAGTTAATATTTTAGAATAGTGATCAGTTTTAGCCTAGGACAATAGTGCCAAGGTTGGACTATAGTGCCAAACACCATGGTGTTTATTTTTGGTGCTCCTATCCAAACAAAAAAACCAAGTTTTTTAGAAGCAAGTAGAAAGGTAGGTTTAGCTATAGTTTTGCATAATTAGACTAATTTAGATTATTAGTTTTTAGTATAGTTTTCTTAGAGAATCCAAACATAGGGGGCATCATGCATGGCATGATTGGTTCTCACTTCTAGTTTTAGATACCATAGTTGGTATAAATTCCAATTAGAATCCAAGTTTTAAACACCAATGATTGGGGGCAGATTACACAACACTTTTACTTATTGTCTTTTAGTTTTTAGCATTACCTAGGCATTCTCAGTATTTATAGGCCTTATTCCATTTGCAGGTGGTTGGCATCATTTTAGAGTGGCTTTCATACAAGCCTAACCTCCACATTCCTGAGTACCTAAGTTCTTGAGTGGCTTCCACATCAGCCAAATTTTCAATTTTGGAGTGGATTTCATACAAGCCTTATCTCCATCTTTTTTGAGTTGTCCAACATTGGCCTAGTTTCTAGCACATACTTGGCTATCCACACCACATTGTCAGATTTATATAACATTCATGGGATTTAAGTGCAATCTCTATGACATACGTCATACTTATATCAGTTTATAGCTTCACTTCATGGGGCAAGGATAGATCCAAAGGGCTAACCTTTGTATTCTTGAGACACCTATTCAGAGGGATTAAACACATAGTCCAAACACTAATTAGCACATGCATGATAATCTAGCTTCACTCAGTGGGTGATTATGGAGCCAAAGGACTAGCCTTTACATTTTTGAGCCATTTTCTAGGGAATTGAGGACTCAACTCTATTCAAGATATACATTTTGGTACAACATCATCCAACACATCCAGTATTACTCAGCCTTACTCAGTATCACAATAGGTTTTGTATTGGTTCATGTACCTGATGAGGTGTATTCATTCCTTTCTCTTCCTCTCTCTTACCCAACTTTATACATTCTTGTTTTATATTGCATATAATAATAACTAATCTAATCTTTTTTTTCCTTTTATAGATTCACACTTATATAATGTACTCTCTATGCACTATCTAGCATTACTTAGCATCACAAGATTCATGGCCTTCACCTTTGTAGGTAAGTTCAAGTACACTTTCTATTTTCCTTTATCCTAGTATTTCACATTGCTACATCACTAGAATAAAGGGGGGGGCATAAATGTAGTCATATAAAATGCAAAAATTGGTAACTTGAGCATGGATAAAGACACCTAACCCTTAGGTCCCTCTTGTTTGCTCTCTAAACCCTCTTAGGATTTTTTTCACTGATTCCCAATCATCCGTGGACTACCAAACATGACCCCAGCTGAGCCAGGACCCTCTCTTCATGACTAATCCATCCCCCTAGGTCTCATTTGATCAAGAAAATAACACCAAAGTTGAACTATAGTGTTGGACCCTAGGGTGTCCCCTTTTTAGTGCTCCTATCTAATCACAATTCGAGCCTAGATTACCATTTTTCCCTGATTCCTCTTATTTATTATGTTAGCCTAGTCTGGTTTCATCTAATCCATGACCAATAGATCCATATATAATCCCATTCAAAGATAATTTGGAAATGGTTGACAAATATCATTCAATCAAGCAAGAATATAAGCAAGACCACTCAAGCAATATTCCTTATTCTTTGCATACAGCTAGCCTATACACTTTCAAGCCAATTAAAGACCTTACACCAGTCTATAGTCATCTCAGGCATACCCAATTTTGGAATTTATTGCATTTCATTCACTATTTCACCAAGGAATCTTAAAAGGATAAATACATATGGCTTGATCCCTCCTCAAAGTATTGGTATGTAGGCAACATGCCCACACACAAGGTGTGAAGCATGTCCAGTGCATCTTACATAAACTAACCCCTTTTCCCCATTTTCCAAAGTTTATTTCAATTATATAAAAGATAAAATTACATGAATAATTATCTCTATTAATAGTAAGGACCTAAAAATTGGTACATAGGCTCACACTGAGTAGGTGAACAAAACCTAGAAAGCTTAAATCCTCATGACAATAGCACCAGAGAAAGACTATAATATTGGAGCTCAGGGTGTCCAATTTTGATGCTCCTATCCAATCAAAAAATGAAGTCTAAGATATTTTTTGTGATAGTGTACCAATCCTACACACAAATTTCTAGACCTTGTCTCAGTCAAAATAGTCTAGAATAAGCTAAGTTTAGTTTTCTCTCTATCACTGCTATTTTTAGAAAAGGTCTAATTGTAATTTAATTTTAAAAATTAGTAGATTTAATTATAAATATTATTTACTAATTTATCCTACTTAGACCTATTTATTAAATAGGAATAAAACTTCATTATTCTAAAAAATAACAAATCATCCCATTTGAATACATTTTTTAGAGTCATTTTAGTGATTTTTTGGTCATTCCAAGCATCCTGCAAGGATCACACCTAGGGCACTTCACTTGGACCCCAAAATGGGCTTTGTCCCTTGAATCTATAAGGGGTTATACCCCTTGATCTTATTTGGGGTTACTACCCCCAAACCCCTGCATCATAGACTAACATTTTGTTCCTTATAGGGGTGAATCTAGTGGATATTTTGCTTTGCTAACATATTATTTTGAAGGTCATATTTTATCTGATGTCTTGTATTGCAGATTGCCTCTCCAAAATTTCCAATTAAAACTATAATCTCTTTTCGTATAGGCCACCTATCAAAGATGTTTTAGAAAACTCAATTTTGTTTATCTAAAATTATTTTAATCACTAAATCATGTTGTCTAAATTACTTTATATATATATATATCACATCTAATTAATCTCTTTTGGTCTACTTGTTTGTCATCTGAGGGATACATGGTGTATGCTCTCCTCCTTGCATCCTTGTGATTATTCCTAGAGGATCAAAAACCACTAACAAACTCTCCCATTTTTATTTTATAAGGGTAACATGATGTGGAATTAAAACCCATGCACTTGTCATAGTATTAAGGTGATAATGACCATGGATTTCACCACCATGCACTAATACGCACTTGTTGTTCTAGTGGAGTATAAATATCAGAGACAATTGTCATTAGGCTAAGTGATTGACCCCATAGAGGTCATCTATATAGGGGAAAAGTTAATTATATGAACCAGGTATCAGATAAAACCCTAAATAGACTTGGCCCCCACCATACCCAATATATTGGGGATACCGTTAAAGAGCCCATTTAGGATAACATAGGACATTTCAGCCACAATAGACTACTTACTACCAGAGTCAGTATCAGCTCCCAAGTTACCATCATGTGCAAACAAGGTTGAGAAGGTTTAGGAGGTTTCACAATAGGTCACTAGCCTACAACATCATCTGCAAAGCTGTTAGATGGTGAAGTCATCATGTTACACTACCATTTAGTTTACTAATCTTAGATTTTTTGTTTGATTGATTGTGAGTGTTTTGCTAGACCCATGTTGTTTTTGAGCCAAGTCATCCTTTCACCCAAACCCACACACACCTATCTAGATCTTTTGCACATATTATCATATTATATATCCTTACCTCATCACATACTTATCATAATCCTCTTGTACATATTAACTTTTTACATCCTTTTACTTGTATAATCCTATCTCCTATCACCCTCTTGTCTTAACCCTATCCTAGTCTAGTCGTATCCACCCATAATTGGTCATACCCCCATCACTTACATATCCTAATCAAGTTTTGTCATCCCTCCATCACTTATTATCATAGTCCAACCTCATATTATTTATTTAACATTAACATTAATCATCCCTAACATCACCTTTATCACTTACTCCAACTTGTCTATAATTAATCTTAATCACCTCCTAGTCTAGTCTCATCCATCCACATCACCTATATATCCTAAATCACATCTTATCACCTACATCTTGTCCTAAGTTCAATTTATCCATAACCAATCATTTGTCTTGATCTTGTCTTACCTAGTCACCTTATTAACCTAGTCCTAATCATAGTCCAACCCAAATCATCCCCTTATCTATATTAGTCTTCTTGTCAAGTTTGTAGTCATACTTTGGGCCTCATCCACTTTAGAAAATAATTATTTTCATCAATGTGTTCATAATCAACTTAGTTGTGTCTAATAAAGTTTGAATCATAATCACAAACCCATCAATCATCTCATCCTTTTTGAGTCGATCATCTTAGTCTTGATCTAGTCTTACTTTAATCAATCATGCGTCAAATCACATCCCTTGGGCTAGTCTAGCTCCCCATTGAATCTTAGAGCTTGTTGTAGCTCACCTAGACAAAACCAATCATAAATCATCAAATTATATCTCACATAATAATTTGGTCTACTTCATCTTTCCTTACTTTGTTGAACTTCACATCACATCACACATTGAGTCAAACTTGAGACTAGACTAAAAAAAGCCTTTGTCTAAATTTTTACACACATCCCATCTTCATTCCTTCATATTTCCATCTAATCCCCCACACTTTCTGATTGGGGATAGAAAAACACATCATCTATACTTCATCCCATCCTTATACATGGCATTTAAATAGGTTTAGTCAATACCTTGATTGAACAATGTCTCATAGCCAATAGGGATATGTTTACTTCTTGTATCCTTGAGTTGAGCACCCCGTGTCCTACTAAATTTGACCCCATACATCTAACATTACCTCTAATTTGAACCCATCCATATGAGTCCCATTCAAATCCTCCATTTACCAATCATATCCAGTCATCCACCCCTTCCTACACTAGTAAAGGGAGTCCAATCTTGGCCACTTCATCTATTATTAGTCCACCAACCCAACCACATCAATAACCATCTGATCTAATGTCTAATGCTTCGACATCTAAGTCAATAAGTGAAGAGAGATACTATACTTCTCTTCTTATATCCTTATAATCCCTCTTACACCAACTTTTTGGTGCTAACATGATAGTCTATCCACCCATCTGACATATCAATCCTACCAACCTTAAGCCCTCTTGGTATAAAGCTAATCAATACTTTGCATATCATCGAACTTGGGGTCATATGATTTATAGATGCCATAATTATAAAACTATATACAAGACCTCATCAAACATGGTGACATAGAAATTTAGAATGAATTAGATGAGTCTATATCCATTGGAGAACAAGAAGATATATGCCAAGATTCTATTCCTGATCATGATCAATCCCTTCCCTCTCCAAGCCAAGGTCAAGACACTACCTTCATCTTCCATGGTCCCCCCATATTTGATAAATCATCCATCAAAGATAAGTATATTACCTATGTATCTATTCCTTCCTTACCTCATGAGTCCTTTCATGGGCCTATTTTTGGTGAATTCATTATCCATCCATCATCTTCCTCTCACCCATCATCATACTAAAGACCCCAAGTTGAGAGGTCACTTGCGGATAATGAATATTATACTAGAAAGATTACATCCTATACATTAGAGTTAGAATAAGAGTCAATACAAGTGTTATCTAGATTAGGATCATGTTTAACACTAGTATCTAAATTAGATTCCTCATCAAAAACATTATCCCTCATAGATATTGTAGCAGGCGATGACTATGCCTGCCCTTTTAAGGATACCTCTAATTTGGATGAAAATCAGTCACCAGGCATATACTTTTATCCTAATCAATATGATGAAGTCATGATTGAGTTTTTACAAGATTTATCTATCAAATATAGTTGGTTTGGATCTAATCCTAAATTAGACACATATCTTTTAGCTAGTCTTAGTGATCCTTTTATTGATCTTGAAGAGATTTACTTTAATATCAAAATTGGGTCTCTTAGGAACCCCTTTGAAGACCATGCTACCCTATCACCTCTCATTAAACTCATCATACCATATAATCCATCCATAATAGAAACCTTCCTTCCTATCAACAAACATTTAATCACCTCTCTCCATAGGGATGAATAAGAGCATACATCATTGGACTCTTCCCCAAGTAATGTATCATGTTCCATATATACAAAGGTTAAAGAACATATCCCAAAAGTCATAAATAATGATCAAATAACCTTTGATCCCATAAATCAAAATCAATAAATTAAAATCATAGGCCTAATCAAAAAGTGTCTTTCCCGATTGAAGCCTAATGCTAGGCACTAGGGGATTATCATAGTCAAAAATCAATCTCCTCTGGTGAAGCCCAAAATTAGGCACTAGGGGAAGTCAAAGTAAAATCAAATCATAAAATCAAAATAATGTTGAAATCAATATCAAGATGGCTGATACTCTTTATAATACTCAAATCAAAGAAGAATCACATAATCCAAAAGTTTGGGATCTCTTAAAATCTTTTGTCACATGGCACCAATCAAATGTGGAATGTCCAACATGTCCAATGATGTGTATGAATACTATTCATAATCTTGAACCACCAATCACACCATCCTATCATGATCCTATCCTCTATTCAATTCCAACACACCCCCGTCAACATCAAGCTCTAATCCAATCCATACCTCACATCACTCACCTGGGCAACATTATCTCCCATAGGGGTAACAAAGATACTTGGCATAGATATTTGGAGGGGTTTACAATTGAGAATAAATGAAGTCAAAAAGTCATTAATACATTCAGTGGTGAAAACATGATACTCACATCATATATATAAAAAATAGGTGTTGGTTGAATATCACAAAATGTATACATATTGTATCTCATACCCATATGTAATAATTTAGGATGCCATCTAAAATGTCAAAAAATTGAAAAAAATCAGAAAATTTTAAAAATAAAAAAATAATAAAATAAAATAAAATAAAAAATCATTTATACAATGGTGAAAACTAGTCTTATGGTGCCTTAGGCAAGTACCATAATGAAAACTGGTTTCTAGCATCATGGTAAAATAATTTCCTATTTGCATTGTACCTTAACACTTGGGGGCAAAATCCATCCCTTGTCAATCACATCCATGTTATATACCCTTTACCATTGCTTATACCCATCATCTTCCATCATATCATGCATCCTATCTCTCATTCCTTCTTGTCTTGACCTTCATAAGGAAGTGAAATATGTTTTGAGAAATGTTCCAAAATGATCTTGGCATATCCTCTCATGAATACTTAGGTAACTAAACATATGGTTCCTTCATGATGTGGTTATTGACAATACCTAGTCCATTCTTCCTTGGTCCTCATCCCATTTTTAACATCACCCTCATCCTTCTATCATTCCATCCATATTTATCCTATTTTTTATGTTTGGTATTCCATTTTCTAGTAACCCCCTTTCTACAGTGTATATACATATTCTAAAAAATCCCTAAAAATTATAAAATCCATAGAATCCAAAAACATCTAAGTTATATTATCTTATATCATCTTATCATATGTTTTGAGTATCCCCATTGTTTTATCCTATGTCCTTAGATTGGCCATATCATTATCATCCTACCTTGTCTTATGTCCTAATAGTCTTATCATCTTGTCATCTTTCCTTGTCTTAACATCTTAGTAATATTGTCTTATGTCTTCAGTAGCCTTATCCTAATCCTAGGCCCTCATCTATTACAAATCCATACCCTTGTCTAAAGTCTATAACCTTAATCCAAATTCACATCATCATGATCAACTTAGTCCAACTCATCACCTAATCAATCATCCCATCGGCTCTAATCAGGACCATTAGACAAGACATGATGGTATTGCATGTAGATTCTTGTGTGTGTTACTTGTATATTTTTTGATTTGTTTGTATGTATTTTATCATGTACATATCTTGTTTCTCTTATGTTTCATTTGTTAGTCTTGCATTATATATCTTTTTATCTATTGGGTAATGAATGAGGATGCTATGATGACACCAAAAGTTACAATGATGATTTTAGTTTCCCTCAGTGATGTAGACTTTACTATTTACCCCTTTTATCTACACTTTGTCATAATTTCCTCTTTGTCATACTTATATCAGGGGGCATATTGCTAAGTGCATTATCTAATGGATTGCTTAGACTATGATGAACCTTATTACAATAATGCTAGCTTGATCATTTCTTTTAATCCATTATATCATCTCAATTAATATCCAATCATTCCTTCGAGTCATATTATCATCCCATCTCTATCCTCTAACCAATAATATATCATCTCTCTAATCGTCTACATCTAACATTGTGTTATGACCTTAACCATTAGCATGTCTAGGGATATGTGTAGCCAACTTGTGGCTTACATAATCTTTTTGAATATTATTTGACATTTATTTATGCATTCATATGCTTATTAGGTCAGCATATGGGTGGAACATGGAATTTTTAGACTATATATAGGAGGCAGGGTTAGTTATTCAACATCATATTTAAGTATTCATTCTTATTGCAAGGATTTGGGAGGTTACCCCCTCAAAGTGGCTTATCTATTATTCAGAATTTCTTCTATATTTACATATCATTGTGATATATTTTTATATTTCTGATTATTTTATGAATTAATATCAATCCAAGTGGTATCAGAGTGATGATTTGGGCCATAAATAGGTCAAAAACCCTAGACATTAAAATTTGGATATATCTCACAAAGAGTTCTGAATTTACTAGAGTTGAAAAATCACTCAAGTAATATTAAATTATAATTTTATCTCATTTAAATCTATTTTTTAAAAGTTATATGCATTTTAGGGGTTTTCATTAATTCACTCCATAACTCACAATTTGTAGAATTTTTCAAATTTATTTACATTTTTGGAAACCTTGGAAAAAATTAGTTTGGGTCTATTCTTTGATATTTTTTATTTGAGGTTGACATATTTAAAAACAATTGTGGTTAAATTCGGGTCAATGGGGCAAAATAAGGTTCACCATCAAGCCTTCGTATGGCTGGTCCTAACACCCACAGATGGGGGAAAGGGAAAGACACCCCTAAAAATACTTTAGGGGATGCCATAGAGTCTAAATCATTTGATATGATTTTTCAAATTTAGTCAAATCTATATGGCCTAATGCAGAAGAATGTGCAAGTCCAAACTCAAATATCAATAATGCAAGGGGAGCTTAATGACATGAAAAATTATTTGTAGTAGACCATGACACAAATGGATACCATTTCATCTCATTTACCACTCAACAATCCTCCACTTTTTACTTCTAGTCCTTTTCCTCTCAATACTAACATTTCTTGTATGCACTAAATTATGCTCACCCCACTAATTATATTAATTCTACTAATTCTTGCTAATTTAGTCTAATTTCCATATTTCTCAGCTAAATTAAATAATAGCCTAATAACCCCCATCCCATTCCCATATCCTATAAAACTTATTCAATCCCAAAAACCAATTAATCCCCTCATTAAAATCTCTAATATAACCTATTACCCAATAATCTACCTACCCAACCACCACCTATCCTAGCCTCTCATAAAACCTTAAACCCTATGGGGATATTTATAGAATTGGAGAATTTTATAAATCTTTCCTATTCTATCCCCCTTCTCTAGAATTATCTAATTCTAGATATTTTCATGGAATTAAAAATTCCATGGAAAATCCCTAGCCCTTGATTTCAATGGTCCAAATTTGAATTTGAGCCATTGATCTCTTCCTCCATGTCTATTTAAACAAGATATACCTCCTCCAAACTAACTTGTAAAATCATGAAATGGCTACTAATATTGCATCCAAAAATCCTTCTAGCATCCATCCATAGCCAACATCAAGCTCCTTCAACCATTTGGAAGTCATTGTCAACATCAAGTAAGCAATCCAACATTTCAAATTTTGGACATCAACCAATCCATTTTCAAATCCTAGAGTGGAGCCATAAGAAGGTAAAATTATGGTGATAATGTTCTTATTATGCTGATTCCCTCTTTTTGATGCAGGAGCATCTACAAAAGTTTCAAATTCTAGTGTAAAAATTCAAATTTTGGTTTTCCGTCCAAATTGTGAGATTTCAAAATTTCACCTTCAAGGTAAATGTAATTATCAAAAAGTGAAAGTAAAAATGTGAAAAGTGATTTTTATATTGTTGAGAAAATAAATGGGAAATGGTTGAAACTATTTTCAACCTTAGTAAATTGTTAAAACTTAAAAACAATCTTTTGTTGCCTTAAGCCCAATTTGGGCATAGAAGTTGGAAGAGAGATTCTTGAAAAGAAAGAAAAACAAAGAAGAATTCATTAAGGAGAGAGGATGAGAAGAGAAGGAGGATGAAGAGAGAAGAGAAGGAGGATGAGAGGAATGTAGAGGAGAAGAAGGACAGAGAGGAAGAGACCTCTCTCATCCAAGGGAGAGAAACAAGAAGAAGAAGAGGATCTCAAAAGATGAAGAATGAAGGAGAAAGAGAAGTTGCAGGTGGAGTCCAAGACTAAACATGGAGGTGTCTATAAATATCTCATAAATAATTAATATTCTTGTAAGTAATCCTATTGGAAAAAGAAAATAAGTTTGATTTCCATGATTTTGTTGTGGTTTCCTTTATAGAATTCTGGCTTCAAAATGACAGGCTTGTGTAAGTGTGTGTGTATGTGTGTGATGGTTCTCCATAGAACATAAATCAAGACTGGTTATTTTTTATGATGGGATCAAATCAAAACTAATATTATGTTACTAAGAGGTCTTAAGAACGTTGAAAACTAGAAGAATCCTAAACAGAATTCTAAACAGGGTATTCAGGCCTATATACTTACAGCCCATTGTCCAAGGTAGAATCCTCGTAAAAATGTTTGTATGAAGTCTATAATGGTATGTAAATAATCCTATAAGGCAGCTATAAACTTAAGAGAGGGAGAAACAGGCTTATAAACCACTTTGATACCTCAAAATCTCCAACTGTTGGTTCTCAGCCTATAGTGGACAGAATACAGTCAATGATAAGAGAGTTGTATGTTTTTGCATAGAAATTGTATTGAAAAGGTTCATATTTGAAATGAATATATGAATGGGGAATATTTTAAAGATAGTGACATGTTTGTATATCATCTTTAAATTCAATTTCCAAATGAAAAGAGAAACAAATAATAAACCCTGTTGACTGTCATAAAAATACAGTCTAAGACAACTGAGTTATTGAGCATTAAAAGGTACAGAAGGATGACATGACCAAGATGATTATTGGAGAAGGTGTAGGGGGTTAAAAAAGACCCTATAGAAGTGATTAGAGCCCTTGAAACTATCTAAAACACACCCAAAAAAAATAATAAGCTCTCGGCCTGTGACTGTCATGGGAAAATTCTGAATTAGGTTCAAACCCTTAAAATGAGTTTTAATGATTTAAACCTTTTGAAACTTTGGAATTTGACCCTTGATGATGTTTTAAAACTGTTGGAAGTGGTTTCAAGGTGATACAGTATGGAGAAGTATGGAAAAAGACAACTACCAAGTAAAGCCTAGGTGCATGTGAAGGAAAGAGCATAGGCCAATATAGGAAAAGTGGATTTATCCAAAAATGTGCACTAAAAAAATGATTGATTCACCTGTAAGAAGGTAATGGGTATCTGGAATGATTCTTGGTTTGCTTATAAAGTCC
This sequence comes from Torreya grandis, assembly GCA_037957365.1. Lineage (NCBI taxonomy): Eukaryota > Viridiplantae > Streptophyta > Pinopsida > Cupressales > Taxaceae > Torreya > Torreya grandis. Next base: position 878,451 of record JARHVA010003132.1, read on the forward strand.
ATAATTTACTCTGGACAAGGTGTTTTGCACACAAGGAGGGCTAATTGAAACAGGGCCTAAAGAAGAAAGTACAATTCCGTACAAAGCAACCTCAAGATATTTTTTAGTATGTTATATAAGGGATTAATGGGTATCTATAAATGGTTTTAATTTCATTATTTATTTAACCTATAAAAAGTTATGGCCAATAAATAGGGAAAACAAGGCTACAAGAAATGATTAAACTAAATAGGCCTGTATGAGAAGTTAGCTCACTTGTTCATAGTTACAGAGTTGTACAAGATCAGTTTTCATCATTTGGTATCAGAGCTTGAAGCTCTTGGGAATTGGTAACTTGTTGTTGGTGATGATTTCTAATTAGTTGTTACAGGATTTGGCAAGAGGATCAGCAGGACAAAGCATTAGGAGACCCTGGGGAGAAAAGGTATGAATAATTGTGCTATTTGATTTGAGTTATTGTGTTGAGAAGAAATCAAGTGAAGGAGTTTCAGGTTCAAGGCAGCCAAGCCATTGAGGCTTAAGAAGAGAATAATCCAAGTAAGGCTTAGTGAAGATCCAAGAGGAAGCTTAGATAGTTTGCCAAAAGACTAAGGTGAAATAGACTTAGGTGAGGTAAAGGATGGAGTTTGAAGCTTGGAGAGCTCAAAAGTAAGGGACCAAGTGAATGCTCAAGAAAAAGATCCAAAGCAAGGTAAGCTTGGATTTATGATTTGTATTTGATGAAGTGTTGTATAAGAATTGCTGCAGGATTGAGAGAAGGATCAAAATACTAGGATGCAAAAGGCCTAGGTGAGATCAAGGAGATTGTCAAAAGATCAGTCAAGGAGAAGAGGCTTGGGTGAGACAAGGGATCAAGAGACCAAGGTGGAAAAGACTTGGGTGAAGATCTCAGAGATGGCAGTATTGTTGAAGGCACTGCAGAGTAGCAAGGTACATGAGGGCACCAAGAAGAAAGCAAGCATCAAAGGTATGGACAATTTTGTAATTGATAAAGAGATTGCTAGTTTGAAGAAAGAATTAGCTAAGATTAAAGATGAATATGAGTCTTGGATGCAGATGGATAAGCAAGCATGGGTATGGCCAATGAAGAAGAGGTTGAAGTGGCCAATAGATCTCCTAATGAAGAGGAGAAGAAGGCAAAAGAAGATAGCCAAGAAGAAAGAAGCCCATAGAGGCTTGAAGAAGATAAGAAGGTTGCCAAGTGAGCAGCAAGAGGAAGAAGTTGAGAAGAAGGTTCTCATTGAGGAGAACAAGAGAGAAGAAAGAAAAGATGAAGTGCCAGGAAGAGCACTTGGAAAGATGAGAGTGTTGATGAAGAGAGCACTCATGGAGACATTGTGGTCTTTTGTTTTTATTTCTAATATTGTCTTTGAATGGGTAAATGCAGGTATGAGCAGCATTATGAAGGTCAAGAGAAGGGCCTTGGAGAGTGAAGAGATTGGTGCAAGAAAAGACACCAAGTACACAAGTGAATGTGTAAGAGGAAAGAGAAGTGACTTTGCTGCTGTTGATAAGGAAGAAGAAGAGATGCATTGGTTAATGCATAAAGGAGGTGTTGAAGAACCCATACAAGTAAGAGAAGAGGTAGAAGATGAAGCTGAATTTCATGATGCCATTGAATGCCAAGAAGAGGGAAGAGGACAGCCAAGCACAAAGGGAGAGAAAGATTGCTCCATGGAACACGTTATTAAAGAGGTAAATGAAGTGTTAAGATCTGATTTTGATTGTTATTATAAACATGAAGCTGCTAATGTACATATGAAAGAGTTAAGGAAGATGATAGAGCCTTCAAAAAGAGAATTTAAGCATGGGTATGTGATGTCTAAATGGTGGAAGAAGCAAAATCCCAAGAAACAGGAAGTGCTGATACAAGAGCATGGTTACAAGATGCCTACATGGCTTGAGAAGAGAAATGGTAAGAAGAAGATTCAGATGTGGGTGCCTAAGAAGGCAAAGAAAGAAGATGTGAGTGTTGAGATAGCAACACCAAGAAGTCAATGGAAGAGGATTGAAAATGATTCAAGCAGCCAAGAGAATGAAGGTAAGAAAGAAAACTTCTCAAGGGATAATGAGGTAGAGTATGAGGATGCAAAGATGAAAGGTAAACACATTGTTTGTGATGATTTTTTTGAATCCTTCAATGATATTTTCATGAGAAATGAAAGATGGAAAGTTGCTGTAAGGACTAATATGCAGCAAGAAGAGAGTCCCAAATGGATAGATGATGAGAAAAGAAGAAATTATATAGCAAAGCAATCAAGATGGCTTCAAGCAGAGATTGAAGAAAGTAAGGAGACACAAGGTAAGGGTGTTTCAATTGTATTTGATGAGTATATTGATGAAAAAGTTGATTTATGTGAAGACAAGCTAAGAAAAGATGAGATAAGAGATAAAGGGCAAGTAAGCCTTGTGAGTGATCAGCCCAAGTTTGATGAAGAGAATAGTGAGATAGATGAGATCTTACTAAAGGAAGAGTTGAAGATGTTGGAGCAGCTATTTGATTATTCAAGAGAGATAAAGGAAGGTACAAGCCATGGTGAAGACACCATTGGGAAGAGTAGAACAAGACAAGAGCAAAGCAAAGAGGTCAAGACAGTTTTGGTCAAAGAGCAAGCATGTGAAGACAGCCAAGAGGATTCATGGCCTAAAGATTTTGATTCTAAGGTGGCTTTTGATGTTTTGTATGCAGGTATGAAGGTTGCTGAAGTGAATGACATACATGAGCCATTGGAGAAGCTCATGAAACAAGAAGAACAAAAAGAAGATCTAGAAGATATGTATGAAGATGAAGAAGCATGGAAGTGGGAGATGGCAACTGAGAAGGAGATGAGGAGAAGAACATACCAGAAGAGGAAGAAAAGCAAGATGAAGGACAAAGACAATAAAAAAAAAACACAAGCATTGGCATTGACAACAAGACCATGGAATCCAGGTATACAAGTGAAGACTAAAGTGAGGAGGAAGCATGACATTTGAACTAAGGTTCAAATCTTTTCTAGAGGGAGAGTATGATGCAGGAGCATCTACAAAAGTTTCAAATTCTAGTGTAAAAATTCAAATTTTGGTTTTCCATCCAAATTGTGAGATTTCAAAATTTCACCTTCAAGGTAAATGTAATTATCAAAAAGTGAAAGTAAAAAGGTGAAAAGTGATTGTTAGATTGTTGAGAAAATAAAGGGGAAATGGTTGAAACTATTTTCAACCTTAGTAAATTGTTAAAACTTAAAAACAGTCTTTTGTTGCCTTAAGCCCAATTTGGGCGTAGAAGTTGGAAGAGAGATTCTTGAAAAGAAAGAAAAACAAAGAATAATTCATTAAGGAGAGAGGATGAGAAGAGAAGGAGGATGAAGAGAGAAGAGAAGGATGATGAGAGGAACGTAGAGGAGAAGAAGGACAGAGAGGAAGAGACCTCTCTCATCCAAGGGAGAGAAACAAGAAGAAGAAGAGGATCTCAAAGGATGAAGAATGAAGGAGAAAGAGAAGTTGCAGGTGGAGTCAAAGACTAAGCATGGAGGTGTCTATAAATATCTCATAAATAATGAATATTCTTGTAAGTAATCCTATTGGAAAAAGAAAATAAGTTTGATTTCCATGATTTTGTTGTGGTTTCCTTTATAGAATTCTGGCTTCAAAATGACAGGCTTGTGTAAGTGTGTGTGTATGTGTGTGATGGTTCTCCATAGAACATAAATCAAGACTGGTTATTTTGTATGATGGGATCAAATCAAAACTAATATTATGTTACTAAGAGGTCTTAAGAACGTTGAAAGCTAGAAGAATCCTAAACAAAATTCTAAACAGGGTATTCAGGCCTGTATACTTACAGCCCATTGTCCAAGGTAGAATCCTCGTAAAAATGTTTGTATGAAGTATATAATGGTATGTAAATAAGCCTATAAGGCAGGTATAAACTTAAGAGAGGGAGAAATAGGCTTATAAACCACTTTGATACCTCAAAATCTCCAACTGTTGGTTCTCAGCCTATAGTGGACAGAATAGAGTCAATGATAAGAGAGTTGTATGTTTTTGCATAGAAAATGTATTGAAAAGGTTCATCTTTGAAATGAATATATGAATGGGGAAGATGTTCAAGATAGTGACATGTTTGTATATCATCTTTAAAGTCAATTTCCAAATGAAAAGAGAAACAAATAATAAACCCTGTTGACTGTCATAAAAATACAGTCCAAGACAACTGAGTTGTTGAGCATTAGAAGGTACAGAAGGTTGACATGACCAAGATGATTATTGGAGAAGGTGTAGGGGGTTAAAACAGACCCTATAGAAGTGATTAGAGCCCTTGAAACTGTCTAAAACACACCCAAAAAAAATAATAAGCTCTCGGCCTGTGACTATCATGGGAAAATTCTGAATTAGGTTCAAACCCTTAAAATAAGTTTTAATGATTTAAACCTCTTGAAACTTTGGAATTTGACCCTTGATGATGTTTGAAAACTATTGGAAGTGGTTGCAAGGTGATACAGTACGGAGAAGTATGGAAAAAGACAATTACCAAGTAAAGCCTAGGTGCATGTGAAGGAAAGAGCATAGGCCAATATAGGAAAAGTGGATTTCTCCAAAAAAGTGCCCTAAAAAAATGATTGATTCACCTGTAAGAAGGTAATGGGTATCTGGAATGATTCTTGGTTTGCTTATAAAGTCCATACTTTACTCTGGACAAGGTGTTTTGCACACAAGGAGGGCTAATTGAAACAGGGCCTAAAGAAGAAAGTACAATTCCGTACAAAGCAACCTTAGGAGATTTTTTAGTATGTTATAGAAGGGCTTAATGGGTATCAATAAATGGTTTTAATTTCATTATTGATTTAACCTATAAAAATTTATGGCCAATAAATAGGGAAAACAAGGCTACAAGAAATGATTAAACTAAATAGGCCTGTATGAGAAGTTAGCTCAAAATTTGATGGTTACAGAGCAATGTAAGGTCAGTTTTCATCACTTTTATCCATTCTTATTGGTGTGATTAAGTTTTAGATTTTTATTACTAAAATTAGTAATATAGGTTGGATCTAAATTTTTTTGCACATTTTGGAAACCACAGTGGGAGATTACTCCCTTAACTAACATTATAAACTTGTTGGAAGTAATTTGAATGCTTTTAGGACAAACTAGATGTCAATTGAAGGCTAGATTTTGAATTTTTGTTACGTACAAGCAAATAACAATTTTGCATTGGTATTAGCGGTATTATACTCATAATTTTGTAAAATGAGTAATGATTTTTTGGCTAACCACTAACGGTTAAGTTTTTTTGTAAGCTTTTAGTTTTTGAAAAAATTGTAGCTTCAAGAATTGTGATTTTGTTCTGGTAATAGCAGTGATATCAAAAGTAGTAATTAGGGGTAATTTTGTAACTTATTCCAGCCCCCCTTCTACAGGTATCTTGTTATCAATTTATATTTTTCCTATGTGTAGCACAAGGAAGAGATTTAACCTTATATTCATTAGCTGGTACATCAAATGTAAAACTACAACTTTGATAATTATGACTTTGCATTAGTAATAGCAGTTTTATCAGTTATAATCACGACTTTTTATAACTAAGGTTTACCTCAAACCTCCCTCTATCACCTAATAGTAGACATCTTTCTAAGTTGATTCTGCTACCTAAGAAAGGAGTCTGGTTTCTATTTTTAGGCAAAATAAGGTTACATCAAGATTGGAAAAATTCAGACATCACTCACAAAATTATGACCCTAATATTAGTAACTTTGATTTGGTAGTACCAATTTTGTCATTGATAGTTGTGGTTTTGTCCTTTCTCATAAAACTAGTAAAACTTTGACCTATCTAATTTCTAGATCAATAAATAGAAGGATATCAAGTTTTATAGAAATGGTTGTAAGCCTCCTTGAGCTAAGATAAAGATGCTTTTAGCCATTTGCAAATCTAGGTATTTTAACTTAACCACCTACTTATAGAAGGGTTCTTATAGATTGTTCTCTATGTGTATGATTAAAAAGGGGTAGAATAAAGTCAATCCAAATATCATAGACCCCATCACAAGTCTATTTTAAGCTTTATTACAAAACCAAAAGTCTCAAACTTGTGATTTTGTCTAGGTAGTCGTGACTTTATCAGTTGCAGTCATGGCTTTACAATTATCTAGTTAACAGAGTAGTTTAGGTTATCTAGATAAAATTAGACTTAAAATTTTAGTAGCATTAGACTCTGTACAGAGTAATAACATATTTCATTTATTTTATCTAGAATCACAATTCCATTTTGATCATGTTTATAAAAAAGTTGTCAAAATATTGTACAATTTCCTATTTTATACTTATTTAGGCACTTTGTAGGTAATCTACCCTGTAATTAATCTGATAGCATAGTTATCTTAGTGAAATTTATACATATTTTATAACTTTGTTATATTTTATGAAACCATAGATTATGATTTTTTTATAGTTGTAATTTTATTAGACCTAGTAGCGATTTTGTATAACTATTACTGTTGTGTAGGTTAACCATCATGGTTTGATAACCCTCTACAAAGTCACAACTTGTGACTTGCAATTTTTTTTGTTAGTTGTGATTTTATGCATTCTAGTTTTGATATTGCTCTATGCATTTTCAAGTTTGTAGGGACTTGCAGTTTTGTAAAAATTCAAACTAATAATCCTTTTTGGTACAGGACCCCTCAAGACCACGACACTCTACTTGTTTTTCTAACCCTTCAGCTTGAAAGAAAGGGTGCCTCTAGTATATTATCTTGGTTTTTATATATTTTATCATTTCATTTTATATACTTGATTATGTGTGTTGACTTGTGAATAAGTGTTTCATTTCCCCCCTTCATATGTAAGTAATTAATTGGTTAATTAATTGTAACATATTTGCCTAGTGGTATTTTTTTTAACATTGCATTTGCATCAGCTAATTGGAAAAAATTCTGTTTAGAGCCAATGCCGTCTCCCATGCGCGCGCGCTCATAAAATTTGAAAACGGGTAATGACAGACAGGTGGTCGAAGCGGCAACGGCTGCTAAATCAGACGGGGTGTTGTCAGCTTGCAAGGGAAGGGAGCTGAATGCCCCTAAAGAGACTTCTCCGGTGGGTGGAGGAAAGATCGTGGCCGGGCATTTTGCCCACGCTCCTGGATCAGGGTTAGATGCAGGGGGAAGATCATATGCAGATATGGCGGCATTTGAAGTGAATCTACATAAAGCTGTGCCTCATGCATCATCTGGGCCATCCTATGCACCACCTGTAAGTGCTCTAAAACCCACAAGGGTTAATTTAGATCCTGAAATAGTAGATAGAATCTTTGAAAGGGTAGAAATTTTTTCCTCCCAAGCTGCTATTTTTCATTTTCGAGGATTTTGGCCCTCTCTGGTTGATCTACACGACTGAATATCCAAGAATTGGCTGCCACTCATTGAAGACCATGTTGAAATCTTTCCGTGTGTAAAAGGTTTCTTTATTACTGTCTTCCAATGCCCTGAGGACAGAAGGATAATCTTGAGCAACAATGATTTCTTATGGCAGGGTAAATTTCCTCTCATGGCCAAATGGTGGCATAAGGATTTTAATCTGCTTACGGAAACCTTTAATAAGTTTCCGATCTAGGTTCGGCTCCCAAATATTCCAATACATCTATGGCATGAATCAGTTTTTGAAACCATCGGGGATGCTATAGGAGATTTTTTGTCTGTGGATAAAAATACTTCGGTTGCTCACCATTCGACCTGTGCACGTTTTATGGTTGAAGTGGATGTTTCAAAGGGCCTACCAGATGTGATGTCCCTTACTTAGGGCCTTTCTTATCTGCAAAAAAAACTGATACCAAAGACCAAAGCTCTGATACCACTGTGATGTCCCTTACTTAGGGCCTCTCTTATCTGCACAAAAAACTGATACCAAAGACCAAAGCTCTGATACCACTGTAATATCCCCTTCTAAACAGGAAATATAGCAACACAATAAATCTGAACCAAGATATAATAGCTGTTGAATAAATTCAGAAAGATCACAATAATATAGTCTCTTAATAACAAATACAGATTGTATCACTTGTCCTTCTAAATTATTACAATTGCAGTCCTCTAATATGCATATAAAATATGAAATACAGTCTTGAAAACCTTGGCTTTGCAAATCTGGTAGTGCAAATTGAGTTCTAGAAAGTTTCGGCCCTTCTGTGTCGACACACAGTCGCCGTCGTCGGTCGATATCTCACCGACGTCGGTCTCTGCCGGTCGGATTTCTGCCGACGTCGGTCTTCAGTCGACTGATGTCGGTCACTGAAACCCTCTGTCTGCCGAGGTTGGTTCCTGCACTGGTCTGTACGAACCCGTACGGATTCTGTACGACCGCAAATTAAGCACAACTTCCCTGTTTCCAACCCCTGATCTGAAGATATCTGTCTCTAGCACAGTAGATCTCTAGCTGTATAATTTATTGAATCAAAACATAAAGCAATAAATACCTGGAATATCTGTGATAACTTCTGTGTGAAGTTATCTCTCAAACCTGAAATTTTGTGATAACTTCTGGATGAAGCTATCTCTCACTTTGGCAATAGATCAGCTGATATTTCACAGCCTCTTAATTGCACACACTGAAGAGGGAACGTTCTCCAATGCAAATGGAATCCTTGAACCCTAGGCTCAGTCTTCACAGAAGAAATTCTTCAATTTTCAATAATCAATAATCAATAGCATAATGAATAATGGCCTCCATGAGAAACCCTTATACCCTCAAAAGATATGCTTGCCCTAATTAGGGTTTCTTAACTTAGAATTAGGGTTTCTAATTAAAAATAGGCTAAATAATTAATATTTGATTAAATCAATCAAATATTAATATCTCCCTCAATACATGTCGGTTCCATGAACCGATCGAAGCTAGTGAATCAGGGAGTGATTCCGCACATAACCATGCCACAATAAAGGCGCTCCGCTGCATATCAAATGTCCCTAAAAAGTAGGAGCTCAAGCCAAATGTGTCTGAAATACACTGAATGAAAATCAAATGAAGAAATCCTGTGAATCAAAGTCGAGCCAAGCTCCATTATGACCCTCTATCCATATTATTAGCCTACGAAGGTCGCATAATAGGCTAATCATGAACTCAGAACATGTCAATTGAAAAGGGGACATGACAATCCGCCCCTCCTGAAATTGCTTGCCCTCAAGCAATCACTGAATGACAAATCAATCAATCCACCTGGATCCCAAATGTAGTTAGGATCTCCACCACTGTCAATTAACACGAATCCCATGCCGTGTCCATCCCAACATCCAATCCATAAATGAAAATCTGCAAGCAAACTCCGTACCTGAATAATATCTAAAACTGGATTGTGAAGGCTAGACATAGTCATATCATCATCAACCTGTGTCCCGACTGTAACAGAAAGTTGAGTCCTCACCACATGTGACAACTCCTGAACCGAACTCCCCTCAAGGCCAAGCTCGTCCTCATACCTCTCCTGTGTTGGTGCCAATGTGCCCTCGTCATCACCCTCCATCATGTTATGTGGTATAGGTACCTCCATCCGATGAAAGAACATATATCTGAAGCTGCTGCCCCGTATTGCCTTAAGAATATGTGTCGTCCCATCAACATTAAAGAGAACCTCCATGTCCTTGAGACGAAGAGTAACTTCCTCAAATGAATGAAGCCACTTCATACCCAAGACTAAGTCTATATCCCCCATGTTTACCACATAATAATCAGCCTTGAACTCATAGTTGTTCAAGCGCAATGGGAGGTCTCTAATCATACGCTCACACTTAAGAGTGTGACCATTGGCTACCTTAACTCTGATGCCCTCAAAATCTTCAGTAGTGAGTCCACGCTTCTCCACAAATCTAGCATCTATGAAATTGTGAGTGGCTCCTGTATCAAGAAGGGTGATAACCTTCTGCCCTGCCAAAACTCCACGGAGTCTGAATGACTCATCCGACTGAATGCTGGATATGCGTGCCTCCTGTAGGTGAAGCTCTAACTCTGCCTCTGCATTAGGCCCTGAAGCCTCTGCCTCTGCCCCCTCAGAACTGTTATGCTGTTCGGAATCCTCAGGATCTAAATCCTCATAATATATCCACATCATACGATTCGCCTTGCCCTTAGGCCTCAAAGGACAATCGTGATGGATATCATATGGTCCTTTGCAGTAGAAACAAAGCTTCTTCCTGCGTAGATCATTAAGCGCCTCACGATCCAAAGGTGGTGCTGCTGGATTGGCCTTTGAATCATTTTTAACTCCGGATTTATCTATGTTAAAATCCGGTCTCTCCGTATCCCCGTGGGAGTGCTTATGGTCTCTAGAAGAAGAAGTACTTTTGGTGTTAGATTTATTGGATGGGGCTGCCATCTCCATATCACGTGCCTTCCTCATAGCTACCTGTAATGAAGGAGGATCAAAGGCTTTGATCCAACCCCTCAATGGCTCTGTCAATCCCTCTATGAAGAGAACTACCAATCTACGCTCTGAAATATTGGGTACCATGACTGCTAATCTCTGAAACTCACCAGTGAAGGACTCCAAGCTACCTGTTTGTCTCAACTGTGCCAGATCTCGGAAGTAAACCTCGGGATCTCTCCTGTCAAACCGCTCAACCAATCTATCCACAAAGTCCTGGTACTCTGTCACTTGATTATGCTGAAGTGTTACCATACCATGGTACCACCAATCATGTGCTACTCCATCTAAGTGCAAAGTGGCGTATTTGATGGCATCTATCTCTGACATTGGTCTCAACGCCAAAAAGGTGTCAAGCTTATGAACCCAAGCTTGAGCTGTCGTCTTACCGCTGCCGTCAAAAGTAGTCAAAGAAAGCTTACCAGTAGCCTTCTGCAGCTCACTAAATTGGACTCTAGGTCTCCTGTCCTGTCTAGCCAATCTATAGTGCTCTCTCCTCAAATTGACAAAACGATCAAAGGTTGTTCTCTCCTGGATATGAGGAGGTAATAAGTCCCACTCATCATTTGCAGCCATGTATACATCTGCAAATGGAGAATTCCCTGCCTCCTCCTCTGCTGGTACCTCTGGTTCTTCTTGAATAAATGAAGGGCGTGTAGGTCTATCAGCTGTTCTGGAGTGAGTCTGTTGTGGTCTCTGATTAATCATAGCACTCCTATCATCTCTTTGGTCCCTGTTCTGTCCATCAGGTGCATTCATTCTCTCTAACATGGTCATAAGTCCCTGTAGTGTCTGAGCCATCTGCTGTTGGCTTGTAATCATAACACGCTGAAACTCTCTGGTGGCCTGATCAGCATCATACCTGTGGCCCCTGGGTGGGCTGCCCTCACGTCTGTCACTCATGATGATCGGTCTCTGATCTAACAACTGGATACCTTCAAGCAAGGCTCGGCTGCATGTGTTATACCTGTGTGGTCCCAACTCTTGTGGCTGCATAAGATCTATAGACCCTCAGGCTGGCAGGATTTAGCTTTGATACCACTGTGATGTCCCTTACTTAGGGCCTTTCTTATCTGCACAAAAAACTGATACCAAAGACCAAAGCTCTGATACCACTGTGATGTCCCTTACTTAGGGCCTCTCTTATCTGCACAAAAAACTGATACCAAAGACCAAAGCTCTGATACCACTGTAATATCCCCTTCTAAACAGGAAATATAGCAACACAATAAATCTGAACCAAGATATAATAGCTGTTGAATAAATTCAGAAAGATCACAATAATATAGTCTCTTAATAACAAATACAGATTGTATCACTTGTCCTTCTAAATTATTACAATTGCAGTCCTCTAATATGCATATAAAATATGAAATACAGTCTTGAAAACCCTGGCTTTGCAAATCTGGTAGTGCAAATTGAGTTCTGGAAAGTTTCGGCCCTTCTGTGTCGACACACAGTCGCCGTCGTCGGTCGATATCTCACCGACGTCGGTCTCTGTCGGTCGGATTTCTGCCGACGTCGGTCTTCAGTCGACCGATGTCGGTCACTGAAACCCTCTGTCTGCCGAGGTCGGTTCCTGCACTGGTCTGTACGAACCCGTACGGATTCTGTACGACCGCAAATTAAGCACAACTTCCCTGTTTCCAACCCCTGATCTGAAGATATCTGTCTCTAGCACAGTAGATCTCTAGCTGTATAATTTATTGAATCAAAACATAAAGCAATAAATACCTGGAATATCTGTGATAACTTCTGTGTGAAGTTATCTCTCAAACCTGAAATTCTGTGATAACTTCTGGATGAAGCTATCTCTCACTTTGGCAATAGATCAGCTGATATTTCACAGCCTCTTAATTGCACACACTGAAGAGGGAACGTTCTCCAATGCAAATGGAATCCTTGAACCCTAGGCTCAGTCTTCACAGAAGAAATTCTTCAATTTTCAATAATCAATAATCAATAGCATAATGAATAATGGCCTCCATGAGAAACCCTTATACCCTCAAAAGATATGCTTGCCCTAATTAGGGTTTCTTAACTTAGAATTAGGGTTTCTAATTAAAAATAGGCTAAATAATTAATATTTGATTAAATCAATCAAATATTAATATCTCCCTCAATACATGTCGGTTCCACGAACCGATCGAAGCTAGTGAATCAGGGAGTGATTCCGCACATAACCATGCCACAATAAAGGCGCTCCGCTGCATATCAAATGTCCCTAAAAAGTAGGAGCTCAAGCCAAATGTGTCTGAAATACACTGAATGAAAATCAAATGAAGAAATCCTGTGAATCAAAGTCGAGCCAAGCTCCATTATGACCCTCTATCCATATTATTAGCCTACGAAGGTCGCATAATAGGCTAATCATGAACTCAGAACATGTCAATTGAAAAGGGGACATGACACCAGAGGCGATTTGTCTGGACTCCCCAAGGGGAACTTGGACACAAATGCTGGATTTTGAGGGCGTACCTTTTTGGTGCAGAAAATGTCACCTGACGGGTCATATGGCTGCTCGTTGTTTTGCTGGGAATTCAAAGTCCAAACGACCACCTTCTTGGTGGTCTAAGGCTTCCTCGCAACATTACATAGCTAAAAAACCTATGGAAGATTTGGCAGATTCTGAGAATGAAGATAGCATCATTTTCGAGCCGATGATTGAGGAGGAGTCGCCGGTGAAAGATTCCTTAGTTGGTCCTGTGGTGAATGGGAATAATGATCTTTCAAAGCCAATTGTTGTGGAGACGTTGGTTTCTCCCCCTGTTTTGGAGGAACTACCTAGGAGCCAAAAAATGGCTGGTATTCATAAGGATTTTGATGAGTCATCTGTATCCCTTGGGCTTAACGGACCATCGTATTCTGAGGAATGGATGACTGAGGCAGCAAAGGTAGAGGATGGATGGACTGCTGTTAAGAGGAAGAAATCTAAGCCTGTGCCCCCCCTCTAGATATGAATCTTCGTTCATGTAAAAGGTTAAATAAAAATTAAAAATTAAATTTGTATTAACCTCTTTGTTTGGAGGTTATAGGATGCTAATCCAGTCTGGTGACGGTCCGTTCTGTGTAGTGTTAGCAGTTACATATGGTTTGTTCTGCTGTTTATAGGTTCTTGTTTAACCTGGTTTGGTTCGTACCTATTTTGGGGTTTTTTTGAAACTTCATTGGGATTTAAGGATTATCTTTCTTTATTGTACAGGGTTTCGGGGTCCCTTCAAAACCTGCTTTTACCATAATCTAAAACATATTTTCCTATTTGTTATCCCCCTATGTCTAAGATAACACATGATGTGGAATTCATCCCCATACATCGGATTAGCATATAGGAGTTGGTGATGTGGATTTCATCACCACTTACTAACCAAAATCCATGATCTGATGGAGTCTAAAATTTAGGAGAGTTATCATTATGCACCTAAGCATAATTCCCCATAAAAGGTTATGTGGAGTGAGGGGTAGGCTCCAAGATACATGTTAGTCAGACATCATCCTACATCGACTTGGGTTCTATTGTAACTTCACATTTATAGGGGATACACCTAGAACCTTTTGTGTATACCTAGATTAGGATCCTTAGGCCATAACAAGTGTACCATTACAGGAGTCAGTATCAACTTTGAAGTAGCCATTGAGTGCAATTAGGGTTGAGAGGGTTTGATCAATAATATAATGGGTCATCAGCCTATAGCCTCACCCTTGAAGCCATTAGATAGTGCAGGCATCATGTTACACACCCATAATAGTTAACTAATTCAAGATTCATACTTGCATGTGCTTTTTGAGTGTTGTATAAGATTTGTATTGTTTGTAAGCCAAGTCGGGCATACCTTTCATTTTATGTGAAAAACTTAGACATATATAGATTAAATACTCATCATCTCATGATCATATCATCTAATCATCCACCTTATATTATCTTTTATTAATCATCCATTCCCATTTTTCATCTCTTCTTCCCCACCTAACATCCATCTAATACCTATTTCATAATCCCTCTTGTCTAATCCTATATTTCTAATCCACTCACCTAATACCTATATCTATTTCATACCACCTTTGACCATTATATTAATCTCATATTCATTCCATATCCTCCATATTATAACATTTGATCTCATTTCCAATCTCATATTCACCCCATCCTACAACACATTTTTCATATACCCCCTTTTTTCATATCCATTAGCATCCATTTGTATATAGTTCATTTTGGGAAGATTTAATTCTTTTTTCCCAATCCTATATTCTCTATCACCCCATCCCATATTCATCCCATATCACACCGATATTGAATCTTGTATATACCTCATCATTTTAATCTAGTATACCCAAACTTTTCACATTTAAGACACTACCTATAGCTACTATCCACTCCACTATATCCAACATCCCTTTTACATCTCCTAGCTACTATCCACTCCACTTTATTCATACTACAACACATTCTCATAATCATCCTACTTCTCACATCTTTCTTTAGTGACTAGTTTACACTTCCCTTGCGTCTTCAACATCCATTTAAGTATAATTTATCTTGAGTGATTACCATTCTTGTCCAATCCTACATCAACCACATACTATACCCACTTAAATACACATCCTACCTTCCATCCTATATATTACATCTCCCATCCCCCATCCATCTCATCACCTTTGAATACTATATTCCATCTTCAAATAAAGTTTTAGTGGTCACCTATCTTCTTTAATTATTATTTATCACTTTCTATATCTTCTAGACTAGGGATTATCAACACACATATTCTTATAAGATTCTAATCTATCACCCATCACTTATCTTCATCTTTATTAGGTACCTTTTTCATCTAGCACCCATCAAATTATTTCTTTTCTAGTGGACAAGGTATTTTATCCCATCACTCTTCTTTATCCTTGCTAGATTGGTCTCTTACAAGACTTTATCTCTTCATAATTCTTGGTTACCTCATCATCTTATAAAATCCATTACATCACTCTCTTTTGACCACTAGTATATTTGGTCTTAGAAGGAGGTAGAATTTTAAGAATTCCATTTTACCTATTACATCTCATGAAATCTATATTTAAAAATGGTTATTCACACCCATGATCCACTCAAGATTGGATAGGCCTCCAACCAAGATAATGATCCATTGAGGCATATGGTTGATCTAACTTGGGAATTTGACAAAAATCATAACGATATATACACACCCAGGGGATAGGATGAAAGCTTTAACCCCCTCCATAATGATGAAGTCAAAGACTTAATTAAATAATATCTATATGAGAACTATGATCATGTCATAATCTATGCCATCAAAATAGGGGGCATAGTACCTTCTAATTTCAACCGTACTCTCTTACATAATTTAGTTTGCCTTCCATCCCTTCCAAATACACCCCATCAAAATCTACATACCAATCAATTACCTTCAAAATAAGAATATGTGGACCATGGATTTATAGAAGAGGAATTCCCACTACCAATTCATAATAATCATATTGAGTGTAATCAGAGACAAGTTGTCATAGAAGATCACTTAGACCAATTAACACAATAAATAAACCCTTTACTCTGTAATCAATGTCCACCATCCCTTCAACAAAACATACCAAATAATAATGATAATGATAATAATACCACCAATAATTTCAATAATATTAACAATACCAATAAAACCAATAACAACCATAGCACCCATAATGCCCATAATACCCATATTGCCCAAGGAAGCCAAAATCAAACCACTAATCCTCTTGCGGATCCCACCTTTGCACAAGAATGGAGAGTGATGAAAGAGACCCTCCAAAAAATATATCCCCAATCACAAACCCTCAAATATAAGTATGAAGACTTTTGTTCCTCACCCTTGGACATGAGTGTTTTATTAATAACTTTCCCTCCACACTTATAAGTACTTAGATTTGAAAAATACTGAGGGAAAGGAGATCTTAGAGATCATGTACAATAATTTTATGTAGATTTCCATGAGG
Organism: Torreya grandis; assembly: GCA_037957365.1. Lineage (NCBI taxonomy): Eukaryota > Viridiplantae > Streptophyta > Pinopsida > Cupressales > Taxaceae > Torreya > Torreya grandis. The sequence goes on from JARHVA010003132.1 coordinate 894,819, forward strand.
TGGCTTATGAAGATGCCTATTTTTTGAGACTTTTCCCCAAAAGTCTCACAGGAACCACTTTATAATGGTTTATGCATTTACCCAAGGGGTCAATACCTAGCTTTGGAGAATTGACAAAAAAATCTGTCAGACATTTCTCATTTAATATTGAACATGAAATCTCCATAATTGACCTCTATAACACCAAGCAAAGACGTGGTGAAAGTATGACATATTACAAAGATGGAAAAGTTTGGTAAGCCACTTGAGGTGTACAGAACCTAAAAAATAATTAACCAAGATATTTGTGGATAATATCAATGCTAAACTCAAGTATCAATTAAAGTTATAGTGTGCCAAGAACTTTGATGAAATAATAGAGAAAGGAGTGAAAATCAAGAAATACCTTATTGAAAAAGGGACAATCAAGTTATATTTTCAAACTGAACACACCCAAACTCAAGACAACTCTTTCTCAGGGAAATCTAAAGTCTTGAATAAAAATAAGAATGTTGTGGGAGGTGGGGTAACAGATTCCAAATAACAACATGTACAATCAATTCACAAGGAAAACCCCACATAATAACCAAATTTCTCTTCCATTCAAGTTCCATGAGGCAAGCCAAAGCCTCAGATAGGCAAAAGACCACTCACAAACTTGGGAGTCCCAATTGAAACAGTCTTAGAATAATTAATTGCTGCCAATATGATAACCATGCCTAAAATCAAACCTATGGATGATCACCAACCAAATCCAAATTGGTATCATGAAGATGAGTTTTATAAGTACCACATGGTTAAAGGGTATGATAAAAAATGATGTATGTAGTTTAAGAACTACATATAGGATTTAATTGAGAGGGGTGACATTGAAATTAAAGGAGAAACTCCCATAAATCAATCAATAAATGGGTAGCTTAGCATTTACAAGGATCCACTTTCTAAACATGACCAAATAAATCAAAGACCACTAAGAGACTAGGGTCAAGCCTCTTCATCCAACCACACCAACTACTGTGCCTTATCACTACATCAACACGATTAAAATCCACAACCTCCAAGAACCCATTCCATCTTCATCCCTCATTTTAAATATTAATCGGACCACTTCTGATTGTATAGTTATTACTAGATGTAATAATATAGTAGTTCTTATAGCACTGCCTAAAGACTCATCCACTTCATCCACTACCCAAAAGGGAAATGTTCCTAAAAAGGCTTCAAGCTCTTTTGATAAGTCTTATGACATCATCCAACAAATTGAGAAAACTCTAGCTTAATTATCATTAATGGAGCTTCTTAAAACATTTGCTTTACATCGAGAGATACTAAATCAAGTCCTAAATGATCTAAAAGTCCCTAGTGACTTGGATACCAACTAGTTCCAAGCATTAGTAGGACATTTATCCCCTTCATAAAAGATAAATTTTAGTGCCCAAGATATGCCTCTCATTGGCTCACACCATAACTATCCCCTATTCATTAAAGTGTCCATATCCCACCATCGTGTCTCTTGGTTTCTCATAGACATAGGTTTAACGCTAAATTTATGTAATCTAGACTTCTTGAAGAAACTGGGATATTCAAAGGCATCTTTGGGGCCTACCTTAATAATGATCAAAGCTTATAATGAAAATAAAAGGCCATTTATTGGGATAATTTACCTTCTCATCATTATGGGGCCCATAGTGCATCAAACACTAATCTATGTTGTAGATGTAGATCAACCTTGTAATATGCTACTTGGATGTCCATGGATCCATGAACTGCAATTTGTTCCATCCAATTTACAATAGTGTCTCAAATTTCCTCACTTTAGTATGAAATTCACCATCCCTAGAGCCACTGGCCATCTTTACAACTATCTGATGGACCAATCATCATCACCTTATCTTGGCACAAATAATTCCATCTTAAGTCCAACAACTTCCAAATACATCTCTCCTAATCATCTTGAATCCACATTCGATCGACTACCCAACATCACTCATTTAAAGATCACATCCATTGGTTATGGAGAATATGAATATAAGACTTTTTATGTCATTAATTTACCTCTTTATCCATGCAACTATTGGTCCCCAACCATGAGGAAGACTAATACCATTAAATACCAATTTGGAGTAACAATTTTTTCAAGCACTGGATTCTTATATGAAGAATGCATTGAAGAATCGGATGATTCATGGATTATTACAAATTAAGAGGTCTTTATCTCTCTAGGAAAGCAATATCCCCATGTCTAGAAGATGATGGAGAATATGAATTATAAAGGGAAAGGACTAGGCAAGCAAGAGCAAGGTATACTTGAACCCATCAACGTTCAAGAATATCCACAATATTTTGATCTAGGTATGTACTATATGATGGTGACCTAAATAATATCATTGTGGATTCTCTTTCAATCCTTGGGCTCTCTCTCCCTAATTAAGACATTGAAATAGGTTCCAATTGTAGTCACTTTGAGGAGCTTGATGCCACCAACCTCTTCCCTAATACTACTATTTACACCATCAATATTTCCTTCCACTATCCATCAATTATAAACTAGGATTCAAAATAGGAGCCTTATTTTGACACATTTCAAAATGAAAAAGCAAATATAGAATATATGGGAGCATATGATTTTATGTCATATAGTGACCATAAAAAAGGATTTTCCATAAATCTTTACCAATCCACATACTTTGGGGAATTACAAGAACCCCATAATCAAAGTGATGATGAGCACTCTGAATAGGAAGAGCTTCCCAAAGAACTAGATGAACTTTCACATGTCTCATTGGAATTAGAAGGATATTTTGACATTGACACAGAGCTTCCTAATTTCTTTTCTTTAGATGTTCCAAAAATATCATTTCCTCCTTACTTACAAGAACAATCACCCTCCTTTATTGAGGACGTGGTAGAAGTTAATATTGGGATAGATCAACATTCCAAAATAGTTAAACTGGGGGCATATCTCACACCAAAGGAATGTGAAGTTATCATAGAAATGCTTAAAGAATTTATTAAAATATTTACATGGAGTTATGTAGACATGCCTGGATTAGACCAATCTTTAGTGGTACATCATTTGGTTGTGTATCCAAATATAAAGCCAATCAAACAAAAATTATAGAAGATGCACCCAAAAGTATCACTATTAGTCAAAGAGGAACTACAAAAGTTCTTAGAAGTTGGTTTTATCCACCCTATAAATTATTCTAATTAGATTTCTAATATTATCCTTGTGACAAATCCATAAGGTGGGAATAAAATCTGTATAAACTTCTGATATATAAATAAGGCATGTCCCAAGGATGACTTCCCCCTTCCAAATATCAACATGATTGTGGACTCAACCGCTGGATATGAAATGCTATGTCTCATGGACAGTTTCTTAGGCTATAATTAAATTAAAATCACACCTAAAGACAAGCACAAAATAGATTTTATCACTCCATGGGGAACATTCTACTATCATGTCATGCCTTTCAACCTAAAAAATGTTGGTGAAACGTATAAATGAGATATGATAGTCATCTTCCATGACATGATGCATGACATATGTTAGAGGTACAATCACTAAGAGTGGGGTGGTGAATTAGTGATCCTAGATAATCCAACTTCAATTTTAATCTTTTCAAACTTTTAATCAATTATCACAAGCATTCATGAATCATATACATCATTCATAGTAATGAATAAGAGAAACAATGCAAGATCAAACACATAACACATGACATATGTGAGAAACCCTCTTGGGGGAGAAAAAAACCACTAAAACTTGTAATTGGGCTACTATTATATAAAAGAAAACCAATTTAGACTAGCTACAACTGATCAAGGAACTACAATCCCTTATTTAGTGAGACTACAATCCCCCAAGGTGCTACAACACATGTCTAGTTGAGCAACCACAATAACTAGACTTTTAACAAGCTTCACCTTGTAAGGAGGCTACAACCCCCTAGGTGTTGAGAAACCACATAACACCTATGAACACAATATGTACTAAAAACTGATTACCTACTAATCTGATGGAGATAAAAATTATATAAACTCTCTTCAACTTTGCACATTTAATGCATCTAAAATATCCCTTTTGAATCACCCTAGAACTCTTTGCTCATCCTCAACCTATTAGAGGATTATCCTGATATCAAAAACATGATCCATAGGTCATACACATAGTCCTCAATTTGATCTACTCATCAAGTCATCTACTGGGCACTCTCCCTCTCTATTGCTCCACAACTCTCTCTCACACACACCTCTTCCAAGTCTAGAAACCATCTCCTTTAATTTCACTTTATATAAATCCTTCATGAATATCAACATCTTGATTGGATATTAGACATGAATTAAACCTTAAGGATTATTTCACATTAATACATGGATCAATACAATCCTCATAGGTCGGTCATGGAATCTATGGGTCACCTTTAATCAACTACACCTTTAAATTAGACCCTTGTAGCTCTTATAGCTCTCATGGAGACCTATTCACCCATTTAACAATTCATTGAACAAAACAAGAACATAAGACCACTTATAAATGCATAGGTCCACTCCACATGACCCCTTCAAGTTCTTTAAATGATCACAGTCAACCCTGCTCATCTATGCATATGATCAATCTGTTCAAACACAAACTTGGTGCAAAAGAACATCATGAATAAACACATAGTCAAATTATAATCCTTTGTTCATATAGAATATAAATTGGTAAGACCTATAAAGACCATACAAATTATCCTCATGGAGTCTAAAACACTCTCCAATATCTAAGTCATCATGAAACATCGAAACAACATCAACACAAGCTCAATTATCCTTCTCGAGTCACTTATAGTCCATGGTCAAACACACAATCAAATTTAGAGCATAATATCTTTGATTGTACACACATTCAAAACTTTTAACTAGGTCAACTATATGTTTAATGGAGTCTTCCTCAAATTTTATTTTTATATCACCTTCAAATTCATCCTGGATCAAAATTTATGGACAAAATATAGAGCATTGGTTTTTCCCTTTAAAAAATTCAAATATTCAAATGCCAATGATCATAGTTAAACCTTAAACACCTTATCCTCATCTCATGTCCTCAAATCTTAGATTAAAAAAGAACCATCGATATTTATTGAAGTATCTCAACCTTTACCTTTCATTGATCATCATTAGATCTTCATCTTGACTATTTGACTTAATGTATTCCATCGATTTCTTGTACATAGCTTGGTCTTTTATTTGTGTTAAACATTGGGTACCTTGAAATCATCTCACTCAATATGCAACATTAATATGCATATATATGAACATACAGTCACCATTATATCTTAGAAGAAACCTAATCTTTACCTCTACTCAATGTTAAACTTTGAACACTTATCCTCATCTTGTTGCTTCCTGACACCTTGGAACAAACATGCTCCATTTATCCTTTTGTAAGGATATCAATATTTAACTTCATTAACCAATGAAAACTTTGAATTATGTAACTCAAAACATACCATAGATCTTCATTTTATGATAAATCACTATCCATTAAATATCTATTTGGTCTTGATCTTTAACATCGAGAAAAATAGACTAATTATGGGGACCATTGTTATCTACCTAGAAGGCTAACTTTGCACATGCATATCTTTTGATGCACTTAATTTCATGACTTAAAATTTAGTGAATAACAACTAGGAACAAAAATAAACAAACCCATGTGACCATTTCCTCTTTAAACCTTCATGTGTGTGAAATATAACATCATCAAACTACTTACTTGGATCTATTTGAACTTAAAAAACATAGTCAAGCTACCTGGGAGGTCAACTTTACACTTACATATCTTTTGTTGCACTTCATTGCATGACCTAAAATTTAATGCATAATAACTAGGTAAAAAATTTAAATGACCCATATTATCAAATAATTATGAAACTAACACACATGTAAAATATGACTACATCAATATGCTTACTCAGCTCTGTTTGAGTTCCTTTGCAAATTTGGATAAGTATGGAAGCTTAGTGAATTTTATTTGAGAATCCAAATTTATACCCATATATATTTGGTTTTGATTCCTCACATGAACTAAAAATTTAACCATATTAACTTGGAACTAATGTGATCACAACCATATGACCAACTCCCATTGATTCATCCACATGTGCAAATACTAACATCATCAATCTGCTCACTCATATTTCTTTGCCATTAGTCCCAAAAGGTCTAGATGATAGGTGAATTACACTCATTAAAAAAATAAATAAAATAATATAATACATCTTATGGGACCTATTTCACATCATCAAATCACCATACTCATCCTTGAACATCTCCAACCATGCCAAAACTGAAGATCAACCAAAACTACTTCAAGCATACTAGGATAAACATATTTCACACTTTGTCGTTATCACTTAGGCTATCAAAGAACTTAATCCAATCACTAGGAAACCTATATGACATCACCATGAAATAATTAAAAACTCTCCAATAATATCCCCCTTTGTCATTGATGTCAACAACCATCATATAGTAATATACAACTCACCTTCCTTCTCTCTCTTCAAGCACTCCACAATATGAACTTTCTCCCCCTTTGACCCAATGTCAAAGTGGGAACCAATTGATATTGAGGAATTGAAAATAATATCAATAGGATAAGACCATCTTATAAAGATATTACAAACTTCCCCTTACCTTGGGCCTACCTCTTCTTGCCTTGACAACATCCTTCTTGCTACATGCCAACATTCTTCTTCAACCAAGCACTACAACCAATGAATAAAGAACTAATAAAATAATAAAATCTAATGGAAATCACCAAAAAACATGTGAGAAGGACTCCACCTAATATTTCTAAGAAATTTCACCTCTTGAACATCTTCAAATCTCCACACACCATGAAGAACCACCATACAGCTTTACTAGCCTTTTATCTCAAGTTATCACAAGGACAACCAATAAAACTTCATGCCACTCACCAAATAGGAAAAATGCTCTAAAAAAATTTGAAAACTCTACTTTAAACACTCATGATTTTATATTTTAGAGAACTTGAACCAAAAAAATACTTTTCTTCTTACAAGGCTTGTCTAGTCTCCTTGTAGCCCTATCTTGAACTTGAAGAGCCCACAAATTTTAGTAAACACACTATTAAGACCTAAAAATTCATATCTAAATCACTCTCATATTCCCACTCAATCACACAAATTATCATAACCTATATTATCCTTTAAAACATACTTCCTTCACAAACCTCCTAGCCAATTAGGCCTCCATCTTGATAAAATCATGAATAATTTGAAAATCACAAACCTTAAGATCTTTATGAAGCTTTATTTGACAACCCATTTGGCCCATTCAACCTATTAATAATCCTCAAACTTCAAATCATAAGTTAAACCAATTTTATAGCATAGATAGAATCTCAAAATAAATAGAGTCAACAAACCTCCTTTTGGTCAATGTCCACCTCTAAAACTTCTTGTACACCTAGAGAAAACCATTACGTACTTATGGACCAAGATTTGAGATTCCTCATCTTTGGGAACCCATACATCCTATAACCCAATTTAGGACATGCATACTCTTAAGCACAAACTGGGAAACTTGAGAGTAAATAAAATTCTCAAATTACACACAAAAGATCTTCAAAGCTTGAAATCACCTAGAACACATCAAAAAGAAGTTCATAGACTTTTTGAGCATCAAAATCTTCTTGACATTGCATTAATCTCATTAGGTCACCTGGAAACACCCATTCTGACCCTGTATAATAGATCCTTCATAAATATCTAAAAGAAGCTCATGAACTTATTTCTCCCCTTAACCAATAACCTTATCTAATTTTCATTATGATCTTTATCACACAAACTTCCTTCTCCACAAGAAATATGTCTCATAAGAATCATAGGTAGAGATACCCTACTTCACAATGTCCTAGAACAATGTGAAACTAGGAGTTGCCTAGAACTCCTCATATTCCTTCTCCTCGTTGGTCATTTGATACTTATAGTTATTCTTATTCTTCTTAAGCTTAAGAGAAGCAACATTCTCATCCACTACAATATTATCCTTTTTTTCTAGAATTGAATTGACAATACATGGAGACAACTTAGATTCATGACATACATTTTCATCTGAAGAATCTACCTTACAATTAGGAGCCTTATCACTAGGCACTAACAATTGATATTATTTGAATGATACATACTCAGTAGTAGTAGGATGTTCACTTAGATCTATACACATCTCATAACTAGCCTCAACCTGTACCTTGGTCTTCTTCTTGAGCTTGGTCTCTTCATTCACAATATGAGTAGACAATGAGAACCCTTGGTACTCTTCAACTTCTAAAGCATTCTCCACCATATCAAATAGATTAATTGGACCTGTAGACTCATCATGACTCACACTTACCACCTTTGGTTTCCATGAGTTAACTTGTCTTCTTCCTTATACTCTAGGAGCCTAATTAAACTTATTTTGACTTAATGGCCTTTGCTTGTAGAACCTAGTAATGTGGCCAATCTTCTCATAGTTGTAGAAAACAATACTCCTTGATGGAAACACAACTTGTCTTACCTTGTTTGGACATAAAATTACAATGTGTCCTATGTCATGACAAATAAAACAACCTCCTCTTTTTGAAGAGGAATCACCTTGTCTAACCTTATGTGGACAATGGTTATCAAAGTGTCCCACATCAAGATAGTTGAAGCACTTAATTTTGTTTATACATTTTGACTGATGACCCCCATCATAGTTCCATGAAAACTCATTTCTAACAGGTGTCTTATATTTTATAGCTTTATGTCCAAATTAATTACATGTGTAATAGTAACCATTAAAACTTGTATAACTCATGGCATTTGGATGTCTGATTTGATTTGTCTTTAGTTTGATAGGACCTTTATTCTTTGTCTGATGATTTGTCTTCAAATTTATATTATTCTTATTCACATTAGTCTTCTTCTTGTCTTAAGTTGCATTCTCTTGTTCTTCTTTGTATCCAAGACCAATTTTATCACTTGTATGCTTTTGATCATTTAGAATATTGTATAGATTACTTGATATCTTTTCAAATCTCATAAATTACTTCACCTTACAAGATTTCTTCTCTAACTCAGATTTCAATGACTCATTTCCAATTACATACCTTAAACATTCATCTTCTTTAGATTTCAAGTTATAGATAGGATTTCTAATTGACAACTAATATGTTTGACCATATATTCATGATACTTGGTGTTTTAATTCATTCTTGCTTCATACACACTAAATTTCTCCTCATAGTCCTTGATTTGTGACTTCATCTTCTTGTTAATCTTCTTCTCAATCTTTAGTTCTTCAAGGGCATTCATCAATTCAGTCTCATAGTCCACCTCATCTCTATCAACAACTAAATCACTCCAAGTACTCTTTTTGATATGAGAAACTTCCTTCCTCAACCATGAAAAGGGATTCATCTTCAACAAGACCATCATCTTCATAATCATACTCTGAGTCACTATCTTCATTCTCATATGATGAGATACAATCTTTATTAGTGTAGATACTCTTCTTATTCTTGAAGGACTTCTTGTTATTATACTTTTTTAATCCTTTCTTCTTGTATGTCTTCTTTTCCTCATGTTAGTCATCATCATGTTCTTCATTATCATGCTTATGAGGGCACTTTCTATAAAAATGTCCTATCTCTCCATAATTTAAGCATTTGAAGGGTAGTTTACCCTTATACTTACCTCAACCTATTTTCAATTTCCTTGTAAACAAAGCAATCAGTTCATCCTCATCAATATCAAAAATGTCATCCTCCTTGGGTTTCTCACCTTGGAACTTCTTCTTAGGCTTCATCTCTATCTTGAATGTTGCTTCCTTCTTTAGTGGTATATCATTATTTATTCTCATCTCATAGGAATTAAGGATGCCATGCAATTCATCCATCTTCAATTGAGTAAGATCATGAATTTATTACATAGCAGATACTTTTGGATCAAACTTGAGAGATAGAGACTTTAATACCTCTTGAAATGCAATAACCTATTCAAGGTTCTCTCCAAAACCTTTGATGATATTCACAATCTCATCAACTCTCTACAAAAAAGATGCCACGTAATCTTCTTCATTCATTTTAAGACTCTCAAATTGTCTTCGGTGAGTCTGTAACTTTTCCAACTCAACCTTTAAATCTCCTTCATGAATGATCTACAATTTATCCCATGTCTCATTAGTAGATTTACAATGGATTACCTTGGTGAACTTAGTCTCTATAGACCACAAGTAATGGAATTCATTGCCTTATAATTATTCTCAAACAACTTCTTGTTTGTAACATTAGTTGGAGGAGTATTAGGAGTAACATAACCATCCCTAACAAAATTCCATACATCAAACCCTAGGGACATAATGTATGTCCTCATTTTTGTATTGTAAAAAGCATAATTGGATCCATTAAACATCAGTGCTTTCTTGGTAGATAAACCTCCTTGCATTTGATGACTACCCATATTTTACCTTAGATCACCTTCAAGCTATCAAGCCTTTACCAAAGGATTGGCTCTGATACCAATTATTAGAGGTACAAGCATTGAGAGGGGAGGTGAATCAATGAGCCTAGATAATCCTACTTTAATTTCAATCCTTTCAAACTTTTAATTAATTATCATAAGCATTCATGAAGCATACACATCATTCATAATAATGAATAAGAGAAATAATGCAAAATCAAGCACATAATACATGAAATATGTGGGAAACCATCTTGGGGGAGAAAACCCACTCGAACCTACAATTGGATTACTATGTTATAATAATAAGAACTAATTTAGACTAGCTACAATTGATCAAGGAACTGCCATCCCTTATTTAGTGAGACTATAATCCCACAAGGTGTTACAACACCTGTCTAACTAAGTAACCACAATAATTACACTTTTAACAAGATTTACCTTGCAAGGAGGATATAGCCCCTAGATGTTTAGAATCTAAAACAAAACCTATGAATACAACATGTACTGAACATTGATTTCTTGCCAATCTAAAGGAGACACAAAATATATCAAATTCTCTTTGAATCTGCACAATCAAAGCATCCAAAACATCCCTTTTGGATCACCCTAGACCTCTTCACTCATATTCAACATATAATAGCACTATTTTGACATCAAAAACATGACCCATAGGTCGTAAACATATTCCTAAATTTTCTCATTTCATTAACTCATCTACTGGGCACTCTCCCTCTCCTTCGCTCCACAACTCTAACACACACACACCTCTTTCAAGTCTAGAAACCATATCCTTTGGTTTCACTATATATAGAGCCTTCATGAATATCAACATCTTGGTTGGCCATTAGACATGTATTAACCCTTAAGGATTATCTCACATCAAGACATGGCTCAATACAATCCTCATAGGCTGGTCATAACATCTATGGGTCAAATTTAAGTAACTACACCTTTTAATTAGGCCCTTATAGCTCTTATGGGTCTCATGGAGACCTATTCACCCATTTAACACTTCATTGAACAAAAATAGAACATAAGACAGCTTCCAAATGCATAAGTCCACTCCACATGACCCCTTTGACTTCCTCAAATGATCACAGTCAACTCTGCTCACCTATGTGTATGATCAATCTGCTCAAACAGAGACCTGGTGCATAAGAGCATAATGAACAAACACACAATCAACTTCTAAGCCTTTGTTCATATATAATATCAATTGGTAAAACCTCTAAAGATCATATAAATAATATTTATGGAGTATAAAACACTCTCCAATAGCTAAGTCATCATGAAACATCAATACAACATTAACACAAGCTCAATTATCCTTCTCAGGTCACTTACAGTCCATGGTCAAACACAAATTCAAATTTGGATCAAAATATATTTGATTGTACATATATTCATACCTTCAAATAGGTTTAATAGATGTACCATGGAGTTTTCTTCAACTTTTATTTTTATATCACCTTCAAATTCATCTTAGATTAAAAGTTATGGATAAAATACAAAGCACTATTTTTTTCATTTACAAAATTCAAATATTCAAATGACAATGGTCATAGTTAAATCTCAGAGACCTTGTCCTCATCTCGTGTTCTCGCATATTAGATTAAATTTACACCATCAATATTTTTTGAATTAGCTTGAATTTTATCTTTCATTTCTCAGCATTGGATCTTCATCTTGACTATTTGACTTAATGCGCTCCATTGATCTCCTATACATAGCTCAGTATTTTATCTGTGTTAAACATTGGACACCTTTAAATCATATCTCTAAATACACACCATTAATCTATATGCATTAAAATCCACTTACCATTGGATCTCAGAATAAGCTTGATATTTACCTTTGTTCAACGTTAAACTTTGAACACTTGTCCTCATCTCATTGCTTCTTGACACCTTAGAACAAACATGATCTATTGATCCTTTTGTAAGGAGATCAATATTTAACTTCATTAACTAATGAACACTTTGACTCATTTGACTCAACACACACCATAGATATTCAATGTATGATCACCCATGAGCCATTATATCTCCATATAGTCTTGATCTTTAACATCAATAAAAATTGACTAAGTATGGGGACCATTTTTATTTGCCTGGAAGGATAACTTTGTACATGCATATATTTTGATGTGCTTCATTGCATGACCTGAAATTTAGTGCATAATAATTAGGCATAAAAGTGAGTAAACTCATATGACCATTTCCTCTTACCAACTTCATGTGTGTAAAATATAACATCATCAAATTGATTACTCAGCTCTATTTAAACTTAGAAAACACAGTCCAACTTCGTGAGAGGTCAAATTTGCACATGCATATCTTTTGTGCACTTCATCGCATGACCTAAAATTTAGCACATGGAAACTAGGCACAAAATTGAATAGATCCATATGATCAAATAATTTTGAAACTACCTCATGTGTGAAATATGACTACATTAATATGTTTACTCGGCTCTTCTTGAGATCCTTTACAACTTTGGCCAAGTATGGAAGCTTAGTGAATTCTATCTAAGGTACCAAATTTACACCCATATATATTTGGTTACACTTCATTACATGACCTAAAAATTGAATCATAGTAAATTGGGACTAATTTTATTACAACCATATTACTAAATCCCCCTGACTCATCCACACGTGTGAATTCTAACATCATCAATCTACTCACTTAGATTTCTCTACCACTGGAACGAAAAGGTCTAGATGAAAACTATGGACTACCAGATGAATTCCACTAATGAAAACAATCATTTAAAGAATATAAGACCTCTTATTGGACTTCTTACACATCCTCAAATCACCATACTCATCCCTAAACATCTCTAACCATTTCAAAACTAAAGATCAACCAAGCCTACTTAAACCATGCTAGGATAGACATATTGCACACTTTGTCATTATCATTTAGGCTATCAAGGCACTTCATCTACTCACCAAAACACATCCATGACATCACCATGACATCATTTATAAATATCCAACAACATATTCAAGGATTATGTGGATGACATTCTAGGGAAGTCTCTCCTAAGATCTGAATACCATGTTGTTTTAAGATGGATCTTCAAATGATTGTGAAAATACAAAGTCAGGCTAAATCCCAAGAAATGTGTATTTGGTGTCACTTCAAGAAAATTATTTGGATTTATAGTTTCAAGAAGAGGCATAGAGGTATACCTATAAAAATTAAAATTGATCACCAAAATGCCTTTACCTCACAATATCAAGAAACTTAGAAGTTTTTAGGGTAAATTATAAGCCATAAGGTATTTTATTTCTCAGGTTGAAGACAAATGCCATCCCTTCACCCATATCTTAAAGAAGGGGACTAATTTTAACTAGAATTCTAAGTGCCAACAAGCTTTTGAAAATCTCAAATGGTATTTTACTAACCCACATGTGTTGTCACCACTTGTCTTGGGAAGACCCTTGCTCTTGTATATCTTAGCAACACCGTGCACCATAGGTGCTTTCTAGCATAACATAATGATTAGGGCAAGGATTAAGCTATATATTATCTCAGTTGTACACTAATATCTTCTGAGATAAACTATACTCCAATTAAAAAGGAATGCTTAGCCATATTTTTTGCATCATAGAAGCTTTGGCGCTACATGCTAAATAATTAGGTATAACTCATTGCCAAGATTGATACCCTAAAATATTTATTGGCTAAATCTACTCTTACTGGCAAAATGGCTAAGTGGAACATGTTTCGTAATGAGTTTGACATTGAGTATATCAATAAAAAGGCCATAAAAGGACAAGTCATAGTGGATCAATTAGCTTAGCACCACTTGAAGTGACTGAGCCCCTTACCACAAACTTCTCAGATGAATCAACAATGAGTACTTCAAAATCAAGTAGCTAGAAATTATATTTTGATGGCTTATTTACCATGCATGGATCAAGGGCAGGCATCCTCCTCATCACCCCATAAGGTGATCTTATTCTAACATCTTTATGCCTTACCTTCTCATATACTAACAACATTTAAAAATATGAGGCCTTGATAGCCAGTCTTCACCTAGCTATTTAGTGGAATATACAATACTTTCAAGTATATGGTGACTCAAAGCTGATAATCAAATAGGTCAATGATGAGTTCCAAATGAAGGATGAAAATTTGATCCCTTATAAGCATTTGGTGGATCATTTAAAATCAAAATTTTAATCAATTACCTTTGAACAAATACCATGAGGAAGCAACAAAGTAATTTCCTTCATGGCTACCATTGGCACTCTCATAGATCTACCTGAAGATGTTCTAGAAGGGAAATTTTTAATCGAGCACCTAATTATTCTAGCCCATCAATCTATGGATCCTTTTCAAAATTTTTCAATTAATGATCCCAATCTCCCTTGGTACCATGATATCTAAATGTACCTCCATGATAAAATCCTCCCTCCTAACCTTAACTACCACTAATGCAAAGCCTTCATCCATTGCACCTCTTGATACACAATCATTGGCAACACACTTTATTATAGGGGTTATGATTGAAACTTTTTAAGGTGTCTAACATTAGAAGAGGCCTCTCATATGATCAAAGAGGTTCATGATGGTATATATGGTAGGCACATCAATGGAATGGTCTTGGCCAAGAAACTTCTTTGTTTTGGATATTATTGGCCAACCATGAAACAAGACTCTTATTCGTATGTGCGGAAATTCATTGCATATAAAAACATGGGAATATCATTCATGCTCCCATGAAAGAATTGTAGCCTATAATGAGCCCATGTCCATTTTCCATTTGGTGCCTTGATTTAATTGGCAAGATTAATCTGAATTCATCAGATGGTCACAAATTCATTATCACAATAACATAGTATTTTACTAAATGGGTAGAGGCAATGTTGCTCACTTATACCACAAGCCTCAAAATATCTAAATTTATTCTCAATTAGATCATTTTCTGCTTTGAAATACTTTCCAACCTCATTTTAGACAATGGCAAATCATTCAAAAATTAGGAAGTTGAGGCCCTGTGTCAAAAATATCACATCACACAATATTTCTCTTCCCCTTATTATCTCCAAGGTAATGGACAAGATGAAGCCACAAACAAGACCCTCATTAAAATTAATAAGAAGATAGTCAATCAAGTAGGTAGAAATTAGAATCTATAATTATATCCAAATCTATAGTCTTATCACACAAGTGCTTGCACACCTACTGGGGATACTCCATATGCATTGGTTTATGATAGAGACAATCTTGCTAGTGGAAGTAGAACTCCCCTACCTTTAGATTTCACTAAGAAGCATCATCATTGACCATAATTATAGGCAATAATGCCTACATAAACTTGAAATTCTTGATGAAAAATGTCAAAAATCCCTTGATCACCTATGAGCATATCAAAATAGGCTCAAAAGCCAATACCGCAAGAAAATATAGTCCAGGGAATTCAAATTTGGTGACCTAGTCCTAAATGAGAATCATAAAATCATCAATGTAGATAGAGATAAGAAGGGTAAATTTGAAGCTAATTGACTAGGGCCCTATATTATCATTTCCAAGTTTAGATCGAGAGCATATAAATTAACCACACTAGAAGGAGAAGAACTTGATGATCCCATGAACATTATGCATCTGAAGTGATTCTATGCCTAATAGGCTCCCTCATCTTCCATATATGAGTCCCCACTCCTGGAACATCTTGAATCCACTCTGTCTACCCACCATATCTCCTCACTAGTTTAGTAGTTAAAAAAAATCTGTCCAATGGTGAAAACTAGTTCTTTGGCTCTTTGGGCAAGTACCATGATAAAAATTGGTCTCTGGCATCATGGTAAAATAACCCTAATCTTAGTCTTAATAGTTGGCATCTATCATGTGGTTCTTGAACAACAATAAGAGATAAATACATTAGTGCAATAGAATAGACATGGCTTGTCAAACACTAAGAATATTTGTTGGAGTGGTCCTCTAAAGCTATTTATCTCTAATCATAATATCTTCATATCTTAGATCCCCATCATATACTTATCATTATTCTCTATCTATCATCCCCTTAAAAATCTTCTTTGACAAGTGTGTCTACCTTTAGCCTCAAGTTAAAATTCCATCCTTACTCACCCATTGCTGTCATTAAACCTTGCATCCGCACTTTCCCCTTTAATATCATCACTATAGAAGGTCACAAAGTATAAATTCAAATTTTTAGGTTTTTAGATGTACACTATGATATCAATTCCTGAGGGGTCATCATGACCCCCATTTCATGATTAATTATGAACTTGGTTGGAGTTGCATCTTGAGATGGACAAGATTTTGGGCACTATGTATCCTGTATGTAAACCCCAACATCATCATTAGGCCTATTGTATATAATCATTCTTAATCACTTCATTCCCCATATAAATATCCCTATTAACATCATTATTTTTGGTTTATGATATCTTTTATTGTCTTCTATGATTGTGTGTTTTTTTTAAATATGCATGTGTGTGATGATTCTCCATGTACATACTAAAGTATAATGTTTTGTTAATTAGTTTTTATAGGAATTTGTGTATATATATTATCTTATCATTTTCATGGGAACAAGGATGGTATGAATAACCTCCAAATGTTTATTTAGAAAAGGTTATCTCTTAAACATAGTTCCCGATGCAACTATACTAATGTGCCTTAGACTTTTCATGTCACTAGCACATGGTTAAATGATGAAATATTAAAAAGGATTGCAAAATTTTTAATGGATTCAACATCTATTGCCCATCTTATCCCACTTGATCCTACCTTTTATCCTATTTCAATCATCCCCACCATATATAACCTATGCCAAAACCTAATCCTATCCCATCCCATCACCATCAAACCTCCATTGGTACAGGAGGATTCCTACCATATCAAGCGAAAATAAAATAAATCAATTGGGGATTAATTTTTCCTTAGCATATCCACCCTACATGGCATAAATCATGTAAACATCATGGAATATGCATGAAACACATTAAATTAAAGTCATAATCATATCCTAAGCATGTCAATCATGAACTAAAATCATACATCCATAAATATATAAATGCATCTCATGAAACAACATCCAAAATAAAAATCATATCCCATATACACTACATATAACATCATACATATAAATCAAACATCTAAACCATATCTACCTATCATCACATCATCAATACAATTCTAGATTATTCAATCATAATACATAATATGCATCCTAAAAGTAAGAACATCATCTAAACCATATACCCATCACAACATATCCATATACTACATCTAATCTAATCACATTATGAAAAATTAGTACCATGTGTTTCAATAATATCTTTGCAATCACATTACCATCACACAAAGGATAAATATATCTCACATCAACATCAATAAACCTCATTAATAGAAAATGTACATACATCCCTTATCACAATATCTCATCATATATATATATATATATATATATATATATATATCAAATATCAAATTTACATCATCCATATGGAGTCCATGTCAAAAAATATAATAAAATAACATGAGCCCATGGGGATAAGAATGAGAATAAAACAACAATCCCCTATACATATGTTTATCTCAAAATTCACAACTATGGCCCTAGTGTCTTGGGTGGTCCTAGTGGCCCTAGTGGTCCTCATCCCCCTCTTAAAGGATAATGAACTGACTAAGATGAACTTGCATAGAATGATGGAACACATCATTTGATCAACACTATAAACTTATAAAGAATTTGATAATACTGTGCCTCATGAGTCAGTCGCAAAATGTTCCTCATCACATCCATCATCCCTTGACCCCTTATCATGTAGTCTGCCTTATCCCTATCCCTCTTAGACACCTCCACTTCCTCTATCAATATGTGGATGTAGGCTTGCATCTATACAATCTACCCATAAAACCTTGTGATAGGAGTGCCTCTACTTTGAATTTATCCTTGTAGAGTCACTATCTATGCCTATGCAATAATATGGTACACTTGAATACCTATAACCTTTGATTGGACCTAGGTCAACTACCCATCCCTCTATGCTACCTATGCCTACAAAGATATAACCTATCCTTGTAAGGCATTATCCTATCTCTATTTCTAGACTAGCTAACCATCTCTCTAAACAATAACACTCTGGAGTTGAACCTATAGTTGATCCCTCTCCTAGGTAAGTCTTGCAACCTCTACTAACCATTTTTATATCTCTCCCTATAGTATATCTAGAAGAGACCTCTCATCCTCTATCAATGGCTATCAAGAAGGTCTGCATGATCTCCATCACTATTCACACCTTCTTATACCCCTTGATGTCCCTATACCTATGCTTGGGCCTAAGGCCCCATCTATATTGTCTCATCTACCTGATCACCATATCCCCCATCCACATCCACAGAATCATGCCCATCATCTCCATCATGGCCACCCTATGATGGCACTTGTCTCATCCTCCTCTATAGCCTAACCTACACTTGGAAGACTCTCCTCACAACACCTCACCTAACCATAACCCTGAGACATGTTAATATAATTGGAATCTTGGGTATCCACTATGTTATATAAGCTGATATCATGCCTAGATTTGGTATTGGTGTATAAAAATACCACTGTATTGGGTTAATACTATCATAATCAGTGTAGGAATTCACCCTATCTACTAACCTCCCCTACTGAGGCCTCTCCCACTCACTTGAAGTGAATAAATTCTCTAGCCCTGGAACATCCTAAATGCAACCAAAATGATTTTGTACATGTTTAAGGTGATATCTCTCAATAATTAAATCTATTTGGCCTATTAGATAACACTTAGTAAGAATATACTGGGTCACTATCTCATCCCATCCAAATCAAAGGTATTTATATGACATCCAAGTAATATGCTCTGGGCATAGGATACCAAAAGCATCTTTATTAAATCTCATCTCACCTTCATGTCCTAACTGCACCCCTAATTACATGTACTAACCAAAAACCATCAATTGCTCAAGTTGATGAGCTGTAGTGTCCCCAATGGTTACTAGAAAGTAATGTGTTCATAGCTCTATTTATATAGAATTAATAAAGGCCTAATGATCATTACTCCTCTATAATCCCCCAAATGAAGCTCTCTATATAAATGTGCTAACACAACATCCCCCCAAGTAAATACCTGATGATCTTAAACCATATCGTCTACAACATCTCCTAGGCCTAGATGAAACCACTGACCACTCTTGTTTGGTAGGAAAATGATAGAAACAAGAGACATCATAACCAAAATTAGTCTATCAATGTACCCTCATGTAAGCACCCATCAATGTCAACACATCTATCCTAAATCCCTACCTATAATCCCCCTGCTAGGTGTTGTAATGTCTAGATTAATGTATGAGACCTCTAATATATCTGGTCTCCCTACATAGGTAAATGAAAAATCCTATAAACATCCTCTATAGTGACCATGATCTCACCGATGATGAACTAAAAGGTATTGGTATCTAAATTCTAGCACTTCACTAGTGCTGTAGTCAAGTCTTGATTAATGCATATCATGGGCATAGTCACTACATCATGCAAACCAATCAACTCTAGTACCCTAAATACCACCTCCATCAATTTATGTATCTCATTAAGCACCTCTATTTTCCATAACTATGATGCCATCATGCCTAGATCCTCCTTCACCAATCATCATCCACCCATCACTACCTTCATCATCAAATACCTATCCTAACTCACTTATCCTATCTATGCTAAGTCACCTAAAAACCTAAACTAATTACTAATTATTTATTACCTATACCACTCCTTTAGTTTCCTCCAACATCCACTTGATCACTTTTCCTATCTACCCCATCCTATCCATGTAACCCACTCAACGTAACTATCTAACTAACTAGTCTAATTCCCTAGATCATCTAGCATAACCCATCACCCCAATACTCACCCATTTTTAATGCACTAAAAAAATCACTAATTATAAGGCTATCTTTAATGGTGGTTTTTATAAAACCACTACTCAACACTTTTAGTTTTGTTTGACCTCTTGATCAGATAAAACCATGAATCCCTAACTAGCGATATTATAAACTCATAACTTGACAATAATGATATTGAAATATCATAACCTCTTATATGTGGTATTGTAATACCATATTTTTAGACTTAAGATATTGTAATACCATGGATTACTCTCTCAAAATTGTTAGTTACAATGATAAAATCATGACTGAGGGCAAAATTGATAGTCATGGTTTTTCCAAAGTAAATCGACCAACATCCTTTTCCCCAAAAATCCATCCAAAAATGCCTAAAAACTAACAAAAATATGTAAAACACTAAACTAGGGTTTTGATACTCACCATAGGTCCAACATCAACCTCTCCTTAGTGCTCTCAAACTCTCTCACCATGATGGTAATCTCGATGTAGTCAGTCCAAGGTCTCACCTTAGAGCTCTAATCACAAAAAGTTAAAAAGTGTAAATGACCCAATTTTGAATCTTTTATCCTATATGACCCCCCTATACCCCCCATAACAACCCATTCCTAACATTGAATATATCTAATATTATCTAATTACCAAATTATCCCTATCTAATCACTTTTAATAACCTTTAAGATTGTCAGGGGTATGAAATGTCTAAATCTTTACCATCCATGTTATCTTACATCAAAAAGTACATCAACCTAAAGTATTTTTGAACTATATAAGAAACACATGGTCCCTTTCTTGTGCCCAAGGATAGTTTGACCACCTTTTATCCTTCTTCACCATCCCATCTTCAGACTAGTCACTTGATGATCATATGTCATTTTAAGCCCTGAATCTTATAAAAAGTATCTCTCTATCATCGATCAATAATCATCATCACTATTATACATTTTAAAGCTTTCCCTAGCATGTATCCTTACTATGGGACTTATCATCGACTGAACCCATCATATTTACATCAACCTCATCTTTAAAATTGAGTCATCTTTCTAGACATTGGTCACTTATCCATAACCCATCACTTGAGCTAATTTATCTCATTCACTCTTGGGGCATATCCATCATCATTATTAATTAGGGCATACCATCCCCATATTATTATCCCATCCTTATCCCAACTTGGGATCTTTAATCGAGTCACCATTCAAGTTGATTTCTCCCCACATGCTCCTCAAGGGGGAATTATATCCTACTAACATCTGACACCATCTAACATCATGGTTTTTATTTGAAATACCATCACTCCTTCCACTTAATTCCAATTTTAATTCCATTTTAAAGAGGGGTAAAATGTATGCACTAAATTATGCTTGCCCTACCAATTATATTAATTTTGCTAATTCCTACTAATTCTCACCAATTTAATCTAATTTCCATATTTCCTAGCTAAATTAACTAATAGCCTAATAACCCCCATGCCATTAACATATCCTATAAACCTTATTCAATCCCAAAAACCAATTAATCCCCTCATTAAAACCCATAATAAAACCTATTACCCAATAATCTACCTACCCAACCACCACCTATCCTAGCCTCTGGTAAAACCCTAGACCCTATGGGGAGATTTATAGAATTGGAGGATGCTATAAATATTCCCCATTTTATTCCCCTTCTATATAATTCTCTAATTCTAGATATCTCCATGGAATTAAAAATTCTATGGAAAATCCCTAGCCCTTGATTTCAATGGCCCAAATTTGAATTTGAGCCATTGATCTCTCCCTCCATGTCTATTTAACCAAACGCTCCCTCCTCCTCCAAAATAAATTGAAAAATAATCACATTACATTTAATATTGCATCCAAAAATCATTGTTATATCCATCCATAGCTACCATCAAGCTCATTCAACCATTTGAAAGCCATTATCAACACCAAACAAGTAATCCGACATTCCAAAATTTGGGTATCAAACAATCCATTTGAAAATCTTGGAGTGGAGCCATAAGGAGGTAAAATGATGGTGAGAATGTTATTATTATGCTTATTTCCTATTTTATCCATTAATTTTGATGTTATTAAGTTTTAGGTTTTTATTACTATAATTAGTAATGAATATTGGATCTAAAATTTAGTGCACATAACCAATACAAGGGTAAAATTGATGTTGCTAAAAGTGGATTTGCGTAAGTTTGATGGTAAGGATCAACTCACTTGGATCACTCAAATGGAAGACATATTTGGTTTGTACCAAAATCATAGCTCTCAAAAGTTGGTTATGGCATCTCTGTATCTAGAACTTGAGCCATTCATTTAGTATAATTGGTTTTGTGCTCAAAAGAAGAAGACGAGTACTCTTATTACATGTTTAGTATTCTCTAATGAACTGATTTATCACTATTAGGGTATTATTTATGAAAAATAATTAAAAAATTTATCTAAACTATGATAGATAGGAACAGTGAAGGATTATATTCAGGAATTTCAAAATCTATCCTTACATGTGGAGGATATCACTGAGGTAAATCTGATTGACATTTTTCTAGGTAGATTAAAAGATAGTATTCAATTTGAGGTTTGTATGTTTAACCCCATAACTATATCTAAAGCTATACCAAGGGCACACTTAGTATAAGAAAAAAAGATGACCAAACATCATCCTTTCACTACTATCCAAGAATGTACCTTCCCAACTCCATCATAACATCAACCTACCAGATTGACATTGTAACAAATTGAGGAGAAACATGCCAAAGGTTTGTGTTATGGTTCTGATAGAAAATGGAGCAAAGGTCATCGATGTGTTAAAAATAAGTTATTTTATATTAAAGGGGTGATAAGAATGAATAAGATGAGGAAGCATCTGATGAGGGTTTTGAAGGACCCAAGTATAAAGCTATATATTCTCAACCTACTATATATTACCATGCCATTGTAGGTATTTCTACTCCTCAAAATCTTAAAATTATGGGTTTCATTAAGAAACAAAAGTTCATGATGTTGATTGAATTAGGTAGTACAGAAAATTTCATCAATAATAAGTTGGCTACTCATTTGAATTATTTCATCTACCCAGCCCCATAATTTCAAGTCATGATTGCAGATGGTGATATAATTAATTTTTATGGAAAATACCATAGTATTAAGTTAGTAATGGGGGACTATTTGCTAGATTCTCCTATGTTTGATATTCCTATGGGTAGGATTGACACTATTTTGAGAGTATAATGGCTCACCACATTGGGTACTATTGAGATGAATTTTTAAGAACTATTCATGCATTTTTATTCTAAAGGAAAGATAGTGGAAGTGAGGAGATTAAGATTTAAATATCTACAAGTGTTTAGTTCATATCAAATGACCAAGATACTGAAGGATTTATGGTGCACTTATTTTACATTAATGTTTAAAAAACTAAGGAGTCTACCCATCTTGATTTATAAAAAATATTAAATGACCATTTAGTTGTTTTTGGCCCCATGCCAAAAGGTCTTCTTCCTATCCATACTCATGATCATGTCATTAGACTCATTCTTGGAAATACGCCACCCAACATCAAACCATACAGATATCCTTATGCCCAAAAGAGTGAAATTGAAAAAATGGTATAAGAGTTGTTGGAGGTAGGAACCATTCACCATAGCCAATGTGAATATTCTTCTCCAGTAGTCATGGTGTGAAAGAAGTATGAAACTTGGAGGATGTGCGTAGATTATAGATATCTCAACAAGTTCACTATCAAAGATAAGTTTCCTATTCATATAATTGATGATTTGTTAGATGAATTACATGGTGTTGTTTATTTTTCTAAATTAGATCTTCGCTCTGGGTATCATCAAATTTGGATCCATGAGGAGGACATTCCTAAAATAACTTTATATACTCATGAAGGCCATTATAAAATTTTGCTCATGCCTTTTGGTCTCACCAATGCACCATACACCTTTCAGAGTTTGATGAATATGGTTTTTAGGCTATTTTTGAGAAAGTTTGTACTTGTATTTTTTGATGACATCCTTATTTATAGCAAAAAATGGGAAAACCACTTGTAGAATGTGAAATAGGCACTCTCAGTTCTCAAGTAACATCAATTATATGATAAACCATCTAAATGTGCTTCTGGAGTCCATAAGTTGGAGTATTTGGGTCATATTGTATCACATGAGGGAGTAAAAATTGATCTTAAAAAAATCCAAGCCATCATGGAGTGGCAGATTCCTAAGACACTTAAGAAACTAAGGGGATTTTTGGGGCTAACTAGTTACTTTCATAGGTTTGTCAAACACTACAGTAGTATTGCATCATCTCTCACTTCTTTATTAAATAAAGACTCCTTCTAGTGGACTGATATAACAACCAAGACATTTAAACAATTAAAAATGGCTCTATGTACCACCCCGGTATTGGCTACTCTATATTTTTCTAAAACTTTTATGGTTAAATGTGATGTATATGGATATGGTATGGGTGTAGTACACATATAAGAGGGTAGGACCATTGCATTTGAAATTAAACAATTAAGGGTAAAAATCAGCTCAAACCCATCTATTAGAAAGAGATGATGGCTATTCTACATACAATCAAACAATGGAGACCTTATCTATTGGGTCATCACTTTTAAGTAAAGATTGATCATGATAGTTGTAAATAATTTTTAGAACAATGGTTGTCCTCTAAAAAATAATAAAAATGGGTGACAAAAATTTTAGGTTTTGATTTTGAACTAGTTTACAAGAAAGGAAAATAAAATGTGGTGGTTGATGCACTATCTAGGTATGATGAACTAGTTGAGGCATTGTTATGTGCCATGACCATTTGACAGGCAGACTGACTGAAAGAAGTAAGGTTAGAATGGGAGAATGATATTAATACCCATGCATTGATTCAAAATTTACATCAGGGTTTAAATGGGATTGAAAAATTTACATGGAAGGGGAATTCATTATGATACAAAGATAGATTATATCTATGTCAAAATTATCTTCTCAAATAGAAAATCCTTCAAGAACTTCATGCATCTCCACTTGGGGGTCACTCAGGTTTTTTGAAAACCTATCATAGTATCAAGAAGGATTTTTTGGAAAGGAATCAAGGGGGATGTATAAAAATATGTGGCTAAATGTATGGTTTGTCAAAAAAATAAAGGTGAAACCATTAAAACCCTAGGTTTTTTATAACCCTTATCCATCCTTAGTCAATAATGGGAAGAGGTATCTATGGATTTTATTACTAGGTTACCATGATCTGAAGGTAGAAATTTTATCATGGTTGTTGTGGATAGACTCACAAAGTATGTTGATTTTAATTGTTTATCTCAACCATTTGTGGCTAGTCAGTAGCTTTGGCCTTTCTCAATATAGTTTAGAAATTGCATGGTACTCCCAAGATTATTTTCAGTGATTGAGATTCCATATTCACTAGTAATTTTTGGATAAAATTATTTACATTTTGGGAACCCAATTAGATCATAGCTCATCCTATCATCCTAAATTTGATTCATAAATTGAGGTATTCAATAAGTGTCTAAAATGGTACCTTCATTTCTTTGTGTTAGATAAATAGGATAAATGGGTTCAATGGTTGCCCTTGGCTGAATGGTGGTATAATACTTCAGTGCATAGTTAATCAAAAATGTTTATTTTTATGGAATTGTATGGATATCATCCACCATCCCTAACTTCACTCTTGAAGGACAACATAAAGGTACATGAAATAGAGGAACACCTTCAACATCAACAAAAAATCCTTGCTAGTTTGCATGAAAATTTAGCTTTGGCCTAGAATCACAAGAAGCAATAGGTAGATCAACACAGGAGTGAGAAGCATTTTGAAATTGGTGATTGGGTCTTTGTTCACTTGCATTCATATAATAATATGTCCTTTAATCAATATAAAAATGATAATAATGTATCTCCTAAGTATTACGGCCCTTATTAAATCTTGCATAAAATTGGTAGTGTGGCCTATAAGCTGGAATTTCCTCCACCCACTCGCATTCATCTAGTATTTCATGTGTCTTGCCTTAATAATTTAATTGGATATAGATTTACCACTAAAATTAAGTTTCCAAAATTAGATGAGGGAGGGAGGGTTATTCTTAATCCTGAAGCGGTCCTTCAAATGAATACTAAGTAGCTATGATCTAGACTGATTATAGAGTATCTGATCAAATGGAAGAATCTACCTTTTGAAGATACTACTCATGAGGATGAATAATTAATGAAATAACATCTAATATTTATTAAATTTTTAGGACAACATTATTTTGAAGGGGAGGGGCATGCTACACCCTTAATCATTGGCATGTCTAAGGATGTGTGTAGCTAACTTATGGCTTGCATAACCCTTTTACATATTATTTTACATTTCTCTATGCATTCATATGATTAGTAGGTTAGCATATGGGTGGAACATGGCCTGTTTAGACTATATATAAGAGGCAGGGTTAGTTATTCAATATCATATTTGAGTATTCATTATTATTGCAAGCATTTGGGAGGTTGCCCCACTCGAAGTGGCTTATCAATTATTCATAATTTTTACTATATTTACACATCATTGTGATATATTGTTGTATTTGTGATTATTTGGTGAATTAATATAATTTCACATCAAAAATCAAATTTCAATCCAATCATCACACTTAACATCTACCTAACCACTAACATGTCTAAAAACCATTATCATCCTTGTCATTCATCATCTAGTCTGAACTACATGGCTTGAGGTATTTTTAGACTATGTGGGAAACACTTAGTCATATAACATGTCTAAGGTCAGATCAACCAATCTCTCCTCTTTCATATTCACATCCCTTCCTCATTATTAAGTCTTGCATCAATCAAATAGTTGAGCTATAATATCAATCATTAATCCATTGGTCTATTGATCAAACCCCATCTACACAATCATCTTATTTTTTTCATCAACTACCCACACCTATCGATTGGGACCAATAAATCAAAAAATTCATATTTTCTTCCATCAGTTATCCATTTTAACTAATTGATCATTTCAAGTTTAAGGTCTCCTCTTTTACTTGGGGCATAAACATGACCATGACTTTATCACCTATTGCTCCCCTGCATGTGTCCTTGCTAGGGGCATCATCACTACTAATCATATTATGGCTCATTGATTTGATATAATGCAATCCAATTATTTTCATTTTTTGGTCACTCGATCATATCATTTTTTTCTTTATCATCACCTTCATCATATTGCTCGACTTTAACATTGAGCTATAATCATCATCAATTTCATTAAATTATTATCTTATCCTAGCATAATGCTCTCCCTTTCATGCATCCTTGCTTGGGATACATAAAAAAACTATGTTTTTTTGTCTTATCATCATCATGTTATAGTTTATTCCCCTTGGGATGTGTCGATAACCATAACATAGTCATTCTCACTCCCTATGCATATGCCTTTGCTAGGGGCATCATCATTGTGTAGCTCACTGCTCACATCAAGTACATATTATTTATATTAGATCTATCATCCCATCCCCTTGTATATCCATCACATCCCACCCTTCATTTTCCTCTTTTGAGTGGCCATCTGTCTCATTTTTCCTCATATGTCCCCTCGAGGGGGCATTGTATCCACTAACATCATTTAACAACATTCATCTATGACATGATTTTTATTTGAAATACCATTAATCATCCCACTTAATCCACTCAAAATTCCCTTTCAAAGAGGGAAAAAATGTATATACTAAATTCTACTTACCTTAATTATTTAATTAATCTCGCTAATTTATCCCCTTTATCGTAATCCTAACCATTTATATAATATTCCCCTCATCATTTATTTATTCACTAACCTTATTTATACCCCAACTATAGATTAATCCTCCCAAATCATGTCTTATCCCATCCTAATCTCACTTATCCATTATTTGGGAATCTAAAATTCCCATGGATCACCTACCCACCTACACTAGCCTATTCCTGGGCTTTCCTACACCCCTAGTCCCTAATCACATAGCTAATACCTATCTTACTCCATAAATAATCATAATTAATCCATAAGGATATTATAGAATTATCCAATTCTATAGCCTCCTCTAACTTGTTCCTTTCTCTCTAAAAGCCTCTATTCTAGAGGCTTCCAAGGAATTTTTAATTCCTTAGAAATTCCTGCACCCTTGATCCTCATGACCCAACTTTGAATATGAGCTATATATATTCTCTCTTTGTATTATTTCTAAAAACCACCCATCCATGTAAGCTAACTATAAATCTAAGGAAGTCATACAATATCCATGCCAAATCCATGGTCAACTAATCTAGGTCATCATCTAAATCAATAAATCAAGCTATCATAATACTGCAAATTTGATTCCAAGGTAAGCAATCCCAATCCAAATACTTTAGTATTTTTTATTTAATATTGGTTTTGATTAATTATATTTAGGATTATAATTCTTATTTGAATGTTCATTCATCTATTTGCATTTTATTCTAATGGATCTATATCTTAATTGGTAGTTTGATATTTTGGATATTTTGATGTAACTACATAATCACCATTTTGCTCTAAATTACACATACAATATCCTTGGTTAGACGTGATCGATATGAATCTTATTTAATTCCCATTACTTACCTTTCACTATCAACCCAAAAGGTTTTGAATTCCCTTTATCCAAGGAGTAAAATATAATAAATAGGTCCTTGAAGTAATTAAAAACTAACAAACATACCCTTTCATAAAAATATTAATTACATCACCCAATATTTCTATTATAATAATTACATATTTATTAAATTTTTATAATAATATTTTACACTTTTAACTCCATTTCAATATGGAATATGAAAGAGTTATCAAAACTCTTCAGCCAAGATCTCTCCAATGGCTCATTACCACAACCATTGATACTTCAACATAAACAAGAGAATAAACCAGTTGAACACAAAACAATTTTTATTCACATAAGATATCTAAGAAAGATCATAAAATATAAATAATCATATAATGAATATCTATTACATTGAGAGCACTTGCTTATATAGGCAAGGTGAGAGAATATACAAGCTAAATTAGGTGATGTGGGACTAAACCCCAAATAAGATAAAACTAGGTAAACACAAATACTTAATGCTTAACAAGCATGAGTAAGATACTCTAACACCCCACCTCAAGTGGAGCTAGGGGATAAAAATAGAGGATGCGGTGTTAAGTCACATGTCCCTATGAATTCCAATACATCATGTTGTATTATAAAGATGTTGAGTCATTGTAACCACCCAATCAAATTAGGAATAGTGCTAAATACGAGGATCGCTGAATGTAAACACTGCACTCAAATTTACTAGGTAGATTGATAAACCCAAGGAAGCATCACTTGAACACCCTCCAACATGATGGTTAAAAGTGAGTACAAGTACTGGTGGGGCTACCACACTGGTGTCACTGGTGTAGATATCACATTGGTATCACTATAAGAATCACCAAAAAGGCTATGAAGTCAAGTAAAAATCCTCATATTGGTTTTGAAAAAAAAAAGTGATTGAATAAGATACTCATGTACAAATGAAAAATCTAGAAAACACTCAAAATTAAAAACTACATATAACTCTCATAAAGTGGAGAAAAAGAGAGAAAACTCGCATGAAAAACTTCCCCCCTCCCAAAAGAGAGAAAATAATAATAAAGAGAAAGAAAGCCCCACAAATATGATGCTAAATAAGTCCACGCTCTAATTAATTTTAATTCACAAAAGAATTCAATTTACACAAGTGGTCAAAATATACTACTTAATCACAAAACAATTGACATTGGGCTTCACCAGAATAGCTTCAATCAAGAAGACTGTTAGTGGTGATGAAAGTATAAAATAATACAACATGTGCAAAGAATGCTCAACACCAAGAAATAGCATGTACATCACACCCCCCACCATATTAATGACTAGGTAGAGTGGAGAAAAGGTCTACATGAATGGTCCAAATGTACTACTTGAACATCAAACAAGTTGACACTATATACACTAGAATAGTTCCAAACAAGGAGACTATCAACTATAAAATAAAAGTATCAAAATATAGATAAGTCTCTCAAATATGATGGCCCATGGTGGTGATGGAAGAGACAAGCCATTGAAGAAGTGGAAATGTGATTAGAATAGAATAGACAAACACATAAACATATACAAGGTTGAATCAAGAAACCCCCCATGGCACTTTATAAATTAGTGCATGTACAATATAACACATACATAAAAAATACTAGATGGAAAAAAGGAAGACAATGGGATTCACCATAATAGCTCCAAACGAGGAGATTGTTGACCTATCAAATAATCTATCAAGAGAGATGCTCTAAAAATAAGGGAGTAAAAAAGTTTCCCCATAGCAGAAGGTGAGGCACTAAGAAAAGGGCTTCGAGGAGACATGACATAACTCCCAGTGTGTCAAAGTGCTAATTAATGTCATGGGATGATAGAAGAGTATGGAAAATGGTGAAAAGATCCATAATGTATGCAAACACACCAAAAAAGAATTAGTAGCCAAAAAATAATAATGTGCAAAGCACAAGATGTTAAGCTTAGCCAAAAATGCATCTAAGATAGTGCATACATGAAATACAATGAAGGGCCTCTAGCACATAAAACCCCATAGTATTGATAATGTACACTCAAGAATATGACATCAAACTCAGTTGAAAAAGCATCCATGAGTGCAAAAAATGATGATAATGCAATCTAGAAGAAGCAAGAAGGAAGTTTGTGTTGCCTGTGAGGGGGTTTGACCTCCTACTAGATCAGACTTCACCCTCCAATCTTAAACAAATGAAAATAGATAAGATACATACAAAATAATGAATAATCCCTTTATAAATTCTCAAAACATATAAAAATGTATCACCACTAAAAAGTAACCACAAATCATAAGTAAAAGGCACCATAACCAATGTGAAGAGACCCCCTAGAATGTAACACTCTATATTTTAGTGTATTTTACAATATAAATAGGCTTAGTGGATGGAAAATTTAAAAACATGAACTTTTGCAAAAAATAGTATGCAATTTTGAGCTATCAATCAAAAGTTATTAAATAAATAATTTCCTATAAATGAGGCTTATTTAATAAAATTTGCACTAAAAATTTAAAAAAATAATGCTTCTAAAGGGAACCTAGCCTTCCAACCACTCATTGGAACTGGCATGAAACTAGGTATCTACTCAAAATAATAGAAGTCAAAAAATAATCTACCAGTGACCCTTATAATTTTCTTTACATCACAATATATTATTTTTGAATAAAATCAATAAAAAATTAATCCCTTTCAAATAAAAGTGCCCTCCCATGGATTAAGTCATCTCACATAAAATATACACCTCCCCGTTCAACACAAATACCACCTCCAATATAAATAAAGTTTTTCTTATTGTTTTTATAAACAAAACAATAAAAAAAGGATTAAAAAACACTCCCTTTTAAAATATCATCCCACCATACAACCATGTGGCTATCAATGAATGCATAGAGTGAAATGAGGCATGATGATGGAGGCTTAGATGGTGTCCATGGTGAGTAAGATGTGGAGAAAGATGTCGACCAATGCAAGTAATGATTGATGATCCATGTGTAAAGATTGAGAGAGGTCAAACCCTCAACCAACTCATCCATCAATTGGACTCTATCGTAAGAGAGGCCATGGGAGACTTTATCATCAATCAAAGGATGGATCCTCACTTAAACCCTATCCAACTACTTTAGAGTGCTGAAACAATCCTTATAGGCTATTGGTGATGGTGGCAATGAAGGATCTACTATGAAGCACTAAAGAAGGCAGGAAAATAGATAGATCTAGAAGACACCTATATGATCACTAGCTAGGGGCTTACCAATTTATATGCCTTTAAGACATTCACAAGCCTATAAATATTTATATGCACATAATACTTAGGATTTTACATCACATCCAACCACCATATACAAGGTGAGGTGATGCTTCAATGAAAAATGTCAATCTAAGTGTGGACCATCAAATGAGGACATGGGATCCTCATAGGTCTACTCAAAATAATCCTTATATGACCTAGATAGGTTTAAAAAATCATGTTAGAGGTACAATCACTAAGAGGGGGGTTGAATAAGTGATGCTAGATAATCCAATTCAATTCCCAACTCTTAAACATTTAGCATACATTAACTTGATCAAGCAACATAAACATGAAAGCACCTATGTCCAAAGCATAAATAAGAAAAAAAATCACATGAACACATCATATATGTGGGACACCCTCTTGTGGGATACAAACCACTGAACCCTGTAAGATGGACTATAGTCCTATGGAACAAGATCCAAAATTTAGACCAACACCCACTGATTAAGGAACACCCATCCCATAAGGAGGAACCAACCCCCTAAGTAACCAAGAACCCACTTAGTTGCATTGATCTAATCTCCACCTTTGATCTAATGTCTTCTAAACCTAATGATGGACTTCTCTTACTTACACTATTTCCATTTTTCACTCTTACAAACTTGTACACACAAACAAGGTATCCAAAACACCCTTTTGGACCACTCTTCACTTCTAGGCACATACACATTTATAAAACCTACAAAAACTCTATCATAACATTAAAAACATGACCTATAGGTCATGCACACACTTATCAACCTACTCAGATCTTTAATCCATCCACTAAGCACACTCACTCAATCAGCCTCAAGGGTGTACTTGCTCAATTTACATCTTCTAGGCTTATTAGGTTCAATGACCTATATGTTCACATTTATCAACTTGATCAGATAAACATGACTGATCCTCTTTACTCTCTGATGGTCCTCATTGACTTATACCTACTCTTTCAAAGGTTCTTTCACTCAATGTCACATCTTCTCTTCTCTTCACTCACAAATATAGAAACTGTTGCCTTAGTCTCCACTATTTATAGAGTCTTCATGAATATTATCTTCTTGGTCATCCATAAGACTTTTAATTAACCTTTAAGACTTATATCATGCTAAGACATAGCTTAAATCTATTATCATAAGTCATCCATAGAATCTATGGGTCACACGTAAGTATTTATGCCTTTCAATTAGGCATTAGTAGCCCTTATAGGTCTCATGGAGACCTATTCACCCATTTATCACTCCATCAATCAAATTAAGAATATACGAACAATTTCAAATACCTGGGTCCACTCCATATGACCCCTAAGACATATTAAAAACATAGCTCCCACCAAAACACTCTTATGCTAAAGCACAATTTACTTAAATAGAGTTCTATACATAGTAACACCATGAATGAACAAACATTTAACTTTTAAACTTCATAAATTTGACTATACAAATGATCAGACGTTCAAACATGATTCATTAGATGCACCTTGAAGTCCTCTACAACTTTGATTTTTACTAAATCAATAATATTATCTTAGATCAAAATTTATAGCTCAAATACTAATCACTACTTTTCCCTCTTTAATTTAAATATTTGAATTCCTACAGTCACTATATAGACACTAAACATCAAGCACATTGAGAACTAGGAATTTGACTCAAGAGAGGATGGTTAGTATGGTGTTAGTTATAAAATGAAAGAAACACACTAACTATCATAACATATCTATGCCTAGACACTAGGGAGAGCTTAGTTAACAAATATGAATAAAACATATAACTAAAATGCAAAATAAACCTTATTTTACCTCCTTTGGATGCTCCAAAATGCTTGTTGTAGTGGCTTGCTTGGCTTGTGCTCATGAAGTCTTTGGTAATGGAAGCTTGGCTACCTCCATCTCTCCTTGGCACCTTTGGCTTATGCTTGGCTTGGCTTGGAATCAATTTGGCATGGTAACACTAGTTACTTGAAGATTTTTAATCAAATCTACATTATAAATTTGCATAATCATCTCTTTTAAATTCATGTGGTGAGGTATCCTATTTATAGATTTTTGAGAATGTCTAAAATCAACCTAAACCATCCATTTTAGGATTGACATGTGTGGTTGAGGATTAATTCAATTTTTGGAATTAAATTTATAATTATCCTCATCGTGAAAATGGAATAAGGGGCATTTAAGAGGCATGAAGAGCATCATGGAAGGCATTGATGAGGCATGGAGGGCATGAATCCTAATATTTGTGGCATTTATGGTCTAGGGATGTCTTTCCAAGAAATGAGGTTACCTGATGATGTAGATATTCAATATTCATTTCCAAAAATAAGTTTTCAATAAGTTTCCATGGAATTCTTAATTATGCCTTGATTTGGGTTAATTAGCTCTTAAAACATGATTAAACACTTTATGCACAAATTACTTAGATTGATCAGAATGCTTTGTTATTGGTCTAAAATTTGATTAGATTAGAATTGGAAGTCACTATCAGATTCATTAGAACTGTATTCCCATTTTGAATGTTACCAAAAAAAAATGAAGGCACGTGTCTTGTGTAAGATATTTGATAGGAAAGATCAATCTAGAGCACCTAGGTGAAAAACTGGCATTTTAACTCAGAATGATCTGACCAAAGTTAGCTAGCCCATAAATTTCATTGCCCTATTTAGGGATACCCTAGCCAAAATTGACACTTGAATATGTTAGGTTCAAATATTTTTAACATGTTTTAGTGTTTTAAGGCCAAATTGTGCATTTTGGGTGGAAATTGGCTAAAACCCTGATTGGAGGTTATTGGTAGCCATATTTAGGTGTCTATAGTTTGCCCTTATTTGGGAAGACATTGCAATCTATAAGCATAATAATTTCTTCTTAAATAATGAAAAGGTCATATATAATTATAAATGCAATGATGATAAACTAACTGTATGATGCCCCCTCAAGGAAATGGTTGGCATAAGTAGGTCGATAAACGGTCCCTTGAAAATAAAGAAGCGAAATGAGGGGACTAAAGAAAGGAAAGATGATGGAGTGAAAACATAATGATATTGAAAAAGTAGTCAAAATAATTAAAAATACAAGTGGGATGGTGCATAATGGTTTTCCCAAAAGTGGTTATAAACATTGTACCCCGATATTGGCAACATGGTATGATAACACAATGATTTGCCCAAAGGTGTTTATAATCATTGAGAAGATGGAGATGCCCTGGTTAGGATAGACAAACAAGATAATAACATACCTCTATATGGACATAAAAAGTAAAGTGGTGACAACACAATGATTTGCCCAAAGATGATTATAATCATTGAGAAATGTAGGTGGGATGGCGTGCGTAATGATTTTCCCATAGGCGGTTATAATCATTGGACCCTAACTATGGAAAACACGATAAACTTGGATGAGGATGATGATAAATTTGTTAAGCACAAAATATACTGAGAGGGGGGGGTGAATTAGTATATTATATATCTTTTAATTAATCTAATTTCTTTTCTTTAACCACTCAATCATACATTCAAGATATGCAATAAAACTGAACTAATAATTTGCATCACACAAGAGAGAGAGAGACACAAAATTTTTATGTGGAAACCCAAAGTGGGAAAAACCATGGAGAAAAATCTCAAGTATATGAATGAGCACCAACTCAAAATATAAATTTTGAAAGCACCAACTTGCAGGAGCACCAACCCCTTTGTCGAGCACCAACATAACAACTATTTGTGAACACCAACCCATATGAGAACCAACCCCTTACAAAGATTTGTGAGCACCAACCCATAAGAGCACCAACCTCTCTTGTGTATAAAACACAACTATCTCTGAATGTTGCTTACTCAACAAATGATAGAAATCTACAATATCTCCTGCTTTTCTCTCTTTGAAAACAAATACAAACCATGCACTCTTTTGCATTTACAAATGGATTCCCAAGCCTTTATTTATAGCTTTCCAAATGAACTTTGGCATTCACCCTTTGTGACCCTTCAATCCTCATGGAAAATGGCACCAAATTTGCATGACCCTTCATATCCTTGAATTTTAAAAGTCATATGGTGACCCTTCATAAGCAAAAGTGCCCTTTCCTCTTTTGTCTTTATCTTGATAACTTTTCGTATTCCTTAAAGTGTCCCTTCATGTAAAAATGTGCCATACCTTTTTTGTCTTCACATAGTGACTCTTGAAATTCCTCAAAATGACTCTTCATAAGAAAATGCATCCCATTTCTCTTTCGTCTTTTACCCTTTGACTCTTTGACTTCTCCATGGGCCCTCTTTTGACTTATATGTAACCAAAAATATATTCATTAATATTAAATAAATATTAACACACATTATCCAAGATATGAATATTAAAAACACCATTAAATGCAATGGGGCCTATATCACCAATAATGCTAGACCTTTGACATCAATGAATATATTTCCAATAATCTCCCCCTTTGTCATTGATGGCAACCTCAAAGTGAAACTGTCACATCCTGAAACATACACATACTATCATCTAAAAAACATACAGTAACTCCCTCTTACTGTAGCAACCTGCACCTATTCCCTGTACCTATTTCTACACCTATACTTGTACCTATTATTATCCCCATTTGACATCAATGGCAAAGGGCCTACTTGGAGCTAACACTTAGCTCCCCCTCAACTGATGTTGAACCTCAATGGAAGGAAGTAAAATAAACTACTCCCAAATTATCTTGTAGATAATCAATTGTGTCTTTTGGTAGTGCCTTTGTGAAAATATCTACAATCTACTCTGTAGTACTGATATACTCCATTTTAACCTATTGATCTACAACCTAATATCTCAAAAAGTGATATCTAATGGGAATATGTTTTGTTCTTGAATGCATCACTAGATTTTTTGAAATATTTATATCACTTGTGTTATCACAAAAAATAGAAATAGGTTCATCATACTTTACCTTGATATCTTCCAAAGTTTGCTTCATCCAAAGCACTTGAGTACAACACAATACTGCTGCAATATATTCTACTTCAGCTGTAGAAAGTGATACTAAATTCTACTTCTTGCTTAGCCATGATACTAAGCTATCACCAAGGAAGAAAGCTCCTCCACTTGTACTCTTTCTGTCATCCAAGCACCCTACCTAATCTGAATCTGTATAAGCAACCAAAGTGAAATCTCTATTTGTGGGATACCATAATCCATAATATAATGTCCCCTTGATATATCTAAATATTCTCCTCACCAACTAAACATGACTATATTTTGGAGATGACTGATATCTTGAAACTATACCTACTACATGCATGATGTCTGGCCTCGATGCTGTCAAATATAAAAGACTACCAATCATAGATCTATACAAATATTGATATGTAACAGGGGAACCTTCATCCTTGCTCACTTTATTTTATGTATAAATTGGTGTGCCAACTGGTACATAATCCTCAAAACCAAATTTATTTAACATTTCCTTGGCATATTTACTTTGAGATATGAAAATTCCTTTATCTGATCGAAATATTTGCAATCCTAAGAAAAATGACAATTCTCCAAGCATAGACATCTCAAATTTTTTTTGCATATTATCAGAAAATTATTTTGTCATATTTTCAATAACTCCAAAAATGATATCATCAACATATACCACAATAATCAATTGATGCTCACCTTTTATTTTGATGCAGAGATTACTATAAGCAAATCCTCTCTTGAAACTGTGCTCCTGTAGGTACTTATCAAGTCTTGCATACCAAGCTCTGGGAGCTTGTTTCAATCCATACAATGCTTTCTTCAATCTGCATACATGGCTACTAATATTTGAGAGAATAAATCCTTGAATCTACTCAATGTAGACTTCTTCTTTTAGATTTCCATTCAAGAAGGCAAATTTGACATCCATCTGAAACACTTTGAAAATTTTAAACACTGCATATGCAAGAAACATTCTAATAGCCTCTAACCTTCCCACTAGTGCAAAAGTTTCTTCAAAATCTATTCCCTCATTTTGAGAATATCTTTTACATACTAATCTTGCTTTATTTCTGGTCACTTCTCCATTTTCATTCAACTTATTTCAATAAACCTATTTTATTCCTATCACATTATGATCTTTTGGTCTAGGCACTAATTCCAAAGTGTCATTTTTTTCTATCTGATTTAATTCTTCATCCATAGCATTAACCCAATGCTTATCATGTCTAGCTTCTAAAAAAGTTCTAGACTAAATTTTGGATAACAAAGAGAAATTAACTTACTCAGATTCACTTACCATCATTCTTCTAGGGTGAATTCCTTCATTTATGTCCCTAATGATGTCACTTTCATTATGATTTATCTGAACATAATTGGATAGATTTTTGGTGCCTTTTTTCTCCTTCTCATCTTCATCTAATTCTTCAAAACCTTCCTCTTCAATGATTTTAGGAATGTCTACTGGATCACTGATTCTTTATGTTTCATGTTCTTCTATCCTGACACTTGCACTTTCAAAAATTTACTTGGTTCTTTTGTTATAACATTTATAAGCTTTACTTTTTAAAGAATAACCAAGAAATATACCTTCATCTACTCTAGATTCAAACTTACCAAGTTTTTCATCCATTCTCTTTATGAAGCATCTGCTACCAAAAACTCTAAAATAATCAACTATTGCTCATTTGTCTTTCCATAGCTCATAAGGAGTCTTATCACGATTGACTCTCAATAATGCTCTATTTTGAATATGCACTACTGTAGCAACTACTTCTCTAAAATATTTATTTACTATCTTAGATTCATTTAGCATTGTCCTTGCCATCTCCTGAACTATTTTATTCTTCTGTTCAACTACTCTATTTTTTTGTAGAGTTCTGGCTACTGAATAATATCTCTTTATTCTATGGTCTTCACAAAACTCAATAAA
This sequence comes from Torreya grandis, assembly GCA_037957365.1. Lineage (NCBI taxonomy): Eukaryota > Viridiplantae > Streptophyta > Pinopsida > Cupressales > Taxaceae > Torreya > Torreya grandis. Next base: position 933,963 of record JARHVA010003132.1, read on the forward strand.
TTGATTTGACATGAATTCTCCTCCGTGATCTAATCTTATACATTTAATTTTCAAATTGGTTTCATTCTCAACTAATGCTTTGAAATGTTTGAAAGCTTCTGATTTTTTCTTCAAAAACATTACCCAAGTCATACGTAAAAAATCATCAACAAGAAAAATGAAATATTCATCACCTTGAGTACTTTGAGTTCTCATAGATCCACACAGATCAGTGTGAACAAGCTCTAGCATCTGAGTAGTTGAGTATTCTTTTGTTTTGAACCACCTTCTAGCCTACTTCCCATGCTGACAAGGTTCACAAAACATGTTAGATAGCTTTATAATCTTTGGAAGATTTCTGACTGCTTGCTTCTTGTTGATGTTGAAAAGATTGTCAACAAAATTTATTTACCCCATTCTCCTGTGCCATATCCAACTTTCTTCAATTTGGCTCAAACAACATTTTTGACCTTTGATGTCTGATATCATATACAAATTATTGATTGTTCTTTGAGCATCTGCAACCAACCTATCTAAATATTTTCTTCTAATTTCACAACCTTTTGCATAAAAATTTAGTGTGTGCCCCTGATCACACATTTGAATTACACTCAAAAAATTATGCTTAAGACCTTCTACATACAAAATATTTTTAGTTTTAGTTCTACTATTATCCAAACTTAGTGTACCTTTTCTAGTAATTTTGGCAGTAGTATTGTCTCTAAATTTCACTATGCCACCATTGATCTTCTTCAAGGTTATGAAATTTCTCTTGTATCCTATCATGTGCCTTAAACATTTACTATCAATGAACCATGGCTTTTATTCATTTCTTGCATGCAAAGCAGTCTACACCAACATATATTTTTTAAGTTATTTTTTTTGCCATGAACCTGTCTAAACTTTCTTCTTGATGAATGGAGCCTTGAAACTCTGGTCCTTCTTGATTGACTCAAACACACTTCTATATTACCAGGCTATGTGTCTAAAGTTGTTACACTTGTAACATATTATGGTCTCTTCATTAAATCCTGATAGAGGAACAAAAGAGTTGTGGCTTCTACTTGACTCTGCATGACTTTCCTTCTTATTTTTAAAACTATTAGCTCATTTTTGACATTCTAATTTCTTATGACTATATCCATTACAATAAAAACAATAACCATAAAAATAAGACCTATTTATGTATCTCTGACCTGATTGCCTTTTGTAACTTTGTTCCCTCTAGCCTTTTTTGTTTGAGATGTCCTCTGTATTTTTGACCTTTTCACTTTTTATTTCTTCTTTTGTAAGAGATTTAGCATAGCTCTTTTCTTTTTCCTTGTCTATAAAAGTAGTGAGCTTCTCTTTTTCTTTTTCAAATCTAATACCTGTCTTATCTAACATTGGTATTTGATTTTCTAATATCTTATTCAACATATTAGTACTATTCTCAAATTTTAAATCATTGGCTGCTCTGTCATTGATTGCTTTATTTGTTTTCTCAAGATTTGCTTTTAAAAAAATAATTTCAATACTATAAATTTCACATTCTTTACTTACTATTTTCAACTGTGCCATTAGATCTTCTTCATTATTCTTGGCTTATTCAAAGTGTGCTTGTAGATCTTTAATTATTTCCTTTGATTGCTTTTCATTTTTCTCGTTCTAGAGCTTTAATTTTCAATTCTTATTTTCAAGAGCTTTTAAATATTCTAAGGCACAAATGAGTTCTCCTTCTAGATTCACTTTAGGTTCATCTTGGTCTTCTTCTTGATCATCTGTAATTTTAATTGTGGAGGCATATTCATATTTGGCTATGAATAGAATCTCTTCTTTCGATTCACTGACTCCACTATCTTCAACTGAGCTAGGATCTTTAGAATATATACTCTTCTTCTCGAATCCCTTCTTGAATTTGCCTTTGAAATCATTCTTGTATGTATACTTTCCTTCTTCATTATCATCATTACCCTTATTTGGGCATTTATCTACAAAATGTCCAATCTTTCCATAATTAAAATATTTAAAATGTAATTTTCCTTGATATTTACCTGTACCCTTTTTCGGCTTGCGAATGAATAGAGCTCCATTATCATCTTCATCATCACTAGAATTATCACTTCATTCTTGAATTTTAGCCTTCTCTTTCTTTGATCTCTTGAAAGTTGCTTCTCTCTTTGAAGGTTTATCTTATTCAGTTTGTATCTCATATGCCATAAGAATAACATGAAGCTCATCTATCTTTATCTTGGATAAGTTTTTCATCTCTTCAATTGCTGAAACTTTTGCATCATATCTCAATGGTAGAGATATCAAAACCTTTTGAACCATAATCAATTCTTCTAAATTTTCTCCAAGACCTTGAATCTGATTGAATATTTGATCTACCCACAAGAGATAACTTGCTATATTTTCTTCTTCTTCCATCTTCAAACTGTCCAACTATATTCTGAAAGTTTGAGGCTTACTTTGATGAACCTTTCCATCACCTTTGTACATATTCTCAAGTTTTACCCAAGTTTCATGAGAAAATTTTCATTGCATAACTTTAAGAAATTTTGATTCATATAAACCACATTAAATAGCATTTAAAGCTTTAACATTATTTTAACTTGCCTTCTTTTCTACTGGAGTAGTTACAAGTGTCTGTGGCTCTTCATATCCTCCACCACTGCTTGCCATATGTCAAATCCAAGGGCCATCAAATAAGTCTTCATCTTATGCTCCAAAAAACATTATTCATCCCATCAAACAAAGGTGAAAATCCTTCATGTGATATAGCCATCATGCTTTCTTGATCTTCCTTCAAGTTGTAAAACTTTTTCAAAAGGAACATGTTCTGATACCAATTGTTAAGCATGAAATATACTGAAAGAGGGGGGGGTGAATTAGTATATTATATATCTTTTAATTAATATAATTTCTTTTATTTAACCACTCAATCATACATTCAAGATATGAAATAAAACTGAACTAATAATTTGCACCACACAAAAGAGAGAGAGAGAGAGACCAAATTTTTACGTGGAAATCCAAAGTGAAAAAAACCATAGAGAACAATCTCAAGTATATGAATGAGAACCAACTCAAAATACAAAGTTTTCAAGCACCGACTTATAAGAGCACCAACCCCTTTGCTGAGCACCAACATAACAACTATTTATGAGCACCAACCTATAGGAGAACCAACCCCTTACAAAGAAGGAGGTAGCTAATCTATCTCCATATGCACTGGGCAAGTGGACACTACCTACATAGTTTCATGGATGTAATATCCAATTAAAAAACTTTAGGCCAAATAGTTATCCTAGGAAATAAGAAGAATGTGATAATTGATGAAAATAAATAGAATGGATGTGATAAAAGAATAAGAATGGTCTTAAAAAATGGCAAGTGCATGAGAGAAAAGGATAGAAAAATGGGAAAACTAAATGACAAGTGATGTGCTTGTAACTTAGTAAGGGTTTCCAGAATCCTTAAGGCAAAGAAGTGGTCAATGTTTTTATTCTTTTATAATGATTTTTCAAATGTTTTTGAATTTTTTTTGAAGTATCTCAACTTGATCAAGAATGACAAGACACTAAATGGTACACTCAAAAAATAGTGAGAGCATGGATTAGGTTTCTCACAAAATGGTGAGAGCATAGCTTAGGTTGCTCACAAAGTGGTGAGAGCATGGCTTAGGTTGCTCACAAAATGTAAAGAGCATGGGGAAAAGGGTGACTGAGCTGACCTAAAATGATCCGTAAACTACATTGAATCAACTCAAAGTGAAGTTTTAAATATGAATATTGAATTTTTCAAAATTTAATAAATTCTTGAAAAACTCAAAAGAACTTGTAAAATGTTTTGGCATAAAACGTTATCAGTTGTTGAACCAATTTTTTTAATAACATTGTGTTATAATTATCAAAATTTGAATTACTTGCATGAGTTCATTTACTAATTAAACCAAATCAATAAATTAAAACAAAATCATGCATCAAAATGACATTTACCAAAAAAATGAAATGTGATAACAGAGTTCGGCTCAACAATTGATGCCTACATCTCTAGGTTCTCCAAAGGAGTGGACCGTTTCTATTAAGGGCACTTCAAACACCTAGAAAAAATAAACAACTTTCCTACAAGTTGATCTCTCAATGCAAAAATTCACCTTCATCGTGACTGATAATCAAGCCCAGCACTTCAAATTCCGTGAGTCTTCACACCTACAAAGTTGCTTCAAAAGTCCTAAAAATCTCCTCTATGGGCTTAAAATACTCCTCCAATATGCAAATTGGATAAAAAGAGTATTAAGACTGAGTATTATGGCCAAAAAATGGATAAAAATCCATTACATAAGCTTTTCCAAAGCTTTTACAAAGTCTCAGCCTCTTAAAAATTAAAAAAAACACAGTCTAGAACTTCTCTCATTCAAGTAAAAATTAGTGCCTTTTATAACACTTCCAAACCCGTGGCTGAAGTGGTCAAGGCCTTATCCTTTTAGGCACCAGGTCTTGAGTTCAAAACCTCCTTCCTCCATTCTAGGTGCTCAGGCTCTCCTTTCTAGGTGCTTTGACTCCTTCTTGGGTGCCAAATTTGAATATTTCCTTGGGTGGCGTGGAGGTTCCTCCTTTGGCGCCTTTGAAAGGTTTGAAAATATCAAATGACATGTGAATAAAAAATACCTAAGGCAATTTTTTTTTGCCATGTGTTAAATGGCTATTGGCCCACTTGAAATTTCATTAGTGCCACGTATCGACCTCCGAGAGGTCCAAATGTCGAAACTTCCTCGAATCACGTGCCAAATGTCGCAAGTGACATTTTTTGAGAAATCTTCAAATGGCCATATCTTTTGCATACGATGTCTGTTTTAAAAACCATGAAAAGCATCAGAAAGATCTCAACAAGATCTACAATGTGCCACCACTGAAACTCTGACTTGAAACCATTTTTCAGAACCCAATTTCTGATCATAAAAAAATATTGAGAACTACCTACATAGTCCCAGACTAGGACCTCAAGTTACTATAGTTCTACCCACACAAAAGGTGAAAAAAAACCAACTAGGTCCTAACAAGTTCTCAAATCCAATAAATGGATAGTCAAATGAAAAAAATTATGGTAAGGTGATGTGGTAATGAATGGTAAACAAGTGTTGCCCCTATTTTTCCCCATAAGTAGTTATAACTAGGATACAATGACATAGGTCAATGATACTAATTTGCCCATAGGTGGTTATAATTAGTAGCAGGACTGGTGAAACACTAATTTTTCCATAGGTGGTTATAATAAAATTGACAAGCTTGATAAGATGAAAGATATCTTATCAGATCAACTATCACACCACTTTTATAGACTATCATTTCAACATGGATTGGATTGATTGTTGAAACTTGATCAGAATCCTCTCACAAAAGTCATGAGAAGAACCAAAGTAACCAAGATCAAAACGGAATTGGTTAGGATGAGTAAAAAAATAGGCTTTGGTCTAGATAGGAATGGAATGATATGATGGCATGGTATTACTACAGATAATGATAGTCTAGATAGATTGGAAAAAATTGTAAGAGGGTTTCCCCTAATTGATGGGGTGAATGGCAGGAAAATGTGACAATGGTAAATGGATATGTAACAATGACAATGACAATGAAATGGTATGGTACATGTTTTTGGATTGGGTGTAGTTTTTGATTCTATTGTCCTACTGATGGGGAGATGTACATCATAATTAAAAAATGATACAAATAGAATACTCAATCATGTTAATTGCTATCCCACAACTCATTTGAATAATTTCTCTATAAAAAATGGCCTACAAATTTTGATGTTGAGAATGTTTTTGTGATCTTTTTTGGTCATTGATTTTGATTCCTTCAAGCATCGAGACAAGGTATCCTTGTAGCCTTTACAAAGGAAAGTGTGACCATGGATGGTAAACAAATAAAAATAATAGATGGTAGGTTTGATTATGAAATGGAATGGTAGATGATAATGGAATGTGGAATTGTAGAGAAATAAATAAAGATCAGGACTTTTAGTCATATGTAATGTTGCTGATGTTGGATTCAACATAACTTTGGCTGTGGTGGGGCCTAAGACTTGTTCTCTTGATAGGACCACCAGATTTTTTTGTTTTTTGATCTTGAGAGTATCTACCATTTGATTAGGCTATAGATTGGAAGCTATTTTGATTTGATCTTTGATTTTGTCTTCATCAAGTAGTGAGGAACTTTTGTGCTCAGCTATTGGTGCCTTAATCAGGTTTTCACCAATGAATTTTTTGTGATAGTCTTGTAGTTTCTGAGAAGGTTTCACTAAGAAATGTTGACTTTTGACTTTGATTGTCTTTTAGCGCTTCTTAAAAAATTTCACTAGAAGATGCTGAGTTCTAACTTTGATTGTCCCTTAGTGCCTACAAAAAGGTTATACTAGGAGAGTGTTCTTTTGCTACATGAATGTTGTCTTGGCCTCCTTGCTCTTCTTTAACTACTATGTCACCATGGATGTAGTTCAAAAAAGTATGATTCTGTACATCCCAATTGACACTTATGGGATATGGAATGTCAATAATATGGCTATCTTGGTTGATGGTAATGGCTTATGGAATGGTAATGGAAAGGGGAGAGGCTACACAATCCTCATAGAAGATAATAGGATAACTTATGTCAAAGTTGAAGTACTCATCCTCAAATACTATAGAAGGATCACAAATGTATTAAAATTGATCTGTGAGGCATGCATAACCAATGTTTTAATATCCATGCACATATTTTTATTCTAAATTTTATTTTAACTCAAGGGACTTCGAATCTATCTAAGGTTGAGACTAATGTTGATTCTGATGCTAAATTTGATGTCAGTTCAAGAATAAAACTTGAATCTAACTCTAATTATTCATCTGATGGGTATTCTATTACAATGATGTCTTTTTGAATGTTTAGTATTGGATAAGTAACAACCTATAATGGCATGATGGTCTCCACTAAGATTGGTTTATCAAAGTGAGACTTATCTAGGATGGGAAAAAGGTCAAGAGACAACTCCTCAAAGATTAGTTTTGTTAATAGGAGACTCTTGAAAAATAGGCACATTTGGTATGGGAATGGTTTGGCATTGTGGGACCTGATTGCTTGCACAAACCAAAGGATGAGGTATTGGTATAGGAATGGTGCGACATTGTGATCCTGGAATAGAAATGGTACAATGTGGTGCACCCTGATTACTCACATAAGCCAAAGCATCCAAGTCTTCCTCATAAACCATATCATCCCAGTCGTGAGTTGGCTCATAAGTTGGTTCTTGACTGTGTTCCACGTATTGATTATTGTAAAGAGGGTATGGATCTGAATGGTTCAAGCTTGGTCTAACTTGGTGTTGAGTTGTGGAGCTAAAAGCTTCACCAATGAGCTACATAGTAACTGGCATCAGCGAAATCAGTCAAAACCAACTGACATCGGTTAGGGGTTGACCAACATCGGTTAGCATCGGTCAGAACCAACTGACATCAGTTAGGGGTCGGCTGGCATCGATCATCTTCAGACCGACATCAGATTTCTGTGCATTTCTAGAATTAGACAACATTTCTAATTTTAGGAGAACAACTAGTTTGCATGTAAAGACTAAAATTAGTCTTGAGTTTGTTTTTCTAATTATTGTTTGCTTCTCAATTATATTTAAGAGACCCATGGGGTAGTATTGTAATTAAGGGTGAGCAAGATCAATTAGATCTGCAAGGTGCAAGATCAAGAAGATCTGCTGGAGAAGAATTCAGTAATTGAGTTGGTTGTAATTGATAGAGAGAGAGAACTCTTAAAGGAGAATTACTGTACATTTGAGTGGTGTGAGAAGAGAGATTTCTTCATTGTATTTCCTTCTAGAAGAGTTTAATACAAGATTGTATTGTTTCTCGTATCTCTTATTCTTTACTGTTTCTAATTTCTAGTTACTTATTACTTCTGATTAAATTTTGCGTTTAGTTGCTTATACAAAAGTAATCAATTATTTCTAAGATCCTGACAAGTGGTATCAGAGCTATGTGTATACACTGACAATTGGTATCAAAACACATGTTTCAGAGTGTGTTAGTGTTTGTTGATTATATAATTCACTCACAGGGGTTTCTGATTGAGTGGGAGTAAAGCAATGGCAGAAGAAAGTAAACTAAGAATGGAGAAATTCAATGGCAAGAATGATCAATTATGGAGGATGTAGATTGAAGATTATCTATATCAAAAAGATCTGTATTTATCGTTGGGTGGGGTTTCAAGTAAGTCCACAGATATGAAAGATGAAGAATGGAATGTTCTTGATAGAAAGGCTCTTGGATCTATAAGGTTGAGCCTAGCATCTTTTATGATTTCCAACTTATCACAGGCAAAGACAACGGTAGAGTTAATGGATACTTTGGCAAATTTATATGAAAAACCCTCAGCTTTGAATAAGATATATTTTATGAAGTAATTATTTAATTTTCAAATGTAGGAAGGTGGATCTGTATATAGTCATCTTAATGATTTCCATATAATTTTAAATCAATTAAATTTAGTCAAAATAGTTTTTGATGATGAAATTAAGGCTCTCTTAATCTTATGCTCTTTACCTGAAAGTTGGCATAGTTTGGTAATAGCAGTTAGTAATACTGCATCTGCTTCAAATATCTTGAAAGTTGATGATGTTGTTAGTGTAATCTTGAATGAAGAAATTCACAAGAAAAGCACAGGGGAAACATCAGGTAATGCTTTAAGTGTTGAAAGTAGGGGAAGGCAAAGAGAGAAGGGCAAGCAAGAGAAATCAAGGTCAAAGATGGGAAGTAGATCCAAATCCAGAAATGGAAGCATAACCTGCTGGAATTATGGGAAGAAAGGGCATGCAAAGAAAGATTATTGGTTGAAGGATAACAAAGAAAATCAGAATGAAGGTAATAAAGAAGCAGAAGTTGAAGGTATTGTTGCACAAGATGCTCTTATATTTTCTTTGGATAATAAAGTAGAATCATGAGTTTTAGATTCTGGTGCCTCTTTCCATGCAACCCTAAATAGAGAATTTTTCAATGATTATGTCCATGGAGATTTTGGAAAATTTTATTTAGGGGATGATGAGCCATGTAAATTGTTGGCAAAGGAAAAGTGAAGCTGAAATTGAAGAATGGAAACACATGGGTGTTGAAGGATGTCATGCATGTACCCATCCTGAAGAGGAATCTGATTTCTATAGGAATGTTGGGTGATGAGGGTTGCACAATAACTCTCACAGTTGAATCTTAGAAAGTTTCCAAGGGTGCACTTGTATTAGCAAGAGGTAAGAGAGTAGGTACACTTTATCTATCTACTTATATTACTAATTATTCTCCTTCTATTTTATCTACTTTAGATATAGATGCAAATTTGTGGCACTGTAGGCTTGGTCACATGAGTGAGAAGGGAATGGATGTTCTTAAGTCAAAAGGTAAGCTTTCAGATTTGAAAAACATAGATCTAGATTTCTGTGAGCATTGTATTTTTGCAAAATAGAAGAAAGTGAGGTTTCTCAAAACTGGGTCAACAAAGGAGAAGCACAAGTTAGAACTTGTTCACACAGACGTGTGGGGACCAGCTCAGGTAGCTTCTATTGGAGGATCACAATATTATGTTTCTTTCATTGATGATGCTACAAAAAAGGTATGGGTTTATTGCATAAAGAGGAAATATAATGTTTTTGACATATTTAAGAAATGGAAAGCCTTGGTTTTTTAATGAGAAGGTAATGTACAGTGATTAGCTCAAGAGGCTGAATAATTTTGAGCAAGGTAATCTTGATTTGGAAGAGGTTATGATCCAAAATGAGCTTGCGAGTAAAAATCATCACTCACAGAAAAACACAGAGATCGACGTTGGTCAGGTGGAAACTGACGTCGGTCAGGTTGAAATTGATGTTGGTCAGGTGGAATAGACATCGGTCAGGTTCAGACTGACATCGATCAGAGATGACCAGGATCGATCACTGTCAAAAAATTTGGTTGGACAACAAGCTGTAAATGAGTCTCAAACACCCATAAAGAGGTCTAAAAGGGTAAGTAAACCTCCAATTCATTATTCCCCTTCTTTATATTACTTGTTGCTCACTAATAGTGGAGAACCAAAAAGTTTTGATGAGGCAATGCAGGTAGAATCCAGGAAACAGTGGGAGCATGGCATGAATGAGGAAATTGATTCCTTGGAAGAGAACCATACATGGGATTTGGTTGAGTTGCCAGCCGAAAAGAAAGCACTAAAAAACAAATGGGTTTATAGGTTAAAGAAAGGAGAGAATGGACAAATGAGACATAAGGCTAGTGCAATGGTATGTACTAGACCTAATATTGCCCAAGCAGTGGGAGTTGTCAACAAGTTTATGGCCAATCTAGGAAAGGAACACTGGAAAGTAGTTTAGTGGATTCTCAGATATTTGAGAGTGACCAGTAGTAGGCATTTATGCTATGGAGGGTCAAACACTTCTCTACATGGGTATGTAGATTCAGATATGGCAAGTGACTTGGATGGCAGGAGAAGCACCACAAGATATGTGTTCACTGTTGGTGGAACGACGGTTAGCTAGATTTCAAAGTTGCAGAAGGTTGTTGCCTTGTCTACTACAAAGGCAGAATACATTGTAGTCACAGAGGCTAGCAAGGAAATGATTTGGATGACTCAGTTCATGGAAGAGTTAGGAAAAGAGTAAGAGAGTTATAGATTGTACAGTGATAGTCAAAGTGCAATTCATTTGGCAAAGAATTCAACCTTTCATTCAAGAACCAAACATATATAGCTTAGGTACCACTTCATTAGATAGGTATTGGAGGATGGATAGTTGAAGCTGGAAAAGATCCATATGGATAAGAACCCTATTGATATGTTAAAAAAGTTGGTAACAAAGGAGAAGTTGAATCTTCATTCAAATTTTGTTGGTCTTCAAGATTGAACTTGAAGAGGGAGAAACAAGCCAGAGAAACAAGCTAGAGGATGTTGCTGTACAGGTATAGGTGTAGCTGTTTATCTCCAAGTGGGAGATTTTTGAGTTATGGAGCTAAAAGCTTCACCAATGATCTACACAATAACTGGCATCAGTGAAATTAGTCAGAACCAACCGACATCGGTTAGGGGTCGACCAACATCGGTCAGCATTAGTCAGAACCAACTGACATTGATTAGGGGTTGGCCGACATCGGTCATCTTCAGACTGACATTAGACTTCTATGTTTTTCTAGAATTAGACAATGTTTCTAATTTTAGGAGAACAACTAGTTTGCATGTAAAGACTAAAATTAGTCTTGAGTTTATTTTTCTAATTATTGTTTGCTTCTCAATTCTATTTAAGAGACCCATGGGGTAGTATTGTAATTAAGGGTGATCAAGATCAATTAGATCTACAAGGTGCAAGATCAAGAAGATTTGCTAGAGAACAATTCAGTAATTGAGTTGGTTGTAATTGATAGAGAGAGAGAACTCTTGAAAGAGAATTACTATACATCTGAGAGGTGTGAGAAGAGAGAGATTTCTTCATTGTATTTCTTTTTGGAAGAGTTTAATACAAGATTGTATTGTTTTTCATATCTCCTATTCTTTGCTATTTGTGATTTCTAGTTACTTATTACTTTTGGTTCAATTCCATGTTTAGTTGCTTATACAAAAGTAATCAATTGTTTCTAAGATCTTGACAAGTGGTATCAGAGCTATGTGTATACACTGACACTTGGTTGAAGGTGGAGCTGTATATCTAATATGGTCTGAAAGTGGAGCTGTATCTCCAAAATGATTTTTGCTAAGACTTAGAATAAAATAGCCTGACATCAAATGTCTAATTTCAAATGACATATGCATGAAAGTTCAAGTGTTTGAATAAAAATCAGCATGTAAAAGGTCTAGGTCAAAGTGTTCCAAACAAGGTCTAAACAAAGAAAGGGAAAAGTTGAGTTACTAGGTATTTTGTCCAAATGTGGAGTCAAAAGTTAGGCTCAAACAAATAGGCATAATGTGATTTGATTTATTCTAACAAGTTTGGAAACAACTTTGACATAAACCTAACACACATAATCAATTATAGACATGATTAGTTGGCATAAGGCATAAGACAAAAGGCTCTTTGAGAAAGGATGTGTTTATCCCAAATAAAGTCATAAATAATGATGAGGATAGGCTTTAAACAAATAAACCATCAATAGTTTTCAAATTTGGGTAATCGATTAACTAAAGTTATGCAACCCAAAAGAGAAATATCTATGTATTAGATCTACGAATTGGGGCCTAAATAGAAATCAATCAATGTTTGGATCTAAACTTGACAAGGCTAATTGAAAAGTCAAAGTTGAAAACTAGGATTTGACCAAACAAGCTAGACAAGATTGGAAAGCATGATGACACAAGACAAAAGTCTAAATGGTATATATGACATGGTTTGAAAAATGCTTTTGATACAATGGTAAACAAGTCTTGAAATAAATTGAGCAGCCTAACGATGTAAGCATGTTCAAATGATGTGGTCAATGCTATGTTTTAAAAGACTCAAAGGCACAAATGGTTTGACATGATTTGGGTAGCATAAAACTACCCTCCTCAACTCAAATGCATTGTTTTGACATGGCTTATGAACAAACAAACAAGTTTTAGTCTCAAAACATACCAAATGAGAAAATAATCTAAAAATACACTAAGTATAATCATCCAAATTCTAGCAAGGGTATGGCAAAATGAGGTTGACTAAAACTAGCAAGGTTTTGATCATTTCTAGGGGAATCAATTACACAATGAATTTCACATCAAAAAATGCAAAATAAAAGAACATTGGCTAGTTGTAAAAAGGTCTAGTCTTTTTTATAACCACTACATCCTACTGTTCGCTTAGTGTAGTGCAATGTCTAAATGTAGATATGTTATGTGTAAAACTCAGGAGTAAGTGAAGTCAATGCTAGGAGATGAAATCCTAGGTCAAAGCTTCTCTAAAGAACTCATGGGAGGTAATGACGTCCCCCTCACAAACCAAGTTTTCATATAAATAAAAGACTAAGGGAAAGACTTTAGGGTCATTTTCAAGGTCACCCAAACATTAACAAGTTTTTGGGGAGCACTTTAGATGACATTATTTCTAAGCCTTGGACTAGGATTTTTGCAATAGGAATGGTGCTTTTGATTTCAAGGGTCTTCTAAAGGGAAAAAATGGAAGAGCATACATGCAACATCCTTCTTTTTTCAAAACAAAATCTAACTTAAACAACTAATTGAACACAAAAAGCTTGGAAAGGTGAGTTAATTTTTAAGCCCAAATTTGAAAATGAGGTGGTGTTCATTTGACCCCTTGCTCTTAGTTGTGAAATTTGTAAAACATTGACCATAAACATCTAAATTCTTTTTTTAAACACCAAAACAAGGTTCCTAATTGATTTTTAAGCATGCAAAAGGTGATCTAAAATATGTTTCTAGAAAATGTCAAGCTTGGTCCTATAACAAAAATGTTAGCATGTCCTTTAGTCTTGAAGCTCTTTTTAGTTTGAAATAATCAAATTTAGGAAAAGAGCTCTTGGGTCTATATTTTAAGAAAAACATAGTGACTAACGTTGATTTACATAACTGGCATTGGTTACATTTTCTAACCAATGACAGTTATCTAATCGACATCAATTATACCAATGTGACTAGGGATAGGTATACAATCGATGTTAGTTTTATCAACAGATGTTGGTTAATCTATCCAACTGATGTTGGTCTTACTAGCTAATGTCGGTTACTATGTAAACCTATAACAAACAAAAATGGCAAAATAAAGTTAGAAAATCAATTTACAAGAGTTTTAATGGTCCAAATAAATATTTTAAAGCTACAAAATGATCTTCTTCATGTGTGGGATAAATTTTTTCCCATCAGGCATGCCATATGTGAACTAGGAATTTGACTCAAGAGAGGATGGTTTATATGGTGTTAGTTATAAAATGAAAACAAAATGAAAGAAACACACTAACTAGCATAACATCTCTAGGCCTAGACACTAGGGAGATCTTAGTTAACAAACATGAATAAAACACACAAATAAAATGCAAAAGAAAACTTATTTTACCTCCCTTGGATGCTCCAAAATGCTTGTTGTAGTGGCTTGCGCGGCTTGTGCTCATGAAGTCCTTGGAAATGGAAGCTTAGCTACCTCCATCTCTCCTTGGCACCTTTGGCTTGTGGATTGGCTTGTCTTGGAATCAATTTGGCATGGTAACATTAGTTTCTTGAAGCTTTGTAATCAATTATATATTATAACTTTGCATAATCATCTATTTTAAATTCATGTGGTAGGGCACCCTATTTATAGATTTTTGAGAATGTCTAGAATCAACTTGAACTACCCATCTCAAGATTGAGATGTGTGGTTGAGGAGTAATTCAATTTTTGAAATTAAGTTTGTAATTATCCTCATCATAAAATTAGAAGAAGGAGAAATTAAGAGGCATGGAGGGCATCATGGAAGGCATTGATGAGGTATGGAGGGCATGAATTCTAATATTTGTGGCATTTATGGCCTAGGGATGTCTTCCTAAGAAATGAGGTCACCTGATGATGCAAATATTCAATATTCATTTACAAAAATAAGTGTTCAATAAGTTTTCATGTAATTATTAATTATGCATTGATTTGGGTTAATTATCTCTTAAGCATGATTAAGCACTTTATGCACACATTACTCAGATTGATTAGAATGCCTTGTTATTGGTCTAAAATTTGATTAGATAGGAATTGGAAGTCACTGTCGGATGCACTGCTATCATTTCTCATTTAATATGTTACCAACAATAAATAACAAAGACACACATCTTGTGTTAGATATTTTATAGGAAAGATCAATCTAAAGCACTTAGGTACAAAATTGGCATTTTGACTCAGAATGATCTGACCAAAGTTAGTTGGCCCATAAATTACATTGCCCTATTTAGGGATACCCTAGCCAAATTTGGCACTTGAATATGTTAGGTTCAAATATTTTTAATGTGCTTTAGTGGTTTTAGGCCAAATTGTGGATTTTGGGTGAAAATTGGCCAAAATATTGATTAGAGGTTATTGGTGGCTAGATTTAGGTGTCTACACACCTTAACCTCATCTCGTGTTTCCTAGAAACTATGGACAAATACACACCATTGATCTCCTCTAAATAGCTTGATCTTTATCTTATAATGCTCACCATTGATCTTAGATCAAAGCTATGATGATTGTGCCACTTGGTATCTCTACATGCCTTATGCATATTAAACTCTTTAACTTAACCTGCACCATCGATCTCTATCAATATTAATGAATATGAATAATTGATCTTCTACCAGATCAATGAAATAGAGACACTTGTCACTAGCACATAAAATATGAGAATACTTTAAAAATTTGACTTAATACACACCATTGGATCATTATGGATAAGGTCATGTGCTTTATTAGATCATTATCCATTTAGATTAAATTCTCGCTGTTAGATCTGTGATTTGATTAAATGCTAACTGTAGATATTTTATAATGCAAATTTGGCTAAGTATAGGAACTCAGTGAATTCTTCTTGAGAGGCCAAATTTTCACCTTAATAACTTTTTCTATGATCAACCTCATGACTTTAAATTTGAACCATATGATCTCCTCACATAGGAGAATCCATCCATATATCAATTTTATCTTGAAACTTTCACATGTGTGAAATATGACATCATCAAACACCTTACTTAGCTTTATCTATCAAGATGACTACTTGAAATTAAACACTTAATTGACTACTCTGATGAATTCCATTCATTTCTATAAGATTTCTAAGCACTCGTTACATCCCATAAGATCTCTAAAACATGTCCACATCAACAATATCATTCATTAATTACCTCATTAAGACAAACACTCTCCAAACCATCAATCTGATCACTTTGTCATTAAATACATTAGGATCTCATGCTCTCTTTGACATCAATGACAACCTAACATCAATGAACATGCTCAACAATATCCCCCTTTGTCATTAATAGAAAAACACCCTCATAATGACTTCATACTTGTTTGAACTTCTTCATTCTGATCTTTCTCCCCCTTTGACATTAATGACGAAGGATCTCTTCCTCAACATGCCAACAATCATTCCTCAATAATAGGTATGCATTCAAATACTATTAGGATGCTCATGATACTTACATACTTTCAAGCATATGAATCCCTTACTCCCTTTTGAGATACACTAATCTAAACTTGGATTTATATGATCCCTAGGCCTAATTAACTGCACATAGAGCTTAGAAAGCTCCCCTTAACATTAAGCTCCATCTCATGTCATTTGCTATTTAGCATATACCAATCTAGACTTGGGCTTTTCTGATCTTTGGACCTAGTCTACCTACATAGCTCACAAGCTCCCTTTTCTCATATATGAAGATTCAATACCTTTTCAAAATACATGATTTGGTTTGATCAAGTCATCACATCAATATTCTTCAAGCCTCTCAAACTATATGAGTTAGCTCCCCCTAACTCCATGGAAAACACAACATGTCATATATAGAATTTTGATACCTTATTTATGATATCAAAGATTTGATAACACTTCTCCTCATATTATTTTCTTTAGTCTTTGATATTTGATTAATCAATTTAATCAATTGACAAAATCTTATTTTTAGGATCAAAAACCCTGAACACACCTTGAGCACATTTGAACAACATCAACATACCTTTCTATGTAATAGAATATCTTGATAATTCACCATCCTTGATCAGTCATTTGGAAACCTCCATTGTTTTCCTATAGACCTTCAGAACCAACATATACATTCTTCACCATTTGACCAACTAGACCATCCTACAAATTTGATCAAAACTTTGACTTTAGGATCACTTTTTTAAAAATACCTTATCATGTCCTTCCATAGTAAACAAACACAACTTATTATGATATTTATTATATAACATCAACCAAAACTCAACTAGCATCCACCATGATTCTTCTTGCTATCAAGTGTCTCTTTGAAGCTTAGATAGAGATACCCTAATCCACAATGTCCTAGAACAATGTGAAACTAGGAATTTCCTACAACTCCTCATATTACTTCTCTTCCTTGGTTATCTGATACTGATAGTTCTTCTTCTTTTTCTTAGGTTTAAGAGAAGTGAAATGCTCATCCACAAAAATATTCTCCTTTTATTTTAAGAAAGGATTAAAGACATATGGAGACAACAAATATTCATGACATACCTTTTCATCTGAAGAAAGAAACACATTACTAGGCATTGGCAATTGATCTTCTTCACATGAAACTCTCTCAACAATAGCAAGCTTTTCTCTTGGATTCATACATATCTCAGAAGTAGTCTCAACTAACACTTTGGTATTTTGGTTGAACTTGATTTGAACTAACTTTTGATTCTCTTTTTCTATCTAGATAAATGACACATTCTCTTGGCATTCTTGAACCTTCTTCATTTCTGATTCCTCTTTTGCTTTAGTAGGTAGTCCACCTTGATCTTTCAACTTAATTAAATTAGTTTTCTTGGTCTTCACTTCCTTAGGATTACATACCAAGGATTAACTTATTTTTATCACGCTAGGATGTCCATGCTCCTTATTATTTGAGAGCTTGCTTATATAAAATATTGAAATATGACCAAATTGATGACAACTAAAACAAATAAAATCATTCACACCTTTTGCTTGATGAATATTATGAATCTCAACAAACATACCATCTTGTCTCTTAGGTTTATTATACTCAAGTTTAATTGTATTTGGTCTCCATACATAGGTTGATATTTTCCTGTATATTTTGGGGAAAAATATAGCAATATGTCCCATGCCATGAAAATTATAGTAGACTATATTATCCATACCTATAGCTAACCAAATACTCTTCTTTCTATAGTTTCTTTCCTTATGAGCAAACCTATGACAAGAAAAAAAATGGCCATTAAAATATCTTTTATACCTCATGGCACTTGGTTTCCTATTGGATATTTTCTCTTTTATCTTGGTTCTTACATCCTTTTTGTATTGAAATGACATCTCTTTCTCTTTCTCAATCTTGTTTACCTTGATTACAAATTTCTTATGCTCATCCTTCAATGAATATATCTTGGTTTTCAATTGAATTCTCTCATCCTCTTTAGCTATCATACTTGAACTTATAGCCTCTAACTAAATTCTAAGATCTTGAATGGTCTCCTTATCCATCTTAGCTTCTTTACCCATGTCATCCTTCAATCTACATGCTTTCTCTTAAATAATCCTTATAGAATCAAGATTGGATTTCAAATCATCATGCCCACCTTAATTTGAACTCAACTTGGCATTAGTATTTTCTAACTGAGTCTTGATATATCTGCATTCTTCCTCTTTTGAACTCAAATTAGTCTTTGTAACTCTTATTTGATTCTAAAGAATGCAGATCTTCTCTTTATCATATTTTGATATTGAACTTGCCTTTAAGGATTCTAGCTCCTTATTGAGATTGATGCACTCATCTACAATATCCTTAAAGTTTGAGGTCATGATCTTATTCCAAGATTCTTCTTGATCATAATCTCTCATCTTACCACTATACTTTTCACTAACTACCTTGAGATGATTGCACTTTTATTCACTTAATTTTAGACATGCATATTTAACCTCCACTCGAGCCTTCAACTCTTGATTCTTTTTCTTCAATTACTTAGTCATATTTTAACTTAGATCACCTTCAAGTCTTTAAAATTATAAATAAGGTCTCGCTCTGATACCAATTTTTAGAGGTATAATCATTGAGAGAGTGGGGTGAATCAATGATGCTAGATAGTCTAATTCAATTCCCAACTCTTAAACATTTAGCATACATTAACTTGATCAAGAAACATAAACATGAAAGCACATACATCCAAAGCATACATAATAGCATACATCACATGAACACATCACATATGTGGAAAAACCTCTTAGGGGATGAAACCCAATGAGCCTTGTAAGATGGACTACAATACTATAGAACAAGATCCAATATTTAGACCAACACCCATTGATTAAGGAACACCCATCCCTTACTTTAGTGAGACACCCATCCCACAGGGAAAAATTAACCCCCTAGACAACTAAACACCCACTCAACTATTTTTATCTGATGTCTTCTACACCTGATGATGGAATTCTCCTACTTGCACTCTTGCCCTTTTACAAACTTGCACACTCAAGCAATGCATCTAGAACACCCTTTTGGATCACTCTTCACTTATAAGCACATACACAATCATAAAACCTACAACAACTCTATCACAATATCAACAACATGACTTATAGGTCATGCACACACTTCTCAATTTGCTCGGCTCTTGAATCTATCCACTAAGCATACTCACTCAATCAACCTATAGAGAATACTTACTCAATATGCCTCTTCTAGGTTTATTAGGTTCAATGACATATATGTTCATATTTATCAACTTGATTACATAAAAATGACTGATCCACTTTTCTCTTTAATGGTTCTCACTAACCTGTACCTACACTTTCAAAGGTTCCTTCACTCTGTCACATCTACTCTTCTCTTCACTTACAAATCTAGAAACCATTGCCTTGGTCTCCACTATTTATAGAGTCTTCATGAATATTATCTTCTTGATCATCCATAATAATTTAACTTAAAATTTAATACTTATATCATGCTAAGGCATAGCTAAAATCCATTATCATAGGTTAGCCATAACATCTATGGGTCACATTTAAGTAGCTACACCTTTCAATTATGCCTTAGTAGCCCTTATATCATGGAGGCCTATTCACCCATTTAACACTCCATCAATCAAATTAATAATATAAAAACAATTTCATGTACCTAGGTCCACTCCATATGACCCCTATGACATATTCAGGTGATTGTTTCCACAAAAACACTCTTATGCTAAAGCACAATTTGCTCAAACAAAATTTTGTACACAGTAACACTATGAATGAATGAAAAAAGTCAAATTTTAATATCCATAAATTTGACTATAAAAATAATTAGACCTTATAACTAGATTAAATGGATGTGCCTTGAATTCCTCTACAACTTTGCTTTTTACTACATCAATAAATTCATCCTAGATCAAAAGTTATTGCTCAAAAACTAAGCACTAGTTTTCCCTCATTAATTTGAATATTTGAATTCCAACGATCACTATACAGACACTAAACATAGATAACCTTAACCTAATCTCATGATTCCTAAAAAATATGGACAAATACACACTGTCGATCTCCTCTGAGCAGCTTGATCTTTATCTTGCAAAGCTCATCATTGATCTTAGATTAGAGCTCCTATGATTTTGCCTCTTGGTAACTCTATGTGCCTTCTATACATTTGAATCTTTGAATCAACTTACACCATCAATATTTGTTAGTATATATGCCCATGAACTATTGATATTCTATTAAATCAATGAGATATAGACACTTATCACTAATACATGCAATCTGAGCATCCTTTGATAGTTTGATTAATACGTACCATTAGATCATTACTGAAAAGATCACACACTTTGTTAGATCATTATCCATTCAAATTAAATGCTAACCTTAGATCTTAGATAATGCAAATTTTTCTAAGCATAGGAAGTTAATGATTTTTTCTTGAGAGGCCAACTTTGCACCTTAATAAATTTTGTTATGCTCAACCTCATGACCTAAAATTTAAACCATATGATCTCCTTACATAGGGGAATCCATCAATTTATCAAGATGCTCTTGAAACCTTCACTTATGTGAAATATGACATCATCAAACTACTTACTTAGATTTATCTATCAATATGACTACTTGAACTTATATACTTAATTGACTACTCTGATGAATTTCATTCACTTCCATAAGTACTCTAAGCATTCATAGCATCCCATAGGATCAATGTAACATGTCTATATCAACAATATCATCCATTAATTACCTCATTAAGATAAACACTCTCTAAACCATCAATATGATCACTTTTTCATTTAATACATTAGTATCTCATGATCTCTTTGACATCAATGACAACATAACATCAATGACCATGCTCAAAAAATCAAACCCTCAAATTTGTCAAATAGAGATAAAACATGCATGATCTACAAATAATCCATAATTTTTGAAAAAAAACTAGAAAGATATCTAAAATTCAAGAAAAAATCATATTTTTTTGAGAAAAATAATGAATAAATGAACTGTATGGATTTATCCATAATTCCTAAAAAAAATTACAAACAAATAAGTTTTTTCTAAAAGTTCTCCATTTTTAATGATTTGATAAGCATTCTTAAGGTCTTGAGACCTTCCAAATTCAATGACACAAGTTAGAAGCCCTAAAAATGCATAAAAAAATATTTGACTACAAAAAATGGCTATTGAAGGGTGGCTGTAGTACCATGAAAGAGTTATCAAAACTCTTCAGCTAAGATCTCTCTAATGGCTCATTACCACATCCATTGATGCTTCAACATAAACAAGAGAATAAATCAGTTGAACACAAAATAATTGTTATTCACACAAGAGATCTGAGAAAGATCATAAATCATAAATAATCATATAAAGCATATATATTACAATGAGATCACTTGCTTATATAAGCAAGGTAAGCCAATATACAAGCGAAACTAGGCAATGTGAGACTAAACCCCACATAAGACAAAACTAGGTAAACACAACTACCTAGAGCCTAACAAGCATGAGTAAGATACTCTAACAGAATATTACTCCTATTTATAAAAGGGGGTGACTAAAAATTTATCTATATATATTTATCCTATGTAAATGTATTAACATCACAAAATGGCCATTTTTAAAACTTAATGAAGAACACAAATGGTGGTGGCTTTTATCATGGGGATTATTCCTTATCACTAGGGTTTGAAAGTGGACATGTCTACCTCAATCACAACTTTAGTTTTTACCATTTTGTAATTTTTCCATTTTTTATTTGATTAACTTTATAATATCAAAGTATTTTTATTATAGTTAGAACCCTCTGACATGTGAAAATTTTCTTAGTAATATGTGCTACTGTAAAATTATAAGCAAAGGTTTAAAGTGCTTTTGAGTTTATCAATATAACAAGTGCTAAACCTTACATAGTTTCTATTAATGGCTTCCTTAAGATATTAAACATCTACAAGCCATATCCCTAAGGTTAAATCATACTTTAGGGTGTTCACATATTGACTCCACCATGCATTGGTTTTAGGGGTGTGTAGTCCACACCTTGAACCATCATGAAATTAATTCTATCTAATTATTGAACACATTCCCTAAAAAAGATGAGGTCAATAATGTGTTAAAATTATTTCCATTATAACTATAGAACATGACATATTATAGTTGATGAACTACTCTCATAACATGTGCATTCTGTGTTTAAGTAGTAATATGAACCCTTGGACATCATGGAAGATCATGTAAAAGGGTTCCACCTAGTAGAGAGAAATACTCCAATTAGAATAACGACTATTGATTTTAGAATTGTAATAAGAGTACATATCCTATAGTGAGTAAGGCAAGGGGGTTAGCGAGTATAATAATGAATAGAAAAAAATCCAAATTGGCAAGTCATGTAGTGAGCTCTTTGTGATCTTTATAGAATATAATTCATGAGAACAAATGTAATGTCTGAACATGTTATATTAAAGAATGAAAATGTTAAGTGTGGTTGGGTGCCTATCTATTGGGCATGTAAAAAAATGATGATACAACTTTGTTTGTTCAAAAATCATGAGTTATTGAGTTGTGGATTATAAAGTATGTTATCAGTAAAAATACATAATGCAAATTATTTTATATATATACTCAACTCATTTTTATCCACTACATGAAGCAACCTTAGGATAACGCCAAAATGAGATAATGAAGTTGAAATTATCCTTGAAAAAGTTTGGGATAATTATTTTAAAAGTGCTCACGTGTCTTTGCCTAATTTTTCAGATTTAAATTAAAAAAATAATTAAACATTTATCTCTTTTATTATGTAAATTATTAAAAATATTTCCAATAGTGATTTTTAGAAGATAATAGAGAGTTTAAATAGAGTTTTCATTATTTAATGATTTTATTCAAACATATATACAATGCATACAAATAATGATATTTATATTAATTCAAGGTTCAAATACATATCCATGAGTTTTATTTACAACAAGCATCACTATCCCTCGGTGTCCAGATACATAGGTCCTTGGAGTAGTCACTACAAGGAGGAAAAATAAAATACAAACACATTTTTCCCTAGCTAATAACCATAAAAATTATACTTTGTATCATTGGTTCGGCATGATATGAATGCCCTTTCTCCAATGCCCATTTCTTACCTTGCACTATCAACCCAAGGGATTCCAAATGCCCAATATGTGAGGTCCAATTCTCACAATGTTAGTTTTGTTGGAAATTTTCCTTATTGTACTCATGTTTTATTATGATGTGCTCTTTATGTTCTTGAGACATGAGATGTTTATTATTACATTATTACTAAGACCACAAATTTCATGTTTTTGACTATATTAGTTGTTTACACGAGTATTATTAAGATGTTGGTTATGGATGAATTCACTTTGATTATTAAGATGTATACTACATGATCATAGTAGTTGAGTTAATATTACTTCATCAAGTGATTTGAGATTATGAATATATGGATGTTATCATGTATATATTACTTCATGTGGATGTTTGAGATGTGCTTTGGATGTTTTACATACACATTTTGTATTATTAGAAATCACTTGAGATATTTATATTCAATAAATTCATTTAATTAGGGTAGTTTAATTTTATGTGTGAAATGATTTTTAGGTGACAAGGGAGGTCAAATGAGAAAATTGGGACTATGCCAAGCATAAATGCATCATTGGTTCTAGTTGCATAGTAGGTTTATGACTCCCTTCGAGTAACTTGCAATCATGTTGTTATTATTTAATATAGTCTTATGTTTTTTAAAAGACCTAAAAGGTTTTAGACCATCACGCCATGTTAAGCCTATCTCCCATCAAAAATTTATGGATAACACCATTATTCTAGCTGAGGCTTCTATTAAAGAAGATAAAGTGTTAAATTTTTTTTTGGTTATTTATAAATAGGCTTCAAATCAGAAGGTTAACTTTGATAAAAGCTATGTTTATTTTTTTAATGCTCCTATTACTAGAAAAACTAGAATTGTGAATTTATTAGGATGCAAAAATGAAAGTTTTGACTTTCTCTTACTTTGGCATGCCTCTTTCTGGTAATCATCTCTCAATTTATATGTGGAATCCATAAATTGAGAGATTCCAAAGGAAGCTAGTAGGATGAAAAGGTAAGCTTCTTTCACAGGAAGACAAACATTTTCTAATTAAGAGTGTCTTCCAAAGCCTTTATATATATATCCTTTATGTTTTTAGTCTTATTAAGAAAATTTAAGATAATATTATTAAAATTTAATGAAATTTCATTTGATCTAGAGTTGAACAGAGAAATAGATTCCATCTTGTTGCTTAGAATAAAATTTGTGCACTTAAAAAGTATGGAGGTCTTGGTTTAAGGAATTTTTAGCTAATGAACAAATCTCTTATTTCAAAGTTTGTTTGGATTTTTTTTAAGAAGAATAAAACTTGGGCTAAAATTTTGTGTTTCAAATACTTAGAGATTTGTAATCTAATTTGCATCTTTGTTGAAGATCAATTTGTTTGGGGTTCACATTTTTGGAATTTTTTGATTTCAAATAAAGTTATGTTCTCCAAAGGTTCTAAACGAAAGATTGGTAATGGTCTGAAGGTTGATTTTTGGAAATATTCTTGGGTCATAGATCAACCTCTTAGTCAAACTGATACTTGGTAGCACTTACAAGAGTGTATTTAGAATAAGTATGGATGAAAGGTCCATGAATATTGGAAGGTGGTTGAAGTTGTGAAAATATGGAAAAATTTGAGTTTAGATAACAGTAACTGGGAAGATTATTTGATGATATATAACTTGAATAATTTAAAAAAAAAAATTCATTTACCTCTCAACAATAGAGATGACCAACTTATTTGGAAAGAGTCATTCAATGGCCATTACCAAGTTAAATTGGGTTACTCTCTATTGGATTATAATTTTGGATTCATATTTAATTGGGAGAAAATATGGGACAAATTTTTGATTCCTAGAATTAACTTCTTCCCATGGGTAGCAATCCAAAACAAAATTCTAACAATGGATAATTTACGTAAAAGAGGTTATGTTTTGACTAATAGATGCATCTTATGTGAAAATTATAATGAATCTATCTTCTATGTGATTGTGGTTTGCCCTTATACTTATGAAAATTAGATTTCTATTCTTCTCAAATTCAATGTTATTTGGGTTCACGTAGGTTCTTTGTTGGAAATATGATAGTCATGGGAGTGCCCCTTTCAGAATGATCTACTCAAGAAGTTATGGAAGCTCCCTTTCCCTCATATCATTTGGGGCATTTGGGGAGAGCATAATAATAGGATTTTTAGAGAAAATAAATGTGTCAACAAATTTTCATCCAAAAGGATATTTGATGCCATCCTAGAGAAATATAATATAGAGACTAATAATAAAGGTAAAAATCTACTTCCATTTGAATAAATTCCAACTGTTAATTGGCAAATTGATACTTATAGTCTCGGTAAGACTGATCCTAAAGATGAGATTAGAAAATAACTAAATTTAAACCCCTCCTTTTGTATGGTTAAATCTCAAATTTTATAGGGATTCCAAAGGGAACCCAGGCCTAGCTGGAGGAGGTGGTATTCTAAGAGATCATCAAGGAAATTTTGTGGAAGCTTATATTGGAGATATGGGTATTGATTCCAATCATTGGGAAGAATACATTTATGCTCTATGGGGACTTAAATTACTAAAAAAATTGGGAATGCAATTGCTCATTATAGAGGGAGATTATCTAAATATTTTAAATTATCTATCTAGAAAAATTGCTATTAGCTGGATTATTAAGAAAGTGATAGAGTAAGTTATCTCGATTTTGGACTCCAAGTAATAGGTTCTCATACAACACATTTATCATGAAGGAAACATGATAGTGGATTGGTTTGTAAATAAGGGCGTGGCCTCATTGGGCCAGTCTACTTGGATGGACTTTGAAGATCTTCCTACGGACATTGTCCAAAGGATAAAGGAATTAGGGGACTTCACCAAGTATATTTGGAGGAGATATTGGGACATTATACTTTCATATAGTCTTACTCCTTTATATATAATTTTACCCTTTTTTGGTCTCTTTAAAAAACTTCTAGATTTGACTAATATCCTTCAAATTTTGATTTCTAAAACCAAAGGCAACAAAAAGATAGCTCTGAGGTTCATTAGTTATTTAGCTTATTGGATTTGGGAAAGACTTATTCTCTCCCATTATAGAGTTTTTTTGATCACAATGGGGTTGCCAAATAGGATTGAAACTAAATTTCCTAAAGAAATCAAGAAGAATGAGTTAATTTGGAAGGACTTGCAAGTTGTGGGTTTTGCAATGTTCATGGAAACAATTCAAGGGCATGACAGTCACATTTTGACTCTCTTTGCTAACACATGGGAAGACAAAACACTTAAAATTAATGGGGTCACACTGGAAATCATGAATGAGATGATTGCTCATGTTACAGGCTTAGAAATAGAGGAAACCAAAATCTTCAAATCTAGCAAGGATTATAAAAAAGAGATCTTTCTGGAGGAAAGGAGAAACTTTGGAGACTCTGCATAATGGATTTGATTGTGAATCTTTGCCTAGTCCATTTGGAGAAGTTTCTTTCCATCTAATGCAATACATCACACTAAAAGGTAGATGTAATGTTGTCAGATGGTCCCTATTCATTTTTATAAATTATTTTAGGCATGCTATCCCTTTAAGCCTCCCATTCAACATTCTTCTCTCTTTAGATGTCTCCATCTTGAAATACAAAAATGGAAATTACCTTTTTCTAAGACATGAAGGGATTATTTTATTAATTAAAAATTACTTCAAGGGCATGAATTAGATCATTCTTAGAAGAAAATTATTGAGGATAAACCTGTGGACATTAGGAACATTAATAAGTTTTGGATCAAATATCCTGGTAATGTTCACAACAATCTTGTGGTTAAAGCTTCCAAGAGCCCAGATATTAAAGTTATTAAAGGTTTAGAGGTCCAATCTACTAAGAATTAATATAATATCCAAAATCATCTAAAGAGTGTGGCCAAGGTTCCCAATATGCCCATCAATCCATCATAAAAGAATGGTAAAATAGGTTAGACTATAGGTGACTCTATTTTAGTTGAAGAAGATAGGTCTAGCCAGAGGATGCCAATAAATAAGAGGACCAGGGTAGAACTAGTAATACTTCTCAGCTTAAGATTCCTGAGTCTCAAAAAAGGAAGACTAGAGATGAATCTAAGGATAAAGTTAAAACTTCTTCTGATAAGCATAATCAAGTGTTAAATGATAATTTCAATAATTCAGTGAGTTCTTTGAAAGGTAAGCAAAATGTTGATAAGATAGTAGAAGAACTAGACCTCCAAAAGTCCATCATGCATCGGTTCATGATGGAAATAATAGACCTTAAAGGGAAGGTTAAGTTTTGACATCAATAAAATGATATAATGAACCAAACCAATGCTATTAAGGATGATAACAAACAAATGTAAAGTCTCTAATTTAGGGTTGACATGCTAGAAAATGAGAATGAGAAGCTCAAAAATAATATCAGCTTCCTGGTGAACTGTAGCAAGGCTACCATGAATGAGGGGATTCAAAATGTTGATAATAGTAGAGCTCACTTGGGAGAGTTATTTGATACAAATACCTCTAGTAAAGGAAAAATCAAATAAGTTCAATGCGGTGGTTTCCAAAGAGATCTTGAAAAATAAATGTTGTTACAAATTGATTCAAATCTCAAAAGGATGAAATGTTGCTGGAAGGATCTCTAGAAATTTCAACATAGATTAGGATCCTGTTTCTTTTTCTATAGTGTTTTTGATGTTTTTGAGCTATTTTTGGGCAATTTTTTAGCCGTCTCTAGCCCTATTTTTATTTTCTAAAAACCTTGTTAGTCCTTTGGTTATTTTTTGTTTATACTTTTCCTAGGGTTTGGGGACCCTAGTTTCAAAAAAATACCCCCATTTAACCTTATAAAAAATATAGTCTTGGGTTTTGACCCTCTTCAATCCTCCTATCACTATTCACACACTCTTGACATGGTTAATTACCCTTTTTCAAGACCTCATAAGTCACCTTAACATTAAATCAAATTAAAAAGGTAAATATGTAAACCGCTAAACTTGAATGAGAACTTGGAATCATGTTTTAAAGTGGGTATAACATGTTTTAGAGCTATTTGTATGTGCATTTAAGACCCCTTTGGATCAAGGGATAACTAAATTTTTTTTTGAGCGTTGATCAAGTTATAGGACAACCCATGTGCCCATTTATGACATGTGGAAGTGAGAACATCAATGGGTATGTGAAATTATTGCTTACCTACATAGGTGTGTAAGGTGAGTTAATGTTAGAGAAAAATTCTTGGAGAATGACCAAGGAATGGGAAGGGATAAGTGTCACCTTCCCATAGACCAATGGGTTAGGTTTTTTCTCTATAAGATCATGGAAAACCTTCATTGGAGGATTTTTTTGCTGATTTAAAAAATTAGAGAGTGAAGGAAAACTTGAGGAAGGAAAGGAGGATCTTAAATAAGTAACATGAGAGATTGGATTGGAAATGAGTTTGATTTATTCCAACTATTTATGCTAAGATTTAAGGATTGAACATAAATTAAGAATAATATAATCTCCTACTCTAAATTTAATATAACCTTCGATTGAGCCAAATGAAAGAGACCAAAAACTTACCTCCATTTACCAAACATGTGAATCTCTCTTACATTGATGTATATTTTCTCATGATTGATATATTTGTGGTTTTTCAAGTAATTTTGTGCAAGAATTACATTAGCATGTGCTTACGATTGCTTAATTGCTTGATAACAAATATTTATTTGAATTTTTACTCTCTATGAATGAAGGGATGAAGGACCAATTTTTATTATTTTGGATGGGAGTTTTGATGGTTAGGATTATTCTAAATTTATTTGTAATGTTTTATTTTGGATGGATAAGATTTGGTGCATGAGTCAAATGCCATTAATGAGGAAGTTGAGGATTAATGAATTGGTTGAGGGAGTTGTTTGATTGGTTTGACAAGTTGGTTGAAAAGTTTAATGAGTTGGTTGAATTATTTAATGAGTGGGTTTAATGATTTAATGAATTGGTTGAATGATT
Organism: Torreya grandis; assembly: GCA_037957365.1. Lineage (NCBI taxonomy): Eukaryota > Viridiplantae > Streptophyta > Pinopsida > Cupressales > Taxaceae > Torreya > Torreya grandis. The sequence continues at coordinate 963,139 of JARHVA010003132.1, forward strand.
TGGTTGAGTGGGTTGATGAGTTGGTTAACTGATTGAATTTTTTATTTTTGTTAAATATGTGTGCATAAAATTAATTTTGTGATTAATTAGTTAACTAATTATGGAATGATATTAGTTGGTTTTATATAAGGTTATGGTGATGATTTAATTATTTCATGTGGTGATTTTATGGGTTTGTGACATTAAGAAATATTAACTAGGATTAATGATGAATTAAATTTCAACTAATTGGTGATGAAACTAAGGTGGTAGAATTAGGGTGTCTAAATTTTATTATATTTAAAAGGGCATTGTGAGAAGAAAAATCAATATATTTTAAAATAATAAATAAAAATTATAAGAAGGATGTGTGTGTGTGTGTGTGTGTGTGTGTGTGACCATTCCCTTGGTGGCATAGTTGATAGATATGATGCTTCGTAGAGAGGATATGCAAAGATGAACGATGTAGAGAATCTATAGAAAGGAGAAGAAGTATGAAGTGAAGGAGTTATGGTTAAAATGGGGAAATGTGGGGGTGAATAAATAGGAAGTAAGGGTGAAATCTAGGTCATTCTCACCCATGCCACCTAAGATAATTGAGCTCTAACCCTATGTGAGACATTGATAAAACATGGCCAATATTATTACATATGATCATTAAAATGAGGTGTGAGAGATAATATAAAAACATAGGGAGGTAGTAAACCATTAAGCACCATTTGTGTTTTTTCAATTTAATTTTTTTGTGTGTAATTATTATGATCCACCTTATACTATTTTAAATATGCAGAATATATTATAGATCAAAACAAAATAATAGATATTAGTGGGGAAATATGTCTAAATATTAAATATACATAATAATAAAATAATTCACTTATGGTATGGAAACACCATACAATAATCCTTTAAGAAGGAATAACATGATGATTCCACTTCAAGGGGCACACCTCCAATATCATCTTAAAATAGAAGACTCAACATTGTCTTGATTTATATCCTTTATAATGATATTCATATAATTTATATATACCTATACATAACTAAAAAATGATGGGTAAACTCCTAATACCAAAGTAGGTTGACCATTACACAATGTACTAATTCCATAAGTTACTCATATATCCTAATAAATTGGACCTCTATAACTAACTGAGGGAGATGTGTGCCACATGTTGGAATCTCTATCAACCAATATACATTACTATATCATATACCTAGGCACATAATAGTACTTCCCTCCTTGACATGTTTCATCTATGAAATATAAGAAGAAACCAAATAATGAGTGTGCTTCAAATCATTGCACACATGTGCGATTATCCAACCACTTATATGTGATTTTGGTAGGTGATAATTATCGAAACTTGTTTCCAAATTACACTGTAATACTATTATTCTATTCATTATCATAACTATACCTCCTTGGTGTCCATTCATAATGATTCCTCATTTAATTCCATGTTCCACATTCTGTGACACTACTTTGATTTTATGCTCAATATTACACTAGAATAGTCTAATTCCATACATGACCATAGTAGTTATTCTATGGATTCCATTCATAGTCATATTTGTTTCCCCATTGATTCCATGTACCATAGTTTGTCATGCTATTAATATTATAAACATGATCATAGTAATTCTTCTTTGGATTCCATGCATGGCTAAAGTGAGTGATCCACTTATTTCTTGTTTATAAATAGTGATTTGTGTTATGAAACTCCCTAAAACACCTCATTTATTGTTGCCTCTCATGATGATGTGGGTGTCTATATACTCAACCTTTTATATTACCTCCATCTTTTATTTTGGTAGTACTTGTGTCTCTTGAGTAGATGAAGTGATCTTATTTACTTGTACTATCTCTTCATATATTTGTTTATATAAAACTTCCTTATACTTTTATTCATCATTCAATTCATCCTCACTCTTTACCTTGACATGTCTTTGTTCTTCACCAAGTTTGATATCCTGCAAAGTGACCTTTTTTCTCTTGTACCAAATGTTCATAAACTTATTTTTCACATCAATATTGATTATTCCCAAAGTATCTAACCAAGGATATCTAATAACTATATCCACACCATACATATCTAAAATATAAACATATGAATTCAAAACATATTTGTCCATAGTGAGCTTCAAATCTTCAAAAAATCAAATATTTTTACAATCTACTTGAGCTTCCTTGATATTCTTGCTTTAACATGTTGATGTTGAGCAATATCAATATTTATTAAGTTATACTTGATACTATGGCTTATGGACACAATGACCTTATACCTTTTAATACATGTATGAAACTAAAATATGGAAGCATATTTCGTTGGATCTAAATTTCTTGACCCCTTATCATCCATTTCTTATTCTTACACTTCACAATTCTTTACCTTTCCTTCTGCTTCACCAATATGTTCCTTTTCTTCTTCTTCTTATTATTCTTCTTCTTCACCATATACATTCTCTTCCTCATTTTTTTCTTCCTCTTATTTTTTTTATTATACATCCACATTATAATTTTATTCCTTTTCTTCCACATTATGATCCTCAACCTCTCCTTCTACATCATCTTTAGCTTCCTCCTCCTCATCAATATTCACACCCTTTGGATTTCCTCATTACCACCATAATCATTATTTTATTCCTCTTCTTTCCCACCACCTATTTTACCACCTTTTTATACTTAAAATTCATTTTTAAATTGAGATAGAGTCTTTTGCACATCCTATAAAAACATTTCATCCACTTATTGTAATCTTCATGTAAATCCAAGGGCAAAAAAAACTAGGGTTAATGAAAAAACCCTAAAATTCCAATAAATCATGGCACACTAATCATAACCCCTAATTTTTTTATTGTAGCTTCCATGTAATCACATATAACTTTAGTGATAAAAATTTGGAAAAATTCCAAACATTTCAACCTATAGAGCGAATCTATTAAACATAATAAACTTGTAATAAATCACTCAAATTATCAAAAAATTATTAATTTTTTACTATATCTTAGTTGAATGATGATATGAATTTAGTAAAAAATTCACAAAAAAATTCATTAAATTATGGAAGATATGATGAATTTATTACAAACCTTAAAATATCAATATCTCCCAAAAAAATGATCATCAAAACTCAATTTTTTTCATGTGACTTAAAATATTTTCGAACTCCAAAAAAATTTGTATAAAAATTCACAACATATTGAAAGATACAAGTGATTCTCCAAAATTAGGGTTTTAACTATAATAATTGCTCAAATTGGTGCTTTGATACCACTTGTTATGATCCACACTTATAATATTTTAAATATGTAGAATATAATGTAGATCAACATAATACAAAAAATATTATTAGGCCAATATGCCCAAATATTCAATATACATAGAAAAAAATAATTCACTTATGGTAGGGCAGTACCATATAATATTCATTTAGGAAGGAATAACTCCATGATTCCACTTCAAGGGGGACACCTCCAATATCCTCTTACAATAAAAGACTCAACACTTGATTGCTATCCTTTATAATGATATTCATCTTCTTTATTTATACCTTTATATAACTAATAAAGGATGGGTAACCTCCTAATACCAAAGTACATTGACTATTACTTAATGTACTGATTCCTCAAGTTACTCATTTATCCTAATATATTGGACCCATATAACTAACTTAGAGGGATGTGTACCACATTTCAGCATTTTCATCAACCAATATACACTAATATATCATATCCCTAGGTATATAGTAGTAATTAATGAGGTAAACCATAACAACCCCAATAGGTTTTACTAGAATAAGGTAATTTAAAAAAAAAACATTCACACCAATTCATTTTAAAGATTCTATCACACTGAAACCATAACATAGTGATATTTAAATAAATACATTAGTTTAAGTTAACCATAAGCAATGTTTAGATATAATCTATTTAGCTAATGATCATAAGATCAAGTAAAATTCTGATTATGAAAATGAACATTAAATTTATTTCATAAAATAATATTTTCAAATTTAGCTAGTACTGGTACAATTTTACAACCAACTACTGTAGTGGTTAAATATAAAAAAATAGTATAATTTCAACATAATACATGGTTTAATAATAATTTATAATTGTACAATGCTCCACGAAGCATGTAATCCTCATCAAACTCAAAATATCCATAAGTAATCATTAGTGTAGTCTCTAGTGAAGTACTATTGAGGGGAGGGAGAGCATCATCTGAGTACTTTTTCACACCAACCACAAACCATCAATCCCCCACACAATCTTCCAATAAGGGAATGGCCCTCCATTCATGGATGGGTAGATAATTATGGTGTGAGAATCAAGAGTGACAACTAGAACCCATGTGATGTAAGATAATTATTACATGTAGCATATCTTAAAGAAACCTATTCTAATATGATATCATACAAAACATGAAAACTAAATCAAATAGATGAAATGATAATGTTTGACCATAAACACTACTTTGGCCAAAGTTTTCTTATAGTTATTTAATCTTGAGGATCAATTAATTTCATACACACCACTCAACCTAATTACACCATCTCTGCATATTAGTGACACTAATAAAGTAAGTGGAATCTATCTCACTCACTTGTTTAATGTCATTATTTAATATCCCCTAATGGGATATTTGCTAAATTCTAAATTTTATAACAAGATCACTTCCTAAAGAACCTATGACACTAAAAAATTCTTATTTCTATATTTAGGATCAATAAAAAACATACTAAACATCCACATATAATATTGTAACTCTAATACCTATTGGAATACATTAATAAAGAGCTATATAACATTGATTCAACACCAAGTCCCAAATATAATATTTATTCAAGCCAAGGAGATGATTAAAATGATAACATTAAAGGATAAAATAGAATAACTACTCATAACAAATCTTTCAACATTAGATAACACAACTCATAACATACTCTTATAATAATAAATACCACAACTCATAACATTCTCCTTAAAACAAATAATAACACAAATCTGAAACATACTTTTTAAGATCCAATGTGGTTCCTAAGTGAAACCACCATTAACCAACTAGGGAGGATCTTACACCGATGAGATGAGCTATCTTTTGAGGGTTTTCTTCCTCCAAGATTATACACTCCAAGGGTTTTCATCCTAAGAGAAAAAGAAACTAAACACAATGTTCAAGCTTACAAAAGAGGGGGGTTATTATTTTCAAATATGATTTAATGGGGAGAGCTCCTACTTATATAATTTACAAGGATAAGAGAGGAGATGAGAGAGAATATTCATGTGGAGTAAAAATGTACCACCCTTCATGTTAAACATAGTGTTCACATGTGAATTACTTGTTTTGATATCCAAGTAAGTCAAAAAAGAGAGCATCAAGAGGGACAAGATTAACCACTCCATGTGACTCTAACTTTGGTGCCCTAAATTCACACATGTGATCAATATTGGGATGATTATTCTCATATGAAAATTGGTCAAAATTGGATCACATGATTAATCCCTCTTTTGTCTTTGTCTCCCACTTTCCATATGACCTCAAAAATGGTGTCCCACTTTTACATGTGAGCCAAATATACAATAGCATAGTCATATCATCTTATTCCATGCACTTATAAGCTTCTAAAACTAATTTTTGACTTCTTCCCACACTCCAAATCATGAAGATACCTAAGGAATGTGCTGAAACTATTCACCCTTATCATCATTCAAGCATGTGAATCATAAAAGATAAGAGACCTATCCTTTAGTGAAAGGTATACCCTACTCTTTCAAATCAGCCTTTTCTCCATGACACATCAATTCAATTCCATTTCATCACTATGCCACATCATCATACACAATCACTATGAATATTAACCATTAATAGTACCCGTGAATAGTGTTCTCATTCCTGAACTAATGTAGTGTATGAGCTCTGAAGATCCCCTAAACTTAATTCCACTAACTAAATTCCTTTATAAAAATGCTAGAATTATCCAATATATTTGGAACTTCTAAAAATGTTATAAGGCTATAAAAAAGGGACATTAAAGTCTTCCCCCCAAGATTTCTTGTCCTCAAACAATCATAACTCAAGCTCCAATTGATCCTGGGTAGAACCCAATGAAGTTCCCAGATCCCAGATCAATCTTGGAGGTTTGCACATTTTCTTGTTTATCATGCTATGATGCATGACACTTGCAAATGGAATCTTCTAAAATTGGCCAACCAAAAGTGCAAAAATCTTCTACAAGCATGTAGAAAATTATCTTGTCATCAACTTTACTCTTATATGATTTTGCTACACCACTCTGGTAAATACTAACAAACTAAAATTATTATCTATTTCCACCTCTAGAGCCTCTGACTGATGGCCATCATCATGTGGAAAACTACTATCATATACTAAACCTATAACGTCCTCAACAAAATCATCTTTCCTATCATGCAAATATGAATTTATTTTCTTACCCATGGTTATGATGAAATATTTAGAGCTAATAGATTCCATTCTCTTATCTCTAATTTGATGAGGTAGAGGGTGAGGAATGCCCTTTAATGTTACTTCCTTTTTGTGCTAAAAATTTAACTCCATGGTCTGATAGTTTTGAGACATTTCACCTAATAATATAACCACTAAACTTCAAGTGCTATATCAGTCTTACCTAAACTAAAAACAAAAAAATAATTACAAATTATGTGATCTCTAATGAGGATGTTGAGAATAATGATCTTATTATTACAAAGGGTATAAACCCATCATCCACCATCACATCAAAGCCTTTGAATTATTATGCATGTAGATATTTCTTTACCATTAATCCCTCATCAATGAAATTATGAGTAACACCACCATTAATAAGTACTATGAATTTTCACCCACACAAAACTCCTTAGAACCTAAAGGGATTATACCTTGGTGTGACAAAAAGAGAAGAAAGTGTACCTTTATTGGTACCCTTATCCTTGAGATCCAATTATTTATCTTGATCCTTCACCAAATCTATTGGATCTATTGTCTCTTCCTTATTAGAGACCACCTCAACATAATGTATCTTCCCTTTTCCAAGGAATCTATATCCTATAGTCCATGGATCTCTACATTAGAAACACAATTTATTCCTTCTAATCTCTTCCGTGGATTCACCTTCTTTGTTTTTTCTAGATGGTAAGCTCCTCTAAGGTAGAATTTGAGATTTTTCCTTTTGAAGGGTCTTATTTTTCTATCTTACATGTGAATCCTATGAACTATTTTTACCCTTAGGGGCATAAAACTCCATGTTCCTATCTCTCTTAAGAGCATCCTATAAGGTAGGTGGGTTTAATGCTTTCACCCAACCACATAGTGGCTCTTGTAATCCCTCAATAAATAGATAAGATAATCTTCCCTCTAAAACATTAAGAACCATAATTGTAAGCCTCTAAAAGTTAGATATGTAAGTATCTACTAAATCCTTCTATTTTAGTTGAGCTAACTCTATGAAATATTACTCATAATTTACTTTGTCAAATTAAACCATAAATATCTATGCAAAATATACATATGAATTGATAAGACTATGACCTTCTGTAACCATCCCATAGTACCACCACTCATGTGCAACACCTTCAAGATGAAGGGTGGAAAATGTGATATCTTCCTATTCTGCTATTAGATTTAGAGAGAAGTATGTATCTAGTTTTTACAACCATGCTATAGTATTATATTTATCAGATCCATTAAAAGTAGAGAGAGTTATCTTACCTAATGTATGATATAAGTCCCTTGGCTTTGACTAAAATTAGGGCCCTTGCTTTATTATACATTTGGTCTTCCTCATAGTCATATAAACTGTTAATATCATGGATTCACATATCTTGACTAGAAGTGCTTTATACTCTTTATAAAAATGAGAGACTTCTTCCTGGAATGTAGTTTCTTCTTCTAGAAGTAATTTTATCTCTAAATGAGCTTGGGATTTAAGGGTCTATTGATGAACCCAACTCCTAAATTTGAATATTCCTATGTTTGGACTTTGTCCTTTTTGTCTCCTCTAGATGTGCTAGCTTCTCCTTTTTTATAGTTATTTATGGGCTTATTCGACATCAGTTGCATCATCTAGCTAAACATGTCAACAAGGCAAATTTTCCCTCTAGCAAGGTCATTGATAATTTCATTAGTGATAGGATTCTCATAGTATTTATCTCCCATGTTTACTTCTACCCTCTCATCTCCAACAAAAAAATAAATATCTTCTTGTGTATCACCATATTTGATTCTCAAATTATACCTAGTATTACCTTCTCTAATCTACATCACTGAACTCTCAACTGAAGATCTATAAAAAAAATAGTTCCCCAAATAGGCTAGCAAGATCACTATCTCTAATATCACTATAATATCCCCTAATGGAATATTTTCTAAATTCCAAATTTTAAAATAAGATCACTTTATAAATACATTATGACACTATAAAATTCTTATTTCTATACTTATGATCAACAAAAACATACCAGACATCCACATATAATATTGTAACCCTAATACCTATTAGAATACATTCATAAAGAGTTGTATAAAATTGATTCAACACCAAGTCAAAACTTTAATATTTATTCAAGCCAAGGATTTGATTATAATGATAACAATGAAGGATACAATAGAAAAACTACTCATAACAACTCTTACAACATTAGACAACACAACTCATAACATAATCCTAAAATAATAAAGAACATAACTCATAACATTCTCCTTACAATAAATAATAACACAAATTTGAAACATACTTTAGTGAATCTCCAATGTGGTTCCTAAGTATAACCACCATAAACAAGCTAGGGATGATGTTCCACCACTGAAATCATCTATCTTATGAGGGTTTTCATCTTCCAAGATTATACACTCCAAGGGTTTTCATCCTAGGAGAGAAAGAAATTGAACACAAGGTTCAACTTAAACCATGGGGGGGTTTATGATTTTCAAAGATGATTTCACAAAGGATAGAGATATTACTTATATAATTTATAAGGAGAAGAGAGGAGATGAGATAGAATCTTCACATGGAGGAAAAATGCACCACCCTCCATGTCAAACATAGTGTTCACATGTGAAGTTATTATCTTACTATGCAAGTAAGTCAAGAATGAGAGCATCAAGAGGGACAAGATTAGCCACCTCATGTGACTCTAACTTTGGTGTCCCACATTAATAGATGTGAACAATAGTGTGATACTTTTATTCATATATAAAACGGTCAAAAGTGGATCACATAATCAACCCCTCTTTTATCTTGGTCTCCTAATTTTCATGTGACCTCAAAAATGGTCCCCCACTTCCATATATGGGCCAAATATGTAATACTGTAGTCTTTTCATCTTCATTCATGTGCTCATAAACTTTGAAAACTAACTTTTGACTTCTCCTCACACTCCAAATCATGAAGATAGCTTAGGAATGCACCCCAACTATTCAATCTTATCATCATTTAAGCATGTGAATCATAAATGATAAGAAATATGTCCTTTAGTTAAAGGTACACCCCACTCTTGAAATTAGCCTTTTCTCCACACCACATCACTTCAATTCCATCCCATCACTATGCCACCTCACCATACATGGTCATTATGAATAGTAATCATAATAATACCTATGAATAGTAATTTTTGAATAGTGTTCTCATTTCCAAACCAAAGTAGTGTATGAGATTCTGAAGATCCCCTGAACATAATGCCACTACTATGCTTTTAACCTATAGTGCATTTAGGAATATGTGTGGCCAACTTGTGGCTTACACATATTCATATTAACTTATTGCATTTCTCAATGTTCTTAGTATAGTTAGCCTATGGAATAATCCTGACTAAGTAGAGTATGTATAAGAGGTAGTGGTTACTCTTTTATTATCATATTGTGAATTCTATTCTTATTAAATTATTGTGGAGGTTACCCCATTGAAGTGGTTTAGTCATAATATTCAAGTACTATTCTCTTTTGCCAATGGTTGTTGTGTATCTACTTATTTTACTCTTAAATTTTATCTATATCATTCTACTATTGTGAATCATCTAAGTAATTTCCTTATAAGTGGTATCAGAGCATTGATTTGGGCAAGTTTCTGACATAGTATTTTTTTAGGTCTAGCATTTCGAGCACCAAAAGGCCAAAAAAACATAAATTGTGATATGAGAGGATTTAATTGCAATGTGTAAATTATAAGTCATTGGATTCATCTCTGTGAGATGATCATTATAATTTATTCCATCAATACACTTTTCCAGGTTAAAAATTTACACCCTTATGCATAATAGTAGTAGTTAGATTCATCTCGGCAAGATGATCACAATGGTGTATTCCACTGGTACATTTTTTTATGGGTAAAACCCTCTTAGGGTTTTTCAATGACTGATCAAAATTTTCACAAATGTAGGAAAGGGAAATAAACTCCAAAAACTCCTCATAAGGATGACATGGAATATGAAACTTTTGATCCATCTATTTTAGATCTAGTTCAACAACTTAAGTCAGAATTATAAGGCATGGTGAAAAATATGATTTTGATATGGTTTAAGGGGACATTATAGGTTTAATAGGGGACTTAGATAGCAGGAAAGATTAATTATAACAAACATCTAGGTAATTTTCCAACTTGTCAGCTCATCCACTACAAAATAATCCTCCACCACTTCAGTTTGGTTCTCTTACTCTAAACAAAACCAATACCAATTTTGGCCCTAAGTTGATGTTGTCAAAATTGGACCTATGCAATTTATATGGTAATGATCCACTCACTTGGCTCACTCAAATTGAAAATTTATTTTATTTAAATCAAACTCCATGTTTGTAAAAAGTGGTTATGGCCTCTCTCTATCTAGAACCTAAGCCATTCATTTGGTATCATTAGTTGTGTGCTCAAAATAAAAAGAAGGGTGTCCCAATTTCATGGTTAGTATTTTTTGATGAATTAAAACTCCACTATCATAATAATTTTTGTAAAAATTACTTCAGTCAGTTAGTTAAGTTTCACCAAATCGAGACTGTCAAGGACTACATTCATCAATTTTGGAATCTCTCATTACATTTGGTAGAAATCACTAAGGAAAATATGACTAACCTGTTTTTAGGTGGCATAAAAGATAACATCCAATTAGAGTTTCACATGCTTCATCCTGGTACTATATCTGAGGCCATACCAAATACATGCATGGTTGAGGAAAAAGAGCCAATCAGATGTAGACCTTTCAATAATGCTCATGAATGTACCTTTCCACCACCATCATTTCATTAGTATACCAAATTAACAACTCAATAAGTTGAATAAAGGCATGCAAAAGATATGTGTTTTGGACATGATATAAAATGGAGTAAAGGGCATCAATGTGCTAAAAATAAGTTATTTTACATTGACGGTGCTAATGATGAGGAAGATTATGAGGAGGCTTTAGGGGAAGAGTTAGAAGAACCCAAGGATAAATATGAAGATTCTCAACCTAATATTTCTTGTCATGATCTTTAGGTATTATTACTTCTCAAACTCTTAAGGTGGTGGGTTTCTTGAAGAAACAAAAGGTGAATGTGTTAACTAACTCTGGGAGTACACATAACTTCATCAATAGTAAGTTAGCTACTCATTTGAATTATTTCATTTACAAAGCTCTATAATTTTAGGTCATGATTGCAGATGGTGGTATAATTAATTGTTATGAAAAATTTCATAGTATCAAGATTGTTATGGGAGACTATTTGTTAGATTCCCCTATGGTTGTTATTTATATGGGAGGAGCTGGCATTGTTTTGGGAGTACAATGGATCACTAATTTGGGCCTTATTGAGATGAAGTTTTTAGGAATTATTCATGAGGTTTCATTTAGAATGAAGGAATTTTAAATTACAAAGATTATGGGATAAATATATAAAACTATTTAGTTCCCACTAGATGATGCCAATTCTCATAAAAGGTGCAGAAGGTTTTGTAAAACATTTATTTTCCATGGAGGTTCAACCAACTAAGGAGTCTACACATCTAAGTTTTTTTTTGGATGACCATTTTGTTATTTTTTGTGACATGCCAAAAGGACTTCATCCAAGCCATGCACATGATCATGCCATCAGACTCATTTGATGAAGTATACCATGCAATATCAGACCCCACAAGTATCCCTATGCCAAAAAGAGTGAGATTAAAAATATGATACAAGAGATGTTGGAGGCATGAATCATCTGACATAATCAAAGTGAATAGTCCTTAGTAGTGGTCATAGTACAGAAGAAGGACGATAGCTGGAGGATGTGTCTAGACTATAGAGAAATAAAAGAATACACCATCAAGGATAAGTTTTGTATTCTAGTAATTAATGATTTTCTAGATGAATTGCATGGTGCTATTTATTTTACCAAGTTATATCTCATTTTGGATATCGTCAATTTACATCCATAATGAGGACATACCTAAAACAACATTTAAAACTCATGAAGGCCATTATGAATTTATGGTCATGCCTTTTGGCCTCATAAATGCACCATCTACATTTTAAATTTTGATGAATACTATTTGTAGGCCATTTTGAGAAAGCTTGTATTAGTGTTTTTTGATGATATTATCATCTACAATAAAAATTGGGAAGAACATTTGAAGTATGTGAAATAGGTGCTTTTAGTTCTAGAACAACATCAACTTTATGCCAAACCTTACAAATGTGATTTTGGTGTCCAAGAGGTGGAATACTTGGGTCATATTGTTTCACATGAAGGAGTGAAATTTGATCTTAAGAAAATACAAGAAATGATGGAGTGGTAGATTCCTAAGACCCTCAAGAACCTTCATAGATTTTTGGGGCTAACTGGTTACTATCACAAGTTTGTCAAAAATTATGGTAGCATTGTAGCCCCACTCACCTCTTTATTTAACAAAGACTCCTAATGGATTGATTCAACTACTAAGGCATTTGAATATTTTAAAATGGTTATGTGTACAACTCCAATTTTGGCTACTCTTAATTTTTCAAAAATATTTGTTGTGGAGTGTGATGCATTAGGATATGACATGAGGGATGTACTCATGCAATAATGTAGACCACTAGCATTTGGAAATCACCAACCTAAGAGAAAAAATATGCTCAAACCAATATATGCAAAAGAGATGATGGCTATTTTGCATGTAGTGAAGTAATGGAGACCATATCTGATGGGTTGTCACTTTTAGGTAAAGACTAATCATGATAGCCTCAAATATTTTTTAGAAAAACACTTGTCATCTAAAGAACAATAAAAATATGTGACTAAAATGTTAGGATATGACTTTGAAATAGTGTATAATAAAGGAAAAGAGAATGTGGTTGTAGATGCCCTATCTTGGTAGGATGAATCAGTTGAGGCATTGATATGTGCCATGACCATGTGGCAGGCATATTGATTAGAGGAAGCAAGATCAAAATTAGAGAATTATAGTGCTACCAAGAATTTGATTCACAATCTTCATTAGGGTTCTAATGAATCTAAAAATATTACATGGAAGGGGAACACATTATGGTATAAAGAGAGATTATACCTTTATAAACATTCTCTCCTTAAACATAAAATTCTTTAGGAACTTCATACCTCTCCACTTGGAGGACACTTAATATTTTTGAAAACATATCATAGAATCAAGAAAGAATTATTTTGGGAAGGACTTAAAGGGTATGTTTATAAATATGTGGTTGAATGCATTGTATGCCAATAAAATAAAGGTGAAACCATTAAGACCCTAGGTTTTTTACAACCTTTATCCATCCCTAGCCAACATTGGGAAGAGGTTTCCATGGATTTCATTATAGGGTTACCAATTTCTGAAGGTAAAAATGTTATCATGGTAGTTGTGGAGTGACTCACCAAGTATGCTCATTTTTTCTCCTTATTATATCCATTTGTTTCTAGTACATTAGCTTCTACTTTTCTCAATGCAATCATTGTACCATATCACCACTATGCCGCTTCACCATGCATGGGCACTATGAATAGTAATAATGAATATTACCTATGAATACTAATTTGTGAATAGTATTCTCATTCCCAAACCAAAGTAGTGTATGAGCTCCTGCATATCTCCTGAACACAATGCCACTAATTGAATTCTCTTTTAAAAATTCTGGAATTCTCCAAGAAAGTTTAAGCTTCTAAATTTTTTATAAGACTATAAAAAAGGGGACATTACACATTAATACCAAATTGGTTCATATATTTAAAAATATTAAAACCAACAGATTTCATAATGAGTTTTTCCCTACTAGCTACTACATTATGCACTAGTACAAGAAACTCTCAATGATTAACATTTATTTTATCAAATGAAATATATAATAGTGATAAACAACTATTTTTATTTATAGAACAATATAACCAGATTTTAAGACAATCATACCATTTGGGTAAGATTAAACATCATAATCAAGTTATTAAAATTCTTATATGAAAATTTCATTCAATGTCATTTAACCATCTATCATTAATTGTTAGTTCATTCTAAAACCACTTTATTTACATATTCTTAATTATATAAATAAGCTATTCATATACTAGTCAATGAAAGATGACTCAATCTAAAATTCTCAAATACCACATAATTAAAAGTTCTCTGAATTCATTGAGTTCACTTCTAAGTTCAGCCATATTAAGGCAAGTAAACAAAAGCATTTATTCCTCTCTAATAATACATATAATATATTTAATCATCAATCAATATATGTATGAATATACATGGTATAATCTTAATTAGAATAATATCATGTCAATAATTTAAGAGTATCACACATATATAGATGTATATACGAACACATCACTATATTTAATTATTTTCCAATACTCAACAAATATTAACCTTAGTATAACAACTACATTTTATTTTCATAAATCCAACAAACCATGACTTATTATATCAAATGACACATAATCACAACTAGACCCAACCATATATATATAAACATATTTGAATATAAGAATGAATTTATATAATTATACTACTACAGATTATAAGAAACATTCCACGGTCCCTTAAAAAAAGTGGGAATATATAATGGGTTTACACAACGTCATCAATTGATATGTTTTTTTAATCCCTTTTCCCTAATCACACAAAATGGAACTCCATAATACAACTATAAAGAATACTCAATCATCTAACAGTCATGAATTCAAACTTTTTTAGGATTCAAATACAATATAAATTCAATCTTATAAACAAATAGAAGAACCACAACTTATCTAACATATACCTAGACTTAGTATGTATATAAATAGACATATGCATATCAACATGTCATTCACCTCTTAGAATTTCCTTACAATTCAACACATTAAAAATACAACATTAAATGTAATATAAGAACCACAAACCTGAATGTAGTATATATACATAGATATATGCATATCAATAAGTCACTGAATAACTTGTTTAAGACCCATAAATATATTTATATACATATGAATATTTATATAGTTATGGTTATTCCTTTAAATTTTTCATCTCAGTTTAATAAACTCGAGTTGAATAAACTTGACCCAATTTATTCATAAAAACAAGCCAATATATTTGTATGCTAAACAAAATGATTCAATACTATATTTAATATGCTAAGTTTTTATAACAATAGGGTTTACATTTAGAAATAATATATTGAATCAATTTACTCTCAAATTTTTACCCTAGATAACTTAGGTAGGGTTTTCTACCTTTTAAATCTCATCTATTCATGTTTACACAACTCATTCAAAGTTCCTCTATTCCACTAGCCATTATAAACTACATAGAATTTTATACATTAAAACTCAGTTAATTATTTTGGCAATGAAGCCATTTGACTAGGGTTTATAAAGTCATATATTTGGCTTTGTGTATGGTTGAACCCATCCCTAGTGCCAATTATATAACCCTAGTTTTTATACAATTCAAAATAACAGAAAATTAAGATCCAATTCAATTAAAAATTTACTAGATTTATTGATTTAACTCATACAATATAACTTATGAATTTAGCCAACAATCCTTACCTGGTAAAAGTAGTCATAGTTTTTCCAACTGGTAATGCCCTTTCTAAAAATTCTTCTAACCCTTTTGCTTTGTCATTATTTTTCTTCCTTCATCTATCGTGTATCTCCAAGAATATCTTCCCCATATTTTAACCTTATACATGCTATTTTTCTGCTAATAAAACTCCTAATATCTCTGCCAAAACTCTCTATGATTTTAATGAGTTCTATGAAAAAGTCTATGCATGTAAAATAAATTGGTAGAATACTAGGAATGACTTAATGTTTTCCCTTAAAATCCATAACCGAAGTGTTTGTTTTGCATAATGACACGAAGAGTTCAAGTCAAATCTATAAGAACCCTAAATTCATGAACCTTCCTCATTATAATAATAATCATTTAAAAATTATAAATAATAAAATTTACTTACCACCATAATAATATCTAATTCAACTTTAATAAAACCTTAATAACTTAGTAAAATTAATAACCATTAAACACACAAAGCAAAAAAGTACCCATTTTTATTTATAGAAATGTATTTATAAACAAGACAATACTTACCCTAAAATATTATTTTGATGTTTAAAATTGATATTTCCAAAAACATTCACACACAACCCAAAGATAGTATCAAAGACATTCAAGGACCTTAAAGTACATATTATGGAACATAATTACATGTTTAAGTAAGACAACATACATGAATTTCAGTCTTACACATGCAAACACACAACCAAACTTAGAGTATGGTACCCATATGCAAACCAACCATTTTTAAATGCAACAAACATTATAATAACTAAAATTAACTATAAGATATTTAAATCAAATAATGATTAAAAAATAGATTCTATTATTTTTGGTGTGTGCAGGGTTCTCAATTTTCACTCTATCATCCCCTAAACTAACTCAATCTACTCCACCCTCTCTAATGGTGCTCTCCCTCTATAATAATCTAAGGTATGAAATCTACCCTACACCCACCTTGGAATAGAAAATGTAATTAGCTTGAATCAAGATAAAATCCATAATATACTGCTATAATAAACTAAGTAATCACGATCATTATGTACATAACATACAAGTACATCTAACTCAACAAGATAACAATCATGAAAATAAGTGACATATAACTATCCATACATTAGTATGTAAAATCCATCTAAACAAAATAGTATGTAAAATCCATCTAAACAAAATAGTAATTGGCCAATCAATAACCTTAAAATCCATAAATCAATAGGTTATCAAGTCTAGAGAAGAATCAAGATGTAACATCCTTCCCTCCTACATCTAGTAATTAATAAGGTAAAATTGTGCTAAGTGCACATATTATGAGGTAGATTTTACTTTTAGCATTTGTGTTCTTGTAAACAACATTTTTTAATGCAAAAATGGAGTTTATGATTGCATATATGATGTTTAAGTTGACCATTTTGACTTGTGGTCAAAATGGGTCAATCCACCTCTAGTAAATTTTTTTATAGGGGTCTAATATGATGTCATAGGGTGTTTCATAGTATAGTTTATGTCATATCTTATGATTTTAGCCTTGTTCATGGTTTAATTAGGTTTTATATCATTTTGAGTCACTCAGGGGTCATTTTGGGGTCTTATATGAAAGTGGCATGGTTTTCAAGCTGTCCAAGTGTCCTATTTTTCTTCTCAACATCAAAGATTTTATATTCCATATCAATAATGTTAGTCTCATCTAAAAATTATAGGTTATCTAACTGAAAATCAATAAAATAACTAAAAAGTGAGGAGTTTGGCACTTGTATGGCCTATAGGGAAGTGCGACACATGTGACAACTTTTTGAGATGACTCTTCAACTTCCATGGACTCATATCAGTGATTAATTAGCTTTGGAAGTGCTAAAAATGGTCAAAAACCATTTTGCTCCTTCATCACCCTTATAGACATATATAACCAATCTATAGGTTTATGCTTAGTATGACCAATTAGAGAAGTTTTAGACCAAATGATTTTGGGGGGTGATATTAAACTTAGTGAAATTAATTTTTAGAACAATATTTCAAATATTGGTCATATGTTCTTTATGAATCATCCTTTACAAGTTGACTATATTTTTCTACTTGTTAAACCCCATACCCTATAGGTTTCCTTCTCATGTGGATAGGTCTATATAATCCAAATAATGATATTGATTATAGAGGATGTTAAATCCTTCCTATAATTTATCCCATGCCTATATTTATGTTTGGAAAGGTTTTCATGGATCAAACAACTCAAGTTTCATAGAGGTGTCATCATGTGAGATCTTAGTCAAGTTTCACCACTTACAGAATGTTTATTTATCTACAAAGGATTTAGAGGATGTTAACAGTTTTTTTTCATGTTTTAAATGACATTTTTGTTTCCTTTCATTCTATCTTACTGTCCAAAATCAATATCATGAAGAAAGCACAATCATATGGAGTACACAATCAACCTTCTACTTATTTCCAACCACAATCATGCCATGTGAAGGTTTTCATAATGCTCATGGATTTTTTTAAAGAGTTCATGATATGTTGAAAACATTATCATAATAGGAACACTCAAGTAAAATCCCTTTAATTGATAAAAGAGGGACTATGATAGTCAACTCAGTCATACAACATATAGATGCACCTATAGGTGCCTACAAGAAGGGAAAACATTGAAATGAGGTGTGAAAGCTTGTTTTAAGCTATAAAACATCATAATATCTAATTTTAATACTTGTAAGAGATATAAATTGGTTATGAAGTCATATTTATTGAGTACATTAATCATTTCATGACTCACTACCTATCTGCAATTCAAAGTGCACATACAGGTGCCTCAAAATATGGATAACATGTCAATATGAAGCATTTGACCTTGTTTTGAAGTTTTCATGGGGTTGAAAAATCCATATGAGGTCTTAAAAGTGACTAGAGTGGATCAAATGACTATACATCATGCATTATTTGAAATATACCTTCACTACCTATGTTATACCATAAAATACACCTATAGGTGGTACTGTAAAGAGATAAGGTGTCATATGGAAGTGTTGAAGCATGTGATGAAACCCTTATTTAAGTCCTAGTGTGTTGTGTAAATCATGATAGACATGTTTGAGATGATATATTGGCAAACATGCCTATAAGGTTGTATCTTTGGATGATGACTATGTTTAGGGATCAAATCCCTAAAACATGAAAAATAGAGCACCTAATAGTTTTGTTGAGATCATATGACAAGGTTATCATGGGTATTAACAAATTTAGATGAATTCACCCTATATCCATATCATAGGATACCAAATTGAAAAAGGGAGTAATTTAGTCATTTGGTTTTATTACTAGAAAGGCCCAAAGATGCACCTTTGACCACTGAAATCATATAGTGACATCTATAAGATTTGAGCCCCAAAGAGATCTCTTCACCCAAGGTTATAAAATTAAACCATGCCTCCATGATTTAATGGTCCTAGTTAGTTTAAAAGAACATTTATGATCTAAAGGTCATTTAAAGATGATGATATGCAGAGTTTTGAGCCTATCTACACCTATAGGTGTCTTCTTCTTTAAAACTACCCACCTATAGCTAAGGGCAAACTCCTAGATCATCCATGGTAAATAATTAAACATGGAAACACCAAAATTAGTTGATTAAATATGATTCCAAATGAAATAGATAATCCCAACGTTATGTGGCACATATTCCAAATGAAATTTGTAGACTAGGAATTTGACTCAAGAGAGGTGTTACTATCTTATTAGTGATAAAAAAAAATCAAATTAAAAAACCAACACACTAACTAACATACATCCCTAGGCCTAGTTACTTGGTTGAGATTAGTTAAAAATACTAGAATGGAAATACAACTAAAACATGAAAGAGAGAAAATCTTTCACCTCCCTTGAATGCTCCAAATTAGCTTGTAGTAGTGGCTTGCTTGGCTTGTGCTCATGAAGTCTTCATCAAAGGAGGCTTTGCTATCTCCTCTTCTCCTTGGCACCTTATGGCTTTGGCTTGGATTGGATCAATATTCAGACATTATAAAACTAATTTGCATGAATCTTTAGAATCAATTTAGAATTATAACTTTGGCATGTAAGAGCTATAAATTCAATAGGCAAGGCCTCTTATTTATAGATTTTTAGAATGGTTTGAGGATCAACCATGACCATCCATCTCCAGATTGAGATGTGTGGCCATGAATACATATAAATATGAAATTCATTATACAAATATCCTCATTAATATTTGGGATAGAGGGGTATTGAATAGGCATGGATGGTCTTAATGAGGCATGAAGGGTCTTAATGAAGTATGGGAGACCCATAATCTTGATATTTTATGCATTTATGGGTTATGGATGCCATGCCATATGATGATGTCATCTAATGATGCAGTTAATAGAAATTAATTTTCAATAAATATTTATTCAAAAGTTTCCATAAAAAATTAATTTACGGCCCTAATTTGGTTTAATTATCCTAAAACATGATTAGTCAACTTTAGTGTAAATTTTGGCTCTTGGTGCAAAAATTGATCAAATTGGTCAAAATGTCTTATTATTGGTCCAAAATTTGACTAGATTAGAATTAGAAGTCAATGTTAGATATGTTAGATCCATTATCCTATTTAGGATGTTACCAACACTAATAACAAAGGCACATGTATTGTGCAAGAGATTTGATAGAAAAAAGCAATCAAGAGCACCCAGGGGCAAAATTGGCATTTTGACTCAAAATGATATGATCAAAGTTAGTTGGCCATAAATTGTATTGCCTCATTTAATGATACTATGGCCAAAATTGGCACTTAAATATATTAATTCTAACTCATTTAATGTATTTTAGTATTTTTAAGCCAAATTGTGTAATTTGGTGGAAATTGGTCAAAAGTCTAGTTGGAGGTTATCAGTGGCCAGTTTTAGGTGTCTACAGTTTGCCCTTATTTGGGAAGATGTTGCAAACTGTAGGCAAAGAAATATATTCTCAAATAATGAGAAAAGGCCTATATGCTAAAAATAAGATGATTAAATTGGAAAGATCCAAATGGTGTTTGGAAAGCCTAGGATGATGCCCCCTGAAGGGAGTGGTCATCACATTTGTTGATGGATGGTCCCTCGAAAAGAAACAAGAATAAAGGTGGAATTAACCCGTGGTTGAGATTAATCCAAATGAGAAAATGCTTACATGCATTGAGTTAAAAAAATATATTGATTTGCCTAAAGGTGGTTATAATCAAGAATAAAAGTCAAAATAATGATTTGCCCATAGGCAGTTATAATCAATAAGAGGACTTGGATTGGCTAAACATGATGGTGCCCCATTTAGGGCTGATTAACAAGCATAACTCAAGGATACAACCTAAAATATAGATTAAATATGAGTAGACATAAAGTGATGAAAGAGATGAGTAGAGGAATGAGACTGATAAATAGAAAATGATTCAGTTGTACCTGCTAATGAGGAGATACTCATCCTTATTAGCAATGATATAAATAGAATGGCCAATGGGTTAATTTGATCAAGGGTGGGATGGAAGGATTTTCCTTGATGCCAAGGAGAAACTTCTATGGCTCCATTTATTATAGACTTGCTTGAAGCTTATTTTTTCTATAGCTTGTGATGGTAAGCATCATGATAGAACACCATGAAGACTTGGCTAAAATATGCATAAGGACTGACTCTTGATCTAATAAACACTCAAAAATAATGCACCAATGATAAAAACCATAATGATAATGTTGACGTATGAATATGGATAGACTCAAGAATAATGTATGTAAGGAATCACCTAATGCATACACATATACTGAGTCAAGGTAATAGTGATGAAAGCAAACAAATAGGCAAGTAGAAAAATAAACAAACAAATAGAAAAACAAACAACTTGAAATAAATAAAAAAATAGAAATCTTGAAAACAAAAGTAAAAGAAAGCATCCTAACAATGAAATTTCCCCAATAGGATGGATTGAGGATAACTGACTAGGATTATATAGGACAATTTTTTTTGGATTTTTGAAATGTTATGAATGTTTTTGGAATTTTGAGGTAACTTAACTCGTTAGAGAATGACAAGATACCTACTCACAAAATGATGAGAATGTTTGGCTTACGTTGCTCACAAAATGATGAGAGCATATGGAAAGGGGGACTGAGGTGACTTCAACATGAATTAAGCATGACCTACATAGCCCCAAATTGACCTCAAGTTATAGTAATTTCATCCACATAAAAGGTAGGGAGAAACTAACTAGGTCCCAACAAGTTCTCAAATCTAGCAAATGGCTAGTCAAATGAAAATAGTGATGGCAAGGTGATACGACAATGCATGATAAATAAGTGTTGCCCCTTGTTTACCCTTAGGCAATTATAATTAAGATACAATAAAATAGGTCAATGATACTAATTTTCCCATAGGTGGTTATAATTAATAGCAAGACTGGTGAGACACTGATTTTCCCATAAGTGATTATAATTAGGCTCACATAAACAAACCTGATACAAGATGGAAAATGAAAGATATCTTGCCAGATCAACTATCACACTACTTTCATAGACTATCAATGTAAACATGAATTTGATTGATTATTAAAATTTGATCAAAATCCTCTCACAAAAGGTGTGAGAAGAACCAAATGAACCAAGATCAAAATATGATTGGGTAGGATGAATAAAAATAGGCTTTGGTCTAGATAGGAATGGAATGATAGGATGGTATGGTTTTGCTAAGGATAATGATGGTTTTTGATAGATTTAAAAAAATGGTAAGAGGGTTTACCCCAAGTACGAAGGTGATTGGTTCTGATATGAAACAATGGTAAAAGGATATATAACAATGTCAATGATAGAGAAATGAAATGGTATGGTACATGTTTTTGGCCTAGGTGTGGGTTTTGATTATGTTATTCCTAATGATGGGAAGATGCTTATCCTAATCAATAAAATATACAAATATAATACTTGATCATGTTAATTTCTGGCCCATACCTCATCAGAATAGCTACTTCATTAATATCTACTTGCATATTTGGATGTTAAGAATGTTTTTCTAATCTTTGTTGGTCGTTAATTCTGATTTCTTCAAATGTCGATACAAGGTATCTTTGTAACCTATACAAAGGAAAGTACAGCCATGGATGGTAAATAAGGATAAATAATGGATGGTAGGTTTGATTGTGAAATGAAATGGTAGATGATAATGGAATGTATAATGGTGGGGAAGTAAATGAAGATTAGGAATTTTAGTCACACATAATGTTGATGATGCTATATTCAACATAATTTTGGTTGTGGTAGGGTTGAAGAATTATTCTCTCAATAGGACCATTAATTTTTGTTGTTATTTGAGCTTGAGAGTATCTATCATCTAATTAGGCTATAGATAGGAATCTATTTTGATTTTGTCTTCATCAAGTAGTGAAGAACTTTTGTGCTTAGCTATTAGTGCCTTAATGAGGTTTTTACTAATGAAGTTGTATTGATTGTCCTATAGCACCTTTGAAAAGGTTTCACTAATGAATATTGGATTTTGACTTTGAGTTTCTTCTAGTGCTTCTAAAAAATTTTCACTAGAAGATGCTGAGTTAAAACTTTGATTGTATCCTAGTGCCTCTGAAAAGGTTTCACTAGGAGAGTGTTCTTATACTAAATGAATGTGGTCTTGTCCTCCTTTCTATTCTTCAAATTCTATGTCTCCATGGATGTAGTTTAATAAAGTGTGATTCTATCGATCCCAATCGACACTTATGGGAGATAGATTATCAATAATATGGCTGTCTTGGTTGATGGTAATGGCATGTGGAATGGTAATGTAATGGGTGTTATCATCATAATCCTTATAGAATATACTAGGAGAACTTGTGTCAATGCTGAAGTACTCATCCTCAAAAACTATAGAAAGATCACAAATATATTCAAATTTATTTTTGAGGTATGCATAACCAATGTTGTAACAACCACAAACATATTTTTCTTCTAAATCTTATTCTAACTCAATGGACTTTGAATCTGATGTTGATTCTGATTTTGATGCTAAATCTAATGTCGATCCAAGAATAAAACCTAACTCTAACTCTGATTCTTCATCTAATGGGTACTTTATTACAATGATGTCTTATTAAATATATGGTATTGGACAAGTAATGACCTTTGATGGAATAATGGGCTCCACAAAGACTAGTTTGTCAAAGTGAGACTCCTCCAAAATAGGAAATACGTTAAGAGACAACTATTTAGGGACTAGTTTATCAAGGGGAGACTCTTAAAAAGTAGGCATATAGTCAAGGTAATGATTTAAATAAAGGTGGTTATGATCATTAAGAAATGATTCAAAAAATATTAGCTCATTAGAGTGAGACTTCTTGACAACTGGTATAAGATCAATAGGCAATTCATCACATGTTGACTTATCAAAAATTGTTGATTCAATAGAAGCATATCAGATTGGTTGGTTCTCTTGCCTTTGGTTTCTAATGAGTTGGAAGATACCAATTTTGAATAGAGATTAGTCTTAAAATGGTTGGATCAATTGAGGTTTGGATGGGATTGGTAATGGAGGAGGAATGGCCTGTAGTTGGATAATGGTAGGGCATTGGGGAGCATGATTACTTGCATGAGCCAGAGGACAAAGTCTTGAGATGGTAATGATAGGGTGGTTTGGAGCTTTATTTCTCACATAAGTCAAAGGATTAGGTCTTGGAATAATGAAAGGGTGTTGTAGAGCCTGGTTGCTCACACAAGCCGAAGGACTAGGTATAGGAATGGTAATGGTATTCATTGGATATTGTAGAGCTTGATAACTCATATAATCCAAAGGAGGGTTAGGGGTAGTCGATGATCAGATAAAAAAAAGATGTCATGGAACTTTATTACTTGCACAAGCTAAAGCATCCAAGTTTTCCTCATAACGATATCATCTCAATCATGAGTTGACTCATAAGCTAGTTTTTGACTATGTTCCATGTACTAATTATTGTAAAGAGGGTATGGATCTGTATCCCAAACAACATTATCTATAGTTGGGTATTCAAATTCCTCCTCACAAGCCTCTTCATGCCAATCAAGGTCTCAATTTGGATTTTGTGGATTTTGACTATGTTCCCCATATGGAATATTATAGGGAGAATAATAAAACTCCTTAGAAAATATTTCTCTGTAGGGGTTCCTAGTGGGATTTTGTGCAACCATTCTATCATAATTTGGATTGTACATGACTCCACCATAATTTTATCTAGATATATCCACATAAATGATGAAATCTTTGAAACAAAATGGCTTAGAGTTCTACAAACTCTAAAAAATTGTTCAAAGGACAAATGGTTCAAACTTGGTCTAACTTGGTTGAAGGGGTGGAGCTGTATCTCCAATATGGTCTAAAAGTGAAGCTATATCTCCAAAATGATTTGTGCTAAGACTTGGTATAAAATATTCTAACATCAAATGTCTAATGTCAAATTTCATATGCATAAAAGGTCAAGCATCTGAATAAAAATTGGCATGTTAAAAGTCTAGGTCAAAGTGTTTTAAACAAGGTCTAAACTAGGAAAGGAGAAAATAGTTGCTAGGTCTTTTGTCCAAATTTAGTTTCAAAATTTAGCATTAAAAAAGACATGTGCTAGGAATTTTGGCCAAATTGCGTCAAAATCTAGACTTGAAACAAAGGTATCATGTGATTTGATTTAATCTAACAAGTTTGGAAATAAATTTGACATAAACCTAACAAATGGAATCAAACATAAACATGATCACTTGGCATAAGGCATGAGGCAAAATTATCTTGAATAAATACCATGTTCTCCCAAATAAAGGTACAAAAATTGATGAGGATAGGCATTGAACAAATAAACCATTAATCATTTTCAAATTTGGTGAATCAATTAACAGAAGTTATGTAACCCAAAAGAAAAAGATCTATGTATCAACCCCATGAATTAAGGCGTAAACATAAATCAATCAATGTTTAAATCCAAAATTAACAAGGTTAATTGAAAACTCAACATTTAAAACAAGTATTTGACCAAATAAGCTAGAAAAAATTGGACAACATGACGACACATAAACAAGGTCCAAATGGCTGATGTGACATGGTTTGAAACAAATGGTTTTTGGCACAATGGTAAATAATTTTTGAAACAAATTGAGTATCCTAACAGCATAATCATTCTAAAATGATGTGATTAATGTTTTAAAGACTCAAAGGGAAAATGGTTTGATATGATTTTGGCAATGTAACACTACCCTCTGCAACTCAAATGACATACACACACAAACAAGTTTAGCAAAAATTTCAAGGCACAAGTGCAGTGTAAAATGGTTAGCATAACACCTCTTTAGACAAAATAATGAAATATAAATTTTTTTATTTTGACATGGCTTATGAATAAATAAATAAGTTTTAATCTCAAAATACACCAAGCACAAATGACCAAAATACACTAAGTATAATTGTCTGAATCCTAGTAAGGGTATGACAATGTGGGGTTGACTAAACTATCGAGATTTCAAATGTTTTTAGGGGAATCAATTGCATAATGACTTTCACATCAAATGATGCAAAATAAAAGCATGGAAATTGGGTGTTCATGACACTTGGCTTGTTGTAAAAAGGTCTAGTCCTTTTTACAACCACTACATCCTACTGTTCACTCAGTGTAGTGTGATGTCCAAATGTAGATACGTCCCATGTATAACTCAAAAGGAGTGGATGAAGTCAATTCTAGGAGATGAAACCTCGGGTCAAAGCTTTCCTAAAGAACTCATGGGAGGTAATGAAGTCCCTCTCACAAGCCAAGTTTGCATGAAATAAAATACTAATAGAAAGACTTTAGGGTCATTTTCAAGGTCACCCAAAATTTGATGAGTTTTTGGGGAGTGATTTAGATGAAATTATTTATAAGCCTTTGACTAGGCTTTTTGTAATAAGGATGGCACTTTTGATTCCAAGGGTTCCCTAAAGGGGACAAATGGAAGATCATACATGCACAAAATTTATCTTTGATAAACAAGTTTCAATTAAACAAATATTGAAAATAAGAATTGATAAGTGTGTTCAATTTTACAACCCAAATGAAACATGTGGTGGTGTTCTTTTGACCCCTTGTCTTAAGTTGTTACTTTGAAAGCATAATTATCAAAGCATTCACTTAAGCATCTAAATTTTTCATTAAACCCAAAAATAAAGTTCCTAATTAATTTAAAAAAAATCAAATCAAGTGTGAAAGGCACTAATTTAGTTTTCTTAGATGACTTTCCATGTAGATCCTGCAAGAAAAATGTTATCACTTTGTTTAGCCTTGAAGCACATTTATCAAATGAGGTAACCTTGAAGGGCAAAATCTATCAATCCAAAGGAAAAATCTCAAGAAAGTAAACATGTTAGATTAGAAAATGTTAGAAAAAATATAAATAAAATATTAAAAACAATAATATTAAATTTATGAATACCGGAAAACAACAAATTAGAAGGCTAAAAATAAAACATAACACATAAAAGCTTACACACAAAACATAAAAACATGCAGTCAGTATTTTTTACATAAATTTTAAAATATAGATTAGTTTACCACAAAATTTTGAGAGGTTATAAATAAATATAGGGATAATGTATATGAAAAATTTTAGGTCCAAAAATTCAATAAAAAAGAGTTATAAACTCTATTCTAACCATTTTTACCTGAAAAATATAAAATAGAAAGTGATAGTCACTAAAAAAGCTATAACTTCTAAAAAATAAAGGATTTTTTTTGTGATTTTTTTTGAGAATATAAATTAAATATTTATATATATGAATAAAAAAATTTAAACAAAAATATTAAATAAATAAAAAGTTATGACTTCGTTATAGGCCATTTTTATTCAAAGTAAAAACAACGGAAAAAAAAAAATCAAAACTATGAAACACAAAAAGGTTTTTGGATTGCGCTCTCATGAAGATCATCCCATTGGGAGTGCCATTATGTAGACTATGAATTTTAATCAAGAGAGGTGTTAGTATATTTTTAGTGACAAAATAAAATGAAATTGAAAAACTAACACACTAGCTAACATACATCTCTAGGCCTAGTTACTTGGTTAAGCTTAGTTAACAATACTAGAATGGAAACACAACTAAAACATGAAAGAGAAAAAATATTTCACCTACTTAAATTATCCAAATTATATTGTAGTAGTGGCATTCTTGGCTTGTGCTCATTAAGTCTTCATCAAAGGAGGCTTGGCTATCTCCTCTTCTCCTTGGCACCTTGTGGCTTTGGCTTGGCTTGGCTCAATATTTGGATATTATAACACTAATTTGCATAAATATTTGCAATAAATTTATAATTATAAATTTGGCATGTGACATCTTAAAATTAAATATGTAAGGCCTCTTATTTATATATTTTTGGAATGGTTTGGAGATCAACCATGACTGTCCATCTCAAGATTGAGATGTGTGACCATGAATAAATCCAAATATGAAATTCTTTCTATAAATATGCCCATTAATATTTGAGATAGAGGGGTATTTAATAGGCATGGATGGTATTAATGAGGCATGGAGGGTCTTAATAAGGTATGGTAAACCCATAATCCTAGTATTTTATGCATTTATGGCTTATGGGTGCCACCCCATATGATGATGTAGTTAATAAAAATAAATTTTCAATAAAGATTTATTCAAAAAGTTCCATAGAAAATTAACTTAAGGCCATAATTTGGTTTAATTAGCCTAAAACATGATTATTTAAATTTAGTGAAAATTTTGGCTCTTGGTGCACAAATTAATCAAATTGGTTAAAATGTCTTGTTATTGGTCCAAAATTTGACTGGATTAGAATTGGAAGTCAATGCCAGATGCATTGGATCCGTTATCCCATTTAGGATGTTACCAACACCAAATAACAAAGGCACATGTATTGTGTAAGATATTTGATATAAAAAGCAATCCAAATCACCTAGGTGTAAAATTGGCATTTTGACTTGAAATGATTTGATCAAAGTTAGCTGGCCATAAATTGCATTACCTTAGTTAATGACACTCTAACCAAAATCGGCACTTGAATATATCAATTTAAACTAATTTAATGAATTTTAGTGTTTTAAATCCAAATTGTGCACTTTGGTGGAAATTGGTCAAAATCCTAGTTGGAATTTATCAGTGGCCAATTTTAGGTGTCTACAAAATCTACACCTACAAGATCTTACTTGTTCTAACACAGTCAACTATAGTTGAATGTAGGTAACAATGGGATGAGGAGTGATGTTATAATGTTGAAATAACCCAATCATGAAATGAATGGGTCAAAATAATTGACAAATGATATTTTAAGGATTAAATAAGTCTCATGCAATGTTTTTAAATCCTAATCCATTCAAGGTCACGTAAAGGTGCCTCTCTCAAATAGGAAACACAGTCAACAACGCTACCAAGCTAAAAATCAAGGCATATGTGGGAGATTGGAGTGATAAATGGAGATTGAAACACACTAATCATGATCATGATAGTCTCATGACACTCTCATGGTAGATTAAATGCATAGAAAGGACTCTAATGATTAACACAGTCTATATCCTAGACCCTGCACATAGTCTCCTCCATCATAGTCTATCTTGGGTATTGAAGGAGTTAGAAGGTATAATGATGTGACCAAAGGTTTTAAATTTTTAAAAATCATATATGTAACTTGGATAATCCCTTCAAACATCTAATTTCTTTGAGGAAATAGGGAAGTACCCTCTATCTTGTCTCAGATAGAGGGTAATTCTTTAGAGTGCAAACCCTATAAGTTTTGAGGAAAAAGATGATCAGGTGAACTAGGATATTATTAGACCTTTAAAAAATGTGTGAAAAATTGCATGACATGTAAATAATAATGAAAAACCTTTCACATAAGGAATAATCTCAATAGGGTGATCTAGACCTTTAAAGATACAAACATGCATATTAGGCATGGTTTAGACCTAAAACCCAAATGGTAGGTTAGTTTAATTTAAAGCCTTAGGTAAGAACTCCAATGTATTAGATAATGTTTTTAAGGACATTTCAGATGTTTCTAAGCTTCTACTAGGTAGAAAAGTCTCCAAGAAAGCTAGTTTTGGCTCAAAAACCACTCAGGCCTGTGTAAAAGGAGGAACTAAGCTCGATAGGGTAAATTGGAATGCTCACATATTATTGGAGAATGTGCATGGATGTCAAAGGATTTTGGGGAAGTTGAAATAGGTTCTAAGCATTAGTTTTGTGGAATTTTTCTACAACTCCAATGTCACATCTTCATGAACAAAGCTTAAGAGTAGAAAGATCTTAAAACCCTACAAAACCCTGGATAAGGACCCGATTGGGAAAACAAGGATGGAAGGCTATAAAAATTAGATGGAATGAACATTAAAGTTATTGAAACTTGTAGGGGACTCTCTAGAGACTCTTCTCATCCACTTGAGGTATTCCCTAGTTATACAAATAGGAAGGAATTTATCTTTTTTTGACTAGTTTTGATGTTTTACAGGTTCTAAGGACTTTCAAGAGATGAAAACAAATTTGGGAGAAGGATAAAGACTTATTATAAATAAATTTAATGATTCATAAAAACTCCTAAGTTTTTTTTAAGCAACTTCATCTTTGCTAGTCAAAATTGGTAAAGTGAGCAAGATAGTGAGAAGGGTGAGAACTTCAAGTGGATGGATTTATAAGGTCTACCTGAGAAATATAAGGAAATATAGGGTCTTTAAAAGTGTAATTAACCCCATTTTATGTATTTTCATGAAAAATAAAATCCAATTTTTAGGCCAATTGTGAGGGGTGAGTGAAAGAGGAGTTTCTTTGATTACAAGTAATGATGGCTCAATTCTAGAAGAATCTAGATGACTAGTAATGCAGCCAATGAATGGTGGAGCATGTATAAAACCACTCCCTCTCAATTAAATGATGAGACCTATCCTTAGTTATTTTTGGGATGTTCTAAAAGGGATAATTGATGAAGTTCATTTTCTTGTGTAGAATGAGGAGTCTTATGCCACATTTCATAAGTTTCATAACTTGGAGGGCAATTTATCCTATTATACCTTGTATGGTATATCTCATAATTCATTATAATTCATATTTAAATCCTCATATTAGCATGAAAAGTGTTCTTATGACTCTTGGACTTCTCTTTTCCCACTTCTCTCTCAAGTTCTATAAGTAGCTACCATTTTGGCCTTTGTAAGATAATACCACACCATGTATTGTGTAGCCTTGTTGGAATGCCATTGTATTTTTAATTTTAACATTAATTCAAGTTTGGTTTTGATTTCATGAAAAATTATTTAATATTTAAAATGATGTATGGTGATGTAAAGTGATAATTCTCTATCATTCCTTCCCTTATCCTTTCATGTTTATATAAGAGTTCCTATTATAAAAAGTCATATAGAGTGTATTCAAGTGTGTTATGCTCCTTTAAAGTTTATTATTATACTTGGAGTGTGAAATTTTCCCTATGGTTCATTTTCCTTGTGTTGATTTATATATTTCACTTCTATATTGAAACACTCATGTTAAAAGCCTTCTAGGACGTAGAAGCTAGTTTGTATGCTTTGATTCTTAGTGAATAGAATATGATGGTCATGTGGAATACATATTAGTGTATCACACCCTTATATTAGGTTCATTTCATTCAAAATCTAACTCTTTTCCCACAAGCAAACACTAGTTAAATGATAAGCATTTCAAGACACATTCAGAGAGCTATCCCTTAAATCTAGAGGTTCATTTCCATTATAGGTACATCCACATAACTAGAAGTGTTCCCATGCTTCATAAATTTGGAAATGGATTGAACACCCTATTCTAGGGTAAAATATTTGGTGATATTATTTATAGCATGCTCGGTGGGAATTTTATCTTCAAGACAACTTGTTAAGGTGAATGTTGGTCTTGACAACATTAGATACAAATTAGCATGCTACTCAGCATTTGGTAACTCTATCAAGGTAAAATATAGTTTAAGGCCATTATTTTGTCATATAATTTCTCTCATAATTCATGGTTGTCACTAGGTCATCATCTAGTAGAGTGTTCACCCATTAATTCACCTATTCAGCCTAAACTTCCTCTAGAAGTTCAATATCCTCATCCTAATCTACCCTTTGAGGACTAAGAGGATTTTGATAGCCAAGGAAGGTGAGAGATTAAAGAGGTTGAATAAATTGATGACCTTGATTAAGATATGGATAAACCTCATTCCTTCTCTACCTTCAATACTAAAAATCCAATTCACCTTCAAACATATGATGCAATTCCTCCTAATGCCACAAAAGGTGTGCCCATATTCAATGGTGAGAGTCATGTTACACCTAGT
The DNA here is from genome assembly GCA_037957365.1 of Torreya grandis. Classification (NCBI taxonomy): domain Eukaryota; kingdom Viridiplantae; phylum Streptophyta; class Pinopsida; order Cupressales; family Taxaceae; genus Torreya; species Torreya grandis. Next base: position 995,398 of record JARHVA010003132.1, read on the forward strand.
GAACACATTAGAGATGTCTCTTAATTTTGTAGCTTCTATACTATCACTCAAGAGAAAATTTACATTAGACTCCTTGCCATGTCCCTTAGAGGGAAGGATATTTATTGGCATAGGACTCTAAATGGTGGATGCATCACATCATGGGATGATTTTGGAGTGTTTTTGACCTCAATATTTGGAATTGAAAGTGATCATGAGTCTCTCATACATCATCTCAATGTGATCAAAAGAGGATACAAAGAAATAATTCATGAATTCAATGAGATGTTTCAAAAAAATTTGTTTAGATTTCCTCCTCCCATGAGGCCACCTCATAGTTTTGTGTTCCTTACCTACTTGAGAGCCATTAGTACTAAAATTTCTATCATGCTTTAATACATGGGTGGTTCCACTCTTCCCAAAGCATATGAACTTGCTATTAAAATTGATAATGTTCACATCTAATCTATAAGGTTTCCTCCTAAGGTGTCTATGCCTCTATTATCTCATACTTCTACTAATACTCCAAATGTGGCACAAATTCCTAATGCCAATACCAAGATTAAGGCTACTCCTAAGAAAGAAAATGTCATGGATCCATATGAAAAAATTCAAATGCTAAGAGCTCAACTTAAGCAAGTTAATATGCAACAAGGTGCCTATAAAAATTAATATCCTTATCAAAAATAATATGGAAGAGGAAAAGGTCAATGGTATCCTAACTTCAACAAGCCTGCCAATGTGTATAATCTTAACTCCATCACCAATACAAGGGAGATGGTACTAGTGTATTGTAATTTAGTACAAAGAGAATATTAGAAATGAGGACAATTAATGGATGATATTTGTTGGGTGAATATTTTGTTACTAATAGAATGGTAAAAAAATGGTACTTTCAACCACAGTGTGATGAGATATAATCTCTCCTCGAGGAAAGGGGAGGCTCCCTTTTTATTGCCAACTAAAAAAACAAGTAATTATTTACACTAATTTTATCAAAGTGGGTGTTATCATATAATTTAATTCTCTTTTTTTAGAATTTATGTTCACTTAAAAAATTTATTCTATTCCTTACAATGTATTATGAAAAAACAAAATTACTTTTTGAAACAATAATGACCGATATTTAGATTAGTTAGACAAAAGAATAACTAGAATAATACTAGAAATGTAACTTGAATGGATAGAACAAATTTCAACCCAAAGTCTTCACCTTACTTATAATAAAGATAAAATCACCAAATAAAACTAACTTTTGGCCTAAAGTCTCCATAGTAAGTCACTTCCAATGATGAACACAAACCCAGTGTCTAAAATGTAGCTCAAAGACTCCAAAATTAGCTTCCTATCACCTTCAATTTTATAGAAAATTTTCACCACATTCCAATAAAAAACACAATAAAATGTAATGGAAAATATGTAATAACATTCCTAATACATCACAAGTTTATTCCAACACAAAGATTGAAAGAACACTTGATTTTCTTATATTTATGTAATTCAAGATTTACAATATGAACACAAAGTTTCAAAAATTGCTTATCAATTTAGTAGCATTCTACTTCTATAGCCCTAGTGATAATACCTTTAAAAATGAACATCCTCCTATATATAGAGAGGATCTATAAACAAAAATAGGAAAAACATATTTACATTGACTTATTCATTGACAGAGTCCAATTTGACTTAAGACTGTGTACTTTTCTTATGTGCAAATTACACCAAACAAAACTACACATGAAAAACTTATAAAATAAAATAAGTGTCCTTAGACACAATAATTTCTTTTTTTTTGTTCTTCTCTAGATATACTTTGTATCTCTTCAAGGTGGATTGGAACTCATTATTGTCTATCCTCGATGTACTTCTAGAGATGGCAAGGACACTTGTGATGGAGTTTTCTAGGTTGATTGGCATGCCTTTGATTTTATCTAATATTCTTTACAATTTATCCCTTATCACTTGGAATTAAACCAACTTATCAATAGAATACAACATGAATGCTCCAATCTCAATTTTTGTTAGAACCAAGGAATTGAATTCTTGAATTATCATTTCAGCAAGAATAATTTCTTGAGAATCATCTTTAGTCTGGCAAGGAAATTCTCCAATTTTATCTATAAATTCTAGCCACTTATTAGTACACATACCTTGGGCTTCTTCAAGATCTTTAATTAAATTCTTTAGAACTTTTTTCTTATTCTTCACTACCTCTTAATATTTTATGAACATTTTCCTACTTGAAATGAACTTTTACTCAACCAAGAGTTCCAGCTTAAACAAGCATAGCTGAGTCCATGTATGCATATATTTTTATTTTAGTTACAAGTCTTGGGTGAGTGTCTCAAGTGTTTTCTAAATTTGCATTTTTAATTCTCAAGTTTTTCAAAAACTTGATGAAAAAATGTAACCATTGAGCATCTTATGTTAACAATCTTTACATCTAAGAACTAACAACCCAACCTTGAGAACCAATCTTTTCTACTTATTAAATTGCATTCTCAGTGGCCTCACTCCCAATAGGTTTTTCTAGATTAGATGATTGTGTGATCTTAAGTATAACTAAAATTAATTGTTCTACTTGTGATTTGAGTTGATTTTTAATTTTCTTGTCCTTGTTGTACCTTTTCATCAAGGATGACATTACTACCTACAAAAACTCCTTTGTACGTTCATGTGTTTACTTCCCAAGATATGTCCATCCAATTGAATATTTAGATGCTTGGATATCTTCAATGTTTCTATCTTATGGAGGTACTACAATCTCATCATACTTGTGACTAGAATAAAAAATTTCCCTTGATATGATTTTGGCATTTTTTTTGGCATTTTTGGTTTTACCAGCACAAGTTAACCAAAATCAAAATCATTAGGTGATACAACTTACTTCTTCCTCTTGGATGTTCAAGACATAAGACAAGGAAGATGAGGAGATGGATATTCTAGTGCATAAGATACCAAGGATTATGATGTTTGGGGAAGAACAATGGTTTGTGAAGTGGGTGGAATGGAAGGTGGGATAAAGGTATCTAGTAATGGAATGGATACTGATGGGATAGTAGTTATGATAGGTGTAGTTGGAGTTGAAATGGTGGAAACTTTGGTTCTAATTGGTGTATTTGATATGGGAGTGGATGGAACTTGAGTTACCAATTTTGAGGATGAAGTAGACATAAACTTATCTATGTCTTGTTGGGTAAAATATAGATTTATAGGTGATTCCATTGATTTAGAAGGACTTAGTAAATTATAAAGGGAATCAAAAACCTGATCTAATGTACCTTGAGAAGGAACTTGAAAAAGTGTGGCACTAGTGTGTGAGGAAGATATGAAAGAATAGGGTGGAGAGGAACTATGGAAACAATTGGTATAATTAGAGTGACAGAAGGAATAGTGGAAAATGCTACCTATGAAGTTTCCACTTGTGAAGTCTCAACTTGAGAAGTCTTTGGTTGAGAAGTTATTGGTTGTGTTGGTACTTAACTTAAAGTAGGATATTTCTCCTTTTTTACTTGAACATTTTTCTCTACATCAACATATTTGCCTTTACTTTTGAACATAAACCTTGATTTATATTTAGAGGTGGAGGCATCTTCATTTTTCTTCATCCTTAGCTCCTCCCAATTTTTAGTAGTGTTTTCATCATATTATTCCTCAAACCCAATTTTGAATGGCTTCAACTTGATATCCTTTACTTATAACCAGGAATTAGTCTTTGCAAGAATAAGTTGAAATTTATCTCTAATAGAAGTAAATTCCTTCACTAACCATTGAATTGGAGGAAGAGGAGTTGAAGCAACTTGATTATTTTTATATGATGGGTCTAATATATTCCCATCATTTATCAATTCCTTAAGAATATTAGCCAGTTTTAAATTAATAATTTGATCTATACAAAGTTGACTGTAGTCAAGTTTTCTCACATCTTCATTAGTTCTACAATCTGCCCAAATGTCTTCAATCCTATGTACATGAGTATAGTTCCCTTTCAGATTTTCCTTCATCATTTTGTAATCAAATTCTTTCTAATCTTGAATATCTTAAGAGTGATCCACTGTATTTTAATTTCCATTGTCTTAGATTTTGGAGTGGTTGAAACTATATATCAACAAATGCTAATTGGAAACTTGAAACCTCATTTATGGGCATTTGATTGCTTCTTATGTACACTCATCATCTACCAGCACATATCCATCAAAATCAACTTGTCACTTGGGTACTTGGGCAACATATAAGGTTGTTCATCAAACCTTTCTACCTTGATGTAGGTGAAGGTTGGGAATTATAGAAAAATGTAACCAACTTATTGACTATTGCCCACACTGCATCTAAAAATCTCTATTTCTTGAGGTCTTAGTGGAAGATATAAATGAACTTGTAAAATAAGGCATCATTAACTCTCCTATAATGTTTTATGCTTTCTTTGAGAGTTAATTATGTGTAGTATTCATGTACAAGAACCTTATTTATCTCACCGATATAGGGTAATCCTAGGAAATATTTCATGCTAGCTACAACATATACAAAATAGGAAGTCATTAATAATTTTAGAGAACAAATCGCCTTAGAGATATGGTGATATATGGCATCACTAATTTGTTTCCCCAAGAATATCCTTTGTTTACCTTTCTTGATGATAAATATGTAGTTATACATCCATTCTTGGAAGATATTTGATGTGGGTAGCCCCTTAAATATACTTATGAGGGTGATTAAATCCCCTACTTCCTCTAAGAAATCACTATGATAAATTTATTTAGGCCATCTCATAATGGAATGTTGAGGAGTTCTGAGCCAGTCAGAAATGATGTGTCATTTTCACTTGTCAGAATTCTTATCATAAAACTTTTGGGTTGAGTTCACAGTTATATCTAAATATTCTTCAATATTAGAGAGATGAAATATTTTATCAAGATATTCCTCTTCAATCCAAATGACCACTTTTACATCTACATTTTTCACTGATCTGGTCTACCTGTCAAAGTGTGTAGCAACTATCAAGATGAACTCTAGATGTTGTGTCGATATGGGGAATGTGGCCACCAAATAAATCTTGCTATTTTGGATAGCCTGCATATATGGTGAAATGGGGTCATTGCATAGCCTCTACAAGAATTAAGCCATGTCAACATGGCCAATCTCTATATCTTTGATATGGTCTACATTTGATTCAACCACATATGTTGGAAACAAACCTTGAAACTTATACTTCATCACTTTCTTGGTAGGATAATATTTTGACATTGATCAAGTGACTACAAAGGGGGACTTTTAATTTTCTAGAGTTAGCATTTTTCATCTATCTTGAAAAAAATGCAAGAGTGAGAAAAATCTACATGTTTACATGGGATATGAACAAATTTATGTAGTTCAGAGAATTTTATCTGAATTGCATAAGGTTTAAAGTCTTTGGGTGTAATTCAAAGAAAATTCTCTAAACTACATGAGACTTAGGTACTTTTTTTTCAAGTGCAGGTCAAAGAATTTTCTCCAACTCTTACTATGCTTGGGTAGGTCTCGGTGTAGGTTGGAGAAACTTCTCTGACCTACACCATAAGAATGGTTAATGTTGGTTTATGTGTAGGTCAGAGAATATTATCCAACTTGTACTAGTTTGAAGTTGGTTTGGTGCACATCAAAAAAAATTCTCCAAAGTGCACCAAAAGAGTTGGCCATGTGTACTTTGAAGAATTTTCTTTGAGGTAAATGGGGAACGGGGGAAAGTACAAGGGTGCACCCCAAAGAATTTTTTTTGAGGTGTATGGCCAAATGAGTTCAAGTGCATCTAAGATAAAAATAATTGAGGTGCACCCTAGGGGTAAGACATGTTTGAGATGATTGAAGGTTTGTAAATAATTTTGAAACCTAACATATGTATGGAAATAGGGTTCTTTGACATAGGCACAGGATTTCAAAAAGCTAAGGAATAATGAGTTCCAAGGACATGAGGTGACGTTACCTTAAATACACAAAATGATGGTTAGACAACCTCAAGGGCATAAGGTGGAAAAAACATGAGGAAAAGGGATGAGGGCATGGTTTTTATAAATAAAAAAATGTGGAGAGAAACCAAAAGTAAACAAAGTAAAGTTTGATGACCTAGGGTTTCATGATTATAATACAAGAATTTGTAAAATATGAAATAAGAAAGGAGATAAAAGAAGAAGCAAAAAAGATGTTGAAAAATCACTTGAGATCTTTTGAGAAGAGACCTAAGGATGATCTGAGGCAAGATAACATAAAAATGGCAAACAAGGAGGTGCACTTCAGCTCAAAAATGGTGAAGAAGGAAAAGTGAGAAGTAATAATAAAAATGAAAATTACCATGGGTCAATATATATAAAAACATGGTAATTAATAGAATTTATTACCTAGTTGGGTGGTGGGTCCAATTTTAGGTGCAGAGAATTTATATGACCCTACATGTGCAGAGGCAAATAACTATTTTGCCCTTGCACCTTAAGGTGCAATTTGGAGAAAATTCTTTGGATTGCACAATTTTGAACTTGGTGTAGTCTAGAGAAATTTATCTAAACTACACGAGATGAAAAACTCCCTTATAAGACTAACTTTTTTTAGGAAAGACAAATGCAATAATGTAGTGATTAGCCTTGATTTACGTGTTTAAATCTCATAGGCTATGAAATGGGTAAGTTTCATAGGGGTTATCCCATAAATTGAGCCTACTTAATTCAAGGATAATAGTTGGCTCTAAATAAGGAATTTATTTTAGGCATTCTTTGAAATGCTTGAAATAAAAATAATCCTCGAACTCTAAGTGCCTTTCTCCATTGGGCCATGGAGTTAGGTGACACACTAGACTAAAAATAAAACAAAAGACTATATAGATATTTAAAAAATGTACAAACTTATCTGGAACCTCAATAAGTGAATAAATTTAGGTGTTATCTATTATAGGGAAATGGTAATGGTGTTCCATCCAGATATGCCAAAAAGAAACTATGTTCTCCACAAATTTGATGAATGAAGAAAGGAACCCTCCACAAAGAATCAAAATTTCCATGAATTCCTTTCAGATATCTTCTCTTGTCCCACAAAAGAACTAGATCCTTGAATTGGAAATCTCATGGCTTGGGCTTCTTTTCAAAAACTTTCTTGACTTGGCTTTGGTTTTCAAAAATTTAGTTCACCACGTTTGTACATTGTTCTTCTAATTCAACAATGTACATAATACACTTGTCTATGAACTTTCAAATATTTCATCTTCAATTGCCTTAGTTAATCTAAGAGCAAACAACTCCAATGTGATAGGTATTTTTGGATTCAATCCATACAAAATTTGAAAAGAGGACATACCAATCACTCACTTGGGAGTGATGCGACCAACCCAAAATGCCTTGTGTCAAGTTATTTGATTTTCCTCTACCAACTTCCTAATGATGGTAACCAAGTTCTTATTACTTGAATCAAATTTACCATTTACTTGAGGGAATTAGACTGAGGTGTGAGATATAATGATCCCATATTCAAAATAAAACTCAATCATCTCTTGGGATGTTGAACATGTAGTATTATCAATTACTATTTTGTTAGGTACTCCAAACCTTGTGATGATGTTTTCCTTGAGGAAGTTGAAAACAACCTCTAAAGTGGAATGTTTCGTTGGAATTGCCTCCACCCACTTGGTGAAATAATTATTATATGTGAGAGTGTAACTATGACCTACACTTGATAATGGGTTCACGATGCTAATGAAGTCAATACCCCATTGCTGAAAAGGTTATTTAATGATTACTAGCTTGAGGGGTAGGCCTACTAATTTGGGTTTCCCCACAAATTATTGACACTTCTCACATTTATGCACCCATGTGTATGCATCCTAAAAAAGTGTTGGCTAGTAGTACCTTGACCAAAAAATATTATTAGTTGTAATCAGAGCTACGAAATGTCCACCACATTCCATGTTGTGAAAATATTCTAATAACTTGCCTTGTTGTGCTTTGTCTACACACTGTAGAAAAATTCCATCAATGTTTTACTTGTAAAAACTGTTATCCCAAAGAATGAAGTTTTTAAATTTAAGCCTAATTTCCTCTTCTCTTTGTAGGACAAATTCTTTAGACATTATCCGTATGTGAGGAAATGAGCAATATCATAGTACCATTCATTCATTGTGATCATGAAAAAGACTATGGACAACTCTTCTTCTATGTCTCTTTCATTATTGGATACCTCTTTTGGTTTGATTTCTGTAATGAGTTAGCACAAACCTTTTCCATGCACTAAATTTGTAGGCTTGATATCCATATCATTCTCTTGGATTTTATCAATCCAATTACCTCTTTTTCTTCCAAATTCTTGCAAAATTAGGATAAACTTGACTATAGAATCTGGTACTAGTGCAATGGCATGATAGTTGAGGATGTAATACTTGAAATGCTTAACCATTTTCACCATAACATAAGCATGTTTCTCCATGGGTGAGTAATTGAGCTCATGATCCTTTAGAGGATAACTCATGAAAGTTATAATATATTTAATCCCTTCTTCATTTGGATGCACCAAGATTGTAGATAGAGTATGCTTAGAAGCATAAATATACATGATGAAATTATTGGTATGTCAAGGCAGAATAAGATGGGAGTAAGTGTAATTGATTCCTTGACTTCATGAAAGGCAGCTCTCCCTCTACATTATAATATAAAATTGATTTCCCTTTCATCATATTAATAATGTGACGTGTCTTTTTAGCAAAATCAAGTATAGATATTGATAAGAAGTTAACCTTCCAAAAGAAGGAATGCAATCCTTTCTTGCTTGAGGGTAAAGTAATATTTAGAATTGACTTGACCTATTTAGGATCAATCTTGATTCCCTCTTTAGACATAATGTGTCTAAGGAGTTTACCTTCAATAACCCCAAAAATGGATTTCTTAGGATTGAGGGATATCCCATGTTCATGACACCTTTGAATCACTTGATGTAAATGGTCATAATGATCTTGATGCTTCTTTGAGAAAATAGTTAAATCATGAAGGTATACCATAATGAACTTACCAAAAATATCCTAGAATGTTAGGTCTATATCCCTCTAAAAGGTGGCACCAATGTTAATCAACCCAAAAGTCATTCTACAATATGCAAAGGTGCCCCATGGAGTAGTGAAGGTCATCTTGTGTTGATATTCATCACATATCTCCACTTTATTGTACCTTGAGAAGCTATCTAACATAGACAACATCTCTGAACCCATCACTATTTGTAGTACTTGATCGATTACTGACAATGGGTAATTATCCTTAAGTGATGATTGATTCAGATTATGAAAGTTAACACATATGTGGATTTATCTATTTTTTTTTCTCACAAAAAAAATTTTACCTATCCACATTAAGTGATGTATAGGAAAGATGATCCTAGCATTTAACATCTTTTGAATTTTAGCAAGGATGGTACTTGATATTTTGGGATTATACTATCATTGTTTCTACTTGTGAGGCTGAGATCAAGGCTTGAGAGGAATATCATGTTGTACTTCTTTGGGTCAAAAATATTTGAAATAAACATATGAATATGATAATACATCAATGAACCACCATAGAAGTGTCACCAAATTCTCTCTTTCCTCTGAGGGGCTGCATTTCCCAATATTTATCATTTTGGGATCATCATCTATTCCTATATTGAATTTTTTTAATTTCTATTGTTAATTGTAATTCAGACTATTGACATTTGATAAATTGATCATGTTTATAAAAGATCCTATCTAGAGATACTAATCCTTTGAGAATCCTATTCCTTTTCATCTATATAATCTCTTCACCAGTTTCTTCATTTACCTCATAAATTGATTCTTGAGGAGTAGAGTCACTCCCCTCAAAGTATAATTCACTAAGATTTTCTACCTTCTCCAAGAAGGTGATTACTTGCTCATCATTATTGAAAAATTGAAAGTTATTAACATTATCAGGAACACTGGGTCAGAAGACCAACTTAATGGTATACTTGTTTCTTTGGAAATCCTTGTAAGGAATTAGAACAGTGGCTGAAATAGATAATGAATATGCCCTATCCTTGTATTCTCTTGGAACTACTGATATATTAAAAGCATCAAAATATTCTATACAATATCAAAATTGATTGTGATAATGCCTTAGCCTTTCATTCTTTGTTTGATACAAATTCTTGACTTGACAAATGACTAACTCAGCATCACCTTGAACATGAATATTTTTAATTAATTTCTTTTGTGAAACTTTAATACCTAACAAAAAGGCTTCATATTCAACAATATTTTTAGTGTTATTAAACTACAACTTGAAATAAAAAAGTAAGATCTTTCTTTTCAGGGATATGAGGACTATCCTAGGTCCAGATCTAGTTGAAAAACAACTATCATTAAATTCTAAAGTCCAAACATCATTTGAAATTTCTACTTTGATAGTCTCAAAATCTAAAATATCTTCTTTTGAAGAGGATAATTCATCTATTTCCTGACCTTTACCTAAAATAACATCTGAAGATACTTTATTTTCATCTATAGTCAAGAAATAAGTACCCATTCTAGAGGTTTCAAAGAGAATCTAGGCTTTTGTATCCTCAATCTTTGTCAAAGTATACTTTGCTTGTTTCTATGGATGAAGTTTTTACATAACACCCTTGACATGTATTCTAGCCTTAGACCAATCCATGCTGATTTCACCACCAACATCCTTGCAAAAGTTACACCCTAACAAAACTCCATATGAAGCGGGAACATTGGCTACAAGAACTACCATCTTTATCTTTTTCTCCAAAGATGTGAAGAATGCAAATTGTCCATCCTTTATTTGTCTTATGAGGGGTACTTTCTTAGTTTCCATTTAAAATCAATGGCCAAAAGTCTTTGTCAAAATTAATCCCAAAGCAGTAGCTACTTTGACTGGCATCACATTGTCAAAGGCACATAAATCAATGATGTAATTACTGAGCTTGTAACCATTAAAAAATAAGGAAATATAGAAAGGCTATATTTTTTAAGAGGATGATGTAGGAGTTACAACCAAGTTATTTTGCTTTGGCTTTGGCTTAGGATCAATAGATGAACTTTTGTTTGAGACTTGATTAGAATTGACCCCCTTGATTTTTACAAATTTAGCCAATATTTTGAATTGGTCAGGGTTAGACTGAAGGTATTTAGCCTCAAACATTTGGATTTTTGTCTTCTGAGCATGCTCTATGTTATCAAAATCTAGATATGGGGCATCTGAGGAAGATAAGGTATTTTCATTTTCAGGTTTTGGATTTTGGGCACTAGGTGTAGACATAGAAGGAGAAGAAGTAGAATGATGAGGTGTACTTGTTTATCCATCACTATATCTTTTGGTTGAACTAGAAAAGGAGTTTCTCTTTTGGAATCATAACCTCATTATGTGGTTCATCCTTGGACTTAGCTTTATCAACCTTCTATTTTTGATTCGGCTGACTTTGAGAGTGGGTGAAGATGACATAAGACTCATCATGTATGTCTTCCTCTTGTTCAGCGTCTTCTTCTTCTTCTTCAAATTTTAGAAACTTAATATCAGAGTCACCAATTTTTCCTTATTCATCTCTTATGAAGGTATTAAAATCATATTATATAACATATTATAGCTCTAAAACATCATCATTTTTAGGTTCTAACTAGTTGACTACTACATTATTTGGCAGTGCCTCCAAAACAACCCTTACTTGTGGTGAAGGAAGCTTATTTTGATTTTGATTCCTCACAAAATTTTTAGAATAATTAGAAGCATTTTGGTATGTTATTATTAGAGTATCCTTGTATGAAGGAAAGTATATACCTTGGGATATTTGCTTCTTGAGTGCTAGCAATTCATTTTTTAGCTTATGCACCATAGGATCCATGGTGCTAGTAGAAGGTGAAGTTGTAGAGGGCTGCACCCTAGGCTTCTTTGAATTATTTCTTACTTTTCATACTAAGATATAATCATCTTCTACTTTAGTGGTTAATATTTTAGCATCATCAAGATTATTTGGGGCCGATATTCATAAAATAAAACTAACCTCTGGCAATTGAGAATTGATGAAGAAGTATTTCAAGTTCTCAGCCATAGGTTGAGCAACCACTGGAATCCTATTCCTCAAATTATTTAACTTTGACATGAACTCACACATAGGCTCATGTGTTTCTTTCTTCATTTATGTAAGTTGAGCCAACAAGGCATGAATATCTTTTGATGGCTTGAATCTTGCCTCAAACTTAGCTTGAAGTGTTGCCCAACTTGTAATGGTTCTTATTGTAAGATGGTAAAACCAATCAACAAAAACACCTTGGAGAATTTATACAAAAAATGTTACAAAAACATCTTCATGTTCCACTCCAAAAACTCCACATGAAATTTAGAATGTAATAATATGTTCATCTAGATGTTGCTTGCCATCACCATAGAACTGGGGGAATTTGTTTTGTGAACCACGAGGTAGTTCGTGAGATGGTGGTGTCAAGTTCAATGGACCAAAAGAAGTTCCCCACAAACTTTGAGTTGCCATTTTGTGTGGATTATACAGAGGAATAAAAAATCTTTTCAAAGGCAAAATAGGCAAGACTCTATGAACATTGGAAGCTTCCCTTGTTATAGGAGATCTTGTATTGGTATGAGGAAAAATTTGTGTACGTTGAAGAGGTGACCATGTACATGCTAGAAAAGGATAAAATTTATGCTCTTGTAATAACTCAAATATAGGATAAATGTGTCCTATTACCTTTATACTATGAGTGTAACTTTGTTTTACCAGATTATGGACTTATTCAGAAAAGAAAAGAGATTAACAACAACAAAACAAAAATAAGCAATAAGGTGTTGGTCCTATTTCAAATAAATGAGTGTAGCCCTTGGTTGCATGTTATTTCCCCAGTGGAGTCACCAAAAAATGTTGGGGGAAGTTACCGATATAATGGTAACAAAATGGTACTTTCAACCACAATGTGATGATATATAATCTCTCTTCAAGGAAAAGGGAGGCTCCCTTTCTATTGCTAAATAAAATAAAAAGCAATTATTTACACTTATTTACACTAATTTTATCAAAGTGGGTGTTATCATATCATTCAATTCTCTTTTTTAAGAATTGATCTTCACTTAAAAAATTTCTTCTATTCCTTACAATATATTAAGAAAATAAAAAATTACTTGATGGAGTGATAATGATAGATATTCAAATTAGTTAGATGAAAGAATAAATAAAATAATACCAATAATGTAATGTGAGTGGATGGAACAAAGTACAACCCAAAGTCTTCACCTTACTTCCAAAAAAGATAAAATCACTATATAAAAATAACTTATGGCCCAAAGTCTCCACATTAAGTCACTTTCAATGATGAACACATAAGAACATTCCCAATACACCACAAGTTTATTCCAACACAAAGATTGAAAGATCACTTGATTTTCTTATATTTATGGAATTCAAGATTTACAATATGAACACAAAGTTTCAAAAATTACTTGTCAATTTAGTAATGTTCCACTTTTATAGCCCTGGGGATCATACCTTTACAAATGGGTATCTTCCTATAGATAGAGAGGACCTATGAACAAAAATAAGAAAAACATAATTACATTGACTTATTCATTGATATAGTCAAATTTGACTTAGGAATGTGTAATTTTCCTACATGAAAATTACACGAAACAAAACTACACATTAAAAAATTATAAAATAAACAAGTGTTCTTAGACATAGGAATTTCTTATTTTTTGTTCTTCTCTAGATATGCTTCGTATCTCTTCAAGGTGGCCTTTAAATCATTGTTGTCTAGCCCTAATTTACTTCTGGAGATGACAAGGACCCTTGTCATGGAGTCTGCTAGGTTGATTGACATGCCTTTGCTTTTATTCGAGATTCTCTACAATTTATCCATTATCACTTGGAATTCAACCAGCTTGTCGATAACATCTAGTGTGAATGATCCAGTCTCAATTTTTGTTTAAACCAAGGAAGTGAACTCTTGAATTATCATTTCAATATGAATAATTTCTTGAGAATCATCTTTAGTCTAGCAAAGAAATTCTCTGATTTTATCTGTAAGGTCTAGGCCCTTATCAATACACATCTCTTGGGATTATTCAAGATCTTTAATTAAATTCTCAAGAATTTCTTTCTTATTCTTCATTGCCTCTTGATATTCTATGAACATTTTCCTACTCAAAATGACATTTTGCTTAACCAAGAGTTCTAGCGTAAACTGGAACAACTAAGTCCATGTATGAATACCTTTTTATATCAACTTCAAGTCTTGGGTGAGTGTCTCAAGTGTTTGCTGAATTTCCATTTCTACTTCACTCAAGTTTTTCAAAAACTCAATGGTAGAACATAACTGTTGAGCACTTTGTGTTAAATAATCTTTCAATCTAGGAACTAACAACCTGACCTTGAAAACCAATATTTTTTGCCTATTGAATTGCATTCTCAGTGGCCTCACTCCCAATAGGTTCTTCTAGCTTAGATGATTATGTGATCTTAAGTAAAATTGAGGTCAATTGTTATACTTGTGCTTTAAGTTGATCCTTAATTTTTTTTCCTTATCATACCTTTCTAGAAAGGATGTGATTGTTGCCTGAAAATCCTCCTTTGCACTTTCATGTGTTTGCTTCCCAAGATCTATTCATCTAATTACATATTTGTAAACTTGGATTTCTTCAATGTTTCTATCTTTTGGAGTCACTACAACCTCAAAATAATTGTGACTAGAATCAAAAATTACCCTTGATATGGTTTTGGACTGTTTTGTTGTTTTTGGTTTTACTAACACAAGTTAACCAAAATCAAAATCATCAGGTGATATAGCTTGCTTCTTCCTCTTGGGTGTTTGGGACATGAGCCAAGGAGGAAGAAGATGTGGATCTTTTGGTGCAGAGGATACCAAGGATTGTGATGTTTGGGGAATATCAATAGTTTGTGAAGTGGGTGGAATGGAAGGTGGGAGGGAGGTTTCTAGTAATGGAATGGATATGGATGGGATAGTAGATATGATTATCTCATTCTCACTCTCTCACAAGTTCTATAATAACTAGCCATTTTGGCATTGTATTGGATGATCCACCTAAGTATGGATAATCCCTACTCATTTGTATACATTTTGATCAATGAAATGACTAAGTGTTACCTCTTAATGAATTTTAATAAGTGTGATCCACTTGAATGATGAATCTTATTTAGTGAAGACTATGGATTCCTAACATGTGGTATCATTCTTCCACCTTATTTGCAATTGGAAAAATTTTCTTGCAAGGCATGTGAGGTGCTTTAAGAGATGTCAAATGTTGATTGATTCAGTATTTTAATTAGTGCCATTCAAGGCCTCTTGTCTATTCCTCCTAGCTTTGCACATCTATCCACAACCTCACAATGTAACATTAATGTGAGAATATGAAGATTGAAGGAGTGTATGTTTTAGTTTGTTTATTGGTCTCAAGTGTAGAATGAAATTGGTTGGAAGTCATACAATTGATTTGGTGTATCACCTAATTATTTTAGATTTTATTTGAGTCTGTCTCTCCCTTTCCGCCCCTCAAAAGTTAGTTGTAGGTTCAATCCTAAGTGGCACATAAAGGGATATAGCCATATCTAGAGACTCACATCATTCCTTAGGCTACCCACAAGCCTAGAGGTGATTATATTGTGCCAATTGGATGAGGAGAGATTTTCATCTCCTCAAAGGGTGCATATCCAAGTGAAAATTGTTTTTGGCATGCCTGGTGGGACTCTTATTCCAAGAGATTGAGAAATTTTTGGTGTTGTCTCTTAACAATCAGGATTTAGAGGCATCTTTATAAGCACCAATGGAAATTCTAAGAACAAATCTATTGGTCAAGTAGTTTAGGTACTCTATTTGAGGTTGTTTCTTATTCTATACACTTATCATGAGAGATTCATGGCTAATTTTGGTGTTGATTTTTGTCTTCAACAAGTTGGTGAAGTATATCCATCTTGTCCCATTCCCTATCAATATGAACATGTCCTTGGTCAATCTTGTCAGTCTCAATATGACCATATTCAGACCTATTATGATTTTGAGCAGTCCTATAATTAGCTTTCCCAAGATTTTGCTTCACCTAGTCCACTTAGTTCCTATCCAGGTCAGTCCATTTCAAGTTTCAAGAAGACTCTAATTGGTTATAAGGACTATATGCTAGATCTTCATACTAACAAAATTTGTGTTCAAGTCATCCCTAGTGATTATATCAAGATTATGAGGTATGATTTAGATCTAGTCAAGAGAGAATGGATGCCCATTGAGAAAGATAACTGGCAAGGTCTTACGGGTGAAATGCTTGATGTTTGTGGTCTAATTTTTCACATAGAAGAGAGGTTGAAATACCATGAACCAACTAGATCTTGTCAGGGCCAATACACTCGATATCAGCCTCCATGTATGTCAAATACACCCATTAAAAATTATAATCCAATCATGATTCAAAATTTCCCAAGTCCTTCAAACATTCTACAAAGTTTCAGTTCTTGGAAGACAATCCAAGAGAGTAGCCAAAGGAAGAGGGACACCATTATGGAATAAGTTAATCTATCTCATAACTAGATTAGATTAAATTTTAAGAGAAGAAGACTAATGTTAGAGGCCCATATTGATAAGGATATTGAGTTGGCAAATTAGAATTTAATGCAACCCATCATGGCAGCAAAAAATGATGTTCCTAAGTGTGACATTTAAGGTTGGAGACAAGATGTTAGGCCCAAAGAAATCCCAAATTTTTGTTGACTAAATTTGACCTAGGTAAAATTGGGTCAACCCATACATTTATAAACTTCTTATAAGTTTATACATGTCTTATGGGGGTCTCATATTATCCTATACATCTTTTTTATCCTTCCCCTAGTCCTTGTTTAAGCTCATCTCTCTTGAAATGGCCTAGTCAACCAAATTCAAAGTTGGTCAACCTTGGTTAAACTCTATAAAAGTTAAAATTTGTGTTTGATATGTCCTAATATGGTCTTTGATATGTTTTAAGGTGTCTTCAAGTCATAAATTGGTAACTCGCTAAGTTTCATATGCAAAAGGGTCATTTGGCCACATTTTTAGCCCATTAAATGACTTGTATAAACTTTCAAGGACGCAAAATTGTCACCAAGATATAGTTTAATGTGGGGAAGGTCAAAGAATATAATAATTGGTCAGATGATGGTCTAATAATTTGTTATGTTTAGAGAAGGGTAGTTTCTCCTTGTTTTTAGGGCCTTTTAGGCACCTGTACAGACTTCTTGAGTTCCCCATTAGCTAAAAATGTGGGTAACATGCATTTTAAGCTACCTAAACTATTTTACATGCATGTTTTTCAAGTAAGATTTCAAAATTTTAGTTTTTTCTCCTATTTCTTCCATTTTCTTCTTGTAAGCCAAGAAGGGTCAGTTTTAAGCACTTGGTATGGGCCATAAAAGTGGAGTTGGGAAGATTGATTTTGGGGAATGAAAGGTATTTGAGTGTAATTAAAATTAATATCAAGAATTTTAATTTTGGTGCTTCCTCCTTCATGAACAATCATTTGGACCTCAGGCAACTTTTTATGCACTTCAATTCATGAGGGGGTCATTATTTGCATTTGTTTCAGATTCCCTTGCTTAAGTTTGATGGATTTGTTTATTTTAGGTGTTTCTCCATGTTTTAAAAGATATATCCATAGTTTATCCATCACCATGCTAGCATAAATATCATCAAATTTTAATAATTCTCTTCTAGGCTTGTTTGGGTTTGCCATTGTCTGCTCTTTTCATCTTAGGTGCCATGAGAGAGATTTTTCATATTGAATATGGTATTTTTAGAATGATATCCAAGTGTTCTTGCTGAATTTTATAATTTTGAGGATTTTAAAATGTCTTTAAGGTGATATGAGGCTTAAATTAAACCCTTTCTTGCTCAAATTCCATGCTTTATATATATTTTCTATCAAAATAGTCACCTTCAGGCTCTTGATGATGTCATTATGGTGTAAGGTGAGATGGACTTGTCTCAGAATTTATTATTTTTCCTTGAAATTTACTTGGAGGTTTGTCAAGGGTCAATATGAGTCCTTTATACACTCATAGTTCATAGTGATCTATGCCCAATTCATTGTCTGCCTTTTAAAACAACTTTCTACAAGTGACTAAGCATGAATTTTAGGTGTGTATGGAAGATGTAAAAGAAACCTCACATTCATTCTTTCACCTCTATCATAATAAGAGTATCAACAGGCTCATAGTAACTTTTAGAAAGCAAATAATGTATATATTCATCTTTGAAGAGAACGACTAAGTTTTCCATGTCCTTTGTCTCTAAAAGGCCTAAACAAAGGCCCCTAAGCTTCTTTGGAATAACATATACCATAATAAAAGGAATTTACAATGATATTTTTTGTTTGGTTTAGAATTAAATACCATATAAAACACCTATGCCAAATTTTGTGCCAAAATATTAAGGGGAGAAGGATGTTTAGGGTCTCAAAGTTGCCCTCAAACACACTAAATTCATTTAGTGTCATCTACAGTTGGAAACTAAAGGAAAGCTTCTTTCAACAAAAATTGAAAGTTAGGGTTTTTTTACATGTGGGAGTGATTCAAAATGATCAAAGTGATAATCATGAGTTAAAATTTCATAATATAAGATGGAATTTGATGTGATGACCTCCTAAGCCTATCCCCTATCTGTACATAGGCCTAGGAAGGGACACCTATAGTAAAGGTTTAAATAGTGAGGTGGAAGGTTGAGGTTTTGAACTTATTTTGAGATTTCAAGGTGAATAAGAATTATAAGGGTGTCTTATGACTCTAGGACCTTCATGAAAAGTTAGAGCATCATCAAGCTAGTTCTAAATATCACCACAACACCTACAACAGGCTTGAAAAAGGGACACCTACAAGCAAAAAGGACTAGAATTGTGAAACAAGTGAGATCATGTACAAGAGGAATATAGTTTATGGTTTATGAAAAAAAATGTCTCTAATTCATCATAAAAACCATGATCAGGGTCTCTTAAGGCCATAATAACCTCAACAAGGGTGTCCCAATCCACCTATAGGTTAGGTAAATAGGGTATATAGGTAGTGAGTCAGAAGTGAGGTTTCCTTTGTACTAGAAGAGAATATATTAGTGGAGTTTGGATTATATAAGTGAAAATTAACCTTAGGGATGAATGAATAATATTATAGACACATTTATCAATGATCAAAACCCCATCTTAACACTTACAAGCCTGTACAGACTGAGATAGGTAGTGAGTTAGAGTGAATGTTTCCAATGATGCCAATGCCAGCCAAGGTAAATTGATGAGTTAAAATTAGTGTGTAATTAAGGTGGAGGTATCACTAAGTTTTTCAAAAAATGATTTTATGACTCAAAATAAAGCCATAAACACCCACCAGAGCCATCAGACAAGGTTATATCAGTCTAGACAGTGTATAGCCTAATCCTATGTTTCAAAAAGCATAGGTGTTTGAGAGACCAAAAGAATTGAATATAGTTTGAATTCATAAAAATATGATCATGAAAGATGAATATTACATTTTTAATGAGCATGTGGAAAAATATAGGTATCTAAACAAGCAAAACTCAGTCCATATTCATCTCTTTGCATAGACTATCTTCTTGAAAGTCTACCTAGAGAATGGAGAAAGTTGGTGGTCTTAAACTTTAATTCATGGGATAAAATTTGGTATAAATTACCATAAAAATATATATAATAGTCTCCAATGTGTTTTTGAGGAGAAGATATGGGAGATGCCCCTATTTTATCTCAGATACGGGGCACTCCCTTCATGTCTGAAGAGATAGTTTTGAGTGAAATATGATGGAACATGGATTAGAATTATTATAGACACCCAAATATGATTTTAATAGATGTTAAAAAATAATATAAACATGAGAAAACAATTATTAATGTTTGGTTACAATAAATTTGGTCTAAATAAAAGGGCCTACAGGTAGGGTAGCTAGGCAACATGCAAGTCTAGTTCTAAATGGAAGGTCACTTCAATTTAAAACATTTTACAAGAAATAAAATGATTTGTTTCATGTATGTATATGTATATTTGAGATTTAAAATCAACGTAATGTAGGTGATTCATCAAATAAAGGTCTCTTAAACCTAAGGTTGCAGACAGACCCTTTGAACAAGGTTTAAGCCTAGTTCTAAAGGGTGACCATTCTTGTTTATAGCTCTTGGTAATATATTAAAATGATTGAGGAATGTGATTTTGATGTTTATATAAGTTTTTAAACATTTTTTTGTAGGAAAACTTTCCAATAAACTATTTTTGGCCTAAAGTGTGTTCAAACCCTACCAAAATGCAAAAAGGAGGTCAAATGCGAACTTCAAATGCTTGGAAATTCCACCAATAATTTCATGGGACCTATAGGTGATTATAAAAGTTAGGTAGGGTCCTTAATAATCCCTTAATGTAATTTTTAAATAATTAAAACATCTATTCTTTATGAACAAATATTAAGAGTCTAGACCACTCCAAATCCCTTAAAAACCCTTGTTAAGGACTTGATGGAAAAGATGAGGAAAATGAGGCATTAAAAGGGGGTATAAAGGCCAATAAAGTGACTTAAAGATGTATAATACTCCCCAAATAACTATCGCATGCCAATTTTTTGTACTACACCTATACAAATGGTGCAAAATAGGGCTTATTTTGATAATTTGTTATGTTTTGTAGGCATGGAGAACTTTCAAGTTATGAAACCAATTTTAGGAGAGATTTTAGGACTTATTATAAGTACTCATGTTCACTTATTAAAATATATTAGCTCTTATGTCTATTTTACATCTCCTTCATTTTAGCTAGTCTAGTGGGTAGATAGTGAAAACTTAGGGAAAAGTGGTGAAACTCAATTAGGGAAGCCTTTTAAGCCTTTTTTGATGAAATTTATGATATGGGATCCATTTAAATATGTAATCAATCCTTTTTAATAGATTATACTAAAGAATTGGGAAGGTTTTAAATGCCAAGTGTGATAGGTGAATGGAGAGAGCTCATTTTGGGATTGTCATGGATGATAATGCATGCCCAAAATAATAGGAGTGATAAAAGGATATCCAAATGCATGTGAGGAAATTTTAGTAACCCATCCAACTCATACCCATCATCAGCCCTAATTATTTTTAGTGATAAGGTAGTTTTGGAAGGCAAATCATGAGGGGCAATTTTTTGTGCAAGGAAAGGAGTTTTTAGACCACTTTGTAGGGATTAGATGATTTGAGATGACACTTATAGCTCATAAAATTGCATGGATTACCACATTTATCAATTACATGCACAAATAACTAATATTTTTAGTTGTGACAAGTTTCTCTATGACTCTTGAGCTCCCCTTCTCTTTCTTTTCTCACATTTTCTATAAATTGAGCCTTTTTGGCTATTGTATGCATCTCTCCACCTTGGTATGGTGAAGCCCCTACCAAAAATTTTCCCATATATTATAAATATATATTTTTACCTCATTTAATATTTCACTAAGTGTACACAATGGATGTTGGTCTTGTGTAAGTGTAGCTTTGTTTACCTTCACATGTTACTCTTCCTAGTACCTTGTGTTTTGTAATCTCTCTTTTTTAGCTCTAAAAGATGTGCTTAATGGAATTGTAGTAGTGAGTAGCCTATCTAATAGTGTGTCTTATAATTCATATTGTCTAAGTCCTCCTATCCTAATCTATTTCCAAGGCCCCATGTTGAAACATTGATGTGAGAAAGAAGGTTGTCATTGAATGAAATGTATGTGCATACTTCTTGGTTCTAAGTGCATGTTAAATGGTGTGAGTAGAGAATATGTTTGGTGTATCACCTCCCATAGATTATATTTTCTTTTAGGTATTCTTATCCCTTTTCATCCCCCCAAGTTTTAGTAGTAGGATTGAACTATAGTGATGCATCAAGGGGAACTAGCCCCTCATCTAGAGATCTACCTCAATTTAGGGACACCCACAACCTTGAGGTGGCTCCATTGTCTCACTTTAATGAGGAAAGACTTATCATCTCCTCATTAGGTTCAATTTCAAGTGACAATAGTTTTTGGCATGCCCAGTGGGACTCTTTTTCCAAGATATTAAGGAGTTTTGGTATTTTCCTCAGGATATTAGCTTTTAGAGGCAATTCCACTAAACACAAATGGTGACTCCAAGTATGAATCTACTGGTAAAGTAGCCCAGGTATTATTATTAATTTTTTTTCTTATTCTACACACTTCTCACAAGTCTCATGGATTATTTTGATGTTTATTTTATCCTAACACAAGTTGATGACATATGTCCTGCTTTGCCTATTCCTCCTTAATATGAGAAAGTACTTGTCAAAAATTGTCATGATCCCTATGTTGCCTATAATCAGTCCTCCACCTTGTGATTCACCTATTCCACCTGGTTCTCCTCCACGTCATCCCATTTCTAGTTTCAAAAAGACTCTTATGGCTACCAAGACTACATGTTTGAGCTTGACACTAGATATGGTTGTGGTCAAGACATCCCTAGTGTTTTTATTAAGAGTGTAAGGAATGCTTTGGAACAAGTAAAAAAGGAGTGGATGCATATGGAGAGGACTAATTGGCCAAATCTCACCTATGATATGCTTGATGATTTTGGCCTAATTTTTGATCTAGAGGAGATATTGAGAGCTCATGAATTAACTTAATCTTGGCATCCTCAATATATCCCACATCAACCCTTGAGTATGTCAACTTTACCCACACAAGATGATAATCCAAGCCTGTTATAAAATGCCCCAACTTCTTTGTCCATTCCCAAAATCTTCCCTTCTTAGACATCCATCCAAGAAAGTATCCAAAGGATGAAGGATACCATGGTTGATTAGGTTGATGTGTTTGAATAATATTGTGAGAAAGGAAGTTTGGGTTTTGAAGATCATCTTGAAAAAGAGATTGAATTAGCCAATCAATTTTTAAGGAAATATATCATGGTAGTAGAAGGTGAACTCTCTAAGCCTAATTTTCCAAGTTGTAATCAAGTTTCCAAGTCTAAGGAAACTTTAAGCTTCCTAAACCTCTAATCATCTCTTCATTATCATCTCAACCCCATGAAAACATATCTGAGCCTACCTTCCCAAGATGGAAATAAGTATTGGTAGCTTGTGAAGAAAATAACAAATCATGTTTAGGTGGAGAAGTTGAAAGGAGAGATAAACTTAGAACCCATAAAATCCATCCCACCCCTCCTTAAGAAGTCATTGAACCCATATTTCCACCTACTCTAACTGGTCAATGTTGCCCTTCTAATGTTGAGGATTTCCTTACTTCCATAGAGCCTTATTTGGCTAAACTTCCTATTTTTGAGAGGCATAATATTAACACTACTATGAAGGAGGATGAGTTTGAGATTTTAGATTGTATTTAAGATAAAGAGTATCTGATTTTTAGTGAGGAGGCATTAGATTGTGAAGATGAGGAAAATGATCTTTCTTGTGTTGAAAAAGATGCCTTGGAAGGTGTTATTTTGAATTCCAAAGAAGAAGAGGGAGGGGTTTCTCTTGTTGTTCCTCTTCATGATGTTGACCAATCAAAGGGTGATCACTTATGGTAGAAATTTGGGGACATATGTAATGAATTTAAAGCCCTCAAGGAGCCTACAAGTCCTTTGGAGCTGATTACAAGCCATGACAAGCAAGAGGTTGTGTCTCAAAAGGAAGATATGTGGCATACCTACATGAAAATGTTCAAAGAGTATGAATAATGTGAAAAGAATCAAATCCTAATAAAATAAGTCTAAGATGTTGGAGAGTAGACATATATTGAAGAACATCATCATTAAGAGAGTCTAACTCATGATGGAACAATCTATGATGATCTTGAGCCTTTTGAGGATGATTCAAAAATTGATCCTAGAGTTACCTATGAAGCTAATCCAATAAACATCAAGGAAAGGTGTGAGTAAGAAACACTTACAAATTGTCATGATACAATGCTTCTTGAAGATATTGTAATAAGTGATAAGAATGATGAGATCCTTCAAGAAGACAAAATTGCAACAAGATATCCCATACATGGATTTGTAAATCTATCATGAGGAGACAAAAGGATAGTAGTATGAAACATGTTTCCAATTTCAAGAGGATTTCATCTACTTTGGAGACCTGTTTGAGATGAATTCATCAAATAACATGTCAAGGAGCAAAAAGAAAACATGAGTCATCTAACATGATTGGCATCCTCATTCATCTAGTGAGGAGGGAGATTAAAGATACTTACCTTTTGATCTAGGAAGGGAGGTATGACTAGGTTATATGTACATAAATTTTTTGTTTTTAGTTGTGTCTTATTTTCTTTAAGTGCTTAGTAGCACAATTATCTTTTTCTTTGTGTGTTTACTTTGATCTTGTTATGTGTTTTCCTTTACTTCATGTGTTTTGAGGTAAACCAACTATTTTTTAGTCAATTCAAGGTATGGTAATATTATTTCCAAGTGATTTTTGACTCCCTTTTCCTAATGGATAGGATAAGGCTACTAGTCCTTAACATAGGCAAACATGTTACCCCTAAAAATTGCCAAAAGTGTTGACCAAGTTTGACCTTTAGTCAAATTCAGTCAACCCATACATTTATAAATTTTTTAGAAGTTTCAAAATGTTGTATGGGGGTCTCATATTGTCATATACATCTTTCTTATCCTTCCCCTAGTCCTTATCTAAAGCTCATCTCTCTTGAAATGGCTTAGTCAACCAAAGTCAAAGTTGGTCAACCTTGGTCAAACTTAGTCAATGTTCCAAATTGTGTTGGATATGTCCTAATATGGTATTTGATATGTTTCAATGTCTCTTCAAGTCATAAATTGGTCACTTTCTAAGTTTCATATGTAAAAGGGTCATTTGGCCATATTTTTAGCCCATTAAATGACTTGTATAGACTTTCAAGGAGGAAAACTTGTCACCAAGTTGTAGTTCAACATGGGAAAGGTTAGAGAATGTCAAGATTGGTCAGATGATAGTCCAATAATTAGTTATTTTTAGAGAAGGGTAGTTTCTCCTTATTTTGAGGGCCTTTTGGGTACTTGTATGGATTTATTGAGTTCACCATCATTAAAAAATGTGGGTAACATGTCTTTTTAGATCCGTATACTCTTTTATATGCATGGTTTTCAATTAAGATGTAAAAAGTTCCATTTTTGATCTTGTTTCTTCCATTTTCTCCTTGAAAGCCAAGAAAGGTTAGTTTCAATCACTTGGTATGGGTCGTACAAGTGGAGTTAGGAAGAGTTGATCCAAAGATCAATTTAGAAAAGGTCTTAAAGCAAATAAAAACCTAAACCATTATATAGATCCTATTGAGACCTTTATAATGGTATGTATAATGTGAAAAATAGAGCTCATATGCTGCTTGTGCAGTTAGTCAAGGTTCTAGTCAAACTTGTCAAAGTAGGTCAAACTATAGAAAATGACCATTATGGAATTATTTGAGAATAGTTCCATGGTGAAGAGCTCATTGTGAGATTTTTGACACAATTTATGATTCATGAAATGGAGACCGTATGCAAAAGATATGGGCAATCAAAGTTATGGTCAAACTTGGTCAATAAGATGATGTGGCAAAAATGTGGACTAGTAAGAATATGACAATCTGTATGAGAAAATAATGGGTTTCAATCAGTTATCTTTGATAGGTGAATATAATCATTGACAGGTGAATGTAGATCATCTTCAAACATAACTAGCATACCTTTTTTGTGGGGTTTAGATAGAACATCTAGTTGGATATCGACAAGTGGTGTGGCTAGAGGTTGACAAGTGGCGAGAGGAGATTGGACCATGTGGTGGGTCCTTAATCCATCATGTGGATTGCCACAAATAATTTACCATTTTCTTGAATGTTCTATGTAAACCCAATAAACAACCCATTTCTACATAATAACCATGTGACCCCATACTAAAACCACATACCATCAAAATCATGTCATGTTTTATCCACAAATTTCCATGCCAAACCCATAAGCCTCCACATTCCAACACATATTTCCATGTCCCCACTAACCACATCCACATTTCCATGAAAAACCATGTCATAATAGTGGACAAAACAAAATGTGGAGAATGTGGCCTAAGACACGAAGACAAAGGGGATGATAAGGCTTAATAAAGCCTTAAGATAAGTCAAAACCCATGAATGTGGGATTAAAACCAATGATTTTGTAAAACAAACACTATGATAAACTGAAAGCCTATAAATAATTATATAGAAACCCAAAACCTACAGATTGGGAATTGAAACGTGATCACCCAACTGAAAGGATAAGGACCAACCACACCATCTATGGGTTTTAAAAACTATATAAAATGGGAAAAATTGTATTTTAATACATGGAAAAGCCAGTAGCCATTGTAAATACTAAGAGCTAGGGAGCTTGCAAATCTGAAGGAGGGTTCTCGGGTCAAAATTAGGAAAAATTCTGAAAAGGGACTTATATTATTTCTTCCTAATGAATAACTTTTTAGTTCATTTTTCATTTCATTAATGTTTGTAAGTATTTTTTAAACATTTTTCTTAATTTATTGGCTAATATTGGATTAGAGATGTAGGCCTTCATGTCGAACTCTATTATCAAATTATTGTTGAATGTTGTGAATTATTTTATTTAAATTCATGTGTTGTAAGTCAAAATTTTAAATTATTTCATAAAGTTATTGTAAAAGCAAAATTTAATTATGTTATCATATTTTTGATTAAATTTTATGGATCAAGTGTGATTTTAGGGAATCAAAGGTATCTGAGTATACTTTAAATCTATATCAAGAAGTTTCATTTTGGTGCTTCCTCCTTAATGAATAATCATTTGGACCTTAGGCAACTTTTTATGTACTTCAATCCATGAGGGGGTCACTATTTGCATTTGTTTTAGATTATCTTGCTTTTGTTTGATGAATTTGTTTATTCCAAGTATTTCTCCATGTTTTCCAAGAGCTCTCCATAGGTTCTCCATCACCATTCTAGCATAAAGATTATCAAATGTCAATAAACCTCTTCTAGGCCTATTTGGGTTTGCCTTTGTCTGCTCTTTTCATCTTAGGTTCCATGAAAGATATTTTTCATGATGAATAAGGTATTTTGAGAATGATATCCAAGTGTTCTTGGTGAATTTTATCAATTTGGGGACTATCAGATGTCTTTGAGGTAAGAAGAGGCTTAAAATAAACCTTTTCTTGCTCAAATTCCATGTTATACCTATATTTTTAAATCAAAATAGTCACCTTCAGGATCTTGATGATGTCATTATGGTGTAAGGGGAGATGGAATTGTTTCAAAATTTATTTTTATTGCTTGAAATGGATTTGGAGGTTTGTTAAGGATCATATGAGTCCTTTCTACACTCATAGTTCATAGTGATCTATGCCCAATTCACTATCTACCTTTCAAAATAACTTTCTATAGGTGACTAAACATGAATTTTAGGTGTGTATGAAAGATGTAAAAGTAACCTCACATTCCTTTTTAATATATATCATAAGAAGAGTCTTAACAGGCTCATAGTAACTCCTAGAAAGCAAATAATGTATATAGTCATCATTAAAGAACATGACTGAGTTTTCTAAGTCCTTTGTCTCTAAAAGGCCTAAACAGAGGTCCCTAAGCTTCTTTAGAATAACATATATTATAAAAAATGGAATTTAAAATGATATTGGTTGTTTTGTTTAGAATTCCCTACCACATACAACACCTATGCCGAATTTGAGGCCAAAATATTAAGGGGATAAGTATATTTAGGGTCTCAAAGTTTCCCTCAAGCACACTAAAATCATTCAGTGTCATCTACAGTTGGAAACTAAACGTAAGATTATTTCAACCAAAATTGAAATTTAGGATTGTTTTACCTGTGGGAGTGATTAAAAATGATCTAAGTGATACTAATGAGTCAAAATTTTATAAGAGAAGATGTAATTTGATGTGATGACCTCCTAAGCCCATCCCTTGTCCATATACAGGCATGGGAAGGGACACTTATAGTAAGGGTTTCAAATTGTGAGGTGATTGTGAGGTGGAAGGTTGAGGTTTTGATATTATTTTGAAATTTAAAGGTGAATAGGAATTATAAGGGTGTCTTGTGAGTCCAAGAACTTCATGAAAAGTTAGATCATTATCAAGCTAGTTCCAAACATCACCACAACACTTATAATAGGCCTGAGAAAGGGACACCTACAAGTAAAAAGGACTAGACTTGTGAAACAAGTGAGATCATGTACAAGAGGAAGATATTTTATGGTTTATGAGAAAACCAATTTATATAATGCATCACAAAAACCATGATTAGGGTCTCCTAATGCCATATTAACCTCAACAATGGTGTCTCAGTCCACCTATAGGTCAGTTAAATAGGGTATATAGGCAGTGAGTCAGAAGTGAGGTTTCCTTTGTAATAGAAGAGACTATATTGGTGGAGTTTGGATTAGATAAGTGAAAATTAACCTCAAGTATGAATGAAAAATATTATGGACACCTTAATCAATGAGAAAAACCCCATCCTGACACTTACATGTATGTACAACTTGAGATAGGTAGTGAGTTGGAGTTAATTTTTCCAATGATGATAATACCAACCAAAGTAAATTAATGAGTTAAAATTAATATGTAATTAAGGTGAAGGTCTCAATACGTGTTTCAAAAATTTATTCTAGGACTCAAAAAAAGGACACAAGCACCCACAGGAGCCATTAGATAGAGCTATATCAGTCTAGATAGTGTATAGCCTAATACTATGTTTCAAAAAGCACATAAGGTGTTTGAGAGACCAAAAGACTAGAATATGGTTTTAATTAATAAAAATACAATCATGTAAGATGAATAGGAAATTTAAAATGAGCATGTGGAAAAATATAGGTATCTAAATAAGTAAAACTCATTCCATATTCATCTTCTTGCACAAACTATCTTCTTGAAAGTCTGCCTGGAGAATGGAGAAAGTTGGTGGTATTAAACTTGAATTCAAGGGATAAAATTTGGTTCAAATTATCATAAAAAACTATAGAATAGTCTCCAATGTTTTTTTTGATGATAATATATGGGAGATGCCCCCTATTTTGTCTCAGATAGGGGGCACTCCCTTCATGTTTAAAGAGATAGTTTTGAGAGAAATATATTGGAACATGGACCAAAAGTACTAGAGAAACCCTAAGATGATTTTAATAGCTGGTAAAAACCTAGAGAAACATGATAAAACAATTAAAAAGGTTGGGATACAAGTAGGTTGGTCTAAACAAGAGGGCCTACAAGCAGGGTAGCTAGGCAACATGCAAGTCTAGCTCTAAATGGAAGGTCACTTTAATTTGAAACATTTAAAAAGGAATATAACACTTTATTTCATTTATGTATAAGTATATTAGAGATTTAAGAGCCATTTAATGTATGAGATTCATCAAATAAATGTCTTTTGAACCTAGGGTTGCAGGTAGACCCTTTGAACAAGTTCTCAGCCTAACTCTAAAGGGTGACCATTATTATTTATAGCTCTTGGTGAGATATAAAAATGATTTAGGAAAGATATTTGGATGTTTATATAATTTTTCCAACCTTTTATTTGTAGGAAAACTCCCCAAGAAACTATTTCTTGCCTAAAGTGTGCTCAAACCCTACCAGAATGCAAAAAAGGAGCTCGAATGCCAACTTCAAATGTTTGTAACTTCCAAATTTTTTTTAATGGGACCTGGAGGTTATTAAAAAAGTTATGGAGGGTACCTATGAATCCATAAATGGAATTTTTAAAGGATTCTAATGTCTTTTCTTTATAAACAAATGTTAAGAGTCCAGACCACTCCAAAACCCTTGAAAAACCTCCTTAAGGATCCAATGGAAAAGATGAGGAAAATGAGGAATTTAAATGAGGTGGAAATGCCATGAAAGTGACTTAAAGATGTATAGGAATAAATAGATACCAAACCCATGATAATTTTTTGTACTACATCTATACAGATGGTGCAAAACATGGCTTATTTTGCCAATTTTTTTGTGTTTTGTAGGCATGGAGAATTTTCAAAGCATGAAAACAATTTTTGGAGATATTTTATGACTTATTATAAGTCCTCATGGTCACTTATTAAAATATATTAGCTCTTAAGTCTTTTTTCCATCTCATTCATTTTAGCCATTCTAGTGGGCAAATAGGAACGCTTAGGGAAAAGTGGTGAAACTCAATTAGGGAAGCCTTTTAAGAAATTTTGATGGAATTAATGATATGGAAACCATTTAAATATGTCATCAATCCTTGTACATAGATAATACTAAATAATTGGGAATGTTTTAGGTGCCAAGTGTGAGAGGTGCATGAAGAGAGATCATTTTAGGACTGTCATAGATGATGGTACATGGTTAGAAGAATAAGAGTGATCAGAGGATACAAAAATGCATGTAAGTACCTATTAGTAACCCATATCACTCATACCCATCATTAGACCTAATCAGTTTTAGTGATAAAGTATTTTTGGAAGGCAAATCATGATGAACATTTTTTTGTGCAAGGAAAGAAGTTTTTAGACCACTTTGTAGGGCTTGAATGATTTGAGATGACACTTGTAGATCCTATAATTTCATGTATTAACCCATATATCCCTTACACACACAAATAAATGATATTTTAAGTTGTGAAAAGTGTCTCTATGACTCTTGAGCTCCCCTTCTCTCTCTCTTCTCAAATTTTCTATAAATTGAGCCTTTTTGGCTATTATATGCATCTCTCCACCTTGGCATGGTGAAAAGCTACCAAATTTTTGCCTTGAGATAATAAAGATATTTTTTTACTTCATTAAATATTTCAATTAGTGTACACAATGGATGTTGGTCTTGTGCAAGTGTAGCTTTGTTTACCTTCACATGTTACTCTTCCTAGTTCCTTATGTTTTATAAACTCTCTTTTGTAGGTCAGCAAGAAGTGCTTAATGGAATTGAAGGTATAGTGATTAGCCTATCCAGTAGTGTGTATTATAATTCATATTATATAATTTCTCCTATCCTAATCTATTTTCAAGGCCCTGTGTTGAAACATTGATGTGAGAAAGAAGGTTGTCATTTACTGAAGTGTATGTGCATACTTCTTCTTGGTTATAACTGCATCTCAAAGAGTGTGACTAGAGCATATGTTTGGTGTATCACCTCCCATAGAGTATATTTTATTTTATATATTCTTATCCCTTTTCTTCCCCCCAAGTGTTAGTAGTGGGATTTAATTGTAGTGATGCATCAAGGGGAACTAGCCCCTCATCTAGAGATCCACCTCAATTTAGGGACACCCATAGCCCTGAGGTGGTTCCATTGTCCCACTTGAATGAGGAGAGACTTTTCATATCATAATTGGGTGAAATTTTAAGTTAAAATAGTTTATAAAGCCAATCATTTACCACTCCATTTGTATCTCAGCCTCATGAAAAACTCTCTAATCCTAGCTTCCCAAGGTAGAAAGAAATAGTGGCATTTTGTGGAAAAAAGGATAAAGAATGTCTACGTGGAGAAGTTGAAATTGAAGAGAAATTTGAAATTACTTAACTCCCTCCCACACTTCCTTAATAATCATTTCCCCCTTCATCTCAACTTTATTTTACTTCCTTTCCTAATGAAAATCCTATTTTCCCCTAAGAGAAGCTATTTCAAGAGAACCTTTCCAAACAAATGAAGGAGTTGGAACTCAAAATGCAGAAGCTCTTATATATCTAAGAGAAGGTTGAATCCAATTAAGTCATTGAACCTAATTTGGACTAGTTGATTGAAGATAAATAAGATTCCAATGGTGAGGAATACGTTGCTTCTTAGAAGCCTTCTTGGGCTAGAGTTTTGGGTTTTAAAATACTTAGTCTTGGCACCATCATGAGAAAGAAGGAGATGGGGATTCCAGATTGGGTTGATGATGAAGAAGATATGAATTATTGTGATGAAATATCATATTTTTATGATATTAAATATGACCTTATTTTTTTTAAAAATAAATATTGGGAGAGGTTCTTTTGGAATCTAAAGAAGAAGATGAAAGAGTTTTCCCTTGTTGCTCCTCTTCATGACATGGTTAAAAATGATGATGTAGACTTTTGGAAGAGATTTAAGATATTTTTAATAAATTTTTAAGTCTCAAGGGGCCTAAAAATCCTTTGGAGATGAATAAAAACAATGGTAAATAAGATAACATAATTCAAGAGGAAGTGTTTTCTCATTTTAAGTCTCCTATCTATGATAACTATGGAGATGTTGGAGATGAACAAGAGGAGGTTTCCAATGAAGTACTTATGTCTCCTAAGGTTAAAGAAACAAATATTGAAGACGTAAATATACCATTTCATCATGAAGACATGGGGCATACTTATATGTAGATGTTTAAAGAATATGAAGATTGTGAGAAGGTAAGACTCTTAAGAAAGCAAGCCCAAGTTCTTGAGAAGAAAGTATGTTTTGAGAGGTATCACCATCAAGAGAATCTAAACCATGATGGGGAAATTTATGATGACTATGAGACTTTTGAAGATGGTTTGAAGATTGATTCTATTAGTCTAGAAAAAGCTACTCCCTTAGAATTTGAAGATGTTTTCAAGGTTTCTTCCTCTCATATGGAGTAAGGTGAAGATTTCCAATGAACCACATGTGAAACTTCTCTCACAAACATCAAGAAGGAGTTTGAATAAGAAAACTCCTATAAATCCATGATACAAATATTTTTATAGGGTTTGAAGAGGTTTCAACAAAAGAGAAGAACAATGAGATCTTTCAAGAAGATATAGACATTCAAAAATTTATCCCATTCATGGAAATGCAAGTCTACCATGATGAGATAAAGGAACATCAGTATGAGATAAATCTATCTTGGAGACTTGTTTGAGATGACTCCATTAAAAGACATGCTAAGCTAAGTAATAAGAAAGAAGCATGAGTCATCTAGTACTGCATCCAAAAAGAAACATGCTTGGCACCCTCATCCATATCATGAAGAAGGAGATTAAAGATACTTTCCTTATGATCCTAGAAAGGGAGGTATGGTTTATGGTTATTTGTATATAATAGTTTGTTTTAGTTTCCGCTAAGTGCTTTGAACACATTTTTGTGTGTCTTGTTTGCTTTGGTGTGTGTTCTTTACTTTGAGTGATTGAGGTATTCACTAATTGTCTTGTTTTGATCAAAATTTTAGTCAATGGTCAAATTATCTTGTTTATCTCAATCCTTATATGACTCCATAATCCCAATAGACTGATAGGGCTATTAGTCTAGTTATTATAGCAGGCATACAACCTGTAAACTAGGAATTTGACTAAAAAGAGGAGATTAGTGTTGTGTTAGTGAAAAAATAAATAAAATAAATTGAGAAAAAACAAACTAGACTTACATATTCATGCCTATTTACTAGAGTGAGCTTGGTGAAGAAAGACAAATGAATGAAGCACAAGTAAAATGAAATAAAACACACATTCCATACCTTCCTTGATGTTCCAAAAATATTCTTTGATTAGCTTATTCAGTTCATGCTCATGAATTCCTCATTAATGGAAGCTTGGCTACCTCCATCTCTCCTTAGCACCTTTGGATTTGTCTTGGAATCAATTTGGCATGGTAACACTAGTTTTCATGAAGCTTTTAGAACCAATCCTGCATTGTAACTTTGCATAAATTAAGCTTAAAAATGATGTTCATGGCCTCTCTATTTATAGATTTTTGAGATTGATTAGAATAAACTTGAACCATCCATCTTAAGATTAAGATGTGTGGTTGAGGATTAATTCAATTTTTTAGAATTAAATTTATAATTATCCTCATCATGAAATTGGAAAAAGGGGTAATTAAGAGGCATGGAGGGTATTGATGAGGCATGGAGGGCATGAATCTTGATATTTATGGCATTTATGGCCTAGGGATGTCTTCCCAAGAAATGAGGTCACCCGATGATGTAGATTTTCAATATTCATTTCCAAAACAAATTATTCAACAAGTTTCCATGGAATTCTTGATTAGGCTCTAATTTTGTTTAATTAGCTCGTAAGCATGTTTAAGCACTTTATGCATAAATTACTCAAATTGATTAGAATGCCTTATTATTAGTCTAAAATTTGAATGGATTAGAATTGGAAGGTGATGTTAGATGCATTGGATCCATTATCCCATTTAATATATTATCAAAAACAAATAACAAAGGCACATTTCTTGTGCAAGAGATTTGATAGGAAAGAACAATCTAGAGCACCTAGGTGCAAAATTGTCATTTTGACTCAGAATGATCTAATCAAAGTTAGCTAGCCCCTAAATTGTATTACCCCATTTAGGGATACCTTATCTAGAATCATCATTTGAATATATCAGTTTCAACTCATTTAATGCATTTTAGTGTTTTTAGGCTAAATTGTGCACTTGAGGTGGAAATTGGTGAAAAGCCTAGTTGGAGGTTATTCGTGGCCATATTTAGGTGTCTATAGTTTGACCCTATTTGGGAAGGCATTGAAATATATAAGCATTGTAACATCTTCTCAAAGAATGAAAAGGTCCTATATGCCTACAACTACAATTATGATAAACTAACTACATGATGCCCCCTTAAGGGAACAATTGGCACAAGTAAGTTAACAAATGATCACTTGAAAAGAAAGATGTAAAATGAGGGGACAAAATAAAGGAAAGATGATGGGGTGAAAACACAATGATATTGAAAAAGTAGTCAAAATCATTAATAATGTAAGTGAGATAGTGTACTATGGTTTTCCCAAAGGCATTTATAAGCATTGTACCCCGATAGTGGCAATGTGATATGATAACACAATGATTTGACCAAAGGTGGTTATAATAACTAAGAAGATAGAGTTGCCCCAATTAGGACATATAAAAAAGATAATAACATGCCCCTATATGGGAAGAAAAAGAGAAATGGCGATAATAGAGTGATTTGCCCAAAGGTGGTTATAATCATTGAGAAATGTAGGTGGGATGGTGTGTAATGATTTTCCCATAGGTGGTTATAATCAGTGGACCCTGATTATGGAAAACATGATAAAATTGGTCAAGGATGATAATAGCTTAACATAGAGGGTAATTATGAATTAGAATAACCTACTAGTAGGGAGATGCTTGTTCAAACTAATAAGGTTGAAATTTTTTCATGGTTAATTACTCTATTTGGGATATGATTGAATCAGGATGCCGATGCTGTAGAGATGTTGATGCTACCATTGTTGAATAGACTTCTTAAAGTTGAGGTTTTCTATTGATGTCTTAAAATTGTGCTAGATCTCAATCAACAACAATGGGAAGTTTTAAGCTGTGGGACAATGTGGCTTGAAAACAACCTCTAGATTTTAAAGAAGCTAGTCTCTTCTTTTGTATTGGGTGTTGGGGAAAAGGGATAGGAGACTAAACAAATATGTAAAATTCAGGAATTAAAACCTAACTATGGTGATGCACCTGAGAGTAATCCTAATCCTAACCTAAGCACAGTGAAACTATTATGTGATTCTATTACATTTAAGAGTAGACAAGTGCATGATCAATGTAAAAGATTGGAATAACAGAAACATAGGCTCACAATAGGGGAGTCTTTTGCTGAGATACAGGAATTGTCAAAAAAGGCATAGTGTTCAATATTCTTAATAAAATCTTCCAATCACATTAGAGGTGCAGAAGTCACACACAGTTACGTAGAAATTTAGACTCCAAAAAATGGGACAGAAGCAAATAACATTTCCAATCACAACACTAGAAAATCTACATCATAGACTACTTTGCAAATGATACAGATAACATCAACAAGGGCATAGTGTTCAATTTTCTTATTAAATCTTCTAGTCATACAAAAGATGCAAAAACACACATAGTCATATAAACCTTTCAACTCAGGAAAATGTAACAAAAGTAAATGATATTATTGGTAAAAAACTTTGAAAGTCTCAAACTATGAGAATTCCCTCCTCTCCTTAGATTTTACAATTCTTCTTCTTTTATAGCCCCAGATGCATAAATAAAAAATAATAATTTGAACTTTGGTAAATTCAATGCTTCAAAAAGCCATGCTAGAGAAGAACAGTTGCCCTTAACTGTGGCATGGCAATTCTTGACTAGTTCCTCTCTTCATGCCTGAATTTCAAATTTCATCACCTATTGGGCCGCTCAACTGTCTATTCTACATCCACTATTAGGAGACAAATAGATAGTGTCTTTAATGCTTGAAATCCCCAAAAAATACCCAATTCACTGCTCCATCTACTTGAATTAATTCTCACTGAATTTCCCTCCATTTTTGCTATAACAGGTAGACAGACACTCTATTGTATTTGTAATGGGAGAGGACCCTTAGCCAATTTATGAAAAACTCTCCTTTAGGCATCAAAAAATGACATTTGGCACTCTCTGTTGGGTTCATCAAAGACATGTGGCCCTCTCCCTTTCCTTGGCTATGCTGTAGATTTATTCGGGACTCATAACAGGCTCTTATAGATGGCGACACCTGGCAGCTTTCGTGGATTTTAAAGTAACACCCGAGGCCCACCACAACCTTTATTCAGCAATGAAAATCTAGGATGATCCCTCAAATGTTGACATGTGGAAATCTCTACTACTCCTGGGAAGATACGTGGCATCTTCCACTTCTTCATCTAAAGGTACGTGGTGCCTTCCGTTGCCTTTTGGGGATGGGGTAGAAAGGGACCAGAGAGTGACACTTGGAAGCCTCCACTACTCTTAGCACTTAAGAAAAATGAAAGGATGCCTTTATGCATTGAATTAAATTGTTGGACCAAAGTCTCCCAGATGATAACATGTGGTGGCTTACAATTTTTCTCTAAAAAGGTATTTCAGGGCCTCTGCAACTGCCACTTGGCACTTTCTGCCTTCTCTGCTGCCTTATGTTGAAAGTCTTTGAATGAAGTGCAGATGTTGATATGAGACGTGGATGCTAACATGTGGTGCATTCCATTTAACTGCTACTGGGTATGTGGCACAGTCCATAGTTCTCAAAGGTTACAAAAAGGGGACTTGAGGGATGCCAACTATTGGCTTTGTCTCTTGGAAAGCGACACTTGGCAGCATCCACTTAAACTAATACTCAGGAAAAAATGAAATGAAAGAAACAAGAAGGGGAAAAATACCTACTCAAAGGGTGAAATGTGGTAGCTTCCACTACATCTCAACACTTAGGCAAAATGAACCGGCCCTCTGCTTCAAAATTTTGCCGCTTCACTCGAAGAACCAAAATTGTAGTGCTTGACTAAAAATAATTGAATACGACATAGAGTAAGAAATTACTCTATAGTTATTGGTGACCATTAGGGATTTTGAGCCTGCTCAAAAAGAACCCAACTCTTGCTTGATCAAAATTTCAAAATTTATAGCTTTAAAAGAGCTATCTAGAAGATAGACCACTCATGGTTAGATAATCCTTGCTTGTTCTGCAACTCATCAAAAGCCAAATCCAAGCTAATGAGATCCTTGTGTGAGAAGGTTTACAGGACCTGGGAAGTGGCTTTCAGCTTGGATTCTAGCAGGAAAATAGGAATTAGAATAGTTTTGACCTTAGAGGTTGGAGAATCATCCTGTAAGCTCTAAAAAATTGTTTGATCCCTTTGCCTGGCTAGCATTAATGGTTGGATTTGGTCCACCATCAGCACCATCCTTGCATCCAAAAATGGGGAAGGAAGGCCCAGTCACACCAGATCTTCAATGTGTTACCTCATTTCATTGATGCCTTCTTTGATGACATTGAGACAACTTCTGCAATTATTGGTTGCAGCATTATGACTGAGCTCCTCATTGACCCATTTCATGATGGCCATTCTATCATGAATCCCTGTGACTGCCAATGTTGCATCCCTTGAGTTGTAGAGCTTCTCTAGTAAAGAATGAGAGGCTAAAACTCTCTAGGAGATCATGGCCAGAGTGCTATGTATCATATTCTCAACCATCTCACACAGCTACTGTGTGTGGCGTAAGAAGGTGAAAAGTGGCCTAAGCTGGAGAATCTCTGAAGAGATTCTCTCCCATGTTGACTTGTAGAGTTCCTTCACTAGCTACACCATTCTGACACCTCTTGGCCTATTGGCCAACTCAATTTCTAGTTGCGTGGTCTGCTGCTACTCTGCTTAGAGCTGGGCTTGAAAAGCTGCACCCTTGTTCTATTCTTCCAACAACCTTTGCTATGATTGGGTAACCTGCAGTTGGAGTCCTTCAACTCTTCCCTACAATGTTGTGTTTTCCCATCTTAGAGCTATTGCTACATCCTTAGAAATTACAAGCTCTACTTTCAAAGAATCATTTTGGGCCTAAATTGCCCATTGAGTCTTGAGGGAAATAGTATCTTGCAACTATTTCTGTAGACTAGCTATCTCATTATCCTTCTAGTTTATTTGTTCATCCAAACTATTGTAGTTTGCCTTTTCCATGGCTAGGTCAACCTCTGTCTTCTGCAGTCTCCTTGATATCCTCAAATAATTTTCTGACTGTAGAAGTGGATTCGGTCATGAGCTCGACTCTATTTTGAGGCTTGAACAGGGACATGTCGATAGCCACTGCGTTCATGGTGTAGTCTTCTAGCCACATTTGTTCACTTAGCTTGGCAATGTTGGGTGACAAATGGGTCACCATCAGCTGCTATTGAATCGGGTCAAATTTTGACCTCAAATGTGGTACCACCGGCACTTTATTCTCTTTACTCCTCTTCTTCTCCAATTGGGCTTCTCTTGCCTTCCTTGTGGCATCATCCTATGTTTGGAAGGTGGAAGGGGATGAAATATATCCCCCTATGAAGGGAAATCCTTGTAACAAGCCATATTGGAGAGCCATTGTTTAGCTAGGGGTGAGTTGAAGGGGCATTTTTCTGGGAACAGAGGGGGAGAAATAGGGTAATGTTAAGGCTTGAGGCATCAAGGATGAAGT
Organism: Torreya grandis; assembly: GCA_037957365.1. Taxonomy (NCBI): domain Eukaryota; kingdom Viridiplantae; phylum Streptophyta; class Pinopsida; order Cupressales; family Taxaceae; genus Torreya; species Torreya grandis. Next base: position 1,034,183 of record JARHVA010003132.1, read on the forward strand.
GAATTGCAAAATGGGAATGGCAACAGTGGCAGGAGGTGTCATTTGGCTGAGTGGAGGCATGGATTGAGAGGGAGGAGGGGGAGAAATTCCTACCTGAGGAGAAGTTGTAGTGCTCTACACTGGGTGCTGTGAAGGTTATTCTTCCTCTTCTGGGTCCAATTGGAACTGCACCCTTCTTCTCTTCTTGGGTGTTTTTAATGTTCCCACCATCTCTAAATCTCTTGTATAATAACCTGGTATGAACCTTTTGCAAGATAAAAACACACTTGTTGTAACAAATTTCACTAGGTGCCACAATCACAATGAGCAAGATATTTTTGCAGGAATGCTTGAGATTTTGTAAACTTTAAAATTTTCTAAGGGATTTTTATGGGCCTATCAAGTCCCAAATAACATTAAATTAAGGTGACCGTTAGCAAATCCTACTCAATCTTTGGGAAATAGTGAGGCAGACACATTATGTGGTGCAAGGTACCTTGGAGATTTTGAAAGATTTGGGGAAGCATTTATTGCAACAAAAAATAAAGAATTAAAGAATTTCTAAGACGCTGACTCTGTGTTTAAAACACTTATTTTAAAGGAAAAGCAAGAAAGCAAAAACCAAAACAAAGTAATGTGGGAATGGAAACTACCTAACTACATTAATTACAAATCCTTATTTTCCTCTGAGATCGAAAACAAACTTTCCCATGTCCTCTTTATGACAAGCCAACTTGCATTGCCATACCAGTGATTGCAACGGATATGTCGTTGATGAAATGTTCTCTGCACCAACCACACAGGTCTACCTGCACTTGAACAAGTCTGAGCAAAACGTGTATTTGAAACCTATGAACTCTTCTTATCCTTGAATTCCCATTAAATACTAGTTCTTCATGTTGTCGAGTGTCATCAAGAAATCATGGGCTATTGGTTCTTCATGCTGTGCCTTTTGATATCCATTATCTTTCAACACATCTTCTTCAAATTCTAGCTTTATTTCATCATCATGCTCTTTGATGACTTCATCCTCTTGCAAGGATGAATTAAAAATTTGGCATCTCTTCTGCATACTCATTTGAATCTTAAGGCTTTCTTCTTCATCTGAAACTAGCTCAGTGCCTCCTATCTCAATGACTTGGTTGAGGGAGTGTCCATGTTCCTCCATATCCTCTTGCAGAGTAAGGAAAAAATCAAAAATGATCTCCTCCTCATCAAAAGTTAAGGAAAAAGCTTGTAGCTTATCCTCTTGCTCATCAAAAGGGGAGTCTATGGTGATCTCCTCCTCTTCTATACTGATGTAATCTTCTTGTTTGGCCATGAATTGAGCGTATTCTTCTGCATACTCAATTGCTTCCTTTAAAAAATATTCTTCTTTGAAAAGGGGGAAAGAAGAAGGCTGTGATGGAAAATAAGAAGCTTCTTGAGTAAGGGTGGAAGAAATTTGAGGGGAAAGTGAGAGTTTGGGATCCTCTTCCCTTGTTGCTATCATAGACTCTGCATTATTGGGGAATTGGTCTTGACGATTTTGACCTTGTTCATGAATAGGGGTGGCATATGTTTGATATGGGATTTATGGTGGTGGGTATGAAGTTTGGTAGACTTGGTAAGGTTGGTTCTCATGAACACTTAGCCTCTCTTCTAGGAACACAATCAATCCACACACTTCTAACATCTCATATGTAAGTTCTTGCCAATTCACCCTCTTAATGGGATCCCACTCACTTTTAATCAGGTCTATTACGTCCCTTACTTGATAGGTGATATGATAAGGAATATCTTGGCCATATGCCCTTCTACTGTCAAACTCTAACACATATTCTTAAATCCCAGAAATGCTTTTTTGAAAGTGAAAATAAGGTTAGGTTGAACATGGGATGAGACATATTGGGGGGACTGGGCATAAGACTGATGTGGCTCATAACAATATGCATCCTCATTACTTGACATGATTCTAAGAGAAGCTTGTTCTTGATAAAACATATTTGAAGGAGAATAAGAATCATAGCTATGAGTTACAGAGTTATACATACCAAAGGGATTTCTTGATGATACTGCTTAATTGGCTGGTGATGCAGAGTCGTTGGTGTCGATAAAAACCTCCAAAGGTAGATTGGCTGAAGAATACACCAAAATTCTTCAACTCCTTGAAATATTGGTCCCACCGGGCATGCAAAAAACTATTGATGTCTTAAAATTACGCTAGATCTTAATCAATAATAATGGGAAGTTTCAAGTTGTGGAACAATGCGGCTTGAAAACAACCTCCAGATTTTAAAGAAGTTGGTGTCTTCTTTTGTATTGGGTGTTGGGGAAAAGGGATAGGAGACTAAACAAAAATACAAAATATAGGAATTGAAACCTAACTAGGGTGATGTGCCTGAGAGTAATCCTAATCCTAACCTGAGCACAATGAAACTATTATGTGATTCTATTACATTTAAGAGCAGACAAGTGCATGATCAATGTAAAAGATTAGAATAACAAAAACAAAGGCTCACAACAGGGGAGTCTTTTGTTGAGATACAAGAATTTTCAACAAAGGCATAATGTTCAATCTTATTAATAGAATATTCCAATCACATTAGAGGCACAAAAGTCATGCACGGTTATGTAGAACTTCAGACTCCAGAAAATGGGACAGAAGCAAATAACATTTCCAATCACAACACTAGAAAATCTACATCATAGACTACTTTGAAAATGACACAGATAACATCAACAAGGGCATAGTGTTCAATATTTTTATTGAATCTTCCAGTCATACAAAAGATGCAGAAACACACACAGTCATATAAACCTTTCAACTCAGGAAAATGTAACAAAAGCAAATGATATTATGTGGTGCCTTCTGTTGCTTTTTGGGGATGGGGTAGAAAGGGACTAGAGAGTGACACTTGGAAGCCTCCATTGCTCTTATCACTTAAGAAAAATGAAAGGACACCTTTATGTGTTGAATGAAATCATTGGACCAAAGTCTCCCAGATGATGACACGTGGTGGCTTGCGATTTTTCTCTAAAAAGGTATTTCTTCGCAACTGCCACTTGGCGCTTTCTACCTTCTCTACTACCTTATGTTGAAAGTCTTTGAATGAAGTGTAGATGCTGAAATGAGACATGGATGATAACATGTGGTACATTCTGCTTAACTGCTACTGGGTATGTGGCACGGTCCACGGTTCTCAAAGGTTACAAAAAGGGGACTCGGGGGATGCCAACTGTTAGCTTTGTCTCCTAGAAAGTGACACTTGGCAGCATCCGCTTAAACTAATACTCGAGAAAAAATGAGATGAAGGAAAAAATAAGGGGAAAAAGACCTACTCAGAGGGTGACACTTGGCAGCTTCTACTGCATCTCAACACTTAGGCAAAATGAACTGGCCCTCTGCTTCAAAATTCTGCCGCTTCACCTGAAGAACCAAAATTGCAGTGCTCGACTGAAAATAATTGAATACGACATAGAGTAGGAAACTACTCTACATTTTCTATAGCACGTGTCAGTAGATATCATGGTATAACATCATGATGACTTGGCCAAAATATGCATAAGGACTGACTCCCATAATCCAATACTTAATATAAAATAATACACGAATGATAGAAACCATGATGACAATGTAAGCATATGAATATGGATAGATTAAAGTGTAACTGTGGGCAAAGAATTACCCAATGAACACATATAAATGAAATCAAGGAAATAGTGATAAAAGTAAACAAACATGCACATAAATAAAATAACAAAGAAACAAACAAAGAAACACTCAATAGAAACTATACGAACATTGCCCTTAGAAAATAGGTGATAACTTAACAAACAAATAAAATAGGGGAATAAAAGAAAAAGAAGGGGGTGGAAAAGCTATCTCCATATGCACTAGGCAAGTGGATGATACCTACATATTTCCATGGATGTAATATCCAAAAAAAACTTTAGGCTAAATGTAGTTCTCCTAGGGAATGGAAAGACAAATGATAACTGGTGAAAACAAATAAAATGGATGTGATAGAAGAATAGGAATAATCTTGTAAAATGATAAGTGCATGAGAGAAAAGGCCAAAGAGGATGGGGAAACTAAGTGACAAGTGGTTTTATAAAAAAATAGTAAGGGTTCTCAGAATCCTTAAGGCAAAGAAGTGGTCCATGTTTTAGTTGTTTTTTTATAGTAGTTTTATTAATATTTTTGGAATTATTTTAGATTATCTCAACTCAATCAAGAATGATGAGATAATAATTTTTTTAATATCACAAAAGGAGAGAGCATTCAAACTTAGGTTGTTCACAAAATGGTGAGAGTGTTCAAACTTAGGTTGCTTGTAAAATGATGAGAGTGTTCAAATGTAGGTTGCTCACAAAATGGTAAGAGGATTCAAACTTAGGTTGCTCGCAAAATGGTGAGAGCGTTTAAACTTAGGTTGCTCAAAAAATGGAGAGAGCATTATGAAAAGGGTGACTAATCTAACCTCAATAAGTATCGAGAGTTGCCTACATAGTCCCAGAGTAGGACTTCAAGTCACTATAGTTCCAACCTATAACAAAGGAATTTGACTAGTGTAGTAGTCAATTCAAATAAAATAAGTATAGTTGGTAAAAATAAATAGCATGGCATATGAAGTGGCAAGTTGGTATGTCAAGGCTTAATAAACAAAATTTTCCCCTAGTTTTCCCATAGGTAGTTATAACTAAGACAAAATTTCATAGATCAATGGTAATAATTTACCCAAAGGTGATTATAATTAGTAGCAAGACTGGTGATAATAAAAGAATAACAAACAAAGGATGTAACTATCAAAAATTCTATCACACTTCTCCAAAATATGATCTCTGTCTGAAGTACTTGAACCAACTGATTAAATTCCTCGATGATAAAAATGTGTAATGAATGGAAAAAACCAAGGTCAAATGAACTAGGATTTAGAACACACTAGGTTGATCAGTCAGAAATGTAAGGTGGATACAACTAAGAGGATGGATAATAATGATATTTATACAAATAAGAATAGTGATAAAATGGCATAACTAAAATGGTCCTTATAGATAATACACCTTAGTGCTCAAGCATAGTACCACTTAAGGTGAATAATATTCATTGGCTCAAGAAGTTTGTTTCCATCTAGTGTGGCAAGCCTGTATGCCCCTGATCCATAATCTAAAATAATGATGAAAATCCCTATCCACTTTGGTTTGAAATTTCCTTTATACTTTTTCTCAATCGTGGTATTCTTTTGGTTTTATTTAAGATCAAGATCACCAAGTTCAAATTTTCAATTTTTGACACATCGATTATAGTGGCCTTTGATTCAGTTCTGATATGCCTAAATATTTTTGAGTGTAGCTATACATTTCTCATTAAGTAGGTCTAACTCTTGTAGGCAAGCTACTCAATAGTCATGATCATCTAGGACATGCTTAAAAGAGATTCACAGTGAAGGAAATTTGACCTCAATGGGAATGATGGCTTCAGTACCATAAACAAGTGAGTATGGAGTGGCTCCTATGAGGGTATGATGATTGTTATGATATTCCTAAAGGGTAGGGAATATATACAGGTGCCAATCATGACTAGCATCATTGGCAATCTTTTTAAGAATATTAACAATGGTTTTATTTGATGCTTCAGCCTGGACATTACCTTAAGGGTAATATGCTATAGAAAAATGTTTTGTGATGTTATATTTGGTATATAGCTAGTATACATCCTTATTCTTGAATGATCCTCCATTATAAGATATAATGTTAGAGGGGATACCATAGCAGCAAATGAGATGGTTGAAGATGAATTTGGAAATTTATTTTCCAGTCATGTGAGGGGTATAGCTTCAACCCACTTAGTGAAATACTCGATGGTGGTAAGGATATGTGTATGACCATTAGATGAAGTGGGGTTGATCTTCCAAATGAGGTCAAGTCCCCATGTAGCAAATGGCCATGGTGTCAACATCAGTTTTAGAGTTTGGGTTGGGGAATGAATCAGATTAGCATGTTGTTGACATTAGTCACACTTCTTTACATATGTAGTTGTATTTATGTCCATCATGGGCCAATAATAACTAGTACATAAGAGATTTTTGGATAGGATTACCCTGCTAGAATGATCTCCACATAATCCTTCATGAACTTCTCTTAACACTAGTGTAGACTCTAACAAAGTTAAATAATGAAGCAGAGTTCAATCAAAACTAAGATGGTAAAGGGTGGATCTAAGTAGAGTATAATGAGTGGAATGATGAATAAAGGCTTTGGTTTATTTTTGAGATAGGTAAGGTGGTATAACTTGGTCATGAAGGTAGTTGTAGAGGTCTGAGTACTAGATAGAATTAGGACCAACAATATCACAAATTATTGTAATAGTTGATGGTTCATGAGCTAGTGTTGATAAATTCTCGATGAGGAACTGATACTCTTTAGATTTTTTTGTTTATTGAATTAGAGAGCCAATAGTAGCCATGACATGCAGTTATATTACTAGCCCTTGGTATGTGCTCAAACTGAATGTTGGTAATTTTTCGCTTAAGAGTGTTGACCATGGCTTTATATGGAACCAACTTGTCATATTTGGTTTTAAAATGATTTGTGACCTAATTGATGATTAACTAAGAATCACCATAAACTTGGAGATGAGATATGTTCCAATGCACTACCTATCAAATTCTTACAACAAGTTCTTCATACTCACCCATGTTATTTGTACAAATAAAGCTGATTATGAATGATTTAGGAATTAGATCCCCCTATGGTGTAATAGATAAGAGGCCTACCCCTGAACCATGTGTAGTAAATGAACCATCAAAATATATCTTCTAGTTATAATCCTCTAGAGGTGTGTCAATGATGATCATTATGGATTCATTATAGAAATGAAATGTGAGTGGCTTTGTGTCTTTAAGAGGTGCTTTAACAAGTTGATCTGCAAAAACTTATCCCTTGATTGCCTTCTAATTGACATACTGTATGTCAAAATCACTAAGAATCATGATCCATTTGGCCATTCTACCTTGTAAATATATTTTTAGTATATACTTGAGCATATCTACTTTTGAAATAACCACGGTCTTATTATTCAACATGTAATGGTGTAGTTTTTGAAATGTGAAGACCATGGCTAGATAAGCTTTTTCAGTAGGTGCATAGTTATGTTCATATGTGACCAAGGTATGAATTAGATAGTATACAGTGTGATCTTTTCCATTGTCATCATGTTGAGCGAAGAGTGGCCTAGAGCATGGTCAGTAGCTGATAGGTATAACAAGAATGGCTTTCCTAGCATATGAGGTAATAAAATAAGTGGATTAACTAAATAGTCCTTGAGTTGTTGAAAAGATATTTGGAAATGATCATCCTAGTGAAATGCAACTCCATTATTTAGAAGATATTTAAATAGATGACACTTGTATATTAACTAAGAGATGAAGCATCAAAATGATTAGATCTTACCCTAAAAACTATGGAGTTGCTTCAAATTAGTTGATGGTGACATCTTGGTTATAGCATGGACTTTAGATGGATCAACTTCAATACCTCTATGATACATGATGAAGCCAAGTAATTTACTTGAGGTTACACTAAACACACATTTATTTTGGTTGATTCTGACTATGTACTCTCATAATCTTTCAAATATTTTACATAGCACTGTTGGATGGTTGGCCCCGATTTTGGATTTTCTTAATATGTTGTTGACATAGCCTTCAACAATATCATGCATCATATCATGGAATATGATAGTCATGGCACTTTGATATGTAACTCTAACATTATTAATACCAAATGACATTACCTAATAATAAAAGGTTCCCCATTGAGTGGTGAATTCTAATTTATGTTGGTCTTTTGGTGTTATTCTAATCTGGTTGTATCCTAAAAATCTATCCATGAGTGAAAGCATTTCATAACCTACTATGGATTGATCATGTCAATATTATGCAATAGAAATTTATCCTTAGGACAATATTTGTTGATGTCTCAAAAATCAGTACAAATTCTGATTCCTTCAAGCTTTTTGCTAACAGGGATAACATTAGATATCCATTCTAAGTAGTCAATGGATCGAATGCATCCTACTTATAAATTTTTTTCCAACTCTTTCTTTATCAAGATAACAATGTGAGGATGAATCTTACGTAGCTTTTGTTTTATCAGTTTGGAATTAGTATTGACCACAAGGTGGTGTAGAGCCAAGGTAGGGTCTAAACCTAACATGTCAGAATAAGCCCATGTAAAGATATCTAAAAATTATCTCAACAGAGATGTAAAGACTTCATGTTCCTCTTCAGTGAGAGATGAACCTAATTTTATGCATTTCAAGTTTGATGGAGTCTTGATGTTTACCTCTATTTTATTTCTGAATAGAAGGGTTGAACCATCTCTTAGGATAGTAGGCAAAGCATTGAAATCTTATACTATATCAGGGTCCTCTACTAGAAATTGCTCTTCAACTTATCCTAGGCATGATGAGTCTGAGTCCCCCAATGGGAGATCTAGACATGTGACAAAAATAGTTAAAAATTAATGAAAAAATTGATCATATACTTGTTGTTGCACAAAACTAAACTTGGATCTATAGGAAAGTTCATCATTGGTGGTTTCTTGGTCTAAATTCAAAGAAGAATGAATACCCCCATTTAACAGTGGCTAAAACAAGTTTTCACCACTAGATTGGACTTTATCTTTACTTTTTCCCTAGTTATAAAGTGCCTCAAAGAGGTTTTCACTTGGGGACCTCAATTTTTTATTTATTTATTTTTGGCTAAGGGTGTTCACCCGCTCTCCAAAATAGACTTTAAGATCTAATGTAATTGAGAATCCTGATTTATGATTTCCCAATGGAACATCGTCTCTAAGGCCTAAAAAGTTATAGAATGCCTCATCATTTTTTCACTCATCAATCAATAAATTGGATTTTTATTGGTCCCAATCTATCAGTTGGAGATAGTATAATGGTAATGGGTTGTGACAAATGATTGGAGTAAGAGTACATATGGCATTGTTATCGAATAGGTTAGGCTCAACTAGGTCATCAAAGGTAAGGCTATGATCAAACTCTGCTTCACTATCAAAATCATCATCACAAGCCATTGGTGATGGAATTTGAATAAGATATGTGGGGTCACCCCCAAACAGTTTAAATCTAAGTCCATAGGGTCTTTTGTACTTAGTCATGAAAATTGGTTCGATGGTTCCTTGATGATTCAATCTGAGGCCTCTTCCTTCATAATCTTGATGCTCCATGATCCTATTGGAGATAGGATACTTTGTAGTTTTATAGCAATCAACTTGGTTGTCATTATACAATGATGATTCATCTCCTTCAAGAGGATCTGATTCTAGGCTAGATGTTGGTACAAATATGACAGGTCCCTTATTTTTGTTCTTTTATTGCCAATGCCTGTGTGGGTTGACTTTAGGTCATCCAAAAGTCTTTGGATTCTAAGGAAGATTTGAAATATGGAAGGTATCATAGGTCACATAATCCCTCGATCCATTATCTAAAATGGTGAAATGATTGGAAGCTTTAGGAGGTGGCATGTGGGAAAGGAAATCCAAGTTATTAGGATCTATGCAATTATCCTATGGTGGATCAATAAGTATGGCCTTTCCTTTATCTTTTTTAAAACTCAAATTCATGTCGTATTGGTAATTATAGCTTTAAAACTTGGCCTCAAGATGTTTTCAGTGTTCGTATGGGTGTAAATCTCCTAAAATATTCACTTCCATCCTTGAGTGGGAGAACTTGATACATTGGTGCAACATTGATGGGATTGCATGAATCTCATGTAACCAAGGCCTACCTGGAATCATATTATATGACAAATCAAGATAAAGCACATGGAAAAGTGTATCACGGGTCAAAGGTCCAATGATAACTGGTAATCTAATGGTGCCTTATGATTCTCTTTCCTAATTATCATAGGCTTTGATAGTTATCTTTTCTATCTAGAGATCTACCAGTGTGTACCCAAGAAGCTTGAGTTTTAAAGACACTATGTTGAGGCCTGATCCATCTTCTATAAGGATATATTTCACTTTATGCTTCTTTATATAAAATTCTATGTATAATGGATTATTATGAAGCAGGCGAAGGGAAGACATCACTTTTGTTGAATGTGACTTGTTGGGTTGGAGCTAGGTGTTCAACCAAAGATTGAAATTTATCAGGTGATATGTCACTAGAAATAGTGGATTGGGTCAATAACTCATTCAAGATGTTCTTGTGGATTGATGATGTTCATAGTAAATCTAAAATAGAAATTTGTGCTGGTGTCTTCTACAATTATTCCATAATATAAAACTTCTTGTCTTGGTCAATAGTGAATGGTTTATTCTGAGGTCGAATGGTTAGTTGGATAATAGGTAAAGTTTTAGATGGTTATGGGCATAAGATAATAATATTTGGCCTTTGGGTTGTGATTTTACAATCAAGATTAGATACTAGATCATAATTGATAACAAATGTTAGGAATGGTGTGGGACTAGATAAGACAAGTCTCAGTTGTCGGTGCACTTGTATGTGGTCCCCTAGCAGGGGTGAGTTGTCAGTATAAGGTCCAAAAGTGGAAGTCCCAATTTTTTATTTTTCCTATGTGATATGCTAGATCAAAGAAGGATTATCCATGTAATGTGGTTGTGTTATTATTTAGTAATGGTCTATATTGATTAACACTTTGTCTAGGATTAAGGGAGATGGTATTAATGCTACCCCTAAAATATGACCTATAACCCTATTGTAGTCATGTGTGACTGCATGGTAGGTTTAGTGGTTGTGACCATTATAACCTTGGTTTTGTCCATTATTTTGATGTTGTGGGTTATGTTGTTGATTTTTCTGATTCTACTAGTTTAGCCTTTGATTTTGATACTATTGATTTTGTTATTGCACTAGCTAGTGTTGTTGTTGGTTATTCTATTGCTAGTAATTGTTATGTTGGGGAAAGGGTTTTGATAAATCCCAAGAGTTTGATTGGAAGTGGAAGCACCATTATCTAATGTTATCTCCCCATTCTCCAACATATTCTTGATTAAATGCTTGATTTACACACATCTTCATAGATTATGCCCGTTGACCTGATGATATTCATAGAATTTATTTTCATGGTACCAATAAAGATAAGGAATGCCTTGTGGATAATGCTTTGGTAGAGGCTAATTAATCAGATTAGTTGTGGAAAGTTTTTGAAATATAGACTCAATAGGCTCTCCTAGGTCACTAAAGACATGATGCATAGGCACAATTCTCCTTGGAGGAGGGGTTTGTAATAGTAAAGGTTGTCGTATTTGTTACACGAGTCTTAGTTGTTATGCTTGTAGCATTGGTGGGAGAGGCTATTAGGTAAAATTAAGTTGAAAAGGTAGTGCAGATATTGTTTTTACTATTTGGACATGACATGACTCGCTTACTCCATTACCTACAACATTCCTATTATGGTTAAATTTCTTTGATCTTTATTGGTTATTGGCCTGTGCTAATTATGATGATTACGATTGAATTAGATGTTGGTTTTGTCCACTTCCTTGATTGGTACCTTGATTCTAATTAGTCAATGTAAGATTAATGATCCCTTTATTAATAATAGCTTTCTCAATCAACAAGCCTTTATAGATGATCTCCTTAAAAGTATGTGCACATTGTAGTTCCAAATGATAAGCTCTCTCACTATGAAATTTTTTAGTAAACACAACAACTAATTATTTATTTGGTAAACTATGGGTAAATCAGCTGCAAGAGATCTCCATCACTGTATATAATTTGAAAATCTCTCACCAACTTTTTACTTTGCTTATGTTAAGTCAACCAATGAAATCTCATGTTCAAGATTATAGGAAAAGTGTTGCACAAACTTATCAGAAAGATCATCAAAATCTATTACTATATTCTTGGGAAACTTTAAAAACCACACCGAGGCTTATCTAGCCAAGCTCTTTGAAAACAACAACAAAAGGTATATATCGATATATGCCACTGGTTGACATGCGATAAAGAACTCTATTAAATGAGCCTTAGGGTCACCTTTCCCTTTGTATTTGTCAAATTTTGGTGGTTTGTATCCTAGAGGAAATGGTGTTTGTAAGTACTCCATGTTGAATGGATAAGAACACACATCATCCAACTTCAACTTTTTCATCTGTTTCCCAACCTAAAGGATGATAATTGCATCCTTTATCTATTGTAATTCTTGGGATAGAAAATTGGAAGGAACATTGGTTTGAGGGAGAATATTAGTTTGGGTAGATGGTTGGGAGTTATAAGTGGGACACTTTGACTAGAGTATGATGGAGATACCTATTGGGGTGTATTGGTGTGATTGGGAAATGGACCAGGAATATGAATACATATATTAGGATGTACTTGGAATTGTATATTTGGTTATGTAATATTCTAGTTTGGGTTAGAGATAAAGGTTTACATTAGAGGATTTTGTGGTTGGGATGGAGGGATATAACTATACTATGCCTATTATGGTTGAAAAGGGACATTATATTGACTAATTGAACCTTGTTGTTGAGTGGGAACTTGTGGACCAAGACCCTGTCTCTAAAATTGTGGCACATTTTGAACCAATTGTTGTCTAGTAGGTACTTGAAAAACATGGGAGCCTCCTTATTGCATGAATACTTAAGGGGAAGTGAAACTAGGTTGAAGATTTGGAATCTATCACTGACCAATATTTACACATTTTTGACTAGTCATCACTTGGTTTTGGATTGGTACACTAGTCTGCAATTGAAGAGGTATGTTTGCCATTATGTGGCAAGGTGGAACATTAGTTTCCCCTTGCTGAGGTGGCAATACATTCAGCCTTAACTATGTTGGTACACTAGATTATTCCTAATGTTGTGGAATACTACTTGTCACTTATTGAGGAGGAGTAGGATTTGTTACATTCTATTGTTGAGGTGTGACACTAGTTTTTGGTTGAATACCTATTCTCGTAGGTTACACACTTGAGGAAGCAGTCCATTGAGGTTGGGAAATAGGTGGTGAAGGTTAGGGTATAGAGGCTCCTATTCCTTGGTATGATCATCCGTTCATGGTATTAACTATAGGCCTATGTTTTTGACTAGTTATTTGTGCATTAGTACCACTTTGATTGGGATTGGATGTTGCTTGCACATTGTTCACTATATTTTTCTCATTATTCTATGTAGAACTAGAAGACACTTCTTTAATAATGGGCATATACAACAAGTTATCTATTGAAGTGTTTTTTATGAATGGGTCTGAACTCTAATTCTCTTGACCAGTTAACTCTATCAAAACTTCTATTGATGGAACTAAGTCAATAAGAGGTTTTTTCACCATGTTCATTTGATTGAAATTGCATGCTAGATTCAGGTAGGTTTGATATGTTGTATACATTTGATTAAAGTGGTCTTCAATTATTTTTTTGCTTATATTAGGAAGATTAGGGTTCAAATATGTTGTTTGGACTAGAGCTAAAGGATTTATAGAAGAAGCCTATTGATCATAAATTATGTTGTGTGGCATTCTTACTAGGCATGGTAAATTCTCATGAGGGAAGTCTACTAGAAACTTGGCCCCTACCTCTATGTCTCTAACCAAAATCTTGTCTTTGTTCTCCAATAAATGACACTCAAACAAAAATGGATCATATGTGGAAGGCACATTAATAGAGTATGGCCGTTGAAGAATTGGTTTGTCAGTTATGGGTATTATAGCAAGGTATTGTACAGTTTATTCTTGGTCTTATTCTGAATAAGGTGGTGTATTAACCAAATAGTTAGACAATGGATCTTGGATTTGTGCCCCTAATTTAGTATTATAAGAGGGATAAGGATATATCTCATAATAAATATTATCTACATAGGGGTCTTACACCATTTCTTCCTGCACAACCACATTGCTAATCCTTAGATTGTACATGAGTCCACTACGAGCGTAGGAATACATGTTGGAATCCATAGTCAATGCTTGGTGGTAGAAAGGGAAGAGAGTTATACAAACTCTAAAAAGGACAATGTCTAAAATAGATGATGTTTAAACTTGGTCTAGATTCATCAAAATTATCAAAAAGGTTTATGCAAATATTTGTGACGAATTAAGCTAGTGTTAAGTATTTAATGCCTCACTGTTCACACAAAGATAAACAAGTAAATAGTCCAAAAATTGAAATGCCAAACTCTAAGGTTGAAGTGTTTCAAATTAGTCTAATCTAGGAAAAGCAAAAGTTTTTAGGTCTTTTCACCAAATGTGATGTCAAAAGCTAGTCTCAAACAAGGCATATGCTAGGACTCTTGGCCAAATGGTGCCAAAAGCTAGACTTTGAAATAAAGATGATTTTTAATCTAATAGATTTGAAACACTTATAAAAAATACTAGGCATTTGAGTTTTGGATATAAACTTGACCAACTAAGTATAAGGTATAAAACAAAAGTCACTTTAGAGATAGTTTATTTTTTCTCACAAATAATGGTATAGAACTTGGTTCTTTTGACAAATAATCTAGAAAAAAAGTGAATGACATAATTGTGCTAGACAAAGATTCATAAAAGGTACAATCAAATTGGTCTAAAAATGTAGGAACAAATTTGGAATTTATGTGAGAGAGTCTATGAAACAATATCTGAAATGTTTTGGGTAGCGTGATAATGCTAGACTACTTAAAAGATGCAACAAAATTTTTGTTTCAAAAAATATCTAAGGAAAAAATAGTTTCCCACAAATTTGATAGCATAAAACTATCTTTCTTGACTCAAAATGTTATGGTGAATAGACTCAAAGTGCAAGTTTTTAGCACAAAATGACTTAAATCTAACAAGTGGTGGTTATGATCATGAGTCTTAAACAACCTTCAACCCAAATTGGAAATTGAACCTAAGTTCCCTCAAGTTTAGTGAAAATGGTGAATCCACTTAACAAATCAACCCTATGAAATTATAAAGGTGAAAATTTGAATTTAGATTATAAATGGACTTAAACAATTTTGGCAAAGGTCTAGACTCAATAGGGTAGCATAACTGCACCAAAGTGGATGATATGACTCCTAAGTTTTGATGAACTTTTGAACAAAGAAAATTGATGATTTCACATGGGAAACATAATGCCTCTTTGTTCAAAGGAAAATGAGGACCGTGTGTTTTGGTTTTTATCATTTTTTACACCAAGTTTTGACTTCAAACAAGACTTTAATCTAGGATAAAACTCAACTGATTAATCGCTCTTAGACTCTAAATTAACAAGGTTGCTTGGTATTATTGGAATTCATCAATATACATCATTTCAGAGGATTTTAAGTGTTCATCCAAAAGAAAATGAGCATTATATGGTAGGTTTTTTACACTCCCCTTCTCTCAAATGATAGTACTTCGACATGAACCTTAAGGCACACCTTGCACCAATAATACTTCTATGGCAAGTGGGGTTTTATCTAAGATATACAAGTTTTTGAAAATTCTAGGGGAATCAATTACACAATGAATTTCAAGTCAAATGATTCAAAAGACAAGAATGGAAATTGGGTGACCACAACATTGACTAGTTGTAAAAAGGTCTAGTCTTTTTTACAACCACTACATCCTGTTGTTCGCTCAGTGTAGTGTGATGTATAAATGTAGATATATCCTATGTATAAATTAGAAGGAGTAAGTGAAGTAAATGCTGGGAGATGAAACCCTAGGTCAAAGCTTCCCTAAAAAACTCATGGGAGGTAATGATGTCCCCCTTGTAAGCTAAGATGCAATGAAATAAAAGACATAAAAAGAAAGACTTTAGGGTCATTTTTAAGGTCACCCAAACTTATGACGAGTTTTTGGGGAGTGATTTAGATGACATTATTTCTAAGCCTTGGACTAGGATTTTAATAATAGGAATGGCACTTTTGATTCTAAGGGTTCCGTAAATGGGACAAGTGGAAGAGAATACACGTGGCATCCCTTTCTTTGCCAACCAAAATATAATTAAGACAACTAAGTGAATACAAAAATATTGGGGAAAGTGAGTTCATTTTCAAGCATAAAATTTGAAAGATTTGGGTGGTGTTCATTTGACCCCTTGGTCTTAAGATTGTGAAATTTGAAAACTAATCCTAAAATACACTTAGTTAAGTACCTAAATTTTACCTTAATCACCAAAATAATGCTCTTAGTTCATTTTAAAGCATGCAAAAGATGATCTAAACATGTTTTTAGCAAATTTCAAGCTTGGTCCTACAATAAAAATGTTAGTATGTCCTTTATCCTTGAAGCTACTTTGGATTTGAAATAATGAAGTAGAAAAAAAGAGCTCTCAAGTTTTTTACATAGTACAATCCTACTATACCATAGAGCAATCCTACTACTTATAGGATAATACCATAGCTTAGTGAGTTCTGGTATTATAACTAACAACTAAAAATTTAGTCACAATACTGTGACTCTAAATGTCAATCTCGCTACTTGCAAGACAATCCCATAACTTTTAGATTTGTAGTATTGCAAACAATAATCTCGCTACTCAGGGTCACAATCTCACTATTTTGGGTAAAATGAGGGTTTTTGAAAAACATACACAACTTCAAGCTAAAATAATTAAATTTTATAAAAATTTAGGAAAAAACACATGGTTTTTAAAAAATAATCATCAAAAATGGAGTCCAGATGACCCCAAATGAAACTCCAAAAAATGGCCTATTCTGGACACTACAACACCATGACTCATAGTGACAATACCACCACTCTATCAATTGAGAGAGTAGTGGGATTGTAATACCTCCACTTGATTGTAATGGTATTGTAATATCACTAATTGTGAGTAGTGATATTTTAATATCACTACTTATGAGTAGCGGTATTGGCAATATCGCTACAAGACATGCAAATAGAGACATAAAATAGTTAGAACATAATACCGTGACTTGCAATGACAAGAACATGAGTTGAAGATGAATAACATAACTTTACGAGTAGTCATATTTTCACTTAATTGATAATGATTAGTCACAATATCATGACTTGGTTAGACAAATGTATGAGTTTTAGGACAATCTCATGACTATGTCTAGTCAAACCCACCACTTACAGAAAAACATGTTTTACTTAATTTTTTCACTCTTTTAAGCCTCCCACTCCAAGATTTTGCATAACAAAAGTTAGTGAGTTTATTGCGGGAATATTGTGTTAAATTTTTTTAAGCTATTCATGTCCCATCGAGAATTCAATTATGTGAACTAGGAATTTGACTAAGAAGAGGATATTAGTGTTGTGCTAGTGACAAAATGAACAAAAAAAATTGACAAAAAACACAATAAACTAACATCTTCATGCCTAGTTACTAGGGTGAGCTTGGTGAAGAAATAAAAATGAACAAAGCATAACTAAAATCTAAGAAAATAAACATTCCTTACCTTCTTTGATGCTCCAAAAGTATTATTTGATTGTCTTGCTTGGTTTGTGCTCATGAAGTCCTCATCAATGGAAGCTTGGCTACCTCCAACTCTCCTTGGCACCTTTGGCATTGGCTTGGCTTGGCTTGGAATCAATTTGGCATGGTAACACTAGTTTTCATGAAGCTTTTATAATCAATCCTGCATTATAACTTTGCACAAATTAAGCTTAAAAATGATGTTCATGGCCTCTCTATTTATAGATTTTTGAGATTGATCAGAATCAACTTGAACTATCCATCCTAAGATGAAGATGTGTGGTTGAGGAATAATTCAATTTTTTACAATTAAGTTTATAATTATCCTCATCATGATATTGTAGAAATGGGCAATTAAGAGGCATGGAGGGTATTGATGAGGCATGCATGGCATGAATCTTGATAGTTATGGCATTTATGGCCTAGGGATGTCTTCCCAAGAAATGAGGTCACCTGATGATGTAGATATTCAATATTCATTTACAAAACAAATTATTCAATAAGTTTCCATCGAATTATTGATTAGGATCTAATTTGGTTTAATTAGCTCTTAAGCATGTTTGAGCACTTTGTGCACAAATTACTGAAATTGATCAGAATGCCTTGTTATTGGTCCAAAATTTGACTAAATTAGAATTGGAAGGCGATGTTAGATGCATTGGATCTATTATCCCATTTAGGATATTATCAAAAAAAAAACAAAGGCACGTGTCTTGTGAAAGAGATTTGATAGGAAAGAGCAATCTAGAGCACCTAGGTGCAAAATTGGTATTTTGACTTAGAATGATCTGATCAAAGTTAGCTGGCCCATAAATTGCATTACCTCATTTAGGGATACCCTAGTTAGAATCAACATTTGAATATATCAATTTCAACTCATTTAATGCATTTACATGTTTTTAGGCCAAATTATACACTTTAGGTGGAAATTAGTCAAAAGCCTGGTTGGAGGTTATTGGTGGCCAGATTTAGGTGTCTACACTACCCCTATGAGTCACTAATATATTGACCAAATTTGAATTTTTAGTCAAATTAAGGCACCTATAGGTAAAAACATGACTTTAAAGGTCTATATGGGGTCTAATATCTTTGTCATGAGGTGTATTACATGTCATTTAATCCATTTCTATGCTTATTCATTGTTTCAACCACTTATTTATCCTTTTGAGTCATTTAATGTGCTTTTGAGAGTCATTAATGCAATTGGCATGTTTCCCAAGGTGACCAAGCATCCTATTTTCATTTTAAACATCCAAGAAGTCAGTTGAGATGTCATATATGTTAGTTATATCAAAATATTGTAGGTTATCTAACTAAAACTACATAAAATAGTTGAAAAAGAGGAGATATGGCACTTGTATGACACATAGAGAAGTGTGCCAATGTGAAAGATCATGGGGGGTCTCTAAATCCTTATAAAAGTCATATATACATTTGGTTTGCTTTGGAATTTCCATTTTGATGCCAAAACTATTCTGCTCATCTTTTTCTTTTATGGATAAACTAAAGTGACACTTAGGTTTATGCTAAGTTTGGACAACATAAGTAGTTTCAAGAAAAAACATTTTGAGAAGTGATAGTAAACTAGGAGACCTTAGTTTTAATATCAAGAATTATAATATTGGTCAACTTTGATTTATGAACCATTGCTAACAAGTTGACTTTGCAAACTTGCTAGCTGATTGGTGCACCCTATAGGTTTTGATCAATTCATACCAAATCCTTATGAACCAATTAATAATGTTGGTTCCAGAGGATGTCTACTTACTTATCACATGGTATCCATTCTTGGTTTTAGGTTACATGGTCTTTAGATTAGTAATTTGGTTCATGTTGGAAGATGGTGGCATCAAATGTAGTTTTAGCTAAATTACTTCTTGTTCTCTGAGTGTGTTCTCCTATATGTGTCTCATACATCTTAGAAATGGTTTTATACAAGCCTATAAGTCATATGATCATTTAATTTCATGTTTGGACTTTATCATGCCACTCCTTGGATTGTTTACTATCTTGTTTCCCTTTATGGTCAGCTCTTTGCAAAATTCCAGTTGTAGTTTCATGTATGAGCAGGTTCATCATGTCTATAAGTTGGTAATGTAGGTTTATTTTTATATACAAGACTTGAAAAGTGGAATTAATCCATTTTTTCATGTTTGGGGAGGCATAAAGTTTGACCACATGCTTATATGACATGCTAAACAACCACTTGATGTATCTATCTATACTTTTTCACATGTTAGCAAATGATCTTCATGTTCTAATAGGTTTTTTAAAGCTAGTTCCAAGTTTAAAAGGATGGAGATCACATGCTTAAGGATTAACAATGGAATTTGGATATTCTTGAGCTAGTGCATCATGTTTTGCCACATTCCATTGCTCTAATGGCATATTCTACCCAGAATATACACTTAAAAACCCTTGATGATATCATGCTAGTGTAAGGGGAGATGGATGTGTGTCAAAGCTTTTTTTTTATTAAGGTGAATTTTGAGGTTCATCAAAGGCATATGATTTTCTTTTACACTCATGTTTTATAGTAGTCCACACCTAATCCACTATTTTTCTTCTCAAAACAACCTTCTATAGGTGGTTGAGCATGGGTTGGGGTATTATATGGAAGGGTAAAATAATGTCACACTCTCTTTTCATCTCCATCATAATAAATCTTTGAAATGCCCATAGAAACATCCTAGAAAGCAAAATGGAAGCATGGAACCAGTTTGAGGATCAAAGACTGAGTTTAGGGATGGAATCCTTAAAAGAGAAAAGCAAAGCTCCAAAAAGTTTTGGTAGTCCTTCTAAAGCATGTTTATAAGGTATTTTAATACATATAGAGGGGTAAACCTTATATCCCTATCATAAGATAGGTACC
This sequence comes from Torreya grandis, assembly GCA_037957365.1. Classification (NCBI taxonomy): domain Eukaryota; kingdom Viridiplantae; phylum Streptophyta; class Pinopsida; order Cupressales; family Taxaceae; genus Torreya; species Torreya grandis. The sequence continues at coordinate 1,054,388 of JARHVA010003132.1, forward strand.
CTATCAATTTTGAGAAGGAAAGGACAAGGGGAAGGTGTGAACTAGGAATTTGAATAAGAAGAGGAGATTAGTGTTGTGTTAGTGACAAAATAAACAAAACAAATTGACAAAAAACACACTAAACCAACATATTCATGCCTAGTTACTAGGGTGAACTTGGTGAAGATATAAAAATGAACAAATCATAACTAAAATGAAAGAAAACACACATTATTTACCTTCCTTGATGCTTCAAAAGTATTCTTTGATTGGCTTGCTCAGTTTGTGCTCATGAAGTCCTCATCAATGGAAGCTTGGCTACCTCCATCTCTCCTTGGCACCTATGGCTTTGACTTAGCTTGGAATCAATTTGGAATGGTAACACTAGTTTTCATGAAGCTTTTAGAACCAATATTGCATTATAACTTTGCACAGATTAAGTTTAAAAATGATGTGGTAAGGCTTCCTATTTATAGATTTTTGAGATTAATCAGAATCAACCTGAACCATCCATCTCAGGATTGAGATGTGCGTCTAAGGATTAATCCAATTTTGCAATTAAAATTGATAAATAGGCTCATCAATATTTAGGATAGAGAAGAAATTAAGAGGAATGGAGGGCTTTGATGAGGCATGGGAGGCATGAATCTTGATATTGGTGGCATTTATGGCCTAAGGATGTCTTCTCAAGAAATGAGGTCACCTGATGATGTAGATATTCAATATTTATTTCTAAAAACAAGTTTTCAACAAGTTTTCATGGAATTATTAACTAGGCCTTGATTTAGATTAATTATATCTTAAGCATGTTTAAGCACTTTGTGCACAAATTAGTCAAATTGATCAAAATGCCTTATTATTGGTCCAAAATTTGACTGGATTAGAATTAGAAGTCAATGTTAGATGCGTTGAATATGTTATCCCATTTAGGATGTTATCAATAATAAATAATAGAGGAATGTGTATTGTACAAGAGATTTGAAGGGAAAGAGAAATCCAAAGGACCTAGGTGCAAAATTGGCATTTTGACTTGGAATAATCTAATCAAAGTTAGCTGGCCCATAAATTGCATTACCCCATTTAGGGATACCCTAGATAGAATCAACATTTGAATATATCAATTTCAACTCATTTAATGTATTTTAATGTTTTTAGGCTAAATTGTGTGCTTTAGGTGGAAATTGGTCAAAATCTTGATTGGAGGTTATTGGTGACTATATTTAGGTGTCTAAAGATGGTGATTTTTCAAAGCTTCAAAAGTGCCTTAGAACACATTAAAAACTTCAATGACATCTACAGTCTTATAGATGTAAATGAACTCTTAGTCACCTCTAAGAAACAACATCAAGCAATGGTTTTGGTCAATGGTCTTAGCTGGTATAGTGAGGTAGAATGAAGTCAAAGTCATTAGGAGAGAGTTGAGATAGAATCTTATTCACCTCTTAGACCATCTATAGGTACCCTCAAGCATGGGCATGACACCTATAGGTGCCTCAGTCTAGTCAAGTAGTTTAGGTGAAGAAGTTATGGTTTGTACATTTCTTGTTTGGTATAGGGACCATTAAAAATGAACTTGAGATGATACCAATGTTACATTCTTCAAAATGAATCTTGAAGAGACCCTTGTTCTTCATAAAATCATCCCAGCCAAACTCCCACAAAAGTGTCTCAATCTTATAGGAAAAAAACCATTTAAGGTGGTTTAAAGTGCATTAAAATGGTGAATGGAGCTTAGGAATGATAAGGAAAATGAATAATAATATAAATGAACATGTGGTTGATGTCAAGAGACACTCTCAAAGAGGAAAACAAGCTTACTTAGATTCTCAGACCCCTATTTTCACCAACAAAGGGTTTAAGAAAGTAAGGGCTAAAATGAGACATGGAATACCTACAAAGTAAAAGAGGGTTCCAATGAATATAAAATGTTTCATGATGATAAAATTGAGGATATAATAATAACATTACCTCACTAAAGTTCTCATATGATTTCTTCACCAAATAAATGAGCAACAATCTGTATAGGTAACTAAGAAGGCTCTTTTGTCCCATGAGAAAACATGAGGAATATATATTCGAGAAGGGTTTTTAATAGGTTTAAAATATACATGAGAATTAAATTAAGTTTATAAATGTGTTTGAATAACCAAAAATCATGGTATTGGCTTAGAGAGGTTACCCATAGGTGGATTTGGAAAAATTCAAAAAATAGTGTTTTTGAGGCCTTTTTGAGGCATTTTGAGATGTTTGGGCACCCTAAGCATGAAACAAAGAAAAAAATATATTAAAATGATAATTATGAATTTTAATATCTCCAAAAATACTCACTTTTCTCAATGGATAAGGGATATGCCTAACTATTTTGTCTCAAAGGTCAGCTAGTCATGAAAATCAAAACTTTGGCAAGGAAAATAAAAGATGCCAAAATGAGTAAAAGACCTAAGATGAGGCATTTGGATATTAAATAAACATTAATTTATTTTTATGTAATATTAATGGATGATGAAAAACACTCACACAATATCTAACCCTTCAGGGTGACTTATTTTCTCATGCATATAGTCCAACTAGGTAAGCTTTCATTAGGCCTAATTGGCAAATGGGAGGAAAAGATGAAAATAAGTGATTTAAAGGTTATGTGATGGATTTTTAAGATTTAATGAGGTGTGAAAATTAATAATAATCCATCATAACCATGTAAAATCAGTCCAATTAGTCCAAACTAATAGGGTGTATGCTAAACCCATTAGGCCTTGCGGAGACATAGAGCCAATTGGGGGTCTATCTTCATTTCTAGTCCTTTATGAGATACCAAAATGTTTAAGCATGTTTTTTGGGTCATTATACATGTGTTATAAATTTTTAAATTTAGATAAAAAATAAGAGATCCATTATTGAGCTCAAAACCACTCACACTTATGCAAAAATGGAGAAATAAGTTTGAATAGGGACATTCAAATGCTCATATCTCCCATGAAGGTTTAAATGGTGGAAAAATAAGTTTAGAGTGGATATAAAGGTCACATAAGATAAATTTTGTGGAATTTTTTGTCAATTTAGATGTCCAAGTTTTATGAACAATCCTTAAGACCTAAAATAGGTCTAAAACCCTTACAAAATCCTTTAAGAAACCAGTTTTGGTAAGTGGATTTTGAAAGATAATATAAGGACATATTTTGAAAAAAATATATATTTTAACTTTTAGATTAATACATAATTAATATTCAAACCATGATTAGTTGTATGGAATTTTATCGATTGGGACAAAAATACGATTTTTCACACTATTTTATGTGTTTTGTAGGTTTTTGGATTTTTTAAGAGATACAAGACACATGGATGGAATGATTGAGACTTAATATAATTCCAAATTTAATTTTACTTCCTTTAAAATTTTATTGTCTCAAATAGGTATTTAAACTTAGCCAGTCAAAACTAACTTAATGAACAAGCTAGTGAGAGGGGTGAAAATTTTCACTTAAACTAATTTTAAAGATTGTTTGATGATTATAATGCCATGGAGGGTATTTAAAATTTTAATTAAATACATCCCATTAATTTTCATGATAAAATGAATCCAATTTGGAATCCAAGTGTGTAGGGTGCACAAAAGGGTAGTTTCTGGATAATAGATGATGAATGGCTCACTTTCAGAGATTTTTAGAGCACCAAGAATGCAACCAATACATGGAGAGGCATGTATGAGAGTATCAACTTCAATTAAAATCATTATAAATGGTAATAATTGGTTATGGTACATTAAAATAGGCCCAATCTTGAAGGCAGTTTTTAAATGCAAAAAGAGGAGTTTTATGCCACTTTGCATAAATTTTATGCCTTAAGTTGACACTTATTTCCAATAAAATTATATGGTTAAACACATATACTCTTATAATACATGTATAACTTATTTTATAAGCTTTGAAAGTGTCCTTATGACCCTTTGACTTCTCTTATTCTCTCTCTCTCTCTCTCACACACACACATGTTCTATAATAACTAGCCATTTTGGCATTGTATTAGATGCTCCACTTGAGTATTGTGAAGCCCTTCTCATTTGTATACATTTTGATAAATTAAATTACTAAGTGTTACCTCTTCATGACTATTCATAAGTATGTTCCACTTTAATGATGAATCTTGTTTAGTGAAGACTATGGATTCCTAACATGTGGTCTCATTCTTCCACCTTATTTGTAGTTGGAAAACTTTTCTTATAGGGAATGTAAAGTGTTTTATGATATGTAAAATTTTGAGTGAGTTAGTATTTTAATTAGTTCTATTCAAGGCCTCTTGTCTATTCTTCCTAACTTTTCACATCCATCCACGACCTCACAATGTAACATTGATGTGAGAAGATGAATATTGAAGGAGTGTATGCTTTAGTTTGTTTCTTTGTCTCAAGTGTAGAATGAAATTGGTTGGAAGTAATAAAATTTATTTGTTGTATCACCTCTTTAGTTTATATTTAATTTTAGTCTATCTTTCCCTTTGCTCCCCTCTAAATTTAGTTGTGGGTTCAATCCTAAGTGGTATAATAAGGGAGGTAGTTGTATCTAGAGACTTACCTCATTCCTTAGGCTGCCCACAATCCTAGAGCTGATTCCATTATGCCACTTGGATGAGGAGAGATTTGCATCTCCTCAAAGGGTGCATATCTACATGATAATATTCAACATGTCCAATCTTTGTATCTTTGATCTGGTCTACATTTGATTCGATCGTCGATGCCAAAAACACACCTTAAATATTGTACTTCATTGCTTTATTGGTAGGAGAGTATTCTCACATTAATCAAGTGACTACAAAGGGGGAATTTCAATTCTCTAGAGTTATCATTTTTCATCTATCTTGGACAAAATGTAAGAGTGATAAAAATCTATGGTTCTACATGGGATATGAACAAAGCTATGTAGTTTGGAGAATTTTCTCTTAAATGCACAAGGTTTGAAGGGTTTGGGTGAAATTTAGAGCAAAATATCTAAACTAAATGAGACTTGGGTACTTCTTCATCAGGTGTAGGTTAGATAATTTTCTCTAACTTACACCATGATTAGGTAGGTCTTAGTGTAGGTCAAATAAAATTCTTTGACCTGCACCATAGGAATGGTTAATGTTGGTCCAAGTGTAGGTCAGATAAAATTATCTGACCTGCACTAGTTTGAAGTTGGTTTTTTTCACGTATGAGAAAATTCTTCGAAGTGCACTAAAAGAGTTGGCTACATGCACTTTGAAGAATTTTGTTTGAGTTACATGGGGAAAGGGGGGAAAGTGTAAAGGCGCACCCTAGAGAAAATTCTTTGAGGAGCATGACCAAATGAGTTGGAGTGCATCTCAAAGAAAAATATTTGAGGTGCACCCTTGGGTTAGGACATGGTTGAGAGGATTGAAGGTTCACAAATAATTTTGAAATCTACCATAAGTATAGAAATGGGGTTATTTCACATAGGCATAGGGTTTCAAAAACTTAAAGAATAATGGGTTGTAAGGACATGAGGTGATGTTACTTTGAAAACACAAAATTATAGTTAGACAACCTCAAGGGCATAAGGTGGGGAAAACATGAGGAGAAGGGATGAGGGCATGGTTTTTATAAATAAAACAACATAGAGAGAAACCAAAAGTAAATAAAGAAAAGTTTGATGACCTAGGGTTTCATGATTATAATAGAATAATTTTTAAAATATGAAACAAGGAAAGAAGCTAAAATAAGAATAAAAAAGACAAAAAATTCACTTGAGATCTACAAAGAAGAGACCTGAGGATGAGCTGAGGCAAGATAACACAAAAATGGGGAACAAAGAGGTGCACTTAAGCTCAAAACTGATGAAGAAGGAAAAGTGAAAAGTAATAATAAAAATGAAAATTACCATAAGTTAATACATATATAAACATGGTAACTAATAAAATTAATTACCTAGTTGGGTGGTGGGCCCACCTACAGGGGCAACAAATTTATCTGACCTTGCACGTGTAGAGGCAGAGAATTTTTATACCCTTGCACCTTGGGGTGCTATCTGGAGAAATTTCTTTGGATTGCATAATTTTGAACTTGGTTTAGTTTGGAGAATTTTTTCCAAACTATATAGGATGGAAAACCTCCCTCAAAAGACTAACTTTTTGAGGAAATATAAATGCAAGAAGGTAGTGATTGGCCTTGGTTTGTGCTTAGAGCTCATGGATTATGAAATAAATAAGTTTAATAGGGGTTATCCCATGAATTAATATTGATTAATTCAAGAATTAAACTAATGAAGCTGGATAGAAATCTCTTGTTTCTCAAGTAGGAGTTACTCCTCTCTTATAAGCTGAGGGTGAGGTCATGATGCAAGCAAATAGGGATTGGTAGCCCCATGTAGAAAGCTTCACAAACTTATTAGTGGAAGACACTTTTGTACTCAATCAAAGAGCCTCTATTTAAAAAAATACAAGGACCAAGAAATAGGATCTAGGAGGTGATAATAGCATGCCTACAAGCTCATCTAATCATCCTTCAAGGTAGCAAAGCATGGATGTAAGTGTGATGATTCCAAAAGCTCCTACACCTCCTTCATGTCAAAATGTGGTAAGGTCTACTCAAATTGCATCTATTCCTTAAGTTTCAAGAAATTATTTTCCTCAAAGGAATCAATAAAATGTGAGTACTAATTCCCTAAACATAGTGGACTCCTTGAAAAGTGCCAAAGCATCAATCTCTTTGTGGGATGTCCTTCATATGCCTGGCCAAAAAGAGTTGTCACAAAAGTAATTTTCCACTATTCCTACTGGTTATTCACCTTCTAGCCAAAGTCTTAGTCATTTTATCCTTGAAAATGTACTTAATGCCATTTTTGAACCATCTACTACGGCTAACAAACCTCCACCATTCTATCTCACTCTCATAGTTGGTGATAAATTGGTCCACAATTGCATAGTTGATAGTGGAGTTTCTACATCAGTAATGCCCAAAGTTGTAGGTGATAAGTTGGGTCTAAAATATGAGACTCATAGAAAAGAGTTCTCTAAATATATGGTACATATACTAAGATAATATGGATGATAAAAAATTCAAAGGTATTCTTGCATGATTATCCTAGTTTTCCTATCCTTCAAGACATAGTTGTTGTTGACCTCCCAACTCACTTTGTAATATACCTTTCAAAATAATTTACAGCTAAGATTGGTGGATATCTCTCAGTTTCTTAGTCCTTCTTGGCCTTTAGGACAAGATATGGGACCAAAGTGACCATTATAACTCAGTCTCTCACAATATTTAATATTGAGCCTTACATCAAAACAAGTTTCAACTTAAATTATGTTGGCCATGAGAAGGAGGATCCTAATGTGGATGATGGAGCTTCTAAACTTGAAGGAATCTCTAATTTGTTCTTAGATGAGTATGGTGTAGATACATATGAACATGATCCATATGCATACTTTGAAAAAATTGAACTTGAACTTATATCATACATGAATAGTCATTTGAAAGAATTGAGGTAAGTGTCAAACATTCTCATGCTGCTAAAGGTAACTATATGATTTATGAGTATGATGATCATAGGTTGATGAATCTAATTAAGCATTATAGTGGAAAAAATGACATCTTTATCCTTATCATTGATGAGGATGCTTTGGATGATGAAACTCATGAAGTGGATGAGAATGACTTGTGACAAAGGTTTGATGTCATATTTCATGAGTTTGATTAGCTTGGTAATGTTAATTTTCCTCTCAAGATATTTACATTTGATTTAGTTAATTCCTCTAACAAACATGATGTTGAGTGTCTCAATGAACATGAAGAAGAACTATGGCAAAATCTCAATTCCATATGTAAATAGTTTTAGAATTTGGGTAAGTCTCCCTTTTCTCCAATAGATTCTATATCTAATTTCAATGTTGATAATTATAGACACCTAAATCTAGCCACCAATAACCTCCAATCAGGGTTTTCACCAATTTCCACCTAAAATGCACAATTTGGACTAAAAACACTAAAATGCATTAAATTATGTGAAACTAACATATTTAAATGCCTATTTTGGCCATGGTATCCCTAAATGGGGCAATGCAATTTATGGGCTAGCTAACTTTGATCAGATCATTTTGGGTCAAAATGCCAATTTTGCATCTAGGTGCTCTAAATTGGTCTTTCCTATCAAATATATTATACGAGACATATGACTTTGTTATTTTTTGTTAGTAATATCCTAAATGGGATAATAGATTCAATGCATCTGACATCACCTTACAATTCCAATTCCAATTCCAATTCAATCAAATTTTGGACCAATAACAAGGCATTTTGATCAATTTGAGTAATTTGTGTACAAAGTGCTTAAACATGCTTAAGAGATAATTAACCCAAATCAAGGCCTAATTAATAATTCCATGGAAAATTGTTGAAAACTTATTTTTGGAAATGGATATTGAATATCTACATCATCAAGTGACCTCATTTCTTGGGAAGACATCCCTAGGCCATAAATGCCACAAATATCAGGATTCATGCCCTCCATGCCTCACCAATGCCTTCCATGATGCCCTCCATGCCTCTTAATTACCCCTTATTCCAATGTCATGATGAGGATAATTATAAAATTAATTCCAAAAATTGAATTAATCCTCAACCACACATCTCAATCTTAGGATGGATGGTTTAGGTTGATTCTAGACAATCTCAAAAATCTATAAATAGAGAGGCCATGAACATCATTTTGAATTCTTGATTATGCAAAGTTATATAGAAAAAATGGTTCCAAAATCTTCAAGAAACTAGTGTTACCATGAAAAATTTATTCTAAGCCAAGCCATAAGCCAAAGGTGCCAAGGAGAGATGGAGGTAGCCAAGCTTTCATTGCCAAGGAATTCATGAGCACAAGCCAAGCAAGCCACTAAAACAATCATTTTATAGCATCCAAGGAAGGTAAAAGAGAGTTTATTTTGAATTTTAGTTGTATATTTTATTAATATTTGTTAATTAATCTCTCCCTAGTGTCTAGGCTAAAGATGTTATGCTAGTTAGTGTGTTTCTTTCATTTTGTTTTCATTTTGAAACTAGTACTATACTAACCATCATCTCTTGAGTTAAATTCCTAGATTCACATATGACATGCTCGATGGGACTAGACTCATCCCGCACATGAAGAAGATCAGTTTTAATCTTCAAAATCTTCATTTGGATCATTAAAACTCTTGCAAATTAATTTTCTAACTTTTTTTCCATTTTTTATTTACTACAGGTTTACACAGTAACCAACATCAATTAGTAAAACCAACATCAATTGGATAACTATCCGTTGTCACATTGGTCTAATTTATGTCAGTTATATAATCATCATCAGTTAGCAAATGTAACCACCATCAATTATATAACCAATGTCGATCACTATGTTTTTCTTAAAACACAAACCCAAGAGCTCTTTTTTAAATTTCATTAGTTCAAACCCAAAAGAACTTCAAGGCTAAAGGACATGCTAACATTTTTGTTATAGTACTAGATTGACATTTTCTAAAAACATGTTTAGATCACCTTTTGCATGCTTAAAATGAATTAGGAACATTATTTTGGGTGCTTAAAGTTATATTTATGTACGTGAGTTTTTAGCATTAGTTTTCAAAGTTATAACTAAGACCAAGGGTTCAAATGAACACCACCTCATATTCCATTTGGGATTAAAAATGAAATCACCTTTCCAAGTTTTTGTTTTTACTTAGTTGTTTAAGTTAAATATTTGTTTGGAAAAAATAGGGGTGTTGCATGTATGATCTTCCATTTTTTCCCTTTAGGGAACCCTTGGAATCAAAAGTGCCATTACTATTTCAAGTATCCTAGTCCAAGGCTTAGAAAGAAAGTCATCTAAAACACTCCCAAAAAACTCATCAAATTTTGTGTGACCTTGAAAATGACCCTAAAGTCTTTCTACTTTCATGATTTCTTTATTTTTATGCAAACTTGGCTTGTGAGGGGGACTTCATCACCTCTGTGAGTTATTTAGGGAAGCTTTGACCCAAGGTTTCACCTCCCAACATTGACTTTAATTGGTTCCTAATTATAGTTACACATGGGAGTAGTGTCATTTTAGACATCACACTACATTAAGCAAATAATAGGATGTAGTGGTTACAAAAAGGACCAGACATTTTTACAACAAGCCAAGTGATAAAGACCAAAAATATATACTTTTATTTTACATTATTTGGTGTGAAAGTCATTGTGTAATTAATTCCCCTATAATTTTCAAACACTTATTAGATCTTAGTCAAATTCCCACTTAATACGAAAGTATTATTGGTACAAGGTGCAACTCAAGGTCCATGTCATAGTACTATCATTTGAGAGAAGGCGGGGGTGTAAAAACCTTATTATATAATGCACATTTACTTTTGGATGAACACTTAAGATCCTCTCAAATGATGTATATTGATGGATTCTAACAATACCAAGAAACCTTGTCAATTTAAGATCTAAGAGCGATTAATTAGTTGGTATTGTCCTAGATTAAAGTCTTGTTTGAAGTCAAAACTTGGTGTAAACAAACAATTCAAACCAAACACATAGTCTTAATTTTTCGTTGAACAAGGAGGTGTTATGCTACCCATGTGAAAACATCAATTTGCCTTGTTTAAAGTTCATCAAAATCTTGGGAGTCATATCATCTACTTTATCATAATTATTCTTCCCAATTAAGTCTAGACCTTTACCAAAGTTGTTTTATGTCCTTCACTTATAATCTAAATTCATAATTTCACCTTTATAGGTTCATAGGGTTGATGTGTTAAGTGGGTTCACCAGTTTCACTAAACTTGAGGGAACTTAGGTTTAATTTCCAATTTGGGTTGAAGGCCATTTTAGACTCATAATCATTATCATCACTTGATAGAATTAAGCCATTTTGTGATAAAAAAATTGCACTTTGAGTTTATGCACCATAACATTTTGAGTTAAGAAAAGTAGTGTTATACTGTCAAAATTATGGGAAATTATCTTTGCCTTAGAGAATTTTTGAAAAAAAAAAATTTTCACACCTTTTGGGTAGTGTAACATCGTTACGCTGCCCAAAACATTTCAAATATTGTTTCATAGATAATCTTACATAGAATTAAAATTTGTTCCTACATTTTTAAACCAATCCAAATGTTACTTTTGTGATCTTTTGTCTATCATAGTTATATTATTCACTTTTATCTAGCTTATTTGTCAAAATAACCAAATTTTATACCACTATTTATGAGAAATAAACTCTCTAAAGTGCCTTTTGTTTCATACCTCATACTTAATTAATCAATTTCATATCCAAGAATCAAATTCCTAGTGTTTGTTAAAAGTGTTTCAAATCTATTACATTAAAACTTTCATCTATTTCAAAGTCTAGCTTTTGACTCCATTTGGCCAAGAGTTCTAGCACATGCCTTGTTTGAGCCTAGATTTTGAAGCCACATTTGGCCAAAAGACTTAGCAACTTTTAAATTCCTAGATTATATTGATTTGAGACACTTTGAATTTAGAGTTTGGAATTTTGATTTTTGACCCATTTACTTGTTTATCTTTATATAAACAGTGAAACGTTAGATACTTCACACTAATTTGTTTCCTCACAAATCTTTGCATAAACATTTTGATGAATCTAGACCAAGTTGGAACATCATTTGTTTTATATTTTATCCTTTTTATATTTTATATAACTCTTTGACCTTTTATCGTAAAGCATTGATTATGGATCCCAACATGTATTCCTACACTCATAGTGGACTCATGTACAATCCAGGGATTGGTAATGTAGTTACATAGGAAGAAATGTTGCAAGACCCATATGTGGATAATATTTATTATAGATGGATTATTATCCTTCTTATAATAATCAATCAAGGGCACAAAGCCAAGATCCATTGGCTAACTATCTATTTAATACACCACCTTATTTAGAACAAGACCAAAAAATAAACCACATAATACCTAGCTACAATACCCACATTAGACAAGCTAGTTCTTCAACAGTCATATTATAATAATACGACTTCCATGTATGATCCATTTTTGTTTGAGTGACATTTTTTAGAGAAAAAAGATGAGATTTTGGTTAGAGCCATAGAGGTAGGGGCCAAGTTTCCAATATAATTCCCCCATGAGAATTTACCAAGCCTAGTAAGAGTGCCCCATAATATCATTTATGATCAACAGGCTTCTTCTACCAATCCTATGGCTCTAGTCAAAATAATGTATCAAGAACCTAATATATGTAATCAAGTCAAAAACATCATGGAAGATAACTTTGACCAAATGAAAAAATCATATCAAACATACTTAAATCTAGCACATAATTTCAATCAGATGAACATGGTGAGTGAGCCTCTTATTGACCTAGTACTTTCAATAGGAGTGTCGATAGAGTTAACGAGACAAGAGAATTTGAGTTTCGACCCATTCATATAAACTAATTTGATAGATAACTTGATACATATGACCATTAGTAAAGAAGTGTATTCAGCCTCTACATAGAATAGTGAGCCAAACATAGTGGATAATGTGCAAAGAACATCCAATCCTGATCAAAGTGGTACTAACACACAAACAACTAGCCAACAACATGTGCCTATAGTTAATCCCATAAGTTGATCATCATACCAAGGAATAGGAGTTCTTACACTCCAAACTCAATTGGATGCTTCCTTAAGTGTATAACCTATGAGATTAGGTAATCAAACAATGGCCAATGTCATGCCTTAATGATAGAATGTGATGAATTCTACTCTTCCTCAACAAGTAACAAGTAGTATTCCAAAACAATAGGAAAAATATAGTGTATCAATGTAATAGAGGACAAATACATTACCACCTTAATCAGGGGCAACTAATTTTCCACTTCACTAGGTAATGACAAACATACATCTTCAATCACTGACAAATATGCCAATCCAAAATTAAGTATTGACTAGTCAACAATGTGCAAATATTGGTCAACAATAGATGATGAATATCCAACCTATTTTCACTTATCCATAGAGATTCATGTGATAAAGAGGTTCCCATGTTTCTAAAGTACCTACTAGACAACCATTGGTTCAAAATGTGCCACAAATGTAGAGACAGGGTCTTGGTCTACAAGTTCCCACTCAACAACAAGGTTCGATTAGTTGGTAGCATGTCCCTTTTCAACCAAAGTAAGCACAATATATTTATATCCCTCCATCCCAACCAAAAAATCCTCCAAGTCAAACCTTTATCACTAACCCAAACTAGAATATTGCATAACCAAATGTGCAATTTCAAGTACATCCTAATCCATGTATGTATATTTCTAGTCCATTCCCCAACCAAAATAATGTATCCCAATAGGTATCTCTATCATACCTTGGTTAAAGTGATCCACTTATGACCTCCTAACCATCTACCCAATCCAATATTCTCCCTCAAACTAATTTTCCTTCTAGTTTCCTATCCCAAGAATTAAAACAAATGAAGGATGTAATTATTGCCATTCAACTTGGGAAATAGACTAAAAAGTTCAAATTGGATGACATGTGTTCTTATCTATTCAACATGGAGCATTTTTAGATACCATTTCCTCTAGGATACAAGCCATTAAAATTCAACAAATACAAAGGAAAAGGTCACCCAAAGGCCCATTTAACTGAATTCTTTATTGCATGTCAACCAGTAGCATATAGTGACATATACCTTTTGTTGTTGTTTCCAAGGAGCTTGGCTAGATAAGCCTTGGAATAGTTTTTAAATTTTCCCAAAATTTTATTAATGGATTTTGATGATCTTTCTAATAAGTTTGTGTATCACTTTTCCTATAATATCGAGCATGAGATTTCATTAGTGGACTTAATGCAAGAAAATAAAAAAAATAGTGAGAGTTTTGCAAGTTATCTACATCGATGGTGATCCCTCACAAGCCATTTCACCCATAGTTTACTCGATAAAAAATTAGGCACTATGTTTAACAAAAATTTGCACAGTGAGATATCATATCATCTAGAGCTACAATATGTACATAATTTCAAAGAAATCATCGATAAAGGCTTGTTGATTGAGTGAGATCTCATCAATAAAGGATTCATCAAGCTTAATTAAACTAATCAAAATAAAGGTAACAAGCAAGGAAACCATCATCATGAACATCCCATTTAAGCACAAGCATCACAATCAACATAGGCCAATAACCAAGAAAAATTGAAGCAATTCAATCATAATAGGAATGTTATGGGAAACAGAGTAATCAAATCCCATCATGTATAAATAGTGCACACATCATCTACACCACATTTTCAACTTACTCCTACCCATAAACCTCTCCAACTAATGCCCAAGAATAACAGCCAAGACCTACACAATAAATATAGTAGCCTTTACCATTACAAACCCCTCTTCTTAGGAGAACTATGCCTACACATTGTATCTTTAGTGACCTAGGAGAACCTATTGAGTCTATATTTTTCAAGTTTGATACCACTAATATAATTGGTTAGTATATACCAAAACATTATCTGTAGGGCATTCCTTATCCTGATTGGTACCATGAAAATGAATTTTGTGACTATCATCTGTTCAATGGGCATAATCTATGAAGATGTGTCTGAATCAAGAATTTAATTGAGAATATGTTGGAGAATGGGGAGATAACATTGGATAATGGTGCTTGCACTTCTAAAAAACTCTTGGGATTTATGAAAACCCATTTCCCTAACATAACAATCAACAGTAGTAGAATAGTCAGCAACAACAATAATGACCAGTGTAGTAACAAAATCAAATGCTGAACCAACAGAATCAATAAAATTAGTAGTAGAACCTACAATGATAGAACAATAGAAAAAAACAAGGTTAGAATGGTAACAACCAAAAAACCTACCATGAATTTTCACATGAATAAAATAGGGTTGTAGGTCATATTGTAGGGGGTAACATTAATACCATCTCCATTAATCCTAAACCAAACACTAATAAGCCTAGACTATTTCAATATAACAACATTCATCCAAATTACATGGATAGTCCTTCTTTGACTTGGAAGTGCATACAGGAAAACCAAAAAACTAGGACTTCCCCCTTTAGACCTTATATTGATAACCCATCCTTGCCATGTGACCACATATGAGTGCACTGACAACTTATACGTATCCTATTTAGTCCCACACCATTCCCAACATTGGTTAACAATAAGGGTCCAGTATTTAATCCTAATTATTCAATTACAACTCAGAGGTCAAATATTACTATCCCAGGCCCAAAACCATCCACCACTTTGTCTATCATCTAACCAACCATTCAACCTTAGAATACACCATTCAATACTGACCAAAACAAGAATTTTGATATTATGGAATAATTGCAAAAGACACCATCACAAATTTCTATTTTAGATTTGCTATGAATGTCAATAATCTACAAGAACATCTTAACTATTTTTTTGACCTAATCCACTATTTATAGTGACATATCCCCTGATAAATTTCAAGGTTTGGTTGGACACCTAACTCCCACCCAACAAGTCACATTCAACCAAAGTGATATGTCTTCCCTTGGCCTGCTCCATAATAATCCATTATACATAGAAGTTTATATAAGATATAATAAAGTGAAACATGTCCTTATAGACAATGGATCAGGCCTCAACATAGTGTTTCTAAATCTCATCAAGCTTCTTGGGTACACAGTGATAGATCTCTAGCTAGAAATAATAACCATCAAAGCCTATGATAATCAAGAAAGAGAATCACAAGGCACCATTATTTTGCCAATTATCATTGGGATTTGACCCATGATACACTTTGCCATGTGCTTGATCTTGAGTTATCATATAATATTCTTCTAGGTAGGCCTTGGTTACATGAGACTCATATAGTTCCATCAACACTGCACCAATGTATCAAGTTTTCCCACTCAGGGATGGAAGTTATTATTCTAGGATATTTACATCTATATGAACACTACGAACATCTTGAGGCTGAATTTCAAAGCTACAATTATCAGTACAACATGAATCCAAGTTTCAAGTAGGATAAAGGAAAGGATATACTTATTGATCCTTCATCAGATAATTGCATAGATCCTAATACCTTAGGTTCCCTTTTCCACATGCCATCTACTAAAGCTTCTAATCATTTCACCATTTCAAATAATGGACCAAGAGAGTAGGTGACCCATGATAAATTTCATATTGCATTGGCAATAAAGTAACAAAGATAAGGGACATGTCACATTTATACCAAAATTTGGCCTAGAACCTGACTGTCTTGAATGGGACGAATCATGGTTATACAATGAAAACCAAGCTAATTGTTATAAAAATGCAATAGGATCATGGAGCGTCAAAATTTGAAGGAAGAGGCCTTAGACTGAATCAATAAGGAACCATCAAGTCAATTTCCATGACTAAGTATGAAAGACCTTATGGACTTGGATTTAAACTACCTGGGAGTGATCCCATATATCTTATTCAAACTCCATCACTAGTGACTAGTGATGATGATGTCAATAGTGAAGCAGATTTTGAACATAGCCTCACCTTTGATAACAATGCCATTTTTACCCTTACCCTAGCTATTCATTATAACCCATTACCATTATATTATCCCCAATTGATAAATTAGGACCAACAAGAATCCAATCTGCTAATTGATGAGTTCTAAAATGATGAGGCATTCTGACTTTTTAGGCCTTAGAGAAAATGTTCTGTTAGAAGATCACAAGTTAGGATTCTCAATTATATTGGATCTTATAGCCTATTTTAGAGAGCGAGTGAATACCCTTATCCAAAAATAAATAAGTAAAACATTGAGGTCCCAAAGTGAAAACCTCTTTGAGGTGCTTTCTAACTAGGAAAAAAGTAGAGATAAAGGACAGTCTAGTGGTGAAAACCTATTATAGGTGCTATTAGATGGGGGTGTTGATTATTATTTTAATTTAGACTAGGAGACCACCAATGATGAACTTGCCTATGGATATGAGTTCAAATTTGAACAACAACAAGTATTTGATCAAATTCTTCAATAATTTTTTATTTTTTTATCACATGGCTAGATCTCCCATTAGGGGACTCAGATTCATCATGCCTAAGAGAAGTTGAAGAGCATGTCCTAACAGAGGACCTTGACATAATCGAATAGTTCAAGTCATTTCCTACTATCCTAGAAGATAGTTTGACCCTTCTAATTGAAGATATAATAGAGGTAAATATTGGGACTCCATCAAACTTAAAATGGATAAAATTAGGCATGTCCCTCACTGAGGAGGAACATGACATCTTTATAGCTATGTTGAGAAAATTTATAGATATCTTTGCACGAGCCTATTCTAACATGCTAGTTTTAGACCCCACCTTGGCTTTACACCACTTTATGGTTAATCTTGATGCCAAATTGGTAAAACAAAAGATACATAAGATACATCCTCACATTATTGTATTGGTAAAAAAAGAGTTGTAAAAACTCTTAGAAGCAAGATGTCTCTGATCTATTGACTACTTAGAATGGATCTCTAATGTGGTACCTACTAGTAAAAAGCCTGAAGGGATCAAAATTTATACTAATTTTTGAGACATCAATAAAGCTTGTCCTAAATATTATTTTCCCTTACCTAATATCGACATGATCATCAACTCTATGACAGGTTATGAAATGCTTTCACTCATGCATGGATTGTTAGGATACAACCAGATCAGAATAACTCTAAAATACCAACATAAAACAATGTTCACCACTCTATGGGGAATATTTTGTTATCAATTAATTCTATTTGGGCTTAAGAATGCTAGAGATACATATCAAAGAGCCATGACTATCATATTCCATGATATGATGTATGATATTATTGAAGACTATGTCAATGACAAATTAGGAAAATCCAAAACTAGGGCTGACCATCCAATAATACTACGTAAGATATTTGAAAGATTACATGATTGTAAAGTTAGAATCAATCCAAATAAATTTGTATTTAGTGTAATTTCAATAAAATTACTTGACTTCATCATGTCTCATAGAGGTATTTGTTGATGCTTAAAATTGTGCTTGATTCTAATCAACAACAATGGGAAGTTTCAAATCGTGGGATATTGCAGCTTGAAACAACCTCTAGATTTTAGAGAAGCTGGTCTCTTATTTTGTATCAAGTGTGGGGAAAAAGGATAGAAAATTAAACAGAGACACAAATGAAGGAAATGAAACCTAACTATGGCGATGCACCTGAGTGTAATTTTGATCCTAATCTTGAGCATAGTGAAACTATACGTAGGATTCATTTACATTTAAGAGAAAACAAGTGCATGATCAATGTAAAAGATTGAAATAATAGAAATAGAGGCTCACAATAGAGACTTCTTTTGCTGAGATATAGAAAATGTCAACAAAGGCATATGGTTCAATCTTCTTATAAGAATATTCCAATCACATAAGAGGCACAAAAACACGTATAGTTATGTAGAACTTCCGACTTAAGAAAATGAGACAAAAGCAAATGACATTACTAATCACAACTCTAGAAAATCTACAGTATAGACTAATTTTGTGAATGACATAGATAATATCAACAAAGGCATAGAGTTCAATCTTCTTAATTCTTCAGCCACATAAAAGGCACATAAACATGCACAGTTACATCAAATTTACAACTCAAGAAAATGAGACAAAAGCAAATGATATTACTTAGTCACAAACTCTAGAAAGTCTAAACTTTTACAATTAATTCTCTCTTTAGACCATCCCCCCTTCCTGATGATGATGATTTCAATTTATATGGGAAGAAAAAAGGCCATTTTGGTGCCCTTTTTACTAGTGACCCATTTGTTTTTCCAGCATTGGGATGAGGAAGCTGCCTAAAGATAATGTTGTGTCAGCTCCTATCAAGATTCAAAATTATGAGCTGCCCTATTTTCCTACTCATCAATGCATAATGAAGAAAAATGGGTCATGCCATTCACTGTTTACACCTCTTGATTATCGCATGGTAGGTACTGTGTCAACCACTGGAATAACTCCTTGAATTGACACTTTCCCACACCACTTAGATCACTTTGTCTATTTCTATGTTAGGCTACTTTGCCTCCTCTGGCTCCTTTTACCACTCCTTTGGCTCTTTTTGCTGAGGGTGCATCCACTTTTGACATGCGTCATAGTCCACTGCTTGGGTACTTAGAAGATACTTTGAAACGTAGTTGTTGACACGTGGCAGCTTCCACCGAGATGATAGTGGGATGTGGCAACATCCGCTTACCTTAGAGGTTCTTTTGAGAATTAGGCAAAAAAATGACACGTGGCCACTTCCACCTACTATTTTCCACTTAATCTAGAGGCTTTGGAAGTATATTTTTGAGATTCTTATGAAGGCGACACGTGGCCACTTTTGTAGAGCCTTTAGCTACCTTAGAAAAACTTTCAAGCCCTTTTCTGATGCTCATAGATGCTAACACTTGGCATGCTCCACATAGCTCTTAGCAACCCATTCAAGTCCACCACAATTTTCTTTGAAGCCAATAGGAGAAACCCACAAATGTTGACACTTGGCAGCTTCCACTGCACTTCGAGAGAGGCTTATCTTTAAAGCTTAAAAGAGACCTGAAGCCTCAGACACAGACACTTGTCATACTCTGCTGAGATAGGTGAGGACACGTGGTGTCATCTACTTACTTCTAGGGTCCTTTGAGGGTCACGCATAAGTTGACACGTGGCCGCTTATGGTTATTCCTTCCCTTTGATGATTCCTCTACTGTGAATTTTGACATTTGCATGCCTATCATATTTATCCTTGCCATTGGACCTCACTATTGAACTTGTTTCTCCATTGAACCTCATAATTGAACTAACTCATTAAACCAAAAATGGTTTAATTAGTTCAATGGTTCAACACTGCGCACCAAGCTGCTTGAAACAAGCTGATGAACTTGCCGATTGAACTTGCATTGAGCCAATGAATTGAACCAAACATATTTTAGATGCCGCCACATACTGAATTTTTATTCTTCTCAGCTAGGATACATGGTAGCTTCTATTGCTTTTAGAAAAGTAAAAATGAGACCTTCTGCTAATGTCACTTGGCATGTTCTGCCTGACTTTGATACTTAAACAAAAATGAATCAAAAGGAAAATAGAGTTTGTGCTCTATTTCACGACTTCACCATCTTGGACTAGAGAATGTGAAAGCAAAATTTTGTGGTGCATGACTGAAAGATAGAATGCAATGTAGAGTAAATTTTTACTCTACAATATTGAAGTCAATCTGGCTAAAGTCTATGTTATAACTGAGATGCTGTAACCAACCAATTTAAAGCAACTCCATAGTTTACAAGGTAAAATCTAATCCATTTGATGCTTCATCTCTTAGTTATCAGACAAGTTCCATCCATTTACATACCTTTTGAATAAGGGAGTTACATTTCATTGGGATGATCATTACCAAACAACTTTTTAACAACTCAAAGACTATCTTGTTAATCTACCTATTTTATTACCTCATATGCTAGGAAAGCCATTCTTGTTATAAATATCAGCTACCAACCATGATATTGGGGAAATCTTGGCTCAACATGATGACAATGGAAAATAACATGCTATATAATACCTAAGTCATACCTTGGTTACATATGAACATAACTATGCACCTATTGAAAAAGCTTGTCTGGTCATGGTCTTCATATCTTAGAAACTACACCAATACATGTTGAATAATAAGACCAATATTATTTCAAATTATATCCACTCAAATATATTCTATCTAAAATATATTTGCAAGGTATAATGACTAAATGGATCATGATTCTCAATGAGTTTGACATAGAGTATGTCAATTAGAAGGCAATCAAGGGACAAGTTCTTACAGATCAACTTGTTGAAGCACCTCTCATTGATACACAACCACTCACATTTCAATTTCCTAATGAACCATAATGACCATCATTGACACATCCCTTGAGGAGTAGCCCTGAAAGATATATTTTTATGGTTCATTTATTACACATAGATCAGGGGTAGGCCTATTATTTATTACACCATAGGGGGATCTAATCCCTAAATCATTCAGAATCAACTTTTCTTGTACAAACAATATGGCCAAGTATGAAGCACTTGTTTTAGGACTTCAACAAGTAGTGCATTGGAATATATCTTATCTCCAATTTTATGGTGATTCTCAGTTATTCATCAATCAGGTCATAGATTATTTTTAGACCAAAGATGACAAGATGGTTCCATATAAAGCCATGGTTAACACTCTTAAGCAACAAATTGCTAACATTTAGTTTGAGCACATACTAAGGGATAGTAATAGAACTTTAGATTCCATGAATACTATTGGATCTTTGATTCAACAAATAGATAAATCTAGAGAGTATCAGTTCCTCATAGAGAATTTGTCAACACTAACTCATGAACCTTAAACCATTGCAATGATTTTTGATATTGTTGGTCCTAATTCTATATGGTACTTAGACCTTTACAACTACCTTCATGACCAAGTTATACCACCTAACCTATCTCAAAAATAAACCAAAGACTTCATTCATCATTCCACTCATTATACTCTACTTGGATCCACCCTTTACCATCATAATTTTTATGGAACTCTATTTCATTATTAAACTTCGACAGAGTCTACACTAGCATTAAGAGAAGTTCACAAAGGAATATGTGGCACTTATTCTAGTAGGGTAGTCCTATCCAAAAATATCTTGCATACTTGTTATTATTTTACTATAATGGATGCAGATGCCATTACATATATAAAAAATTGTGATAAATGTCAATGACATGCTAATCTGATTCATACCCCAACAAAAACTCTAAAACTGATGTTAACACCATGGAAATTTTCTACATGAGGACTTAACCTCATTGGGAAGACCAACCCCACTTCATCAGATAGCCATAAACATATCCTTACCACCATTGAGTATTTCACTAAGTGGGTTGAAGCTATACCCCTCACTTATGTGACTGGAAAGCAAATTTCCAAATTCATCTTCAACCATCTCATTTGCCACTATGGTATCCCCTCTAAAACTATATCCGATAATAGAAGATCATTCAAGAACAAGGATGTAGATCAGTTATGTACTGAATATAACATCGCATAATATTTTTCTACAACATATTACTCTCATTGTAATGGCCAAGTTAAGGCATCCAACAAAACCATTATCAATATTCTCAAAAATATTGTCAATGATGCTAGTCATGATTGACACTTACATATATTCCCTATCCTTTGGGAATACCATACCAATCATTATACCCCCATAGGAACCACTCCATACTCACTTTTTTATGGTACTAAAGACATCCTTCCCATTGAGGTCAAATTGCCTTCACTACACATCTCTTTCAAGCATGTCCTAGATGATCATGACTATTGAGTATCTCACCTGCATGAGCTAGACCTACTTGATGAGAAATGCATAGCCACACTCAACAATCTTCAAGCATATCAGAACCAACTCAAAGGCCACTATAATTGGCATGTTAAGTATAAAACATTTAGACTTGGTGATCTTGTTCTTAAAGAAAACCAAAAGAATACCATGGTTGAGAAGAAGCATAAAGGAAAATTAAAGCCAAACTTGATAGGGCCTTTCATCATTATTGTAGATTATGGATCAGGAGCATATAGGCTTGCCACTCTAATAGAGATTAACTTCCTAATCCAATGAATATTATTCATCTCAAGTGGTAATATGCTTAAGCGTTAAGGTTTATTTTCTATAAATACCATTTTAGTTATGCCATTTTATCACTATTATTCTTTGTATAAATATCATCCCTATCCATCCTCTTAGATGTATCCACTTTCTACTTCTGACCTATCAACCTAGTGTGTTTTAAAGCCTAGCTTATTTGACCTTGGTTTTTTTATTCGTTACACATTTTCAACATTGTTGGGTGAATATTTTGTCAATCAGCTAACTGATGAGCAAAATAGGTCTCACCAACCATAGCATAGGGAGATTGGTTGGCCAGATGTGTAGGTTTATTACATCAAAAGGGGACAAATCTCTCCTCTCATTAAGGGGAGGTTCCCTGTAAATATACAGGAGCTATATACTATATATATATAAGCAAAAAATAATACTCAAGGGTAGGATAAACCATCCAACTCTCTTTTTTTAGAGATGATGTTAACAAATAGAGGAGAAAATCTTGATGAAAATGTTGAAGGTACTTCTCTTCTTTCAGAAGTGATCTTGCAAGAAATAGTAGGAGTTCTTTTAGGTAGTGACAGGTAACTAGTAACCAAAGGCGTAGTAACCAACAGACTGAGATGTAGCACAAAGTCTCCACCTCGACTACCTAAGAGTGAGATACAAAGGATAATGAGGGCACAAAGTCATCCCAAGGTCCTTTACATAAAAATAAAAAATGAAGGATAACGAGGGCACAAAGTCATATGAAGATCCTTTACATAGGAATAAAAAGAAAACACACTAAAGGCAATTGTGAGGGCACAAAGTCTCTCCACAATCGGCTTCAGTACACCTTCCTGATCACTTTCACTAATTATGCTTATTTAATTAAATGGACAAAAAATGTATTAAGGAAATAGACATAAGAATAATTTCCCCAACAGCCAAGCTATTCTAGCACAAATTCTAAAAAGTCACTTGTTTTCTTATTCAAATAATGAAATATGATCAACAATCTGAGCTCAAAGTCTCAGTAACGCCTTTCAATTTGGGTAGAGTTCTATTTCTAATAATAGAGAGAGAGATATAAAACAATAAGAGAGAGTCCAATATATAGTGCTCCAAGAAAGACTTGGGTGCTTTGTTTCACAAAAATAGCCTACGATACATTCAATGCCTTTAATGCATTTTAAATTATATCCATGGAATATGATGGGATTGAGCATTGGTTTTTAATATGGGTAGTCTGATGTGTTTCCTTATGTGTGTACAACTGCTTGTTTTACTCAATGCAAAAAAATAGGCTGCACCATTGAATGTTCATGCTCTTTCGATATCTACTTGGTGGACTACTTCACCTTTTAGAAACATATCCTATGCATGGATATTTACAATCTTTATCAATTGTTCCCCCTTTCCTAGCTATATTTTATCCTTTTTTGTGTGATCTGAGCTCTCAGGCTATCTCTTTGGCCAGTCACTAAATTTGTTCACAAGATCTGTGCCATATTTGAAAATTGATGAATATTTCATTATCTTAAATTTGATGTTCGTGAGGATGTCAATGGTTCAATCGCTTCCCTAGTTCAATCACTTTCTTGGTTCAATCACTTTCTTGGTTCAATCACTTTCTTGGTCTTTGATTAAACCATCCCTTTGTCCAGTGTTTTCTTTGATTTTTGAACCAATGTTCTCTACCCTCCACAAGGGCACCTGCCCTTGGTTCACCACCCTCCACAAGGGCACTTGTTCTCTCAGCTTTGGGACACTCCTTTGAACCATCCACATTGAACCTTTGAACCGTTGAACCATTTTGGTTCAAGGTTCAACAGTTCAATGGTTCAATGGTTCAATCACTTTCTTACTTTGTCTGGAGCTTCCTTTGAACCATTAAACTTGTGAACCTTTGAACTCATTGAACCATTTTGGTTCAAGGTTCAATAGTTCAACGGTTCAATGGTTCAAGCACTTTCTTGTGTTTTTTTCATTCACTTGACCACTTAAACCAACCGTGTTGAACCAACCATGTTGAAACATTTTGGTTCAAGGTTCAACGATTTAATGGTTCATATTTCAAGCTTTGAGAATGGTCTATTTTGCTCATCACCTACCCTCCGCAAGGGTCCTTTGACCTGTGGTCTTTGGGGCCATCCTTTGAATTGACTGCTTGAACTGACTGATTGAACCTTTGAACCTTCCTTTAGAATCAGCCATCACTATTTCTTTCTTTTTTTGAGGCTACTTTCTACTAATCTCAGTAAGTGACACATGGCATCTTCCATTATGAAATAGGTGAGGACACTTGGCAGCTTCTGCCAGGCTTTACAAAGGACATGTGGTGACTTTCATTATTTTTTAGATACTTTTTGAGAGTCCTACAGAAGATGACATGTGGCGGCTTCCACCAAACTCCTAGAGACACTGTAGAGACATTCATGACTCATTTGCATTCATGCAGATAGTGACACTTGTCGCACTCTACTTGACTTTAAAATATCACCCAGGGCCCACCACAATCTTTATGAAACAAAAAGGAAGAAGCTATGGATGTTGACACTTGGTAGCTGCCACTGAGTTATAATGGGACACATGGCGCATTCCGCTACTTTAAAACTTACTAGTAACTGTGTCCTGATAGATGACACTTGGCAGATTTTGATTGAATTTATAAGGGACATGTGGTGGTTTTCACTACTCTTAGAGGTTTGATCTTTCCCAGAGGGGACTTGTCCTTCAAGGTCTTGAAAGATGGTTCATTTTCTTCAGTGAGAGCCCCCCGTGAGGGTACCTACCCTTCAAGATCTTTTGGGCATCCTTCAGGCATTTGCAATGGTCCACTTTAGCAGCTAAGTGCCCTTTGCAAGGGCACTTATCCTTCACACTCTTGGAAGACCCCTTTGAATTTACTAATTTAAAAAATGGCTAAGTTTTGAACCTATGTCTTTCTTATAGAGTCCATAAAAACCAACCTGTAGAGTTTGTAGTTATGAATTTGTAGATCTGATGGAGTCTGGAGAAACTAAGTCGGCAGAGTCCATAGTTTTCAAGCCTTGAAGTTCATAGAAACTGAGTCCATAGATTTCTTCCCATAGAGTCTGTATAAATGAACCTACAGAGTCCATAGAAATGAACCTGCAGAGTCCATAGATTTGAGCCTATAGAGTCCGTAGAAACTTGTGGAGTCCATAGATTTGAGCCTGCAGAGTCTGTAGATTTTTGAAAAGCTTGAAAAATGAAGAATTTGAATGCACAGAACACTTTTTTGGAAGGGAAGAGATAATTTTGGCTTGTTTAACCAAAATAGTTCATATGTTGTCCCAAAATGAGTGACAAATTTTGGGGACAACAGCTGGCTCGAGTTGGGGAACTTCCTTCAGTTGAAAACTTAGAACAACTGAGGGGAGTAGAAACTAGAATCTCCAGTGCCTTGAAGTATGCCATTGGGATATGGATTCATGCTACTAAAAAAGAAAGGATCCAAAAATGAAAATGAACAACACAAATCAAAAACAAAGACTATACAAATATACATATGTACAGGTGAACTTATTTGATACTTCAAGAGTTGAAGAGCTTCAAATGCTGCCCATTATGAGGCATAGAAAAGAGCGTGTCATCTTGATATTTCAATAAGAAGATATTATCACCATTTAGATAATGGATAATAAATGGTCCTCTCCAAATAGAATCAAACTTCCCATGCATCCCCTTTGGTTCTCTTCTCTTGTCCCACAATAGGACTTGATCTCCAACTTGGAAATCATGGTTTTTTGCCTTCTAGTTGAAGAGCTTCTTCACCAGACTTTGATGGGTAGAAATTCAGTCCACCACCATAGTTCTCTACTCATCTATCTTAGTTAGGCACATGATCCTCTTATCAAGGGGGTTTTCATATGTCTGATCTTCAATTGCCTTAGCCAATTTTAATGCTGGTAATTCCAAGGTGATTGGTATCTCAACATTGATACCATAAAGAAGTTGGAAAGGAGACATACCAATTGCTCTCTTTGGTGTAATTTTGTCTGCCCATACATCATCAACCAATGCTTTATTCCATGTCCTTTGGTTGTCATCCACTAGCTTCTTGATGATAGTCACCAGGTTCTTATTGCTTGATTCAGCTTGTCCATTCCCTTATGGAAAGTAATCAAAAGAGTGGGAGAGAGTAATCCCATAGTAGAAATAGAATTGTGTAATCTCATAGGAAGTGAAACAAGATACATTGTCAATAACAATCTTAGTTGGGACCCCAAACCTAGAAATGATATTCTCCTTGAGGAAATTGTACACTACTTCTGAAGTAGCATGTTTGGTTGGAATTGCTTCCACCCACTTGGTGAAGTAGTCAGTTACTGTAAGGACATAATCATGTCCAACACTTGAAGATGGGTTTACAACTCCAATAAAATCAATTCCCCATTGCTGGAATGGTTCTTTTATGACCACTAGCTTGAGAGGTAGGGTAGCTAACTTGGGTCTCCCAACAAATTGCTGGCATAGTTCACATTTTCTTACCCACTTATATGCATCTTGAAAAAGAGTTAGCCAGTAATACTTGGCTCACAAAATTTTATGTTTAGTCATAAGAGAATAAAAATGTCCTCTATAGGCTAGATTGTGGAAGGATTTCAAAAGTTGGCTTTGCTGCTCCTTATCCACACAATGAAGGAACACTTCATCAAGGCTCTTCTTGTACAGGCCATTATCCCAAAGGACAAAATTGGTAGATTTCAACTTGATAGTCCTCCTTTCTTTATAAAATAGGTGAGCAGAACACTCACCATAGGTAAGGAAATGAGTAATACCTGAATACCACTCATTCATGGTGGAGACAAAGAGGACTATCAATGTGTCTTCCACCTCTACTTTTTCATGCTCTATTTTTTCTGGTTTGTTATCAGAAATTAATTGGCATAGGCCTTTTCCCCATACCAGCTTTGTTAGCTTGATGATAAGATCAAACTCCTAAATCTTTGTAATCCAATTACCTCTTTTCATCCCAAACTCCTGCTGAGTTACTATGGATTTGATCGTAGTATCAGGAACCAAGGCAGTAGTGTGAAAATTCAAGATGTAGAAGCAGAAATGCTTGACTGCCTTCACCACTACATAAGCATGCTTCTCCATGTTTGAGTACTTCAGCTCATGAGCTTTGAGAGGGCAGCTCATGAAAGAAATGAGATATTCCATACCTTCTTTATTCTATTGAACCAGAATTGCTGAAAGCATGTATTCAGAAGCATAATTGTATATGGTGACCTCTTTGTTGTAGTCTGGACAAACCAAAATTGGGGTGTGGGTAATGGCAGTCTTGATATCCTCAAATGTTGACTTGCCTTCTTCAGTATAGCTGAAGGTGGTCTTTTCCTTCATCATGTTCATAATGTGTCGAGTCTTCTCAAAAAAATCAAGGATGAACCTTCATAAGAAATTTACCTTTCTAAAGAAAGAGTGAACAATAGTCTTACTTATAG
Source organism: Torreya grandis (assembly GCA_037957365.1). NCBI lineage: Eukaryota > Viridiplantae > Streptophyta > Pinopsida > Cupressales > Taxaceae > Torreya > Torreya grandis. The sequence continues at coordinate 1,082,436 of JARHVA010003132.1, forward strand.
GCAAGGTAAGCTCTTGGATAGACTTGACTCTATCTAAGTCAATCTTTATTCCTCCTTTGGACACAATGTGTCCAATAAATTTCCCCTTTGTTACTCCAAAAACTAACTTCTTAGGGTTTAAGGAAATGTCATTCTGGTGGCAATTTTACAGCACTTGTTGCAAGTGGCGTATATGATTCGAGTGATGCTTAGAAAAGATGGTCAAGTCATCAAGATAAACTAAAATGAACTTACCCATCTCATCCTTGAAAGCAAGGTCCATTGCTCTCTGAAATGTGGCACCAACATTTATCATGCCAAAAGGTATCCTTCTGTATTCAAACGTGCCCCAAGGTGTGGTGAAGGCAGTCTTGTGTTGGTTTGCTTCACCAACTTTAACCTAATTGTATCTTGAGAAGCTATTTAGCATTGATAACATCTCTGAGCTGGTCACTATTTGAAGTACTTGATCCATGATGGGCAAAGTATAGTTATCCTTTAAAGATGACTGATTCAGATTCCTAAAATCCACACAGATGCAAATTTTGCCATTCTTCTTCCTCACAGGGACTATGTTAGCAATCCATGTGGAATGATGGATTGGAAAAATTATCCTAAAATTCAACATTTTCTATATCTCAGATAGAATAGTACCTAATATCTTTGGATTTTACTATATGGATTTTTGTTTTTAAGGCATTGAGTCAGCCTTGAAAGGAATGTCATGGAAAATTTCATCAGGCCTGAGAGATTTCAAGTCATCATAGAAGTATGCTAAGACGTCCATGTATTGGCTGATCAAAGTAGTAAACTTGAATCTCTCCTCAGGAGTGCAGCATTTACCAATGTTAACCATCTTGGGACCTTCCTTGATACCCAAATTTATCTAATCAAACCCCTGGGAGGAGTTTGAATCTATTTGTTACTATTTGATGAACTTGTCATGCTTATCAAATAGCTTCTCAAGGGAAACCAGGCCTTTGGGAATATTATTCCCTTTCAATTTTAGGAACTCGTCATCTGCATTTGAATTCATTTTGGGAGCTGATTCGAGTTTTTGGAGCTTACTGCCTTTGAACTAAAGATGTTTTAAGCTATCTTTTTGTTCCAAAAAGGTGATGATTTGGTTGTCGCCATTGAACACTTGCCAATGATTGGCATTATCAGGCACACTTGGTTTAAAGATCAATTCAATAGTGTACTTGTTTCCTTTAAAGTCTAAGTGAAGAACTAAGAGAGTTTCTAAAATAGCCAATGCATCAGCTTGGTCATTGGAGTCCCTAGGTATGGCAGAGATGCTGAAAGTATCAAAGCTTTCAATTTGATCCTAAACTAGATTGCGGTAGTGGCGTAATCTCTCATTTTTAGTTTGATACAAGTTCCTTACCTGACAAACCACCAGTTCAGCATCTCCTTTGGCATGAAGGAGTTTGATGCCTTTATCTTGAGTAGCCTTCAATCCAAGCAATAGAGATTCATACTCAGCTATGTTGTTGGTGTTGTTGAACTGCAACTTATATGAAGAAGGAAAAATATCTCCTTGAGGAGATATCAACACAATCCTAGCTCTTGAGCCGATAGAATAATTATTGCCATCAAATTCCAAGATCCAAATGTCATTAGAATTTGATCTTGTATTAGATTTTCCTTCATTAGAGAGGGAAGATCCTTTTTCATCTATATTACACCCTACCAATTCTTTTGATGTCTCATCTAAGTCAATTCTTGAATTGCCATCTACAAGACTTTCATCTACTAAAACATGAATATCCTCTATGGTCAAGAAGTAATTACCCATGCTTGAAGATTCAAATAGAATTTGAGCTTCAGGGGTTGATGTCTGAGTGACAACATATTTTGATTCCTTTTCAAGAAATAGCCTCTGCATGATGCCTTTGATAGGGATCCTCACTTCAAAAAGGTCCATGCTCAATTCTCCACCAACATCCTTGCATAAATTTCACCCCAAAAGAATGTCGTATGAGGCTAGAATGTTGGCCACTAGGACTGTCATCTTAATTATTTTATTTAGGAATGCTGCAAATGCAAATTGAGCATCTTTGATTTGTCCTAGCAGAGGTACTTATTTGTTCTCCATGGAGAAGCATCTCCCAAAATTTTTAGTCAGTGTGAGTCCAAGAGATTCTGCCACCTTGGCAGGCATGACGTTGTCAGATGCACCAAAATTAATGATGCAGTTGCTCAGCTTGTGACCATTTATCAATAGGAAAACATAGAAAGGCTCTATTTTCTTAGGGGTAGCTGGAGGAGAAATGACAAGATTTTTTGGGATGGACATGTTCCTTGGGGGATCATGAGTTATCTTTTTAATCTCTTGTCCTGTAGGAATGGCTTTATTCTTCACACACTGAATTAACCTATCCAACTACTCAGGATTGGATTGTAAGAATTCAAATTCAGACATTTGAATTGGTCTTCTTGACATGGTCGATTATGTCAAATGACTGAAATGGATTAGGAACAGAGGAAGGGAGTTCATCTTTTTAGTTTTTAGGAGGGGTGGTACTAGTCTGTGGAATTAAAGTTGAAGATGGAGGAATGCTTGATGTACTTACCTTTTTATTACTCACTGGGTCTTTTGGCTAGAAAGGCAGAGAAGTTTCTCATTTGGCAATTGAAATTGTAGGCTGAGAACTTTCCTCTATTTTTCCTTTATCAGCTTGCTGGGCTGATTGGTTTTAGGACCAGATGAATACAACATATGATCCATCAATTACTTGACCTTTACCTCTGGGTTCATCCTAGTAATTCAGGAAACCAATGTTAGAGTCACCAAATAATTCTTCTTGGTACTCTGCAAGGAGATCATCATCATTTTCTTGGTTTAATTCAGCCTAGAAAGAGAAATTAGATTCTATTTTGAGATATCCAATTGCTGAATTGGTTGGTGGTGCTTCAATGGCAAGTTTCCCTTGTGGGGGAGGAAGACGATTTGGCTATCCTTGATTCTTGATAGCATTGCCTTGGTACGAATAATTAGGGAATGTCCTTCTTAGTATATCCTGATTAGGAGGAGAAGACATACCTTGGGCCATTTTCCTTTTCAAGGCTATCAGTTCATTTGTCAACTTTTGCACCATTTGATCAGTGGTTCTTGTAGGTGAGTATTCAGAAGATGAAGAAGATTTACCTTTGTTTGGGTCTCTCCTTATCTTTTCTTCCAAGATAAGGTCATCTTCAACCTTAGTAGCCAAATCTTGAGCTATAGCAAGGTTTATTTGGCTAGCATGTCTCAACAAAAAACTCACTTCAGGAAACTATGAGTTAATGAAGAAGCACTTGAGATTCTCAGGTGTAGGTTGAGCAATGATAGGAATCCAATTTCTGAGCTTGTCAAACTTAGCAACGAAATCCCTCATAGGATCATGAGGTTCTTTCTTCATCTATGTGAGCTGGGCCAACAAAGCATGTGCATCTTCTATAGGCTTAAACCTGGCTTCAAATTTAACTTTAAGAGTATCCCAGTCAGTCACTGACCTAGCCTGTAGATGGTAAAACTAGTCTGCAGCAACACCTTGTAGTGTTTCCATGAAAAGCATGACTGCCATGTCCTCAAATTCCACTCCTATTATGCCACAGGCTATGTTGAAGGCTATAATGTGTTCATTAGGGTGAACTTTCCCATCCCCAAAGAATTTGGGGAAATTTTTCTTTGAACTACATGGTAGCTCATGTAGAGGTGGAATTAAACTGAGTGGGCCAAAAGAGTTACCCCAAGGACCTTGAAATACCATTGTATGACTATGGAAAGGTGGAATAAAAAATCACAGAGGGGTAAGTATTGATAAAGCTTTATTAATAGTGGAAATGGATGCTTTGCCCAGTAATGGAGACTTGAATTTAGTAGGAGGAAAGTTCTTGGTTTGTTAGAGGTGAGATGGTGAAGGAAATAGATCAAAATCACTTTGTTGTACCAACTCAAATACAGGGTCAACAATACCTTTAGCCTTTTGGCTTCGGGTATAGTGTGGATTTGCTAGAGTGTAAAAATAAAAATGGAAAAGAATTGGCACTACTTTAGCTTGAAGCTTGAGGCTTCAAACTATGCATTTTTCCAAAATTGGTATGGAGGTGGAGGAAGATGGTAAGGCTATAATGATAATGGGTAAGACACAAAATAGAGTCACCAGAGTCTATAATGGATAAGGGTAGGGACTGATTCAATCTAAAACTTGAGGCTTTAGATTGCACGTTCATCCCTAGTGGAGTCACCAAAAACTATTGGGTGAATATTTTGTCAATCAGCTAATTGATGAGCAAAATAGGTCTCTTCAACCACAACGTAGGGAGATTGGTCAGCCAGATGTGCAAGTTTACTACATCAAAAGGGGACAAATCTCTCCTCTCATCAAGGGGAGGTTCCCTGTAAATATGCAAGAGCTATATACTATAAATATATGTAGAAAATAATACTTAGGGGTAGGATAAACCATCCATCTCTCTTTTTTTAGAGATGATGTTAGCAAACAGAGGAGAAAATCTTGATGAAAATGTTGAAGGTACTTATCTTCTTTCAAAAGTGATCTTGTAAGAAATAGTAGGAGTTCTTTCAGGTAGTGACAAGTAACTGGTAACCAAAGGCGTAATAACCAACAGACTGAGATGTAGCACAAAGTCTCCACCTCGACTACCTAAGAGTGAGATACGAAGGACAATGAGGACAAAAAGTCATCCCAAGGTCCTTTACACATAAATAGAAAATGAAGGATAATGAGGTCACAAAGTCATCTCAAGATCCTTTACACAGGAATAGAAAGAAAACACACTAAAGACAATTGTGGGGGCACAAAGTCTCTCCACAGTTGGCTTTAGGACACCTTTCTTATCACTTTCACTAATTCTACTTATTTAATTAAATGGACAAAAAAATGTATTAAGGAAATAAACATAAGAACAATTTCCCTAATAGCCAAGCTATTCTAGCATAAAGTCTGAAAAGTCACTTGTTTTATTATTCAAATAATGAAATATGATCAACAATCTAAGCTCAAAGTCTCAGTAATGCCTTTCAATTTGGGTAGAGTTTTATTTCTGATAACAGAGAGAGATATATAAAACAATAAGAGAGAGTCCAATATATAGTGCTCCAAGAAAGACTTGGGTGATTTATTTCACAAAAATGGCATGTGATGCATTCAATGCCTTTAATGCATTTTAAATTCTATCCATGGATTATGCTGGGATCAAGCATCAATTTTTAATATGGGCGGCCTAATGTGTTTCGTGATGTGTGCACATCTATTTGTTTTACTCAATGTATAAAAATAGGCCACACCATTAAATGTTCATGCTCTTTTGATGTCCACTTGGTGGACTACTTCACCTTCTAGAAACATATCCTATGCATGGATATTTTTGATCTTTATCCATCATTCCCCCTTTCTTGGTTGTATTTTATCCTTTTTTGTGTGATCTGAGCTCTCAGGCTATCTCTTTGGCCGTTCATTGAATTTATTCACAAGATCTATGCCGTATTTGAAAATCAACAGATATTTCATTATCTTAAATTTGACATCCATGGGCATGTCAATGGTTCAATCACTTCCCTGGTTCAATCACTTTCTTGGTTCAATCACTTTCTTGGTTCAATCACTTTCTTGGTTTAATCTCTTTCTTGGTCTTTGATTGAACCATCCCTTTGTCTAGTACTTCCTTTGATCTTTGAACCAATTTTCTCTACCCTCCGCAAGGGCACCTTCCCTTAGTTCACCACCCTCCACAAGGGCCCTTGTTCTCTCAACTTTGGGACACTCCTTTGAACCTTTGAACTGTTGAACCATTTTGGTTCAAGGTTCAATGGTTCAACAGTTCAATGGTTCAATCACTTTCTTGCTTTGTCTAGAGCTTCCTTTGAACCATTGAACCTATGAACCTTTGAACCCATTGAACCATTTTGGTTCAAGGTTCAACGGTTCAATTGTTCAATGATTCAAGCACTTTCTTATGTTTCGTTCATTCACTTGACCAGTTGAACCAACCGTGTTGAACCCACTGTGTTGAACCAACCGCATTAAACCAATTGCGTCGAACCATTTTGGTTCAAGGTTCAACAGTTTAATGGTTCAATGGTTCATCTTTTAGGCTTTGAGAAAGGTTTATTTTGCTCATCACCTACCCTTTGCAAGGGTACTTTGACTTATGGGCTTTGGGGCACTCCTTTAAACTGACCACTTGAACTGATTGATTTAACCTTTGAATCTTCCTTTGGAATCATCTGTCACTACCTCTTTATTTGTTTGAGGTTGCTTTTTGCAGATCTCAGCAAGTGACATGTGGCATCTTCCATTGTGAAATAGGTGAGGACACTTGGTAGCTTTCACTAGGCTTTACAAAGGACACATGGCAACTTCTATGATTTTTTAGATAACTTTTGAGAGTCTTACATAAGATGACACATGGCAGCTTCTACCAAACTCCTAGAGACACTCTAGAAACATTTGAGACTCATTTGGATTCATGCAGATGATGACACTTGTCACGCACCGCTTGATTTTAAAAACTCACTTGGGGCCTGCCACATTATTTACAAAACAAAAAGGAAGAAGCTACAGATGTTGACACTTGGCAGCTTTCGCTAAGTTATAACGGGACACGTGGCATGTTCCACTACTTTAAAACTTACTAGTAACTGTGTCCTGGTAGATGACACTTGGTAGATTCTGCTTGACTTTATAAGGGACTTGTGGTAGCTTTCACTACTCTTAGAGGTTTGATATTTCCCAGAGGTGACTTGTCCTTTAAAGTCTTGAAAGATAGTTCATTTTCTTTGGTGAGAGCCCTACGCGAGGGTACCTACCCTTTAGGATCTTTCGAGCATCCTTTGGGATTTTGCAATGGTCCACTTTGGCAGCTAAGTGCCCTCTACAAGGGCACTTGTCCTTCGGGCTCTTGGAAGACCCCTTTGAATTTCCCAATTTAAAAAATGGCTAAGTGTTAAACCTATGTGTTTCCTGCAGAGTCCATAGTTATGAATTCATAGATCTGATGGAGTCTATAGAAACTAAGTCAACAGAGTCCATAGTTTTCAAGCCTTGAAGTTTGTAGAAAATGAGTCCATATATTTCTTCCTACAGAGTTTGTAGAAATGAACCTATAGAGTCCATAAAAATGAACCTGTAGAGTCCATAGATTTGAGCTTGCATAGTCCATAGAAACCTACAGAGTCTGTAGATTTGAGCCTGCAGAGTCCATAGATTTGAGCCTGCGAAGTCCGTAGATTTTTGAAAAGCTTGAAAAATGGAGAATTTGAATGTACAGAACAATTTTTGGGAAGGGAAGAGATAATTTTGGCCTGTTGAACCAAAATAGTTCATATGTTGTCCCAAAATGAGTGACAAATTTTGGGGACAACAAACATCAAGGTATCTGATCAGTTTCATCAATGGGTTCAAGTACTTAAGATAGAGATCATAATTTATAATAGTGTGATAGAAGTTTTAGCAATTACATCCTTCATTTTTTATTCCTTTCTTACCATTGGTCTTGATACTAATTATAACCACCTTTGGACAAATTAGTACCATTAATCTATGTCGTTGTGTCCTAGTTATAACCACCTATGGATAAATTAGGGTCAACATTAATCCTTGACATATGAACTTGCCACTTCCCATGTCATACTATGCCTTTTTATCAACTGTGCCTATTTTATTTGAATTGACTGCTACACTAGTCTAATTCCTCCACTTTAAAGGTGGAATTACAATGACTTGAGGTCCTACTCTAATACTATGTAGGCAATACTTGATACTTATTAAGGTCATCTCAGTTACACTAAGCCATGCTCTTAGCATTTTGTTAGTAACCTAAGCCACGTCTCACCATTTTATGAGCAACCTTAGTTTAAACGCTCTCATCATTTTTCAAGATTGAGCTATTTAGAGTCTCATCATTATTGATTGAGTTGAGATACTCCAAAAAAATTCCAAAAACATTTGAAATATCATTAGAAATGAAAAAAAACATTGACCACTTCTTTACCTTAAAGATTCTGGGAACCCTTACTAAGTTAAAAGCAAATCACTTGTCACTTAGTTTCCCCATCCTTTTTGGATTTTTTCTCTCATGTGCTTGCCATTTTTCAAGACCATTCATATTCTTCTATCACATCCATTATGTTATCACATTCTTCCCATTCCCTAAGATAGATACATTTGGCTTGAAGTTTTTTATTGGATATTACATCCATGGAACTATGTAGGCAACATCCACTTGCCTAGTGCATATGGAGATAGCTCGACCACCCCCTTCCTTTTCTTCTATTCCCCCATTTTGTTCATTTGTTAAGTTGTCACCTATTTTCTAAGGGTAATGTTCATATGGTTTCTCTTTTATTATTTTTTTGTTTATCTGCTTTTTTGTTTAATTTCAGCACTATTGCCTTGATTTAGTTTATGTGTGTTTATTAGGTGATTCCTTGCCCACACTTACACTTGAATTAATCCATATTCATATGTTTACATTATCATCATGGTTTCTATCATTGGTGCATTGTGTTCTATTGAGTATTGGATTTTAGGAGTTAATCCTTATGAATATTTAAGGCAAGTCCTCATGATGTTATACCATGATGCCTACTGACACATGCTACAACAAACCTCAGCTTCAAGAAGTCTATTCAATAATGATGGCATATATTTATCACCAACATCCTAATTCAATCCCAATCATATCCCAAATAGAGTAATTAATCATAAAAGAATTTCAAACTTTATTAGTTCAAATGAGCATCTCCTTACTAGTAGGTTGTTCCAATTCATCATTACCCTTTATGTTAAGTTATCATCATCCTTGGCCAAGTTTATCATGTTTTCCATAATTGGGGTCTAATGATTATAACCACCTATGGGCAAATAATTTCACACCACCCCACCTACATTTCTCAATGATTATAACCACCTTTGGGAAAATCATTGTATTGTCACCACTTTATGTTTTCCACCCATATAGGGGCATGTTATTATCTTGTTTGTCTATCATAACTAGGTCAACTCCATCTTCTCCATGATTATAATTACCTTTGGGCAAATCATTGTGTTATCATACCACATTACCACTATTAGGGTACAATACTTATAACCACCTTTGGGAAAACCATTGTACACCATCCCACTTACATTCTCAATGATTTTGACTACTTTTTAAATATAATTATGTTTTCACCCCATCATCTATCTTTTATTTGGTCCCCTCATTTCACTTCTTTGTTTTTGAGGGACCATTTTTCAACCTACTTGTGTCAATCATTCCCTTGAGGGGGCATCATATAGTTATTTTATCATCATTGCAGTTATAGGCATACAAGACCTTTTCGTTCTTTGATAAGATGTTACTATGATTATATCTTACAATGCCTTATCAAATAGGGGCAAACTGTAGACACCTAAATCTGGCCACAAATAAACTCCAATCAGGATTTTGACCAATTTCCACCTAAAATGCATAATTTGGCCTAAAAACATTAAAATTAATTAAATTATGTGAAATTTGCATATTTAAGTGTCGATTTTGGCTAGGGTATCCCTAAATGGGGCAATGCAATTTATGGGCCAATGAATTTTGTACTTAGGTGCTCTGGATTGCTCTTTCCTATCAAATCTCTTGTATGAGACGTATGCCTTTGTTATTTATTGTTAGTAAAATCATAATGGGATAATGGATCCAATACATATAACATCACCTTCTAATTCCAATCCAATCAAAATTTAGACCAACAACAGGGCATTTTGATCAATTTGAGTAATTTGTGCACAAATTGCTTAAACATGCTTAAGAGATAATTAACCCAAATCAAGGCCTAATTAATAATTCCATGGAAACTTGTTGAAAAATTATTTTTGGAAATGGATATTGAATATCTACATCATCAGGTGACCTCATTTCTTGGGAAGACATCCCTAGGTCATAAATGCCACAAATATCAAGATTCATGCCCTTCATGCCTCATAAATGCCTTCCATGATGCCCTCCATGCCTCTTAATTTCCCCTTCTTCCAATGTCATGATAAATATAATTATAAACTTAATTCCAAAAATTGAATTAATCCTCAACCACACATCTTAATCTTATGATGGATGGTTCAGGTTGATTCTAGACATTCTCAAAAATCTATAAATAGAGAGGCCATGAACATCATTTTGAAGTCTTGATTATGAAAAGTTATAATACAAAAATGGTTCCAAAAGCTTCAAGAAACTAGTTTTACCATGCCAACGGTGCCAAGGAGAGATGGAGGTATCCAAGCTTCCATTACCAAGGACTTCATGAGCACAAGCCGAGCAAGCCACTACAACAAGCATTTTGGAGAATCCAAGGAAGGTAAAAGAGAGTTTATTTTACATTTTAGTTATGTGTTTTATTCATGTTTTTTAACTAATCTCTCCCTAGTGTCTATGCCTAGAGATGTTATGCTAGTTAGTGTGTTTCTTTTATTTTGTTTTCATTTTGAAACTAACACTATACAAATAATCCTCTCTTGAGTTAAATTGTTAGATTCACACTAATAAGACTAATGATCATGTTGACAAGTATTCTATCAAAAATAAAGATGAAGGTCATTCTACTGATCAAGAATCTATTTTTATGAAGAAATTTGATGATGCTAGTGTCCAAGAGGTTGTAGACATGGATAATTAGGTTAAGGCAGAAGTTATTATACCTGAAGAATAGTCAAGAGACCCACTTGATGTTGATCCATATTCAAAGGTATTGGATCATGAAGAAGAAGATATTTATACTCCAAAATATTAAGTAAATTATGTCCAAGAAGAAGACAAGGTTGACAAGACTATCATACACTCCAATCTGCACCTTTTTGGAGAACATCCAATGGATATGATGAAGATCACAATGTTGTATCCCTAAGAAAGGTTATGAGAGAACAATAAATATCATCCATAAAGGTCATAAAAAATTCACTTGTATACCTAAGAAGATTTAAATGTGGTAGGCTTCTTGACCACACACATATGCAAGTGATTAGTGATAAACATGCTCCTCATGCTAGACTGACTTTATGGAGTGATAAAGATGTAAGGGGAATCATATTTGACCTTGGTTGAGGTATGAGTAGTTTTTTCACCTCAAGAGTGAGGTTTATAAATATTATAATACGTGTGTGTGTGTGTTTTATTTTAGTTGTGTTGTGTTCCATAAGTGTTTTAGTGAACACATTTGTGTTTGTCTTGTTTCATGTGTCTTTCCTTGTGTTTTGTGTGTTTTAAAAGGCAATTTATGTGTCAAACCTATATACATGTGACTGCATGGCCCAATGGATAGGATTAGGAAACTAGTCTTGGTATAGAAAGCATACCACCCTTTATAAATCACCAAGAATGTTGACCATTTTGACCACTAGTCAAAATGGGTTGTTAAACACACCTATCTACTGAGAAGGGGGGGGTGAATCGGTAGATCTCAAAAATTAATTTCATGCAACTTTCAAGATAAATTTTACACATATTCAATCTTAAAAAAATAAATGAAGGATATCACATGTATAAAATCACAACACACAACACTAGATTTATATGTGGAAACCCAAAGGGAAAAACCATGGTGAGAATGTTGTTAGAAGCTACTATTCTAGTCTAGCCTCACAAAGTTTGTCTCACTAACTAAACCTCATTGGTTACATTTAAGAACACCCATCCCAAAGAGACACCAATACCATATTTTAAGAGTACCAACTCTTAGGAAATACCCACTCCATATACCAACCTAGCTTACTTTGATGGCACCAACCAATTAGACATTTACACTTTAAATTCATGAATCATATTCACAAAAGAATCCAAATATTTGTTCTTTGTTTCATGTCTAATCTACAAATACTCATTTCTCATTCAACACACTCTTGTATGATCTTCAATCTTCTTGAATCCTTTCTCTATGTTTGAATTTATCTGTTTGACACTCTGGTATTCTCTAATTCGACCATTACTCTTCTATGCTTAGATGAGTCTCATATTTCTACATCTAAGAATTGACTCCTCTCAACTACTCTCATTCCAAAAATGAAAATATGACTATTTTTATTCCATATTCTTCATCACTTTGGAATTTTTCATCCATAAAAACTTAGATGAGTCATTTTACTTTATACATTTTTCATTCATTGCTTTTCTCTTCTCATTCCAAGTAAATGACTATTTTGACTTCCATTCTTTGAGCCTCTTCAAAATTTTCCCCTATTGCATTAGTTACCACACTCAAAAAATTAGAATAATAATTTCAATTCAACCATTTTTGTTTATATCCTTTAACCATATCGCTATATTATTATAACTAACTCACTTCAATGATTCTTTGTTTATTTTTGTTCCAACTTTAAAACGTGTCTGTCAATCTTTCCATACAAACTTTGCATGCCATTCTATCTCTAAAGATGCATGATATTTATATTGGATTGGTCACTAAAATTCATCATGTTTACCTCATCTCATTTTATTTAGAATTCTTATATTTCTTTTGATCCTTTGATCTCTTCAGACTTGCTCGACCTTTAACTCGCCTTGATCCTTTGGCACTTTTGAAAATGCCCTATGAGACTCCACACTTATCCTTTGGAAATTTTTTAAGTGACCTATATTTATTCCAAAATATCCACTGGAAAATTTTTAAGAGTCCATTACATCTAAAATTATCCTTTAGGAACTTTTTAAGTGTCCTCTGAATCCAAAAGTATCCTTCGAGATTTTATAAGTGTCCACCTGCCTTAGGAAAATTGTTTAAAAGAATTCATCAATGTCATTATTTTGAAAGTGTCCTTTAGGACTTCTATAAGTGACCTATTCATAAATTCTATTTGGATCACATGCCATTCAAAGCTTTATCAAAGTACCTTTTATAATTTTTGTTTAGGTCACATGCCCTTCGAAACATTTGCAAAGTACCCTTTGAGATTTTTGTTTGGGTCACATGCCCTTTGGAACTTTGGAAAAGTACTCTTCAAGATTTTTTTTTGATTCACATTCCCTTTGAAAATTTGAAAATATACCTTTAGAAATTTTGTAATTTACCCTTCAAAAACTTTGAATGGTTCACTTACCCTTTGGCATTTTTGAAAAGATCCCTTTGGAAACTTTGAACGGTTCACTTACCCTTTGGTATTTTGAAAATATCCCTTTCAAAAATTTAAATAGTTCACTTACCCTTCAACATTTTTGAAAATATATCTTCAAAAACTTTGAACGGTTCACTTACCCTTCGGAATTTTGAAAAGATCCCTTCAAAAACTTTAAATAGTTCACTTACCCTTCGGCATTTTGAAAAGATCCCTTCAGAAACTTTGAACGGTTCACTTACCCTTCGACATTTTGAAAAGATCCCTTCAAAAATTTTCTTTGGGATAATTTTTTTGACAAAGACTTAGATATATTTCTAAAATAATTATCTAACCCACTTTCTCTGAAAGAATTCCAAATTTCATTCATTTCCTTCAGAACTTTTGTTTGGAATAATTTTTCCAAAAAAATTTGCAAGCTTTGTAAAATTGTCTAAGTGTGGAGACTGAACATTTTCCTGTAAGAATTCCAAAGCTTTGGATCATTTATTTTAGGATTTTTATCTGAAGAGTCTTCAAAATTTATTCTAAAAAAATTATCTAACTGCTTATTCTAAAATAATTCCCAGACAAATGCAAAGGTGCAAAAATGACTAAGTGTAGAAACTTGTAGGCTTTTAGTTGAGGGACAACATTATGCATTTGTAACATTTTCTCTACTCATCCTTATGACTTAGAACTTAGACCACAAAGAGATTATGAAAATTGTGTTAACATCCACTTGTGTACTTAGCCTTATTTGTCAAGATAACCAAGTGATAAAAGACATTCATATGACTATTCTTATATGTTCATAATAATTCAAAGTACACAAATCCATATGGCTCTACAAAAAGTTTTTTCAACTCAAAACCTTTGTCATTAATGTATAATATCACTTGTTACCTTTGACATCAATGACAATCCTTCATACATCAATGACTATGTCCAACAATCTCCCCCTTTGTCATTGACAGAAAAATAATCTTCTGTAAAGTAGCACAATATCTATTTTGATAAAAATTAGCATAATCTCTATTTTGTACTTGAATCTTGCTATTTTATCTGACTTTGACATTCATGACAAAGCATCTCTACCATAATATGTCAACAATATTCTCCTTTTTTGGCATTTGGGTTTTTCTCATCCTTGGACCTGATAGGATATAACACTTTGTGAGGAACTCCCCCTTAGGCAATGGCATATTTGCCTAAACTCTTCTTTTTCTAGGATTTAGTGATGTTATTTTTATACTCCCCCATAGAGACATGCCTAATCACTAGGAACTAATGATGTGGTGTAGGAGCTACCACTCCCAACCACTATCTCAGATATTCAAATTGGTCCTTAGGTAAAGGTTTAATGAATATGTATATAATTTGATCTTTTGTTGGAAAATATTCCATTTTGACCTCTTGATCACCAACCTTTTCTCTCAGAAAGTGATACTTGATTGATATGTGTTTTGTTATGGAGTGCATCACCATATTCTTGGATATATCTATAGCACTTGAATAATCACACATAATGGGAATTGGTCCTTTGAAATCCACTTCAATGTCTTTTAGTGACTCCATCCACAACACTTGAGTGCAACATGCCACTGCTAAAACATATTCTGATTTAGCTATATATAGTGTAATTGAATCTTGTTTTTTACTCAGCCATAAATAAGTTTGTTACCAAGGAAGAATGCACCACCATTAGTACTTCTTCTATCATCTATGCTTCTACCCAATCAACATCTGTGTATGTTGTTAAAGTGAAATCATCACTTAAAAGATACCATAAGCCATAGTCTACTGGGCTTTTGATATATCTAATTATTACATTTACTACATTTATATGTGTTTCTTTTAGTGCATCCTAGAATCTAGCAACCATGCATACATCCTGCATGATGTCTAGTCTTGATGCAGTGAGATATAGTAAACTAACAATCATAGACATATACATTATATGATTCACTTTAGGAGATTCATCACCTTTGCTCAATTTACATCTAGTTATCATGGGAGTGATAACTGGTCTACTATCCTCCATACCAAATTTCTTGAACATCTCCTTTGCATACTTGATCAGGGATATAAATATCCCTTCTTTGGATTGTGTAACCTATAGACCAAGAAAAAATGAAATTTATCCTAGCATGGAAACTTTAAACTCCTTTTGCATTTGATTTTCAAATTCTTTGCACATATTATTGCTACTGTCACAAAAAATGATGCCATCAACATAGAAAACTATGATCAACATATGCCCTTTTTTAGAGTTAACATACAAGTTACTATCTACACATCCTTTGATAAATCCTTGTTGTTGCAAATATTGATCCAACATTGAATACCATGCTATATGTGCATGTTTTAGACCATATAGAGCTTTCTTCAGTTTGCACACATAGTCTTCTTCATCTATCATCTGAAAACCTTTAGGTTATTCAATATAGACTTCTTCCAAGGTTCCATTTAGGAAAGCTAACTTAACATCCATTTGATAGAATTTAAACTTCTTAAAGACTGAGAATGCTAAAAATATTGTGATGGCTTTTAATCTCACCTCTAGGGAAAATGTCTCCTCAAAGTCTATTCCTTCTACCCAAGCATATCCTTTGGAAACAAGACTAGCTTTATTTCTCAAATAGCTCTATCTTCATTCAACTTATCTTTAAAGACCCATTTTGTGCCTATGACATTCTTGTCTATGGTTCTTGGAACTAGTTTCCAAGTTTTATTATTTTCTATTTGACTTAGTTCATCATCCATGGCCTTTTGCCAATTCTCATCTTTGCTAGCCTCAACATAGTTTTTGGGCTCAATTTCAGATAGTAAAGCAAAACTTACCTATTATTTGCTCATTTCTGCCCTTCTCCTCATTTGGACTCCTTCATTCATGTTGACAATGATTTGCTCCTTAGGATGATCCTTTTGGACAAACCCTAAGGGTGACTTTTTAGTCCTCTTTATCACTTCTTCATTATCTGATATTTCATCCTCAACTTCTTCTTTTAGCTCCTCAATTTTGATCTCCTTTACAGGTTTAGTTTCTTCTTTGAGGATCTCTTCAACTTTAACATGGATGCTCTCCACTAGCTTATGCAGTCTTTTGTTGTAGCAAACATAGGCTTTGCTATGAGTGGAATAACCAAGGAATATTCCCTCATCATATCTCAACTCAAAACTACCTAACTTTTTCTCCTTCCTTTGAATGTAGAATTTGCTTCCAAACACTCTAAAATACTTGACTAAAGTAGGCTTTCCATACCATAGTTCATATGGAGTCTTGTCACTATTTACTCTTAATTAGACTCTGGTCAAGATGTATACCACTGTCTGGACTACTTCTCTCCAATAACCATCTAACAAGTTGGCTTCTTTTAACATTATTCTATCCATCTCCTTGACTGTCTTATTCTTCCTCTCAACAAATCCATTTTGTTATGGAGTTATTGCAGTAGAGTAGTGTCTCTTAATTCCATGCTTTTTATAGTAGTCTATGAATTCATTTGAAGTGAATTCACCACCTTTTTTAGATTTGAGGCCCTTTATCTTTCTACCAATTTCATTTTCAACCATGGCTCTAAAAATCTTGAATCTCTCAAAGGCTTGAGACTTGTCCTTTAAGAAGGTTACCCATGTCATTCTAATGTAGTCATCTACGAATAACATGAAATAATACACTCCTTTAGAACCTCTTGTCTTGGTTGGTCCATAAAGATTGGTATGAACTATCTATAGAGGTTTTGTAGTTGTATATCTTTAGTTTGGATGAGACTCTAGTTTGTTTATCAGGCTAACATTCTCTACATGTTATGTCAGTAGGCTTGGTTATTTTAGGAATGTGTCTTACACACTTGTTAGAACTTACTTTGAATAAATTGTCAAAGTTAACATGACCCATCCTTATATGCCATAACTAGCTCTCATCAATATTTCCCATGAGAAATTTGTATCATTTACCTCAATCAGATTATATATGTTAATCTCAATCCTTTTTCCTTGTGCAATAATTTTTCCAAACCTTCTTAATTCATAACCTTTAGAATAAAATATGACTTTATAGCCATTTTCACACATCTATCTGATACTCAACAGATTATGTTTTAGTCCTTTAACATAAATAACATCATTTGTAAGGAGCTTACCATTAATGTGCAAGGTTCCTTTGCCTCTTATTTTGAATACATTATTGTCTCCCAAGATGACAGTCCTTTCCTTACATCAGCTTAATTTGGTGAACTTACTCTTATCACTAGTCATATGCTTTGAGCAACCACTATCTATGACCCATAGATTTTTCTTTTTAGCATGTAGTGTTATTTGGGTGATCATAGACTAATTTTTATTTTTCCATATCTCCTTGGGTTTCTTGACTATAATTTTATTTGTTATGTCATTAATTTGTGAGCCTTTGTTCACTTTAGGAGTCTCAACCATTTTTGAATTGTTAGACTTTGATTTAACAAGATTTGTTCTAATTTTTTTTTCTATATGCCCAAAATTATTATAGTTGTAGCATAAAACATCTAGATATAGCAAAGGAACAAATGAATTTTTACTTAAGAAACTTATCCTTCTCTTAGGTACAATCTTACAATTAATTGATTTATGGACAAATTGATTACAGATATAATAATAACCATAAAATGATGAAGAATACCTGGTTATCATTCTCCTTTGGGAATATAAAGGAGGTTTCTTGAACTCTATCTTCTTCACATTCCTTGTTATTATGTTATTTTTTATAGCAGCAACCTTGGTCTTTGTAGGAACATAGTTATTACTTTTCTTCTTTTTTGATTCTTGATTATGTTGTTGCCTTGATGTTTTCATATAGATTCCCAGTTGTACTCAGCATGGGACTCTTGCCTTTCTCATACCCAAGACCTAATTTTTATTTGAGGGGATTTTGTGAGTTGATCACCTCATCGAGTATTGTAGATCCTCCTTTCAATTTCAAGCCTTTATCAATTTGTTGTTTGGCCTTTTTGAGATTTTATCTTAGTTTCATGATTTCTTCCTCCATCTTCAAGCATTCTAAGGATTTTGCCTGAAAATCAGTTTTAACCACATCCTCTATCCTCTTTACCTCCTCAACTTGGGTCTTCAAAATCACTATCATTTGATTTGATTCTTCATTTCTTTTATTTACTTTCTCAAACTCCTTTTGACTAAGCTTCTTTTGTTTAGAATTTTCTTTTCTAAGCTTGTCAATTTATTTTATAACACATATGAGTTCACATTCTAGATTTACTTCTCCTTCTTTTTCATCATCATCTAAGTCCTCTTATTCTTGGCATAAAGAATTTGATTCATAAGTCATGAATATAAATTCATTTTTTTTGGCCATAAAATCACTATCATGCTCATCACTTTGACTACTACTGTCATCAACCGAGTCACTATCTTCTTTTGAGTACAACCCATTTTTATTCTTAAAGAAGATTTTCTTCTTTTTAGGATAATATGATTTATCCTTTTTATTTTTCTCAGCTAAATCAGAGTCATCCTTCCTTTTATGTAGACATTTAGCAGCAAAGTGGCCTATCTTTCCATAATTAAAACATCTGAAGGGTAACTTACCTTTGTATTTGCCTGAGCCCTTCTTCAACTTTCTCTAATGAAATTGGCCTCTACATCATCAACCTCCTTAGATTCAAAATTAGGTGATGGGTGTCGTCATCCCCTTCATTTAATCAACTTTTTATTGATGTCATATTTAACTAGGGCTGTGTCTAAAGCTATATGCAACAAGAGGAATCATAGCAATTTAGTAATTGCATGGGGGTATTTGTATATATTTTTTTGTTATTTTGGGGGATTTTTTGACTTGAGGATTTCTTGATTAAAATCTAATTGGAATCAAACTATGCAAATCTGTTGGAAATAAACATACTCTATAAAAATGAAATTGATTGCTGGAAACAAACACACATTGCAAAAATGAAATTGATTGCTGGAAACAAACACACATAGAAATGAAATTGATTGTTGGAAACAAACACATGTTGCAGAAATGAAATTGATTGTTGGAAACAAACACACATTGCAAAAATGAAAAGTTAATCTAAAAATGTCTGCAGGAACAAGTTTACAACAAATCTTAACTGTAAGGAGTTGGAAGTATTTATAAATTTAACAAAATTACCTATTTACTTTTATGAACAGAAATATAAATACTAACAAAATAAAGATCCTGGTTCTTCAGAGGAGTGGGTCCTTACTCTGCCTAGAAAAAGATTTGAACAATTTAATTTGCTTTCAAAATTGAAATGGCTATTTCATTCATAAAATGTTCTATATTAAAAAATGTACCAATATGTCCTTATCTCTCTATTCTTTAATGATTTTCTACTTTATTTCTCTCATTTTATATATTCTTAGGTCTATATATATAGATGCTTTGATGGCTGTAACTTCTTCATAGATGTTGAATCAAGATGTGGCTGGATGTCCAGCTGTGTGATACATGTCTTGATTCTAAAAATTTAGAAAATTAGGAATATGTTCCTGATTTAATGGGATCATTGATCTGATAGATCACCAACCATTTGGAATAGATCCTCATCATTTCCATATCTAGCCACAAAAGTTCCAAAATTTATCTATAAGAGTACCAGAGCTAAATATAGAGTTCTGGAGCTAAGCTCGAAAATGTGACGACTTGAAATAATATGGTAGAGTTTCAAAACTAAATGTGATGGTTCTAGAATAGATTTTGCAAGTTTTGGGACTAACTATGATGATTTCAGAATAGATTCTACAGGTTTTGGAACTAATCTGAATTGAGTCCAATGCTTCCAAAACATATAATCTACTTCACATTTGTTCTTTAGCTTGATGATGACCTATTTTATTATAAAACTAGAATTTTCTAACACACTTATTAGGAATTACAGGTCTTTTAAAATATTAGAATCACAGTCAATAAAAGATGGATAATCACATCCTAACTCATCTCAGATCAAAATAAAAGTTACAAAATGCAATCAAACTTAATATAAAGAGAGAGTAAGATGAGGTCATTTATTATATAGTTATCGGGCATATCTTGGCCTCATTATTTCCCCCATACTTGTTTGTAAGTCCCTTTACAAACTTCATTCTTAAAATTCAAGATTTATATCCTGCATTCCATTTGATTGCTTAGATCAAATGGCTGAAACTGAATATCCCAATGCTTTGACTCAGAAATACTATACCTTGCTCCTGCTTTTACTTTTCTTTTCCATTCCTCAAATCGAGTGGGATGTTGAGGTTCTCTATTTTGCCAAGGAGACATGGGGGTGAGAAGTAGAGGTGGCCTTGTCCGCATTCCTATCCATATGTTCAAGGGAATTTAATTGATCCAGGGAATTATAGTGCATAAAACTTTTGCTCTTTCTAAACTTTAGATCAAATTGGAAGGGGATATCACTTCCCTTCTTTTCAATGCTACCGAGAGAAATTCCAATCTTTTAAAACATGCATCATAGATATTATAAATTTTTTCCCTTTCATAAGAGGTGAAGACATCCATGATTTGCTGTAAACTAAAAAGATAAGGTCCCTTGAATTTATCATTAAATGCATGGGATTGGAAATATGTAGAAAAGGCGGATGGATTACCATAGTGAATTCTCATATAGAGACCAGATGAACTAGCCTTTGACCGATGCTTTGACTCCCTTTCTTTCCATGTAATCTAATTTTGAAGAACATAGATGAATGCGTTAATCTAGCTTTCTCCTACATACAAATTGATCATAGAACCTGTATTTCTTTCTAGCATAAAATTGTAGAGGTAAAATTCACAAAGAAGGTTTTTCTATTCTCTATTAGCTAAGGAGTAGGCGGCTGAAAAATCAACTTCATATTTTATTTCATGTGGAAGGCAACATGCTATCCTTGTCAACTGTCAACGGATGAATTATTCTTCTAAAAACATACTATAAATAGGAGAAGGTCTTTTGCATGCAAGCAACTTCTCACTCATCATACAAACTATTTGTATTTTCACAAGACATTTATACTTATCATTTTCCTCCTTGTAAAATTTGTCTTCCCATTCCTTCCTTGCTTTCTCTTCTTCTGCCAGTTTGCCTTTCAAGTCTGTATTAGATGATTTGATTTCATTGAGTTCTCTGCATGTGTCATCCCATAACTGTTTGAGTGACAATAAGTTAATTCAGTCTGTGTAGAGACTATTGATATAGGGGTCTGTCTTGTACACTTTTCCTCATTCTCCATTAGTTGCCTTTTAGTTTCTACTAATTTTGCATTCTTGGCTATGAATTGGGTTGTTAATTCTGCAAGGAGCATTTCCTTTTATTCTAACTTGAGTTTGAGGAAGTTCAATTCCTCATCCTTTTCCTTGATAATGAGTTCTACTCTAGACAAAAATAGAGCCTGTTTAATCTACTGGTTTTGTTCTTTTTCTGAAAGTTCTTGGGGAATTAAACATTCCTCTTCCACCATGGGGAATTTCCCTTTTTTTCTCCAAGATGCCTATTCATCTTCTACATGTGATGGTTCTGTTGTCTCAACATCTTGTTCATCTTCTTTTTCTTGTTCTGCTTGGCTTGGTTCAGGAGGAGTCATGGCCATGCTGCCCAAAATATCAGTAGCTTCAGTTTATAGCCTTTCTTGTTCTTCCATCTCCTCTAAACTTTCTTTAGACTTCTTATGATGTTTTCTTTCTTGAGGAGCCTCACTGTCAAATATAATTTCTTCTGTAGTTTTAGAAGCATAAATTTTTTGAGAAGGCATAGGGTCTACAATTCAAATTTTTCTTTCAGATTTTCTTCTTTTGGGGTATTTCCTCTTCCCCTAATCTTTTCTTTTCCTTGGTGATGGAAGCAATTTTTGAATGAACTGAAGAAGTAGGAGGAGTTGATATTGTTCTTCTAGGAATACCAAGATTTTGTCCATATTTGCCAAGAAATTTATTCTACATTTCTTCCCCATTTTTCTTGGAAAGGAAATGGTGTTGGCATACCAAATGCACTAACCCATGATCTTTGATTTTTCCTATACCCCAACAATACCTCTAGGCCATGGTATGGATTGAGTCAAAAATAAACCCTGGAAGGTTTACTCTATATTCTAGTTTTTTGGCTCCACACCTAAGGTGTATAAGGATTTTTAGAACTTCTTTTCCTACTGTCCCAAACTGTCTATTACAAGTTAAATATTTGACTACCCAAAATGTTATTCTATCAAAGGGTTTGGGTAGGCTGGCCCTTTTGAATCACTTAATGATCTGCTTTGTATTATAAATATATTGGGGTTTAGCTTCCCCTTCTTTCAATAGGGTTTCAGCCAGGTCTTTCAATGTCCCTTTGATAGGGTTTGGGACATGCATTATCAGTATTCTAGAAATCTCACTTATGATATTCATAGAAAAAGGAATGAAAACCTTCCTAATTTTTTTTCTTGTTTATTCTAGATTGATAATAAATTATCTTACCAGTTCATCATTGTATTTGAGATTTTTTTTCATAAATTCTAGCCATCCTACATGTTGAAAGATATTTGCTACTTCTTCATCTACAAGGAGTTGGGTATCATTGTCTAGTTCTAACTTCTTTTTGATTCCCATGATTCATTCTTCTTTGAATCTTTCATAGGTTGGCTAAAAATTGCTTCTCATCTCAGTGGAACTAATGATTTTGACTATGGAACTAGCATATTTAGTTGCTAATTTGGCAAATTCAGTTGCAAAATTATTGTACTTAGTTGCAGAACTTATCAATTTCAGCTACAAAACTACTATACTCAACTATGGAACTTATCAAGTTTAGATGTGGAATTAGTGGATTCAGTTGCTTCAATCATAAGAATGATTCTTTATGGTTATGCACCAACTCATTCCATCATCAATATCCTTCTCATGATTTTTCACATTTAACCATGATGTACAATAAATGACTCATCATACTATTCTTTTTAAATCAAGTTTAATCACACATGAAAACTTTAATTAAACCTTTAACAAGTTAAAAACATAATTACCATCCTTGATGATGTAATCCCTCCCTCATGATGACTCATCATTCCTGAAAAATGGTTAGAAATAGTTAGAATTCAAAAAAGA
Organism: Torreya grandis; assembly: GCA_037957365.1. NCBI lineage: Eukaryota > Viridiplantae > Streptophyta > Pinopsida > Cupressales > Taxaceae > Torreya > Torreya grandis. Next base: position 1,105,554 of record JARHVA010003132.1, read on the forward strand.
GTTTTTATTTTAATTAGGTATTTATTTGAGAAGATCAACCACCGTCACTGGTTTTTAATTGATCTTTTTTTTTTTTTTGGAAAAGAGAATGCCATTTACTAGTTTTCATCCTCTTCCCTTTATTATGGATCTTTTCATCTGATTTTTGATCATTTTGGAAGAACTAGGTTCTTCCATATGATCAAATTCTTTGTTTGCTTCAATTTGATTCAAGAATTCATCCTTAGTAGGAGGCTTCCTATAAAGTTTTAGCCTATGTCCATTGACCAAGAGTATTATTCTGCTGCCATCAATGGGAAGTAATTGGATAGAACCATTATCAAATATCTACTTGATCTAGTAAGGTCCCAACCATCTGGTTCTTAATTTACCTTTGAATTGTTGGTACTTAGAATCAAACAACAATGCCCAGTCTCCTACTTTGAATTGTCTTTCCTTGATATGTGAATCATGCCATTTCTTCCTTTGACCTTGGATTATTTATGTTTGGTGAAGTGCTTCCATTCTGAATTCATCCAATTCATTGAGTTGAAGGATTCACTCCTTTTGAGATACATTCAATTCAATTCCCACCTTAGTTTTTGTCCTCAATGTCTATAGTTCAAACTCAATAGGCAACAAGGGCTTTTTCCCATAGACTAACTCATATGGTGAAAACCTTGTTGTAGTTTTCCAAGTTGTATTATAAGCCCATATATCTTCAGGTAGTCTTTTTACCCAATCTCTTCTTTTAGCTTCAATTGTTTTAGTGAGGATGTTTTCTAATTCTCTATTTGTTACTTCAACTTGTCCATTTGCTTGCGGGTGATAGGGAGATGACTTCCTATGATTGATCTGATAATACATTGTGAAGGCCTGGATCATGTTGGACATAAATTGTGGTCCCTATTCTAAAACTAACCTTCTTGGTGATCTAAACTTTACCATAATTTTGTGCCAAAGGAAATCAATAACTGCTTCTTCAGTGGCATTTGTTAAATCCTGCACTTCTACCCATTTTATTACATAATCAGTACACATAAGAATGTGCTCTTTTCCTTGTGAAGGAGGATTAAAAGGTCCAACAAAATCCAATCCCCATCTCTCAAATGGTTTAATCACTACTTGTGGTTGTAAAGGCATTTCATTAATAATGGTTGGTTATCTCATCCTTTGACAAGGATCACACCACCTGATATATCTCTTCACATCTTTGTACATAGATGGCCAATAGTAACCAGTGCCAAGTATCTTATGAGCTATTCCTTTCACTAAATAGTGTCCTCCACTTGGTTCATCATGACATGCTTAGAGGATGTCAAAATTTTCATCTTCTCTTACACACTTAAGTAAAACCAAATCAGGACCACATTTAAATAGCATTCCATTTAGCCACTTGAACTGTGCACTGGTTTTGATTATTATTATTATTTGTTTTTTAGTGAAAGGAGGAAACTTCCTTGTTGCAAGATAATTTTCCATGTCAGCAAACCATGATGTGTTAGCTGAAATAATAAATAATTGTTCATCTAGAAAGTTATCCTTGACTAGATCCTACTCCCCTGTAGTGGTCAATCTTGACAAGAAATCACCTACCACATTAGATTTGCCTAGATTGTCCATAATGGTAATATCAAATTCTTGTAGAATTAATAACCATCTAATTATTCTACCTTCAACCACTAGTTTGTTCATTAAATATTTAATTGCTAAGTGATCTGTATGTACAAATATTTTATACCCTATAATGTAATGTATGAATTTATTGATTGCATAGATCACAACTAGAAATTATTTTTCAGTGGTAGTGTAATTTCTTTCAGTGGAAGTAAGATTTTTACTGAGATAGTAAATAGCATACATTCTTCCTTCTTCATCTTTCTATCCCAAAATTGCACCTATTGAGGTATTTGAGGCATCAGTTTGGATGTAAAAGGGTTTCTCCCAATTAGGTCCTTGCAATATTCAGGAAATTACTAATTTCTCTTTAATTTCTTCAAAAGCATGTTGACACTGTTCATCCCAAAGAAATTCACAATCCTTGGTAAGCAATTTAAACATGGGGGTAGAAATTTTACTAAAATCCTTGATAAACCACCTATAGTATCCAGCATGTCCTAAGAATGATTTGATATCTAAGGGAGTTTGAGGAATAGGCAAGTTTGAAATAATCTTGATTTTGTTTTGGTCAACTTGAATTCCTCTTTTTGAAATATGGTGCCCTAATATGATCCCTTCATCAACCATCAACAAACATTTCTCATGACTAAGAGACAAGTAACGTTGTTCACATCTTGTTAATACTCTGTCCAAATTTTTTAAGGCATCATCAAATGTATCTCCATACACAGTAAAATCATCCATGTATACCTCCACATAGTCATTTATTAGGTCTACAAAAATTACTAATACAGCTCTTTGAAAGGTTATTGGAGCATTACATAGTCCAAATGGCCATACCCTGTAAGTAAGGTACCCCATGGACAAGTAAATGTATTTTTGTCTTGATCCTCAATAATAACTCTGATTTGATTGTATCCACTAAATCCATCCAAGAAGGAAAAGTATTGTTTACCTAAAAGGTTGTCTAAGACTTAATCTATGAATGGTAAGGGAAAATAATCTCTCAGGGTGGCTTTGTTCAGTTCCCTATAGTCAACGCAAATTCTCCATTTTCCATTTTTTTTAGGGACAATTACAAGAGGAGACACCCACTGACTATCTAAGATAGGGTAGATAAAACCTACTTGTAATAGTTTTTCAATTTCTTGTTTGACTATATCCCTTAAGGCTAGATTAATCCCTCTCTGAGGTTGCCTAACTAGTCTAATATTTTTTAGTATAAATGTGATGGGTGCAGATACTTGGATAAATTCCCTTCATATCTCTATAGTCCCAAGCAAAAGCTTTAGTGTGATCTTTCAGAACATCAAATAGTTTGGCTTCTTCATCATTCTTTAACTAGCTATTAATATTCAAAAAATTTCCTAGTTGAATCTCAACATGTTTGGTTCCAGGATATGATGAACTGATTTGTTGAATAGGTTCCATTAAGGTATTTAGTGTACATGCATGTGGTAAAAACATATGATATGTAGCAACATCTCCAAAAGTTCCTTGAGACAAAATGTTGGACAAAGGACAACATGAAGAGTTATGATACTTATCTTGTTGTAGATTGAACTCCTTGTTACTGTTATTTTCCAAAAATTCTTCACCATCTCCTGATATCTATAAAGATGATGCTATAGATCCTTTCTCTCCCCAAGAGAAATTGTGTTCCTCTAGAGCAAAGTTATCTTCACTTGTAGAAAATTGGTGTGGTTCCAGAACTAACTATGAAGGTTCCAAAATTAAATGTGATGGTTTCAAAACTAACTGTGAGGGTTCTGAAACTAACTATGGTGGTTTTATAACTAACTGTGATGGTTCTAGAACTAATCTTGACTGCTTAAATGATGATTTATGTTTATTTAATGAAGGATTAACCATATCATCTATTTCTCGTACATGATCCTGCAATGTTATCATAGTCAAAGAAGATAGATTTTGCTCATTAATATCAAGATTATCAACCCATAATTTTGCTTGATTATCAATAAAAGGTCATGCAGATGGATATAATGAAATTTTCTTAGAATTCTTACCATTTGAAATAGTCATATCACCTGACCTGCAATCAATTAAGGCAGCAACTGTAGCTAACCATGGTCTCCCCAAAATAATGGGATAACCAAGTGTTATACCTTTTGGCTGCAATATAAGGAAGTCAACTAGATATTCCCATGATTCCACCATTACTGCCACATCTTCAATAACTCCTTCTGGTTTTGCTATAGACTGATATACCATCTGCAATATGGTATTAGTAGGTTGTATGCCTATTAATGGTAATGTTTTCAAAGTGTCCACTATCATTACATTGATAGCTTCACCCAAATCAACCAAAATGTTATGTATATCCTTATTCCCTATAGAAATAGAAATAACAGGGCTTTTAGGATCTCCATATTTGGGTAGTAGGAGTTTTCCTGCTAATAAATCAACAAGTTTCCCGTCTACCTGAATAGTCTTGGGGTACTGCTTCTTTCTTCCAAGTTTTTTAAAACATAACAGTTTGATTAACTTGTTTAACTCTAGAATATCCTTAATTGCTTGTAACAATGGTATTTCAATATTCAATCTTCTTAGTTCCTGCACCAATTCAGATTCCTTAAGTTCTATGGTTTTTTTAGGTCTTTTTAGAAATGGAATCTCAGTAGAATTGCTTTCTGGTTCCTTAGGTATAATTGTGCTAGGGGTTCTAGCTTCTTCTGTCATCTCTGTGATTATAATAGGTGGACTGTTAATGATTTTGCTAGATTTGGTTTGAATGTTTTTACAATCCATTGTATTTAAATCAACTAATTTTTCTAGTTCTGTTTCGTATACATGAGTTGTTTGTTTGTTTCTTGGGTTTGCTATTGGTTGTGCCGACATTTGTGTTTAGAATATGTTTTCAACTTGTGGATTTTGTGTTGGAGGTCTTGTTATGGCTTGTTGGTTCTGATTTGGATATATTTTTCCTTGCACATAATTATTAGTGCTCCATCTAGGTTGTGGCCAAGCATAAGGATTTCCTTGTCCAGCGCAAGGTTACTGATATCCTTGAGTATACCAAGATTGACTTGCCCAATATTGAGGATGCCATGTGGGTTGAGGGGCCCAAGGTGGCTATCCCCAACTTTGTGGTACTGTTTAAGCTGCCCATGGCATCATCCAAGGATTAGGAGCTAGTCTTGGCATAAACTGTCCTTGGTTAGGTTGTCTCTGAACAAAATTTAATTCTTCTATAGTGGATGATGTATTGGTTCATTTGAGTTGATTTTTTATGAGTGGAAGAAGAGAACAAGTGTGAGTATCATGTTCTTTAGATTCACAGACAAGACATACTTCTATTTTATCCAAAGGACATTCTCTTATTGCATGCTCTTCCTGCATTTAGGACAATACATGGCTAATGGTTCAAATTGGGCATTTGATTTAGCTTGCAATCTATCTATGGTGGAGGTTAATTGAACTAATATGTCAATTTTAAAGTTTTCCAATTCATCCATCAATTTTTTCATATCTGGAATCAAATTTTTAACTATTTTTCCTTTTCGAGGTCCACCCCTTGTTCTTAAATAGTTTCTACAAATTCTTATGATTTCATCCATTCTTAATTGAGCAATGTTTCCTCCACCAGTTAAATCAAGGGTTTCCCTAGATTCATCATCCAGACCTTTGAGAAAAATGGTTTTATTTAAATCTTCTTGAAGTACAAATCCACATCTTTTACTTACAAAGAGGAATCTATCCAAATAATCTTCCATATTCTCATCTTCTTCCTGTTTGATTTTGAAAAATTCTTATTTTCGATTTCTTCCTCTACAATAATCTTGATATTTGTCTAGAAAGATAGTTTCCATTTGTTCCCAATTGGTAATAGAATTAGATGTTAATCCCATAAACCACCTCAATGCTGCATCCTTTAGAGTAGATGGAAACAACTTGAGTTTTTGATTATCTATCTTGTAATCATAGGTCTAACATAGTAATTTAAATTCAAATAGAAATTGGTCAAGATCCTCAGATGACATTCCTCTAAATGTGCAAAAATGTGTAGGTGAAATGTTTTTCATAGTGGTTTCATCATCCTCAATCTGAATGGGATAGGTAAATGTTCTCTTAGGTTCTCTTCCAGCTTCTCATTCCATCTCTCTAGTATTTTTTAATCCCTTCTCCCAATCAATGTGGTATGTGGTCTATTTTGGGGATGGTGAAAAGTTAGGAGTAGGAGGTTGACTACTCAATTGAGAATCAAAAATTTCCCTCAATGGATCTTGAGAAATAATCCTCCTCCCTAAGGTTCTACTTGGTTTTGGTGACTGATCCAAAAATTCCAAAAATGGAAATTTTACTTCTTGTCTTGTAGGAGATAATGGTGCCTCCAATTCTTGCTCAACATCTTTTCTTAAACTAGAGGATGATGGAATTTCTTTTTCAGATATTTTAGGGAGAAATCAACCCTTGAAATCTCGTGGTCTACTCATAAATTAGGGAAATTTTCTTTAATTACTAAATGAATGATTGTTGCTCTTGTTGACACCTAGTTAGAAAATTCCAACTAGTGATCCCCAACAACAGTGCCAAAAATGATGGGTGTCATCATCCCTTTCATTTAATCAACTTTCTGTTGATGTCATATTTAATCAGGGTTGTGTCTAAAGCTATATGCAACAAGAGGGATCATAGAAATTTAGTAATTGGATGGGGGTATTTGTATATATATATATATATATATATATATATATATATATATATATATTTTGTTATTTTTGGGGATTTTTTGACTTGAGGATTTCTTGATTAAAACCTTATTGGATTCAAACTATGCAAATATGTTGGAAATAAACACACTCTGTAGAAATAAAATTGATTGCTGGAAACAAACACATGTTGCAGAAATGAAATTGATTGCTGGAAACAAACACACGTTGTAGAAATGAAATTGATTGTTGGAAATAAACAAATGTTGCAAAAATGAAATTGATTGCTAGAAACAAACACACATTGCAGAAATGAAAAGTTAATCTAAAAATTCTTGCAGGAACAAGTTTATAACAAATCTTAACTGTAAGGAGTTGGAAGTATTTATAAATTTAACAGAATTACCTATTTACTTTTGCGAATATAAATATAAATACTGACAAAATAAAGATCCTGGTTCTTCGGAGGAGTGGGCCCTTACTCTTCCTAGAATAGGATTTGAACAAGTTAATTTGCTTTCAAAACAGAAATGGCTATTTCATTGATACAATGTTCTATATTAAAAAATGTACCAATCTATCCTTATCTCTCTATTCTTCAATGATTTTCTAGTTTATTTCTCTCCTTTTATATATTCTTAGGTCTATATATATAGATGATTTGATGGCTATAACTACTTCATAGATATGATAGAACTAAATTGCACCCAGATTAGATGCTAAATCAAGATGTGGCTAGATGTCTAGCTGTGTGATACATGTCTTGATTTTGCAAATTCAAAAAATTGGGAATCTATTCCTAATTTAATGGGATCATTGATCCGATAGATCACCAATCATTTGGAATAGATCCTCATCAATTCCATATCTAGCTGCAAAAGTTCTAGAGCTTATCTATAAGAGTACCATAGCTAAATATAGAGTTCTGGAGCTAAGCCCAAAAATGCGATGACTTGAAATAATATGGTGGAGTTTTGGAACTGACTGTAATGGTTCTAGAATAGAGTTTGTAGGTTTTGAGACTAACTGTGATGATTCTAGAATAGATTCTACAAGTTTCAGAACTAATCTGAATTGAGTCCAATGCTTCCAAAACATGCAATCTACTTCACATTTGTTCTTTAGCCTGATGATGACCTATTTTATTGCAAAACTAGAATTTTCCAACACACTTGTTAGGAATTATAGGTCTTTTAAAACGTTAGAATCATAGTCAATAAAATATGGATAATCACATCCTAACTCATCTCAGATCAAAATAAAAGTTACAAAATGCAATCAAACTTAATAGAAAAAGAGAGTAAGATGAGGTCATTCAGGCATATCCTAGCCTCATCATTAGGATCTTCCTCTTTTTCTACCTACTTAGAAATATTGAAGACAACTTCTCTCTTGGATGAGTCTACATCTCCTATCCTCATCTCATATAATGTAAAGGTTCCATGTAGCTTATCTACTATGAGCTTGTTCAGATCTCTTGCCTCTTCAATTTTAAAGATTTTAGAATCATAATTTGATGTCAAATATCTTAAAACCTTCTTGATAATGGTTGACTCTTCCATTATCTCTCCAAGTCCTTTGATTGCATTTACATCTACCCTAAGGAGGTAGTATGTAATCTTCTCTTCCTCACTCATCTTGGGGCTCTCAATCTATCCCTTATGTGTTTGAAGCTTGGCTTGTTTTAATCTATCATCTCCTTCATAGATGATTTTTAATTTGTTCCATATGTCCTTTGAATTTTGATAGTGCATGAATTTGACAAACTCATTGTTTGACAATCCATAAAGAATAGAATTCTTTGCTTTGTAATTATTCTCACATGTCTTCTTTGTTACCTGATTAGAATGAGAAATAGCAGGGGGTGTGTATCCATTCTCAATGGACATATAGACATCAAAACCCCAAGGAGGTCAAATACGCTTCCATCCTTATGTTCAAAAAGGCAAAGTTAGACCCATCAAACAAAGGTGCCTTGTTTGATGAAGTTCATTCATGACTAGCCATTTTGTGTTTAGACTCCAAGATCAACTTTAGCTAATTAAGCTTCTCTTTTGGAACCCTTGACTCTGATACCAATTATTGAACACACCTATTTACTAAGAGGGGGGGGGTGAATTAGTAGATCTCAAAAATGAATTTATTATAACTTTAAAGATGGATTTTACACATATGCAATCTTAAAAAAATAAATGAAAGATATCACATGTACAAAATCACAACACACAACACCAAATTTATACATGGAAACCCAAAGAGAAAAACCATGATGAGAATGCTGCTAGAAGCTACTATTCTAATCCAGCCTCACAAAGTTTGTCTCGCAAACTAAACCTCACTGGTTACATTTAAGGACACCCATCCTGAGGAGACACCAATACCCTATTTTAAGAGCACCAAATCTAAGGAAGCACCCACTCCCTATCCTTAGCACTAACCCAACTTAATTTTATGGCACCAACCAATCATACATTTACACTTTAGATTCATGAACTAGATTCATAAAAAATCCAAGTCTCTATTTTTTATTTCAAGTCTAATATGCAATTACTCATTTCTCATTCAACACACTCTTGTGTGATATTCACTCTTTTTACATCCTTTCTCTGTGTCTAAATTTATCTATTTGACACTTTGGTATTCTCTAATTCAACCATTACTCTTCTATGCTTAGACAAGTCTCATATTTATACATCTACTACTTGACTCCTCTCAACCCCTCTCATTCCAAAAATGAAAATATGACTATTTTTCTTGCCTATTCTTCATCACTTTTTAATTTTTCATCCATAAAAACTTAGATGAGTCTCTTTACTTTATACATTTTGCATTCATTGCTTGTCTCCTCTGATTCTAAGCAAATGAATATTTTAACTTCCATTCTTTGAGCCTTTTCAAATTCTACCCCTATCGCATCAGTTACCACACTCACAAAATTAGAATAAGCATTTTAGTTTAACCATTTCTATTTATATCCTTCAACTATCTTGCCAAATTCTTATAAATAACTCACTTTAATAGTTCTTCATTTATTTTCATTCTAACTTTGAAATGCATCCATTGGTCTTTCCATTCAAGATTTGCATGCCATTCGATCTCTAAATATGCATGATATTTATATTGGCTTGTTCATTAAACTTTGACATGTTAACCTCATCTCATTTTCTTCAGAATTCATGTATTGATTTTGCTCCTTTGATCTCTTCAGACTTGCTTGACCTTTAAATCACCTTAATCCTTTAGTACTTTTGAAAATGCCCTATGAGACTCCACACTTATCCTTTGACAATGTTGTAAGTGACCTACATTTATTCCAAAATATCCTTTAAAAACTTTGTAAGAATCCATTCCATCTAAAAGTATTCTTTTGAAAATTTGTAAGTGTCCTCTCTATTTGAAAGTATCCTTCAAGAATTTTGTAAGTGTCCACCTACCTTAGACAAATTCTCTGAAAGAATTCATTAATGTCCTTATTTTGAAAGTGTCCTTCGAGACTTCTATAAGTGACATATTCAAAACTTTTGTTTAGATCACATGCCCTTCAGAGCTTTAGCAAAGTACCTTTTAGAATTTTTGTTTGGGTCACATGCCCTTCAAAACTCTGGCAAAGTACCCTTCTAGATTTTTGTTTGGGTCACATTCCCTTCATAACTTTAGCAAAGTACCCTTCAAGATTTTTTTTTGAGTCACATACCCTTAAATTTTTTGAAAATATCCGTTCATAACTTTTGTAAAGTACCCTTCAGAAACTTTGAATGGTTCACTTAACCGTTGGAATTTTTGAAAATATCCCTTTGGAAACTTTGAACAGTATACTTACCCTTCAAAATTTAAAAAATATCCCTTCAGATACTTTGAATGGTTCACTTACCCTTCAGCATTTTTGAAAATATCCCTTTGGAAAATTTGAATGCTTCACTTACCCTTTGGCATTTTGAAAATATCCCTTCAAAAACTTTTAACGATTCACTTACCCTTCGACATTTTGAAAAGATCCCTTCAAAAATTTTATTCAGGACACTTTTTCTGACAAAGACTTAGCCATTTTTTCAAAAGAATTCATTAAACCACTTTCTCTTAAAGAATTCAAAATTGCACTCATTTCCTTCAAAACTTTTGTTCAGAACAATTTTTTTGTAAGAATTCCCAAGCTTTGTAAAATTGACTAAGTGTGGAGACAAAATTTTCCTGAAAGAATTCCAAAGCTTCAAAACATTTATTGTAGGCTTTTTTCTGAATAGTCTTCAAAATTTCTTCTAAAATAATTACTTGAGCCACTTCTTCTGACATAATTGTCAGACAAATGCAAAGGTGAAAAAATGACTAAGTGTAGAAACTTAGTAGGCCTTTAGATGAGGCACAACATTATGCATTTTTAACATTTTCTCTACTCATCCTTATGACTTAGAACTTAGACCACAAAGAGATATATGCAAGTTGTGTTAACATTCACATGTGTACTTAGTTATATTTGTCAAGATAACCAAGTGAGAAAAGACATTAATATGACTATTCTTGTATGTTCATAATCATTCAAAGTACACACACAACTCCATGGGGAACTGTAATAAGTCTATTTAACTCAACACCTTTGTCATTAATGCATAATAGCACTTGCTTCCTTTGACATCAATGACAATCCTTCATACATCAATGACTATGTCCAACATGGCTCAACCTGCCTATAGTAAAAAACTTTATATGGGTCTAATATGATATCATATGGTGTTTCATAGTATATTTGATGTCATATCTTATGATTTTATCCTTGGTCATGGTTTAATTACATCTTATGTCATTTTGAGTCACTTAGGGGTCATTTTGGTTCTTATATGAAAGTGGCATGGTTTTTAAGGTGTGCAAGTGTCCTAGTTTTCTTCCTAATGTTAAATATGTTAGATTACCTATCATGAATGTCAGTCCCATCTAAAATTTGTAGGTTATCTAACTAAAAATCAAGAAACCATGTAAAAAAAGAGGAGTTTGACACTTATACAACCTATAAGGGAGTGTGACACATGTGAAAAACTTATGGGATGACTCTTAAACTTTATTGGACTCATCTTAGTTCTTGATCAGCTTTGGAAGTGATAAAAATGGTCAAAAAACATTATACTCTTTCATCACCCTTCTAGACATGCAGAACCAGTCAATAGGTTTATGCTTACTATGGTTAGTTGTAGAAGTTTTAGACTAATTATTTTGGGGGGTGATAGTACACTCAATTCATTTCATTTTAATAATAAGAGTTCAAATATTGGTCATCTGTGCTTTATGAATCATCCTTTACAAGTTGATTGTGTTTTTTATCTTGTTAAACCCCATACCCTACATGTTTCCTTCTCATGTGGATAACTCCATACAATCCAAATGTTGAGATTGATTCCATAGGATGTTAACTCCTTCATGTAATGTCTCCCATTCTTGGCTTCATGTTTGGAAATTATTTCTTGTATCAAACAACTCAAGTTGTAGAAAGGTGTCTTCATGTGAGATCTCAGTCAAGTTTCACCACTTGTAAAATGTTTCTTTCCTTGAAAAGGTTTTAGAGGATGTTGATGGTTTATTTTCATGTTTAAAATGTAATTTTTATTTCCTTTGATTTTATCTCACCATCTAAAATCAATATCATGAATAAATCACAATTATATGGAGTACACAATCAACCTTATACTTATTTCCAACCATAGTCATGATGTGTGAAGGTTTTCATAATGCTCATGGAGTTGTTTGAAGAGTTCATGAGATGTTTAAAACATTATCATAACATGAAAAATTAGGTAAAATCCCTTCACTTGACAAAAGAGGGACTATGATAGTCAACTTAGTCACTCACAGAGTCATATAACATAGAGATGCACCTACAGGTGCATACAAGAAAGTAAAACATCAAAATGAGGTGTGAAAGATTGTCTCAAGCTTTAAAACATCATAATATCTCATTTTAATACTTGGAAGAGATATAAATTGGTTATAAAGTCATATCTATTGAGTACATTGATCATTTTATGACTCACTACTTGTCTGCAACTCAAAGTGTACCTATAGGCACCTCAAAAGAAGGATAACAAATCAATATGAAGTATTTGAACTTGTTTTGAAGTTTTCATGGGATTTAAGAATCCATATGAGGTCTTGTAAGGGACTAGAGTGGATCAAATAACTATACATCATGCATTATTTTTAATATACCTTCACTACATGTGTTATTCTGTAGAATCCACCTATAGGTGGTATTGTATAAAGTTGAGGTGTCATATGGAAGTATTGAAGCATGTGATGAAACCCTTCTTGAATTTCTAGTGTGTTGTGTAGATCATGGTAGACATGTTTGAGATGATAGATTGTAAAACAATCTTAGAAGGTTATATCTTTGGATGATGACTGTGTTTAGGGATCAAATCCCTAAAACATGAAAAATAGAGCACCTAATCATTTTGTTGAGATCATATGACAAGGTTACTAGGGGCATTAACCAATCTAGATGCATTCATCCTATATCCCTATTATAGGATCCAAACTTTTAAAATGAAGGGAGTAATTTAGTCAGTTGGTTTTCTTACTAGAAAGGCCCAAAGATGCACCTTTGATCATTGAAATCGTACGGTGACATCTACAGGATTTTAGCTCTAAAGAGATCTCTTCACCCATGGTTTCAATATTGAACCATGCCTCCAAGATTGAATGGTCCTAGATAGTTGAAAATGAAATTTATGATCTTAATGTCATTTAAATAGGATGATATGCAGATTTTTGAGCCTATCTACACCTACAAGTGTCTTCTCTTTTGAAACTACACACCTACAACTAAGGGCAAACTCCTACATCATCCATGATAACGAATTAAGCATGAAAACACCAAAATTGGTTGATGGAATATTATTTAAAATGAATTATAGAATCCCAAAGTGATGTGGCACATATTCCAAATGAAATCTACACTTACATGATCCTATTTATTCCAACATAGTCAATTGTAGTTGATTGTGGGTAATAATGGGTTAAAAGGAGTGATGTTTTGATTTTGACACAAACCAAACATGAAATTAATTGGTATAAATAATTTATAAATGATATTGGAAGGCTTAAATAAGGCTTATACAATGTTTTCATATCCTAATCCATATAAGGTCACCTATAGGTGCCTCTCCCAAATAGGAAGCATAGTCAACAACCCTGCCAAGTTGAAAATCAAAGCATATATGGGGAAGTATGTGGGAGGTTGGAGTGATTAATGGATAATGGAAAACCATAATAATTATCTTAATAATAATAAAACCATAATGGAAAACCATAATAATAATGGAGTGATTAATGGATGTAATTTAGATAAAGGACTTTAATGATGCAACATAGTCTATATCTTAGACCCTGCACATAGTCTCCTTCATCATAGTCTGCCTAGGGTCTTTGAGGAGTTAGAGGGTATAATGATGTGACCAAATGTCGTAAATTAGTATATAACATATATTTAAATTTAATAATCCCCTAAAAACTCTATTTTTTTGAGTAAATAGGGTAAGTACCCTCTATTTTGTCTCAGATAGAGGGTATTTCCATAGAGTGTAAACCCTTCAAGTTTTGAGGAAAATGATGATAAGGTGAACTAGGAGATTATTATAACTTGAAAGGATGTGTGAAAAGTTTTATGAAATTTAAAAAAACATAAAAAACCTTGAATAAAAGGAAGAATCTCAATAGGGTGATCTATACCTTCAAAGATGTAGATAAGCCTATTAGGCATGGTTCAGGCATAAAAGCCCAAATGGTAGGCCAATTTAATTTAAAACCTTAGGTAAGAACTCCAATGGATTATATCATGTTTATAATTACATTTTATATGTTTCTAATATTTTAGTAGGTAATGAAGTCTCCAATAAAGCCACTTTAGGCTCAAAAATAACTCAAGTCTTTGTAAAAGGAGGAACTAAACTCGATATGGTAACTTTGAATGCTCACATCTTCTTGGAGAGTGTGCATGGAGGTCCAAGGAGTTTGTGGAAGTTGAAATAGGTCCTAAGAATTTATCTTGTGGAATTTTTTTTCAAATCCAATGCCACATATTCATGAACAAAGCTTAAGAGAAAAAAGAGCCTAAAACCCTACAAAACCCTAGATAAGGACCCAATTAGGAAAACAAGGATGGAGGGATATCTATATGAGATTTAATGAACATTAAATTGATTGAAACTTTTAAGGGACTATCTAGAGACTCTTCTCATCCACTTGAGGTGTTCCCTACTTGTAGGGACATGAGGGAATTTGGCTTTATTTGAATGTTTTTTATGTTTTGTAGGTTATAAGGACTTTCAAGAGATGAAAAAAACTTTGGGAGAAGGATCATGACTTATTATAACATAATATGATCATTTCATGCTTCATCAAAACTCTCAAGATTTTTTGTAAGTAGTTTCATCTCAACTAGTCAAAATTGGCAAAGTGAACAAGATAGTGAAAAGGGTGAGAACTTTAAGCAAATGGATTTTTAAGGTTTAATTGAGTAGTATAAGGACATATAGGTTATTTAAAAGTGTCATTAGACCCATTTTATGGATTTAAATGGAAAAATAAATCCAATTTTGAGGCCAAGTGTGAGGGGTGAGTGAAAGAGGAATTTATTTGACTGTAGGCAATGATGGATCACTTCTAGAAGTATCAAGATGACTAGGGATGCAAAAAATGCATGGTGGAGCATGTATAAAAACCCTTCCTCTTATTTAAATCATTAATCCTATCCCTAGTTAGTTTTGGGATGTTTTAAAGGGGCTAATTGATGAAGGCAATTTTCTTATGTAGAATGAGGAGTCTTACACCACATTTCATGAGTTTCATAACTTGGATGTCCATTATGCTATCAAACCTTTCATGGTATATCTCCTAAATAATTATAATGCATATTTAACTCCTCCTCTCATCATGCCAAGTGTTCTTATGACTCTTGGACTTCTCTTTTCCCACTTCTCTCTCAAGTTCTATAAGTAGATACCATTTTGGCCTTTGTAAGATAATACCACACCATGTATGGTGAAGCCCTGATGGAATGACATTGTATTTTTCCTTTAAAAATTAATTAAAGCCTAATTTTGAGTTCAAAAACAATTGTATAATTATGCAAGTGATGTATGGTGATGAAAAGTGATAATTATCTATCCTTTATTCCCTTCTCCTTCCATATTTGTACAAGAGTTCCTATTCTAATAGGTCATATAGAGTGTATTCAAAAGTTTTAGAATCCTTTAAAGTGTATGATAATCCTTTGATATATACCCTCTAGTTCATTTTTTTGTGTTGCTTCATACATCTCACCTCTATATTGAAACACTAATGTTCTAAACCTTCTAGGATGTAGAATCTAGTTTGTATGCTTTGATTCTTAGTGAATAGAGTATGATGGTCATATCAAAGACATATTGGTGTATCACCCCCTTAGAGTAGGTTAATTTCAAGAAAATTATAACTCTTTTCCCATAATCAAGCACTAGTTAAATGATAAACATTTCAAGACACATTCAGGGAGCTAACCCTTAAATCTAGAGGCTCACTTCCACTATAGGTACACCCTCATACCTGGAAGTGTTCCCATGTTTCCCAAATGTGGAAGAGTATTGAACATACTATTTTAGGGTGCAAGATTTGGTGCCAATAGTTTGAATCCATGAAAATGAAAATTTTATTCATGTAAATGATATTTGTGTATAGATCATGATATTTACATCATTGTAATGTTTGCATTAGTTTAGTGTCATTTTTGTAAAAGTCACGTCATTTACGTCAAGTTGAGTGATGCTTACATCCATGCATTCAATCAAAATTTATGTTGAAGTTATTGGAATTAATTTTTTTGTATGAATGAATAATTGTGTGTGTTTTTTATGATTACAAGAGTAACTACCAATTATTATGGCATGTGAGATATTGTTAGGAATATTGAGGTTAGTGTAGGATTTCAATACAAATGAGTATGGAATATTATTGGTAGTTAGTTTGTATTACATGGATAGGATTATATATATCCATGAAGATAGGGATTTTTTAACAACAATGACACATAGATTTCACTTAGAGATGAGTACATTTCATTTGCCTACCAGGGAGATGAAGATTACACTAGAAGATGTGTGGAAGATTTTATTGATCTTGATATGGGTAACTATGGGTTATTAGAGAGATATGATGACGCATGTGTTTATGTGGAGCATAGTTGAACATCATGAAATTATATAGTGAGAATTAGTTATGGAATTATATATATATATATATATATATATATATATATATATATATATATATATATATATATAGTGAGAAGGTTGATAGAGTGGTTTCCAATAATACTAACAATTTTTTTTAGCAACATATTGATACTTGACAAGACTAGGAGATATTTTTTTATGGGATTAATTGACGTTGTGGCTGATATGTTAGAGGATACTTAAGTATTTTTTTGGGGGCATTTCATGTTAGCTCAAGTGTATAGATATTTACATATGGTGGCTTACAGGGATGGTAAGAGTATTGAGGTTTCTACATTTTTGTAGATATGGGTTTGTAAGCATATAGATTTAGGGTATCTAATAACATAGTGATGATAGAGGGATTATGAAGAGTCAATTGCATATGGGTGGTATATTATGGTTTGGAACTAATGATGACATATGGGGGAATTGAGATATTATAGGAGATATAAGGCTAAATGATATTACCTAGAGGCCATATAGGGAGGTGGATATACTATGGGAAGAGGATTTGATTTTAATGGGATACTCAATGACTATTTATCACATCATTTGTTGATAAAAGTATATTATATAAATATACATGCCAAATAAAATATTGTGGTAGTTTGGTTTGTAATAGGGTATTCCTTTAGGTCCTCATATTTTTACATGATTACATATGGAATAGAGATAATGGGGTCCTTTAGAAGATAAGGGGGTAGTGACAATGCGATGGACATCTCTATAGAGACTTCAGTGGGATATATGAGTGGAGATAGTAGATTTTGGGGTTAAAAATGATTGTATAATTTAGTGGGAGTAGACTCAACTAGTGAGGTTGAATATATTAGATCATAGGCAAAAGAAGTAGACTCAACTAGTGAGGTTGAATATCTTAGATCATACGCAAAATACTCTATGGGAGCATGTACAAGGGATATTTAGGGCTCAGACTCAGAGATGGAGATGACATAGGATTAGAGGGAGGATAAAGAGAATAGATGGTGGTGGGGATGTAACTAGAGTACATGGATGAGTTGTATGCAAATTAGAAACTATGGATATAAAAAGTGATGGGGAGATGGAGGAGGAGATGTGAGAAAAAGAGGATATGGAAGTAGAGAAAAAAATGTACCTTATATACTAGTGGTGATAATTATTGGTGGATATGGAGTGGGACCTTTGAGGCTGAGACAAGTGGAGGGTGAGGAACTAATAGAGACATTATAGAGGGAGATCAAAACCAGAGAGGTATAAATAATGGGCATGAAGATGGATGGGGGGTAGAGATATAGTGCTCACTAGGTCTAGTTATTAGCACAAGATGGAGAGATCACATGATTGAAAATTGAGGTGTAAAAAATGAGATGATGAGCCCCAAAAATGGCTTATTATATTCATGAAATTACATCCTTTTTCCTTACATAAGAAGTGGATCTAATTGTAGTTTCTGAACTTATAGTTTATTTAGTATAAAATAAAAAGTATATATCATGGTTATTTATTTAGAATTATTTATTCTCTTTGTTAGCTATTTCTAATGATTATCAGGAAAAAGATGTAAATATGTGCATATGTAGCCCATACTAAGTTAGAAAAGATGGAGTACGAAGAGTAAACATTCAAGAATAATGTTGGAGTAGTTTCAGAGTCTTCTAAATTAGCTTCTAAATAAAATATAGCATTTTGGCCAAGCTACAGACTTTAACAATAGCTAAAAACTCACTCAATTTATAGCTATGAACTTGATCAGAAGCTACAAACTCACCCAGTCTATAGCTATGGATTTGACTAATAGTTATGAACTCACCCAGTCTACAACTATGAAATTCCATAGGTGAGATATAAACTTCCACAGGTAAGATATAGACTTCCACATGCAATCTATGGACTTCCATAGAAGAGCTACAAACTTCCAAAGGTAAGCTATAGACTTCTATATGAAAGCTATATACTTACACAAGTAAGCTATGGATTTACACAGGTGAGCTAATAGACTTCCAAAAGATTGCTACAGACTACGATAAAACCACCATAGACTCATTTGGAAAGCATTTTAAGGTATTCTAATTATTATTGGTCCATTCCAAGATGACCAAGATCATTTTTCAACTATCACAAGAATGTTTTCCATTTAGAATCTTTTTATATATAGAATTTACATTTATATATTGTATCTAAATATAGATTTATATAATTTCATTCCAATAAATATCTCTCTCCATATTTTTTTGGAGATTGAGATTATGTTTTATTTTTATTATAAATATCTCTCTCCATATTTTTTAGAGATTGAGATAGCCTATAATATCTAGGTTGTTATTCTTGAATAAGGTGTTGGTTGGAAGCATGAGATTATAAATGCAACCTTACACATTCGAATGCAATCAATTAATATACTTTTATATCCATCATTCTAAGTAATATATTCTAAAGTTTGTGTTCTTAATAAATCCTCTTCAAAGGAATGAGATGGCCATTCATTCCAAAGAAGATGGATCAATGTATTTTTTTTTATTTCTTTGTTTTATAATAATCATTTTATTATAAATTTTTATTTTATTTATTTGTGTATTTAATTTTTTTAAAATGAAGTAATAGTAGGTTCTTGTGTTGAGAATCTCTTGCTATGCCTACATAGATATTTTTTAACCATAAAACAACTTATGACATAATGGCATAAAATATGAAGTAAATATTGTTACTTGTAATTATTAAAAAAATAACATTGAAAAGTATATGCCTTTGAATAAGCACAACTACTTATCTCTTGAGACTATTCTACACCACATCTTATGTCATGCATGTCTTCATGCCAAGGAATGAAGTATGAAAATATTGCATAGATCAAATGGCAGCTTGTTTTCCTTATTCCCCATATTGAAACTTTTGTAAGAAAAGTGGATCTTCATGTAATAACAAAACTTACAAGTAAATTTAAATTTAAAATATTAAATTAAGATACCTTGGCATAACTTCAGTCTTCATTACCTCTTCCATGGTAAAAAAAGTGAAAAATATTGAGAAAAGTGTTGATAAAATTATAGTCTTGTTATACTAAGAAATAAGAGCATAAAAGTGAGAAACCATGGAATTTATTTATAGAGTGGAAAAACCACACCAACTAATCTATTTGACATATTGTATTTTTTTCCCTTGACTAACCAGTAAACTAGTTTTCTAATGAAGGCTCTTTTTCTAGCACTTAGTTCCCAATAAATTGGTTTATAAACCAAGACCACCAACAACACCTAAGGGTTTTCATTGTGTGTGTGTGTGTGTGTGTGTGTGTGTGTGTGTGTGTGTGTTTAAATTTTATGAAATTTGATGAAATGTAAAATGTTAACCATGGACTGTATACATCCTCATATTGATTCAAATGCATCATTAAATTTTTTTATGTTGACATTTCTTCATCATTGATCTATATAGTGATGACCAATAATTGGTCATAGATATTTATGATTCTGCTACTTTATTTTATCAAATGTGACTTAGGATAAGGTGCCAATTTATTGAGGAATTCATGGACACAAATTTATGTAGTACAATCTTTATAATGAATCCCTGATATCTTATTATCATACAAAACCCAAAACAAATAAAACCTTTCCATACAAACATAGTGGCATCAATATCAAAGAATTATAAATGTCGACAATAGGAATTATAAGAGCAACATTTGAATATATATGGAGGAATGTATGATAGTAATTTTAGGAATGATTGATGGTTCATGAATTAACATTATTTATAAAGAAATTTTATGATAGAAAAATAAGAACTCCCTCAAAAGCGTTCTCTTATTATGTAAGTAGATGTGGTTTTAACTAATTCTTGAATATGGATGGGAACAAATGGAATGAAATTTCATCAATTATTTGTATTTATGAACTTTTCATATAATATTAGCTATTATTTGTACAAGGAAGATACATCTAGATTTCTAAGTAATTTATGCAAAATTATTAAAATTATAGTAGATAAAAAACATACCTAGATAATTGAATTTTGAAGGTCATTATTTCCTTGAGAGCCAATTTTCAAATAATTGCACAAATGTTGATTAACCTTGTTTAAGGCTAATTAATCCAAATCAAGAGCTTAAATGGATTTTCCATGAGAGTTGTTGAATTTTTTTTTTTGAAAATTGATTCCTATTAACTACATCATTAGGTGACATCATTTCTTAGGAAGACATCCCTAGGCCATAAATGCCACAAATATCAAGATTATAGGTCACCCTTGCCTAGTTAATGCCTCCCATGCCTCTTTAATCCCCCTTCTTCCAAGGTCATGATGAAGATACTTATGTATTTAATTCTAAATATTAGGATTATCCATGGCCACACATCTCAATCTTGAGATGGACGGTCATGGTTGATCCTGACCAATCTCAAAAATCTATAAATAGAGAGGCCATGGACATGATTTTTAAGCTTGAATATTGCAAAGTTATAATGTTAAATTGTTTCCACAAGGCTTTGTATTTGATCATAGTTTTTGTTTGAAAGCTTCATTAATAGGCTAGTTTAGTGATTTAGAATCATGAGATTAGGTTTTATGGAGTATTCTTGAGGCATTGGAGGATCTTACCACCATTGTTGACAAAGAAAAGGATGCCTGATCAAGGGCAAACATGTTTTTAAGCCACATGGGTATGATGAATCCATTGGAGAAGGTAATATGGTGATGCTTTCTTTCATTTGTTTTTTGATATCCTTTGTAATTCCCATAGGAATAGATAGGCTTGGTTAGTTAGTTCTTTATGCATATTTTATTATTTATGGACTAATGCTTGACTAACTTGCTTTGTAATCCTCTTTATATCTTGGCACACTTTTTGGGACCACACATCTCAAACCTGAAATAGATCATTTTACAACTCTAAAATATTTGTTTGAGCCTTTAAAACTCTTTAAAATTGATTTTATAACTTTATTTTGCCATTTTTGTTTGCCACAGTTTTACACAATAACCGACATTGGTAAGTGATACTAACATTGATTACCTAGCTTAACCAACATTAGTTAGCAAAATTGACATCAGTTAGGTCCCAGTTAGCCAAAGTAACCATCATTCGTTGTAATAACCAATGTCAATCACTATGTCTTCCAAAAACATAGACCTGAGAGATAATTTTTCAAAGTTCATTGTTTCAAGCTAAAAAGAGCTTCAAAGTTAAAGGATACGCTGACATTTTTTCTATAGGAACAAGCTTTTTATTTTATAAAAACATGTTTAAATCACCTCTTGCATGCTTAAAAATCAATTAAGAACTTTGTTTTGGGTGTTTAACAAAAAATTTAAATATTTTGGTGAATGTTTTCAAAGTTTGCAACTAAGACCAAGGGGTCAAATGAACACCACCAAACATTTCATTTGGGTTTAAAATTGAACACACTTGTCAATTCTTGTTTACAATAGTTGTTTACTTAGGTTTTATTTGGTAAAAAGTGGAATGTTGCATATATGCTCTTCCATTTGTCCCCTTTAGGGAACCCTTGGAATGAAAATCACTGTTCCTATTGTAAGTAGCCTAGTCCAAGGCTTAGAAAGAATGTTTTCTAAAGCACTCCCTAAAAACACATCAAATTTAGGTGATATTGAAAATGACCCTAAAGTCTTTCTATTTTATGCTTTATTTAATTTCATGTAAACTTGGCTTGTGTGGGGGATGCCATTACCTCTCATGAGTTTTTTAGGGAAGCTTTGACTTAAGGTTTCACCTCCTGACATTGACTTCATTTGACTCCTTTGAAGTTACACATGGGTCATATTTGCATTTGGACATTGTACTACACTGAGCAAATAATAAGATGTAGTGATTGTAAAAAGGGATAGACATTTTTACAACTAGCCAATGCTATGGTCACCAAATTTTTGTCCTTGTCTTTTGCATCATTTGACGTGAAAGTCATTATGCAATTGAATCCCCTAGAATGATCAAAACCTTGCTAGTTTAGTAGACACCACTTTTCCATACCTTATCAATTTAGACTTAATACATTTGTTTTTTATCATTAGCTTACTTGGTCTTGATTTTTGTCTAAAACTACTTGTTAACTCAATGAACTTAACCAAAACACATTGTCCTCAATCTTCTTGAGCAAGGGAGGTGTTACGCTATCCAAATAGAAAATTCACATTTTCCTTGTTAAAATGGTTATCAAAAGCTTTGTGTCATGTCATCCACTTTAGCATAGTCATACTGCCCAATTGAGTCTGGATCTTTTACCTAATTGTTTAAATCCTTCATTTCTAATCCACATTCAAAATTGAACCTTTCTGAGTTCTAAGGGTTGGTGTGTCAAAGTGGGTTTGCCATTTGCACACTAAAGCTTGTTTTAACTTGGGTTCAATTTTCCATTTGGATTGAAGGTCATTTATTAAGACTCAAAATCACATTATCATCTTGCTGGATTCAAGTCATCTTATGTATCGCTCATGATTTGAGTCCTAGAACATATTTTATCCTACTCGAATCATGTGTTGACATTGTGCCACCTTTTTAGTCCTAGATTTATACTTAGTGATTCATGTATGTTTTTACATCTTGATTTACTTAGTTCATTTTGTCTTCTTCATAATCTAGAGAGATTTCCTCTAAAATTATAGGGTCAACTTGTCAAATTTGAAGCTAGCTTTTATGGTGTGGGTGTATCACAAAGATCTAGGCTTTGGTGTACTAGTTTTCACCTTGGGTCTTTGAGTTACCTTAATCTCTTTTGATATATATGATTTTAACTTTACCAAAGGTTGAGTAAACTCATGAACCAAATCTTATAAATTGTGCATGGTTTCAAACCACCCTCCCTTATAGTCTCATTAGTACCTTGGTTATTTGTTTAAGAGAGAGCCAAAGCATACTTTTTTTGGTTGCCAAGTATTGGTATAAAGCTTAGTTAAACACACAAAATAGCTCTTTTCAGACATGACTCAAAGGTTCACTCATAGTGGGGCCTCTTATGGCCTTAGTTATGAAGATGAGAAATTTTATGATGGTCAAGATAACCCTATTTTTTTTATAATATCCCCACAATAATAGGATCCAAAGATGATTACAATGGATATCAACCCCAAGAAGATCAAGATGAAACCCTTCTTAGGTTGATAAAATCGGGTGTTGGACTACCTTTTGACTTTCCTATAGAACAATTACATACCTTGGTTAGAGAATGAGAACAATGATGGTAAGAGAAAGATTTTACATAAATGAACATACCTTCCTCCTCTAACAAAGGAAAAGAAATACAAATAGAGTTAAAACCCACAAATTTGGATCTTTTAGCTAAGATCAAGATAATAAGTCAACAATATGTAGATCAACTTGTCACAGACTTAACTAACTCCCTAGTTACCACTTTAATTCACAATAATGCTTTGAAAGAACATGGAGATATGGTTGAAAGTATGAAACAAGTATTGGATTATAACATTACCATAGTGGATCAAGGAAATCTAAATGAATAGTTAAAGACATAAGAGACCTTACAAGATGTTATATTTGACATAGAACATACATTTTTTAATCATCAAGAACCTCTTGTTACTTTATAAAATCAGAAACCCAAACATTCAATTTGAATTGAGGAAGTCCCTCAAGAAAATTTGGCTAGTTCTTTTCAACCAACCCAAAGATTGGTAAATAAACATAGAAATTTCCAAAATCAATAAAGTACAAAACAACCAAATTTAGGGAATATTTTATAATCCAAAAATCAATGGCCTCTACTCTCAACTCAAGAAGTAAATTAGAACCAAATAATGGATTAAAAGGTACATGTTCCCTATAGATCCACACAAAACTAGGGGAACATTCCACCCCAACAGTAACAAAACTAGGGGCACATTCCACCCCAATAGCAACAAAACTAGGGGCACATTCCACCCCAACAACAATAAAACCAGGGGCACATTCCTCCCTGATAACAACAAAACTAGGGGCACATTCCACCCCAACAACACTAAAACTAGGGGCATATTCCACCCCAATAACAAAAAAACCAAGGGCATAGTCCACCCTAATAGCAACAAAACTAGGGGCACATTCCACCCCAATAACAAAACTAGGGGCACATTCCACCCTAATATCAACAAAACCAAGGACACATTCCACCCCGACAATAACAAAACCAAGGGCACATTCTACCCTAATAATAACAAAAATAGGGGCACATTACACCCCAACAACAATAAAACCAAGGGCACATTCCACCCTAATAGCAACAAAACCAAGGGCACATTCCACCCCAATAACAACAAAACTAGGGGCACATTCCACCCCAATAACAACAAAACTAGGGGAACATTCTACCCTCAAAAACATCTTATCCAATCCATAAATGCACCAAACATGTAAGAATTTAAATCTATGAAGGAAAATGTCTAAATATTGGAGACAAATAATAGTCAAAAAGTACAAATTCGATGAGATATGCCCATATCCATTTGATTTATCTATTCTCTAAAACCCCTTTCCACCTCATTTTGAGGCACCCAAATTTGACAAGTATAAAGGGAAAGGATATCTATATGAACACATACAAGTGTTCTTCATCTTATGTCAAGAGGTTGCTTATAGTAGTGAGTACTTATTATGACTATTTCCATGACATTTAGTAGGAAAAGCTCTTGATTGGCTACTTAAACTACCCAAGGGATCAGTTGTGGATTGGAATGAATTATCAAAAAAGTTTGTTAACCATTTCTCATATAACATAGAACATGAATTGACTATTATTGACTTATGCAAATCCAAGCAACATGATGGTGAAAGTTTCACTGCATATCTACAAAGGTAGAGAGTGTTGGCAAGATACTTTCAGCATAATTTAATAGACAAATAGCTGGCTAATATCTTTGAATAGAATTTACATCTTGAAGTTGTGCATAATCTATGGTTATCTTATGCTAACTCATTTGAATAAGTTATTAATAAAGGAGTGAAGATTGAGAAGGATTTTATTGCTAAGGGCCTTGTTAAGATTTTTGTGCAAGGTCAAGCATCTAATCAGACTAAATCACCAACTCAAATAGTTATATAGGATAAGCCTAAGAGATTTAACAAAAATAAGAACATGGTTGGAAATGGGGTGATAGAAACAAGATATGTACAAATCGTACATGCTATGCTTCCTCCAAATGTATAATTAACTCCCTCAAATCCACTACCTACTTTTTAGAGACAACCTCCATGAAGGGCATTTCATAAAAAATTTAGAGTCTTTAGCAAGTTAGGAGAATCAGTTGAAATAGTGTTAAAAAATCTCATTAAAGCTAATTTAATTATATGGCTAGTATCAATGCCATTTCCTCAAGATCAATCAAAACTAGACTGGTACAAAGAGAATGAATGGTGTAAATTTCATCATGTTACTAGTCACAATGCATATCATTGTGTTCAATTGTGACATATTATTGAGGACTTTATTGAAAGTGGTGAACTATAAATTAAGTTGGCCCCTAATTAGAAAACAAATTAGGATATGGGAATCTACAAAGACCCCTTTCTTTGACACGATCTACCACCACCAAGAAACAATCAAAATGGTCATAATCAAGGACAGAGGTAGACTCAAAACCAACAACAAAGTCATAATCATAATGACCATAATCAAGATCATAATGCCTACACTAATAATGTGGATTATAAAAAAGTACCTTATGACTACAATAACACTATGGGATGCATTTTTACAACCCACATTTCCACTATTACTATAACACCACATGGCCAATCTTGTGTTCCTCACAACATGAGACCCATTATTATAGGGTTAGCACCCTCTCCCCCTAGTAATACCATGTTAGTTTCACACCATCATGTTGATACTCTATTTTCATGGCTTACTAATCTTGAATAATAGTACCTTTCTTATAAGATCTCTTCGTTGACCCAAAATTGTCACAATACTTTTAATCATATGTGAATCACCATCCAAAGCCCTTTGCCTCCTTCTTCCAATTATAATAACTCATTGCTACCTCTAGGTTGTGTAGTCGCAACTAGATACCCATGAGTTACCATTTAGGGCCCTTCATCCACTTCTTTCCATAGACCTAATGAGAACATTGTGCCAATGGTTCTAAATCTAAATACTATCCCAATAAAGACTAAACTAGCTCAATCCATAATTCAAAGGAATTATAGTCTAATAGATCAACTAGATAAAACCCTACACAAATTTCTATATTAGAACTCTTGTGGACATCTGATGTTCATAGAACCATCTTCAACAAACTCTTACAAGAGTCTATTATGCTTAATGATATAAACCTTGATTAGTTCCATAACCTAGTTGGAAATTTGTCTTCATTCCAGCAAATCACATTTAATCAAAAGGACATGTCCACCCTTGAATTGAACCATAATAACCCACTATACATTGAGATAATCATTGTAGATCACAAGATCAAGTGGGTTTTTATAGATAATGGTTCAAGGCTGAATGCCATATCTCTTAAATTGGTGAAACAATTGGGTTACATGGATAAAGATATTCAACTAGAAACTATTATAATCAAGGCTTACAACAATGCTGGGAGGGAGTCATCTAGTACAATTGGGTTACCAATGATGGTTGGGTCTATTTCTCATCACACATTATTCTATATTATGGATATTGAGCTTCCTTATAACATACTTCTTAGTCATTCTTAGATTTATGAAGTACAGGTAGTTCCATCTACTCTTCACCAATGCCTTAAGTTTCCCCATGATGGGATCAAGGTTACTTTTCCCATTGATTAATAGCCCTACCAATACTACAAACATCTTGAAGTAGATTTTAATAATTATAACTATTGCCTAGGTTTTGAATTCATTATAAAGAAGAACAAAGCCATCATTTCTCATCCATCTCCATCTAATTATATATATCATGGTGATCTAGCCTCCACTTTAATTGATCCATTTCTTGTAGCCCTAGCCAAACATGTTATTATTAAAGATGCAGGCATTTCCACATACCATCTAAAGGGCGTCCTCTATATTACAAAATTACCAAAATACCCTAAAACATTTGGTAAGACTAAAACTTCCTAGAATCCTAACTGACCTGATCAGATTTGGTAACCAAAGAAGAAGCAACCAAAACCTCCTATGGTTTTTGTAGCGACAATTACACCAAAAAAAGATTGAGAGGATTTTATTGAGGGAGATAGGTTATATTCTAAAGGCCTTGCTAATTATTTTTAGAATCCAAAGTATCCTATCCCTAACATGATAATGGATCATCTTGACTATACAGGGAAAGGCCTTGGCCCACAATCACAAGGAATTTTAGAACCCTTATCAAATGGAGTTGTCAATTGGAATCATGGTCTTAGATTTAAACCACCAGAGGATGACCTCATAAAATTTGGTAGTGAATCTTCCAAAATGACTAGTAATGAGACTCTTAGAAGTGACACAATGCCCCATTATAATCTTTTTAATGATCTTGTTGATTTACGTTTGTTTGATTTAAAAGCCATGTTGACCATAACACCTATTGGAGATTCCCATCCTGAAGTAAAAACCCATCCTAGTGGTGCTTCCCTTATTAAAGTAGGACATTATATCTTTACCATTGGTATTTCCCATCCTAAAGCTAACCTTAATTTTAACCTATTCCTTTGCCATACTAAACTCATAGATTGGGATCAACAAAATTTAGTCATATGCCTCGATGAGTTTCAAAATGAAGAATCAATTGCAAAATATATGGGCCTATGAGATACATTCCCCATTGGGGATCATAATTAGTGTTTTGATTTTTCATTGAATTCTTCTACCTACTTTAGAGAGTAGGCAAAATTTCTTGATCATAATAAAGAACAAACATTGAGATCTTCAAGTAGCCCAAGTTCCATAGCTACTACAAGAATCTCTTCAGAACAACATCAAATATTTGAGCATCTTGCTCTTGAGTTTCTAGAGGTTTTTTCCAATTGGTCTTTACTTGAGAAGGCATGTTTTGATTCTTCATATTATCTAGATCTTTGTGAAGAACAACAAGAAGATGAAGTAGAGGATCATGACCATATATTGCCTACAATTCTAGAAGATGGATCCACACTCCTTATGGAGAGCATAACAAAAGTGAATTTGAGAACCCATGAGGATCCTAAAAATGTTTATCTTAGAGCTTCCCTTACTGAATCAGAACATGGACGTATTATATCCCTTCTTATGGATTATATAAACATCTTTGCATGGGCATATTCTAACATGGCAAGCCTAGATACAAATTTAGTTGAACATCATCTTGTTGTTCACCCTGATGCTAAACTAGTCAAGAAAAAGTTGAGAAATATGCATCTAGGCATTACTCTTTTGGTTAAGGATGAGTTATAAAAGTGTTTAGGAGCCAATTTTATCAAACCACTTGACTACTTTGAATGGATTTCTAACATAGTCATAATAAGTAAAATGACCCCAAGGGTACATGTTTGCACTAATTTTCATGATATCAACAAAGCATGTCCCAAAGATGATTTTCCTCTACCCAACATCAACATGATTGTTGACTCAACTACTAGGTATGAGATGCTATCCTTAATGGATGGATTTTATAGTTATAACTAGATCAAGATAGCCCTTGAGGATTAGCATAAGACTATGTTCACCACTCTATGGGGGACATTCTATTACCAAGTCATGCTATTTAGTTTGAATAATGTAGAAGCCACATATTAGTATGAAATGATTGTCATATTCTATGACATGATGCATGACATTATCGAGGACTATGTTGATGATATACTAGTAAAATCATGAACAAGAGTTGTACACCCTGACATTCTATGAAGAATATTTGAGAGGCTTCATGCATATAAAGTCCACTTAAAATGTGTCTTTGGAGTCATATTAATAAAATTTCTAGGGTTCATTTTATAACAATGAGGGATTGAATTTGACCCTACAAAGGTCACCACTATTATGGAAATGCCTCCACCAAACAATCTTAAATAGTTGCAAGGTCTATAAGGCAAGATCTAGTCTATACACATGTTCATTTCTCAATTGGCAGATAAGTGCCACCCATTTACACATATCTTAAAGAAAGGGGTAACATTTCAATGGAATGAAGATTGTTAGATAGCATTTTCAAAAATTAAAACATACTTGGCCAATCCACCAGTCTTTTGGCCTCCAACATAAGGGAAGCCACTGCTTCTTTATATATCAGCCACAGAACATGCACTGGGGGAACTTTTGGCATAACATGATGATCATGGTAAGGAACACATGTTTTATTATTTAATCTGCACATTGGTAGGCTATGAACATAATTATATGCCTATTGATAAGGCATGTTTAGTTATGGTGTTCACCACTCAAAAATTGTGACATTATATGCTAAATAACAAAACTATTGTTATCACCAAGGTAGATCCTCTCAAGTTCCTCTTATCTAAAGTATCTCTTCAAGGATGCATGGCTAAATGGATTATTCTTCTCAATGAGTTTGATATTGAGTACCAAAATCAAAAAACAATCAAAGGCCAAGTTCTTTTTGACCAACTTGCATAAGCTCCTATTACAACCACTCAACCACTCAACTTTGACCTTCCAGATGATTATATCATAATGATAGAGCAAGCATCACAAGAACATAAATATTGGACACTCTATTTTGATGGATCCTTCACATATCGAGGGTCTAAATTAGGCATATTATTGATAATGCCATAGGGGGATTTGATCCCCAAAGCATTCCATATACAATTTTAGTGTAAAAATAATATGGTCAAATATGAGGTATTGGTTATAGGGATCCATCTTACCATATAATGGGACATTCAAATATTAAAGGTTTATGGAGATTTTTAGCTAATCATAAATCAAAAAACTGATCAGTATAAAACAAGAGATGATAATCTTGTTCCTTACAAGCAAATTATCGATGACCTTAAAACACATTTTAAATATCTATAATTTGAGCAAGTTCTATGAGTCAATAATAGATCTGTCGATGCCATGGCAACAATTGGTTCCATGATTTAAATGCATGATAGTGCTAAAGAGTATTAGTTATTTATTGAAAATCTTCTTCAATCAGTTCATATTCTATTATATTTAGAGAGGATATGCACCATTGTTGATCATAATCTCTCACTTGAGCCACCATGGTACCAAGATTTTTTAAACTATTTCCATAGTCATATATTTCCTACCAACCTTTCTAATAACCAAATAAACTATTCCTTCATCGATTAACATGTTATACCTCCTTGGAAACATGCTTTATCAAAAAGGCTATGATGGAACACTTCTTCATTATTTATCTTTGGGAGAATCTAAGCTGGTACTAAAGGAGGTTCATGAAGGAATGTGTGGGGCCCATACCAATGGTGTAGTCTTAGAAAAGAAAATTCTTAGAATAGGCTATTATTGGCATAAAATGAAGACAAATGCTTGTAATTATGTAAATAAGTGTGTTCCTTGTCACTATCATGGTAACTTGATACATGCACCTTCCTTACCATTGTAGTTGATTATAACACCATGGTCATTCTCAACATGGGGTCTTAATCTCATTGGGAAAATTAACCCAATGTCTTTAGATGGTCATAAGCACATTTTGACTACAACCGAGTAATTTAACAAGTGGATCGAGTCTATTCCTCTCACTTATGTTACCAAGAAGTAAATAGCCAAATTCATTCATTACCATATCATCTGTCGATATGACATCCCAGCCCGTATTATATCCGATAATGGTAGATCCTTTGTAAACCAAGATGTGAAATATATTTGTGTAAAACTCAAGATCAAGCAAAAAAAATCCAATTCATATAACCCACAAGGCAATGGACAAGCTGATGCATCAAATAAAACCATTCTAGCCATCTTAAAAAAGATTGTCAATGATGCTGGTCATAATTAGCATTTGTAACTTTTTCCTACCCTTTGGGCTTATAGAACCAATAATCACACCCCATCTAGAGCTACTCTTTACTCTCTTATTTTTGTCACTAATTTTATCATCTTGATCAATATTGATATGCCATCATTAACAATATCATTGGAGCACATAGAAGATGATGAAGACTATAAAGCCTGATGACTGCAAGAACTAGAACTTCTTGATGGTAAGTGTTTGGATGCCCTAGAAAACTTGTAGGCCTATCAAAACATATTATAGATAAGCTACAATAAATGTATTCTCCCTCAAGAATTTGAGATTGGTGACTTATTTTTGAAAGAAAACTAGAAGAACATGAATGCTAAACCTAAAAAGATAGGCAAGTTTTAGCCTAATTAGTTAGGACCATATATTGTCATAGCAAACTATGGATCATGAGCATTCCGACTAGGTAAAACTAATGGTGAAGAAATTTTAGAGCCCATGAACATATTACACCTTAATGGGTTCTATGCATGAATAGCTTTGAATCATTTTCTATAAGACCCCTGACTTGGGGGTAACTTGTGTTGTCATAATTTTATCCCACCCTTTTATCTTACCTTACCTTGAACACATTTTATACTACCCTGGTCCACTTTTCATGATTCATAATAGTAAAGTCTTTGAACCCTTGGCACTATAAACACATTATTCATCCCATTCTAGATTGATGTCTTTGATAAGCACAACTTTGTTATGTATAAGGCATGCTATAAGCTTGAACATCTTTCTATCCCTTGACCAATTATGATCTCGACCATGTCTCATGAACATTATGAACATCTTCAATAGTAGTTATACAAATTAATTCAACCAGGACAGTCTTATGTAGTTCAAATAAGTGAATATCCACATTTTCTTAGTTTAAGTATTTACTACTCTTTCTCATTTTATCAAGCACATCATTGTCACTAATTAGTGAGGATGGGCCATTGTAACTAGCTTAGCTATCTTATTGGAACCTCTACTCTCAGGATGTGCATATCCTCGACTAGATGGTCCCAACTTGTGCATATTTTATTCCAAAAACATTATAAATACTTTTAAAATACCAAAAACATTAGAACATGATCCATAAAAGAACAAAAACATTGTCTAATGCTCTTATACATTTGTGCATTCTTGTTCCACAATCCCACACTCTCATTATTTTGAAAGTAACTGTTAAGTTTGAATGCTCTCTCCATTTTATGACTAACTACTAAGTTTGAATACTCTTACCATTTTACAAGCACAAAAACACCATTTCATTTCATTTTATTCCATGTACTTTCCATTTTTCAAGATCATTCTTTCTCATCTCATTAGCTTCTTATTTGCCAGACCATTCTTATTTGTTTGTCATATCTTCCATTTCTTCTATGATATTAATCATGCTAGTCTGATCATCATTTTTCTTCTATCTCATTTCCTAAGAGAACTAAATTTGGCTTGAAGTTCATGTTAGAACATGTATCCATAGACTATGTAGGTAGCATCCACTTATTTGATACATCTAGAGTCAACTCAGCCAGCCCCTTCCTTTTCTTTTCTTCCCCCATTTCTTCTATCATTATTCCTCTTTAATTAAGGAACAATTGTCATGTCATTGTTCTTTTTTATGATGTGGTAGAGAGTAATGCCTCTACTGCACATGCATGAACATTTGTCTTTAAACCGCACTAACTTGGTTTTTATTTATGTGTGTTTATTTGAGTTTTCTTGGTGTTTTCTTGTGTTTTCTTGGTGTTTTGTTGTGATTTTTCACCTCTCATTTTATTTCTTCTCATTTTTATTACTTCTTGTCTCACCTTGGTCTTGTGTTTCCTTGATTATTATTTTTATCTCTTTTATGTTTCAGAACATCTTGATGATTCACATGGATCTTGATTGTTTATATTTTGATCCTATGTTATTATGTTATTCTTGGACCATTTGTTTATTTGATTGTTATTGGTGTCTTGTTTTTCTATTTAATTTTGCTTTTCTCTTTTGTGTTTAAGAATGCCTTGATGGTCCACATGGATCTTGATTATTCATATCTTGGTCTCATGTCGTTAAGATGTTCTTAACTTTTGTTTTTAAATATTTTTGTGATAACTCTTGAACCAAATAGGTTGAACCTTGTCCCCGCTTAGTGCGAGTGCACAAGTATTTTATTAATTTCAAAAAATCAAGTACATAAGGGTGCCTTTACTCCGTTAACCCTTTTACAATGTAAACATGGATTTATATAGTTTTTACCAATGACTGGTAAAAACAACTAATCCTATAACCAACTAAATATGGGAAAACAACCCGTAAAGTTATTCTAATTAATAAATATAAAACATTAAAACTACCTAATAATTAAACTAAGTTTATTTTATTGGGGTGTCTTTAATAAAAGATGCATGCCCCATTTACAATAAATATTTATTACCTACCAAAAATCTAACCTAATGTTAAGACTTTGGAACAAGTCCTAACAAACCCCCCTATGATCCAAAGTCAGGTCTTTGGACACATACCAAGCATTTTTCTAAATTTTTCAAATTTGATTCTATCAAGGGGTTTTGTGAAGATATCATCGGTCTGATTGGTAGTTGGGCAATATATTGGATCAAGAGTTTTCTTTGCCACTAGCATTCACAGATAATGGTATTTGACATCCATATGTTTTATTTTGGCATGAAACACTAGATTCTTGGACATCTTGATTGCACTCTAATTATCAATGTATAACTGTGTAGGAGCAAATTGAGAAACCTGAAGATCTTCAATAATACGATGAAGGTAAACAATTTCTCTTAAGCATCCCATGCTGCAATATACTCTAATTTTGTTGATGAATTTGCCATTATATCCTACTTCTTACAACACCAAGCAATGGCAGCTGAACCCATATGCATAGTGTATCTTGTGGTTGACACTCTGTCATCCACATATCTTCCAAAATTTGCATCACAATATCCAACAAGTTTGAAGTTCTTATTGTGGTGGTATTCAAGGCCATATGTTTTCATTCCCTAAAGGTAATGAAGTACTCATTTTGTTGCATGCCAATGAATTTCTCTAGGCTCATGCATAAACCTAGATAAAATTCCAACTAAAAATGAAATATCAGGCCTGATAGTCATCAAGTATATCAAACCTCCCACCAATTGTCTATATGTGGTGCCATCAAAAAAGGCACTGCTATCATCCTTAGACAATTTCAAATCACTTTCCATGGGAGTGAGGGTATGTTTGCAATCACTCATGCCAAACCTCTCTAAAAACTCAGAAATATACTTAGTTTGTGAAATGAAAATACTATGCTCTTTCTGAGTTACTCTATGCCTAGATAGTAGTGAATAAGTCCAAGATCTATCATTTCAAACCCATATTTTAATTCCTTCTTCATAGACTTGTTATGGTTTTCATCATTACCTGTGATTAATAAGTCATCGACATAGAGAACAAGTATAACCATTTTCTTACCCTGCACTCAAAAATAGAGAGTATCATCAGATTCACTGCAATGAAAACCAATGGTTTTCAAGTATGAATCCATTTTCTCATACCAACCCCTGGGTGCCTATTTGAGCCCATACAAAGCTTTTGTCAATTTACACACTTTGTGTTCAGCACCCACCTGTTCAAAACCCTGAGGTTGTTTCATATAGACTTCTTCCTATAAATCACCATTTAAAAAGGCACTTTTAACATCCAATTGATGTACTTTCTAACCATTTTGTGCTGCTAAGGCAAGTACCATATGAATAGTGTGCCATTTGGTAGTTGGTGCAAATGTTTCCTCATAGTCAATACCTTGTTGTTGCACATATCCTTTTGCAAAAAGTCATGCCTTATGTTTATCAATGGAGCCATCTAATTTATACTTAGTCCTATAAACCCATTTACATCCAATGGGTTTAACATGTGGAGGAGGATCAACTAAAACCCATGTATTATTGTTAAGTATGGAATCATACTCACATTTCATTGCTTGTTGCCAAACATGTTCAGTAGATGCCTCCTCAAAAGTGGATGGCTCAGTGGAAGAAGTAGTAATAACCATAGCATAGTTTACCTATTTTTGAGATTTTTTGGGCCCTGTTAAACCAAATTCATCTGTTGTCAAGTCAAAAAAAGTACTTTGAACCCATTTTGGATATTTAGACAAATTATTCAAATTAGGGACTCCAAAATTCTCATCATGTACATTATTCGAAGGGGGACTTAGAGAAATTTCAACAATTTCTAAGTCATGAACCTGTGAACTTGTAGATGAAGGAGAGGAAAGTGAAGGAATTTGAGTCTCATACCATAACTTTGAAGAGTTATCCCCATTATTCAAACCCTTATCTCTTTTTGTGTTTTTCCTCTCTAATCTATCAAGTTGAGAATCAATCTCTGCAGTGTTCATAGTCCCAAACTGATCAAATATTACATCTCGACTCACTATGAATTTGCCTGAATCCTATGCAAGTAAATGAAACCCCTTTTTATCTTCAGAATAACCAAGAAAGATGAATTTTTGACTATGTGGTTCCAACTTAGTTCTATGTTTAATAAGAACCAAAGCAAAACAAACACATCCAAACACTTTCAAGTGTTTAACTTTTGGTTTAAATCCATAACATGCCTCATATGGAGTTTGTCCCAAAAGTGCAACTGTGGGGGACCTATTTCTCAAATACACTACTGTACCAATAGCGTCGGCCCAAAAATTATCATCAAGCTATTTATAGTGCAACATGGCACGTGTTGTGCCCTCTAAAGTTCTATTCATTCATTTAGATACTCCATTTTGTTGTGGAGTACAAGCATTACTATATTGTCAATGAATACCATGTTCTCGACAATAATCTAAAAATTCATTAGAGGTATACTCACCTCCATTATCTAAACGAAGAGTGGCCAAATGTAAACCTATTTCTTTTTCAACTAAGTGTAACCAATCAACAAACTTAGCAAAAACTTTAGATTTGTTTTTCATAAAGAATACCCAAGTCATCCTAGAAAAGTCATCAATAAACAAGACAAAGTATCTACACCCACCAATGGATGACTTTTTCATGTCACATACATCACTATGAACTAACTGTAAACATCTGTTAGCTCTCCAAAGTGACTTTTTAGGAAAATTTTCCATATTTTGTTTGCCTAAAACACATGACTCACAAAGAATACTATCTTTGTGAAAAGTGGGCAACCCAATCACCATACCATATCTCTACAAATCCACTAAAGAGTGGATATTCAAATGTCCATAGCGGAGATGCCATAACTGCTGTATAGACATAGTACTTGTACCTGTGTCAATAACTACTGCAAGTTCTATATTGGGAGGAAGCACCTTACAATGCAATCTAACCAAGTTTCCATCTTCATATCTTGTATACATTGTGTTATAATCATCCTTCACTGAATTAATGTAAATGAGCCCATTTTCAAGCACAATTTGATAACCTTTCTTTCGAATAGTTACCAAGGAAAGTAAGTGTTTCTTCAATGTGGGAACATACCAAACATCCTCCAAGTCTTTTATAGACCCATTAAGAAGAAGAATTCAAATAGAACCAAGTCCTAGTGGTGTATGCATAGACTTATCTGCTAAGGCAACTGGAGAGAGATAAGCTTCCTTATAATACCAAAATAAATCTCTCCTAAATGTCATGTGTTTGGTTACTCCTGTGTCTAAACCCATACATCTGTGAGCTCATCTCTAGCCTCATATTCAATATAATCAATGTGCCCCAAAGTAGTGAATGTAGATTCATGAGCAACATTACTAGATTCATCATAGTCATGATCAACATACTAAGGAAAGTTAGTCTCAGTCACTTTTTGTGGCCTTTGAATTTTATCAAAAGGAATCCTACATTGTGAGGTAATGTGACCAAATTTTCCACATCTATGACATTGAATGTCTGATCTACCTCAACCTCTGCCCCTATATGAGTTGTGACCATGTCCTCGATCACTTGTTTCATGTGAATGTGATTGATTAGATTATTGATTATTTGAATGACCCCTACCTCTGTCTTGATATCTGCTTCCTCTATAACCTTGACCCCCTCTATAACTATTTCCTCTATTATTTTGATGCCCAAATGAAGATGAACTAGGATTTGACTCTAAAACATGGGCTTCTTCAGTTTTCTTGGATTTCTTGGGTAGAGAGAGGTCATGTTGGATGAGCAACTCAGCCAACTTATCAAAAGTGATGCCTGTGATCTTGTCAGAGACATGCAACATTTCAACAAAATTCATATAGGACCCTGATAGTCCTTTCAAAGCAGCAGTAA
Organism: Torreya grandis; assembly: GCA_037957365.1. NCBI lineage: Eukaryota > Viridiplantae > Streptophyta > Pinopsida > Cupressales > Taxaceae > Torreya > Torreya grandis. The sequence continues at coordinate 1,143,191 of JARHVA010003132.1, forward strand.
CTATGAGGTCATCATCTAGTTTTCCAAAACCAACCTTAGTGTACTCAGTAGTGATATTTTTTAACTTAGACATATATTCTCCCATATCCCCATCTTCATCTAATGACAAAGTAAACAACTGCATATGAATATCTATCTTCTTATGCTTAGGTTTCTTATCATACAAATCTGACAATGTTTTCCATGCAGTGTAACTATGAGGAGAATTTTCAATATGAACATAAGTATCATGAGTACAATAGTATTTAATGAGAGCTAAGGCCTTAAAATCATGCAAATTGAATATATCTAATTTAGCCTGCTCTATTGGCAATGTGGGATTTTCATTCTTAACAATATCCCATAATTCATTAAACACTAGTGAAGCCTCCATCAATCATTTCCAATCTAAATAATTAGAAATTGTTAATCTATCACCATCTGAAAGAAAATTTTGAATTTTTAGCATTTTTGAAATGAAAGAAAGTGCAGTAGAGAAAAGTGCGACAAAATGCAAAAGAAATGAAACAAATATCACACTCACTGCACAAGACACTGCTTCTACGGGGTTTTGCACTTAACCTCCGCATAGAGCGTAAAATAAAAAACAAGTATTTTTTATGGTTTTTACACTTAACCTCACCAAAAATCAATGATTACACCCTTATTTCACCAAATGACAACCTTATTCCACCAATTACACCCTTATCTCACCACAACAATGCAAAAGAAACATGATTGAATTCCACCCCTTTTTTAAAAAATTAAATAACACAATACAATAAGTATGTGTTTTAAAATATTCAAATTTAAAAAGGGAATATTCATTTTTCAAAAAATCATATTCCAAAGAAAAAAAACTTTCTCCAAAAAGAAGGGATTTGAACCCTTGACCTCCTCATTTGCAAGCTTCTAACAAAATAAGCTTAACCAATTGCTCTAAGAGCATTTGCAGAACATTACACTCAAAAATTTCTACTTATTCCAGATTTTGTGTATGAGGGAAAATTTAAAAAATTACATATGAGTAAACAAATTCAAAATTTTCCCTTTTTACAGCCTTCCAAGCAAGCTTCCTCCCGTGGGACCCACTAAGACAAATTTTTGATATAAAAAAACATTATAAATAGCAAAAATAAATTTCTAAATTTTATTTTAGCGCCAAGTTTGCTTGGGATGCCATGGCAGCTCCTAGGAATTTTCTTTTCACCTATTTTCTCTCTCATAGGCCGTACAAATCTGTCCAGGCTGGGTAAAAAGGATTTTCACTGAGTTTTTGCAAAATTTTTGAGGTGTATTTGTAGGTAATGAGATCAAAATAAATCCTGGGCATCGGAAGGCCATACCACAGGCCGTACAAGTTCAAAAAATTCTCAGATTTATAATTTGAATGCAAAAAATAGGGGTTTAATATCATTTGATCAAGATTGGCAGGTGTTTTAGCTATTATGAGGCCTGAGAATGAGATGAAGCAATAATGGCAACCATGAATAAATATTACAGAGGTTTTTCTCAAATAAATAGGCCGTACAAATCTAGTTTTGGCCAAAAAATAATGAATTTAATAACATTAAAATGCTAAAAATTCATTTTTATGCCAGATGAGGAGGTTTGAACACAATACAATGGAGTATGAATGATCAAAAAAGACCAGACTATGTTATATGGAAAATATATAGGTTTAAATATAAATAATATTTGAAAAATTAAAATAATTTAATAATTTTTCAAAATATTTAAACCAATACTATATGGCATACCTTATTTCATGCCAAATGATATCACGTGAATTTTTTTTTCACCTTGCTCCTTCGAATTCACCATGCTCCCAAAATTACCACGCTCTGATATCACTGATAACTCCTAAACCAAATAGGTTGAACCTTGTCCTCACTTAGTGCGAGTGCACAAGTATTTTATTAATTTCAAAAAATCAAGTACATAAGGGTGCTTTTACTCCGTTAACCCATTTACAATGCAAACATGGATTTATATAGTTTTTACCAATGACCGGTAAAAACAACTAATCCTATAACCAACTAAATACAGAAAAACAACCCGTAAGATAATTCTAATTAATAAATATAACACATTAAAACTACCTAATAATTAAACTAAGTAAGTTTGTTTTATGGGGGTGTCCTTACTAAAAAATGCATGCCCCATTTACAATAAATATTTATTACCTACCAAATATCTAACCTAATGTTAAGACTTTGGAACAAGTCCTAACATTTTGTTCCTACTTAAGTCTTGATTGATCATATCGTAATTTCAAGTTAGGTTCATTTATGTTTATCTTTTTCTTTGTCTTTTGGTTTTTCATTTAAATGTAAATTGTTGTAACTTTGGTTTTGGTCATTGTTTTACCATTATCCTTAGTTATAGGTATTCACATTTGAACTGGCTCAATGCAATTAGAATATTATGTCATTTTAAGTTGTTAATAATTATGATGCCTAATTTATTTTGATATAGTATTCACTTTGTGCTCAGGTCTCAACGTCTTAACGTCAACATTAGCTCCAATGAACAATTCTTAAGAACACTTTGCAAAACCTAGGCTCATGATATGGAATTAGGCTTCTAGGTAACATGCATTTCAAGCTTCTTTATCTATGCTTAGATGTGCATCTCTTTGCATACATTGTAAGTATAATCAATTCTTGGTCATTTTTCATCATTCCTCATTTCATTCTCTCCCAAACTTGGGTGAACTACATTGGCTTTAAGTTCATGTTGGAACATGAGTCCATGGAACTATGTAGGTAGTGCTCAATTTCTATTAAGGTCAGCTCAATTATCTCCATTATTATTTTCATCTCTCTCATCACTTTGTGTATTCTCATATGCTTGGTTTTATATTTCTTTCTAAGCCATTACACCATTGCATGTATGTTTGCACCCACTCACTTTAACCTATCTTTTTAGTTATATCCTTGAGCTATTTAGCTTGCCAATTGCCCATGTTGGAGCCCAACATTTGAACCATGTCCAATCAAATCAACTCTATAGGGGAAAATCATTATTTATTCTTTATCAATGATCAAAATTTGCCCTACTAGGGTAAAACTATTTTATCATGATCAAATCTGCTCTATTATAGTACTTATTATATTCTCTTTGGAGACCCCATTCTCATGGTGCTTCCCTTCATGAAGAAAAATGTTATCCATTTTCCTCTAATTTCAATCTCTCCAAATTAAATCTCATGATGGAAATATTTTAGTGCGTAACTTGTCTTAGGATTGATCAATGTCATAAGCGCATAACTTGTACTCTCAAATTGGGTACATTTACAGTGTGTCCCTTACATTTATGGATTGAATTTTTCCCATTCCCCCATCTTTGGGGCATATTATACTTCTAATTATATTTTGATCATTGATGGTAATCATGTGTGCAATCATTAACTCATCTAGATGTGATCTATTCCATGGGTTAACCTCTCATTTTCTCTCTCTTTTTGAGAGTCCATCCTTTTCTTCTATCCTAGTATGTCCTCTTAAGGGAACATCATGGGTTTGTTCCAGTTTCTTCTTGACAACTCTTTTCTTTGAAAATACGTTGCTTCACTTGAATGTCTCACTATGCCTTTTCAAATATGGGCAAAATGTAGAAATTCATTTCCTAACACTATTTGTGTTGAAATTGTCAATCTTACTTGAATTGCACTCAAATGCACATTTTAGGTCAAAATCCATAAAACACCTTAAATAATTTGAACTTGTCACTTACAAGTTCCAGTTTAGGTCAAAGTATCCCTAAATAGGGCAATGTATTTTATGGGCTAGCTAACTTTGATCAAATCATTTTGAGTCAAAATGACCATTTTGCCATTTAGTGCTTTGGATCACTCTTTTCTTCTAATTCATTGGTACATGCCATGTAATTTTATTATTTTGTGTTGGAAACATCCTAAATGAGAATATAAATCTAGCGCATCTAGCATCACCTTCTAGTTCCTCTCCAGTCAAATTATGACCCAGTAATATGACTTTCTAACCATTTTGATTAATTGAGGGATAATTTTTAAATAATTTTACAAATGTTGATTAACCTTGTTTAAGGCTAATTAATCCAAATCAATAGCATAAATGGATTTTACATGAGAGTTGTTGAATATTTATTTTTTAAAATTGATTCTTATTAACTGCATCATTAGGTGACATCATTTCTTGGGAAGACATCCCTAGGCCATAAATGCCACAAATATTAGGATTATGGGTTACCCATGCCTATTTAATGCCTTCCATGCCTCTTCAACGCCCCTTCTTCCAAGGTCATGATGAAGATAATTATGGATTTAATTGTAAATATTAGGATTATCCATGACCACACATCTTAATCTTGATATGGATGGTCATGGTTGATCCTAACCAATATCAAAAATCTATAATTAGATAGGTTATGGACATGAATTTTAAGCTTGAATATTTCAAAGTTATAATGCTAAATTGTTCCCATAAGGATTTGTATTTTATCATAGTTTTTATTTGCAAGATTCACTAATAGGCTAGTTTAGTGATTTAGAATCATGAGCCTAGGTTTTATGAAGTGTTCTTGAGGCATTGGAGGAGTTTACCACCGTTGTTGACAAAGACAAAGATGCTTGATGAAGGGAGAACATGTTTTTGAGCCACATGGGTATGGTGAATCCATTTGGAAAGGTAATATGGTGTTGCTTTCTTTCATTTGTTTCTTGCTATCCTTTGTAATTCCCATATTAATATATAGGCTTGGTTAGTTAAATCTTTATGCATGTTTCATTATTTATGGACTAATGCTTGACTAACTTGCTTTGTAATCCTCTCTACAGATTGTAGACCATTTTTGTTTATCTAGTAGAGATCAACAACATGATTTTTTGAAAAATTGAGTAGTTGTCAATGTCTAATTTCTACAATCCTATCTTCTTGTGACTTTATGCATCCCTTTATAAATTGCATCCATCTCAAAATTTTGTTCCCAATCTGCATCAATCACTAAATCTTCCTTCATGATGTTAACAATTAATTTGTTCTACACAACAATGTTAGTATTTATGGCTTTTTTTTAAACTAAATTTCTAATTGCAAGAAAATAAATTCTAATCTATGTTTGTAGGAAAATCAATTCTAAAAAATTGTCAACTAAGTATTTCCTATCACAAAATTTAAAAAGATACATTCCCTCTCATTAGTAATTTTATTTATCTACTACCACTAGACAAGTCTCTTATAAAATTATGAATATCCTAATAACACCATGATCCCTAGCAATGGTGCTAAAAATGATGAGGGTATTCAATCCCCTTTATTTAATAATGTCAATCTAGGGTTGGTCTCCAAAGGCAATATGCAATAAAATAAAGAGATCTTTGGCAAATGGCCCCTTCTACCACACTCCACAATTGATAAAGTTGAAAAGCAGTCTTGTAAAAATTAAATCACACATGCATAAAATTAAATCACACTTATAAAAAATCAAATTATTGAATTGAAAATAAATGATAAACAAATAAATTTTAAAAAATAATATTTTCAAAAACATAAAAATAAAATAATAATTTACAATAAAATTATAATTACAAAACAAAGAAATAAACAAAAACACATTAATCCATCTTCCTTGGAAGGAGTGGACAACTCATTCCTTGAAATAGGTTTTATTCAAAACACAAACTTCAAAATAGATTACTTAGAATGATGGATAAAAAATTATATTGATTGATTGCATTCAGGCGTGGAAGGTTGCATTTATAATCTCATGCTTCTAATGAACACCTTACACAAGAATAACAACCTAGACATTCTAAGCTATTTGAATCTCCATAAAATATGGAGAGAGTTATTATTGGAACACAATTATACAAATCTATATTTAGATATAATCTATAAATGGAAAGTCTATATATAAAAAAAATATGTATAGAAAGAATCTAAATGGAGAATATTCTTTTGATAGATGGAAATAATCTTGATAATCTTGAAATGGACCAATAATAACTATAATACCTTAAAATGTTTTGAAAATGAGTCTGTGGCAGTTCTATCATATTATGTAGCATTCTTGTGGAAGTCATTAGCTCGCTTATGGATGTTTATAGCTTACTTGTGGAAGTCTATAACTCACTTGTGAAAATACATAACTTGTCTATGGAAGTCTGTATCTCACATGTAGAAATATATGGCTCACCCATGGAAGTCCATAGCTATAGACTGGGTGAGTCCATAACTACTAGTCAAGTCCATAGATGTAGATTAGGTGAGTCTATTGCTTGGAAAAAATGTAATTAGTTAATATACTTTTATATCCGGCATTATGATTAATCTATTTTGAAGTTTTTGTTAAGAATAAATCTTCTTCCAAGGAATGAAATGGCCATTCATTCCAAAGAATATGGATCAATGCATTTTTGTTTATTTCTTTATTGTTATGCCCTTATCCTTTGGTGTGTCTTGAGATATGTGTGGCCAGCTTGTGGCTTACATACCTCTTTTATATTCTTGTTGCATTTATCTATGTTCTTAGTTAGGTTGGATTATGGAATAACCATGGATAAGTAGACTATATATAGGAGGTAGTGGTTAGTATTTGATTATCATGTTAAGTATTCTACTCTTAGTCCATTTTTATGGAGGTTTCCCCCTCAAAGTGGATTTGTTATATTATCTAATATTCTACTTTGATTTCAATTATTGCTATGTGATATCTCATATTTGCTTATTCTATGTGATATAAAATCATTTTGTGTGAACATATAAGTAATTTCATTATAAGTGGTATCAGAGCTTTGAATTAGGCAAATTTCCTATGGTGTTGTTTTTTCAAATCTAGTGAGGCATGACTTCTATTAGGGGAAGGAGAGAAAAAGCATAACTTGCAATCTAGGAAGAATTATTATTTTTGTCAGTGTAGTATTATTCAAAACACTTCTTTGAAAGAAAAAATAATGAAAAAAAAAATTGTATTTTTTTTACTTTGCACAATTATAGTCATTGGATTCATCTTGATGAGATGATCACAATGGTATATTCTATCAGTACACTTTTTTGTGCCTAAAGTTTTTATCCTAGTGTGCAAAGGCAATCATTAGATTTATCTTGATGACGTGATCATAATGGTACCATCTCTTAGTACACTTTTTTTGGGTAAAAAACCCTTCAAGGGTTTGTATATGGCCAATCCTTTTACATGGGAATGAAAAGGGGGAAAGAAACTGCTAAGACTCCTTCTGGTGACATAGAATCTAGAACTTCAAATCTATTAATTTCTCAACTTCAAGCTAACATAAAGGGATTGGTACAACATGATTTTTTTGTAGTTCAAACTAATGTTTTAGGGATGCATAGAGAGATTAATGGGGTTCAAAATCAATTAAATTAGATCGCTACTTTATTGGCTTCTCTTTCATCTTAATTATAGGCAAACAACCCTCCACTTCATCATTTGGGTCCTCCTCTCAACACTCACAAATCCAATTTTGGTGTGAAATCAATGTTTCAAAAATTAGATATGTGTAAGTTTGATGGTAAGTATCCTCTAACATGGATTACCCAAATTGATAATTTATTTGATCTATATCAAACTCCTAATTCTTAGAAGGTGATAGTGGCATCTCAGTATCTAGAACCTGAGCAGTTCATTTGGTATTGTTGGTTGTGTGCTCAACAAAAAAAAAATGGTAATCCTATTACATGGTTTGTTTTCATTGATGATTTTTTGGCTCATTATTAGAATAATGTCTCTAATAACTACTTCAAGCAATTAGCCAAATTGTGGAAAATGGGAATTGTGAAATATTATATTCATCAATTTCAAAATCTATCCTTATGAGTAGAAGACATCATTGAGGAAACTCTGATGGATCTATTTTTTGGTGGTCCCAAAGATAGCATCCAATTGGAGGTTTATATATTTAACCCAACATATGTATTAGAATCTATCCCATGGGCATGCATGGTAGAGGAAAAAGAGATGGTCAAACAAAAAACCTCCACTACTGGTTGTGATCGCACCTTTTTAGCACCATCATATCCTCAACCCACCAGAATGATATATAATTATCATTTTTTTGTAAATTTTTATTTTATTTATTTGTGTCTGTAACTATTATTTTTTATAGTTTATTGTGAATCTATAGGTGTTTTATTTGTTTATCATTTCTTTTTAATTTAGCAATTTACTTTTTTGTAAGTATGTTTTAATTTCATGCATGTGTGATTTATTTTCTACAAGAGTGATTTTCAATTTCTAAAAGTGTAGAGTGTAGTATAAGGGACTATTTTATAGAGATATATATCTCTTATTACATATTGCATTTGGACACCAACCCTGGATTGATATTATTAGATGAAGGGGATTAACAACCCTCATCATGAGAGATGAGATAAAAAGGGTGAAAGGAGAGATGTGGTAAATATGAGGGGATATGCATAAATTTTAGAGTGAGTGAGATGTGTATCAATCACTATTGATACCCTATTGTTTAGGGTAGGTAATCATAGACTCAATGAGGGAAGTGAGGGAGGATTAATATTATAGAGGTTTATATGAAAAAAATATCCCTCTAGAGTAGAGATCTATATCATATATAAATTGATTTAGTATACAAATAAGGGCCTCATAAGCATGATAAAATTTCTTTATGTGGGATCATTCTAGGCTAATTACACCACCAAGGAGTCTATCCATAAAAAGATGTAGTGATAGTTGATTTTTTTGACATGATTATGAGATGTATCAATTATTTATGAACACACACACACACACACACACACACACACACACACACACACACACACACACACACACACACACACACATTGATTATTTTTGTATTTGAGTTATCTTTTATGTGTATCATGTGTCATATTTATAATGTGATGACATGTTATGATGTTTATGGGTTTTGTGATATGATGTGGTGACTTACTTGTCACTCTTAGTATATTTATGTATAATCCACAGTTATTCATTGATGTAGATGTTAAATATAAATTTGACATGATAACATAGTCTTGTAAACTTATAAAATATCACTCATGGCCTAAAAATTTAGTTCATGACCTTTCCACAACCAAAAAGCTCATGTTCACCATCTCACTATGCCTAAATGTTTATCCTATGGTTTGAATCAAATATTTTGATTACCCAGATCACATGTAGCCCATATTATTATTAAAAATTGATACATATCTTAAATTTTTAGTTACAAATCTTTAACAATACTCTATCCTCTAGGTCACTATCACCTATAATAGGAAACTAATATTAATGCTAGTGTCCCAAGTTTGACACTAGTGTTCAAATCCTACAAATGATCAATTTTTCATTTCTTTTAACATATATGTGTCGACCTATTTGTATTAATTAATCCTCATATGAGATATTTTTTAAATGTGTGGTATAAATACAAATAAAATAAAATTCATTTCATAAAGTACAAATCAAACACACATATATTTTATGACAAGCAAAAATACCTCTCAAGATTGTAAAACTACCCTATTCTTTCCTATTTCCATATTAGTCATAGGAGTAATTTTATTATAGGTCTAAATCATTCAAAGAGAATCACATGAGTATTATTTGTCAAGTTACAAGATACATCACTATATGAATTCACATATAACATACTACATAATTATTCACACACAATCTTACATAAGGAAGACAAATACATTGGTCTAAGGCCCTCTTCAAAGTATTGGCTATGTAGGTAGTTTTCACTAATATATGGGTATTTTAGGTCATATTGACTTCAAATGAGCCCATTAACCCCTATTTTTTAATGTGGTGTGTCTTAATTAGAGGTTATAGGGTTTGGAGCTACACACATATATAGAACTTATACACACAATCCAAACATATAATATGCAAAGCAATAATGAAACCTAATAGGCATAGATAAAATTTATAAAAAAAACCTATATTTTGTATAGGATAAAATCTTTGGTTTGAGGATAAAATCATCGATTCTAGTATCCCTATTTTTATGGTAGTATACAGGATGATAGAGAGATGATTTAAAAAATCTAATGAATCATAGCTAGGGATCATCCTAATTATTTATGCACATGTAATTACCATATCTACTTGCACATAATTGAATAAGTTAATTATTATTACCTCTTTGTGATTAAGTAGTTACTATTTGGCATTGTACTATCTATATTCAACATATTTTCATAATTCAATTTTATATTAGAATATATTATGAATCTAAATTATTTAATTGCTCTAATTTCAAAATAGTCTTTTCCTTAGTTGAGTAGGCTATTCTCATTTTACCCTTATTTACAAAAAGGGATAAACATTTGGTGAACCAAACTACTAATTATTTTTTGTGCAATCCTAGCTTTCCCTAGGGTTTTATGATTTTATGATTTCTGAGTTAGTAAAAATATTAAAAATTAGATATTATTTAATTAAAAATGAATTAATCATGTTTAAAATGGATGCATCCAATAGTTATCTCCTTGTACAGTATTTGATGTTAATCATTGATTGTTATCTCTCATACATTTATACATTAATCAAAACCATAATAAAATGTGGTTAAGAACAAGATAAAACTAAAGATAACGTATTTATGCATACCCCTTATTGTCACAATGTTTATCATGAGTTACTACCTATCACTACAAAGCATCAAATAAAGTGAATGAAACAAGTATCATCTACATATAATATCAAAAACCACCCCAAATATTCTATTGATAAGGTTTATCTCTGTTGGAATAATGCATATTTAAGCTTACCTAGGGTTAATAGGGTAAGTTATTTATTACCGAGGGTAAAATTTATTTACCGTGGTTAATTTATTTTATTGTCGAGAATTTCTCAACAATATATTTGTTCGTAGTATGAGAAAACATATAGTTTGTTTTCTCTATTTTGTAATCATTACAAATAGTTTGTTAACATGAAACAAACTATTTGTATTATAAATAATTTGCATTATATGAGAAATTAACGAGAGATTATTGAGAATGTATAGATAAATTTGTGGATTATCACCTATTTTTTAGGTGTGACAAATTTATTTATTCTCTGAAAATATTTGCAGGTTATTTGTTGTGGGTTCTCTCTCCTGGATTGATCCTGTGGATCCTGTGTATCACCTGTTCATTCCTTCATGGTATCAGAGCTTGGAGTTCCAGTTGAAGATCCTCTTCCCTAAAATTTTTCATCTTTTAACACATTCAAAAATATTATTTTATTGATGTGTTACAGATATTTTTAATTCTCTCAAATTCTGGTTCTTTTTTACTAGTTTTTTTTTTGGAAAATTCTATACTTTATGCTCATTAAATGACCGTACAGATTTCAAAAATCAAATTTTTTTTCATGGAGGCATAGGAAATAAAGTTAGGAATCCATTAAAATTTTATTTTTTTCATTTAATGCTGGACGTACAACTCTTTCATTCAAAAATTTGCAGACTGGTCCCTGTTGGCAGACTGTTGGCAGACTGCAGTACCTGTCCGTTTTTCTGATGTGGCAGATCATACGGTGGAATTTTTTCAAATATGAGACCTGTTAATGAAATATGACTCTTATATATTTCTATCCATATAAATTTTGACGAATTTGGATCAGTCCGTACAATGTTTTGGAATCCAACAACAGGAAATTAAAAACTGTTTTTTTGCCTGCTGTATATCCGTACGGATTTCTTATTTTTGAACGCCTTATGCTGCATAAAATCCAAATTTGTAAATTCCATGTGATAGAAGACATCAAAATATTTCATTTCATGCTGATAAGGATGGATTTGGAGTAGGCCGTACAGTCCTTTTGGCAGATTCAGTGGAGCCATTCTGCATTGCTGAAAGGTGTTTTTTTCCTGAACTGTGTTTACAATTTTTCTCAAATATTTCTCTGACCACCACGCCTTGCTAGAAAAAGAGTTTATTTTTGGTAAAGCCAAAGATTATTCAGCTGATATCTCACATGTGTGAGTCATTTTTGGCTTTTTTTTAATTAATTAGTTTAATTTTTAGTGGTTTAAATGCAAGTCTCTAGCTTTGAAAGTTCAAATTTGACTTTGCTAAAGCGGCTAGAGATATTTTGTTAAAATTGTGTAGGGAGGAGGTCTTGGGGTCAAATCCTCCTACATTTTTTTTGCATAAAGCCATTTTTTAATTTTGTATAAGTCAAGGCTAAAATTTTTTTTCGTCGGGAGACGTTAAATTGTAACGGGAGGGGTGTTTTTTGAGGAAAAACAAATGTCTAGATTGTTCTTGTCAACTTCATCATCTTCCTCGGGAATGGAATCTCGATTGTTTGAACCTCTAAATTCTAAAAATTACCATGTTTGGAAGCCAAAAATGCAACAACTCCTTCAATTAAAGGGCTTATGGAGAATTTTTTCTGAAACAACACCTGCAACATTCACCACTGAAAAAGACAAATATGCATATGGTTGTAAGCAGGATGAGGCTCTTGGATTGATCTGCCTCAATGTCTCAGATAATCTTCAATTTCACATTGCAGATGCTACTACGCCAAAAGAGGTATGGGAGAAATTTAAAAACCTATTTGGCAAAGTTAATGAGTTTAAAATTTTGCAATTAGATGCAGAATTGAGTACTCTCTCTCCATCAGATTTCCCTTCAATAGATGAATTCTTAGCAAAATTCAAATTTATAAGGTCACAATTGAATGCTGGTGACAAGGATAAAAGTGATCAGGAGTGCATTTTCATGATTTTTTCAAAGTTGAAAGGACCATATAGTGTTTTTTCTTCTGCTTTTTATACTATGATGGATACATTAGGTGATGAATTCAAATGGCCTTCCTTTGAAGTTTTTTGTGAAAGATTGACTAGGGAGCAAACAAAATTAATGGTCTTAGATGCTCTACCTGGTCCTAGTCATGCTCTAGTTGCTAATTCTTCTAAAGGAAAACCTTCACCTAAGTCTAAAAAGCAAGCACCTTCAAATAACCCTCCAGAGTCCACCACCCAAACACCTCATCATTCTAAATCTACTAAGACCAAAAAGTCCTTTAAGCAAAAGAAGAAAACATTTGGTCCATGTAATTTTTGTGGTGGTCCTAATCATGATGAAAGTAGATGTTTTAAGAAGATGGAAGCATTAGAGGCAGCGGTCAAACAACACAAAATTTCTATTCCGTCTCCATCTCCTTCTACTTCTATAGGAAAAGGGAAAGCACTTTCAGCCAGGGCTATATCTTCATGTTAGGATCAATGGATTTTTGACTCAGGTGCTTCTCACCATCTCACACATTCTAAAGATCTATTGTCTTCTCTTATATATTGCAGTACATCACATATTGTTATGGGTAACTCCTCACAGATTGAAGTTTTGGGATCAGGTACTGTTGATAAACAGGATGGATGTTTTAAAAATGTATTGATTGTACCTCAAATCTCTTCTAATCTTCTCTCTATTTATCAAATATGTAATTCTGATACTGGTAAAATTGTGGAGTTTACTTCACATAATGTTGTAATAAGAGAATGTAATGATCCTAGTGAGATAGTTGCTACAGGTACAGTAGACCATACTGCAAGACTCTATACTTTTGATAAGTTTGAGTCTTTTGTGTCTTCTGGTTCTTCACTTATAACACATGGTAATAATCTCAGCAAATTGTGGCATGAGAGATTAGGACATTTGAGTTATGGATATATGCAACAAATGAGTACAAAACATCTTGTAAAAGGCCTTCCTAAGGTCTCTTGTATTGATGGGGTGTGTCCTGGTTGTCTAGTTGGTAAACAGCACCAGGATCCATTTCCAGTTGGTAAGGCCACATGTGCAAATGCACCCTTAGAGTTGGTTCATAGTGATTTGATGACTTTTCCAACTCGTTCTTTTTCAGGGGCTAAATATGCACTCACATTCATTGATGATTTCACTCGTAAAACTTGGGTATATTTTCTCAAGTTGAAAAGTGAAGTTTTTGAGACTTTTAAGGCCTTCAAAGCCTTCGTTGAAAAACAATCATCTCTTCCTCTTAAGAAGATACGCACTGATAATGGGGGGGAATATGATATTAATGCTTTCTATGATTTTTGTATTGAGCATGGGATACAACATCAGTTCACTGTACCACACACTCCTCAACAAAATGGTGTAGTAGAGAGGAAGAATCGAACATTGAAAGAGATGGCTAATTGTATGATTCACTCTAAAAATTTGGGTCCACAATATTGGGCTGAAGCTGTAAATTGTGCAAACTACATTCAAAACCGTATGCCTCATAAAGCTGTGCAAAATATGACACCAGAAGAAGCTTGGTCTGGGATCAAGCCTGATATTTCAGATTTTTGCATCTTTGGGAGTCAAGCATGGGCATTCATTCCTGATGACAAACGTAAAGCATTGGAGAAGAAAAGCCAACCACTCATTTTTGTTGGTTATTGTGAAGATGTAAAAGCCTACCGTCTTTTTGATCCTATCACACATGATGTGTTGTTTCGACGGGATGTTCAGGTTGATGAGCTACCCACTCCACAGGAGTGTACATCTAGTTCTTCTTCTTCCCCTCTTTCTTCTACTGAGGATAGTGAGGATTTGCTTTCTATTGTTGATGATGATGATGATGTCACACTTATTCAGCCACCACAGCCATCTTCTTCACCACCTTTGCCTAAATGGGCAAAGAGCACTCTACATGCAGCTGGTTCTTTTGTTAGTGATCCATCTGATTCTCGTCGCACTCGCTCACAGACATCTGGTGTTGCTCTTTTGGGACAAGCTTGTACAAATGATCCAGTGTTGTTTTCTGAGGCTATTGGTATACCCGAGTGGGATGTTGCTATGTATGATGAGTATTCTTCATTAATGAAGAATGATACTTGGGATCTTGTCCCTCTTCCTAAGGGAAGAAAACTTGTAAAATGTAAATGGGTCTATAAGACAAAATATGCTGCAGATGGATCAGTAGATAAGTACAAAGCTAGATTAGTAGCTAAGGGTTTTTCACAGGTTGAAGGGGTTGATTACTCTAAGACCTTTGCCCCTTTAGCTAAGATGGATTCTATTCGGCTTGTACTCTCTCTTGCTGCTTCACATTCTTGGTCTATTTTTCAGATGGATGTGAAGAGTGCTTTCTTACATGGTGATCTCCATGAGGATATCTATATGGATCAGCCTCCAGGATTTGTGCAAGACTCATCCTTGGTTTGTAGACTCTGTCATTCTCTTTATGGCCTCAAACAAGCTCCTAGAGCTTGGTATGAGAAGATGGATAGTTTTCTTTTGAGTTCTGGTTTTATTTGTTGTGAGTCAGATCACAATGTATACATCCTGAAGCAAGGTGAGGAGCTTGTCATTTTGGTTTTGTATGTTGATGATCTCATCCTCACTGGCAATTCAGATTCCTTGATACATGACATCAAG
The DNA here is from genome assembly GCA_037957365.1 of Torreya grandis. NCBI lineage: Eukaryota > Viridiplantae > Streptophyta > Pinopsida > Cupressales > Taxaceae > Torreya > Torreya grandis. The sequence goes on from JARHVA010003132.1 coordinate 1,158,529, forward strand.
GACAAGTTGGCAGATAGGTTTGATATGACAGATCTGGGACTTCTACATTATTTTCTTGGTCTTCAAGTTTTTTAGTCTTCTGAGGGCATTTCTATTAGACAGCAAAAGTATGCGACAGATCTTCTTCATCGATTTGGCATGTTTGATTGTAAGCCTGCACCCACTCCATATCAGTCAGGTATTGTGTTTTCTGCCACTTGTATGACTCCTCTTGTTGATTCCACTTTGTATCGGCAACTTCTCGGTAGTCTTTTATACCTGACTCATACCCATCCTGACATCACATTTGCTGTGAACCTTGTCTCTCGGTTCTCACATGAGCCTCATGAGAGTCATTGGCAAGCAGCCAAGCGTATTTTGTGCTACATTTGGGGCAACACTCACTTTGGTATACATTACACACCACAGATTTCTACACAGCTTGTTGGATACACTGACTCTGATTGGGCTGGTGATGTTGACACTCGAAAGTCCACTTGTGGATTTGCTTTCACACTTGGTTCAGGTCCAGTTGCTTGGGCATGCAAAAATTAGACTGCTATTACATTGTCCTCTACTGAGGCTGAGTATCGAGGTGCTATCAAAGCTAGTCAGGAGATACTTTGGCTTCGACAGTTGCTTGGAGAGTTTGGCTTCACACAGCAGGGTCCTACTACTCTTTGGTGTGATAACCAAAGTGCGATTTCTATTTCACGCAATCCTGTTGAGCATCAGCAAACAAAACACATTGAGATTCACATGCACTTCATTTGACATCTTATTCAGGATGGAGTTCTTTCTTTGGAGTTTGTGCCTACAGCTGAGCAGATTGCAGACATCTTCACTAAACCTTTGGCTTCTCCTCGTTATCTTTAGTTGCGAGTGATGCTTGGGGTGAAGGATGTTGTCCTTGGGGGGGATTTCCCATGAAGTCCTTCCTTCCTTTATTTTTTATATATTTTGATTGCTTTGTACATGGGTACCTTATCAGGCCTAGTAGCTGGGACCCATCCTTGTTTGTCATTCTCCCTATGTTTCGCTTAAGGGAGGGTGTTGGAATAATGCATATTTAAGCTTACCTAGGGTTAATAGGGTAAGTTATTTATTACCAAGGGTAAAATTTATTTACCTCAGTTAATTTATTTTATTGTTGAGAATTTCTCAACAATATATTTGTTCGTAGTATGAGAAAACAAATAGTTTGTTTTCTCTATTTTGTAATCATTACAAATAGTTTGTTAACATGAAACAAACTATTTTTATTATAAATACTTTGCATTATATGAGAAATTAATGAGAGATTATTGAGAATATACAGAGAAATTTGTGGCTTATCACCTATTTTTTAGGTGTGACAAATTTATTTATTCTCTGGAAATATTTACAGGTTATTTGTTGTGGGTTCTCTCTCCTGGATTGATCCTGTGGATCCTGTGTATCTCCTGTTCATTCCTTCAATCTCTTGGGATTTTTATACAAGTCTTTCTAATACAAAGATATCCTCTTGGAAGCATTTCTTATGACTATCTTGACAAACAATGTGGAACCACCATATGTGGCCTCTATGATCAACACTATCAAATGGGTAGAGCATAATATTTCCTTTATAAAGGATGATTTAGCACCCCAACATATTATTAATTATTGTTTGACCTTATATATTTAAGTATTGTTTACAACAAAATGGTTAAAAGAGTACTTATGGAGAATTATTTAGGACTCAAAATAAGTAACATATATTTACTTAGGATTTAGGCCAAATATTTAGAATCATCTAGTATGAGCATAAAATAATTTTCTAACATTTCAAAAAAGGTCTTGGGGATAAATAACATTACATATTATTGTATAATGTTGTACCTTACATACTTTATATTAAGTTATGATAAATGATTTAAATAACAACATACTTATGGGGATACCTTGGATACATGAAATATATGAGGTTCCATAAAATTTTCATGCATGCATAAAATTCAGCCATCAATGGTTCATTTATATGTTCCCAATGGATACAAATCCATTCAAACATTGTGTAATGATTCAACAAAAACATGCTTACACACCACACTAATATAAAGGAAGGATTAAACATGGATAAAAATGAAAATATTAGGAAAAAAATTATCAAGATATAGCCCAATGTCTTTGCATTAAAAATAATACAAATCTACAAGGATTGGGTTTTTTAGCCAAATCCATGGATAAAAAAAAGAACAATCATAGCCACCCTTATTTCATAAAGGCTAACTTAGGATACATGCACATTCTCAAAACTCCTTCAAATTTACAACTAGTAAACCTAGATATGATTGATGAAAAATAATTCCCTAAAAATGTGGACATTGGATGAGTTCTCCAATGGTGAGTCCTTGATAGAGTACTTAGGGACGTATGAGGATCTTATTTCCTTATATCATAAGAACATGTTTATTTATACTACCTATGATCATGCATACTTTGGTGAGAATTATGATACCAATATTAAACATGATGCACATAAAATAATTCCTACTACACCATTTATTGTAGACAGTTCCACCTTGCTTAATGAATAAATAGTGCAATATAATTATGGAACAAATGGAGATCCTCAATCAATATTATTAGCTGAAATGATGTAAGAGGATGAAGTTAAAACTTATTGAAATGTTATCCATGATTATCCATAATTATTTACTTGGGATTATTTTGACATGTTTGGCATTGATTCATTTGTGGTAGTGCACAATATACTACTATATCTAGATGTAAAACATGTCAAGAAAAAGATTCACAAGACACATCCTAAGGTATTCATGCTTGTAAAATATGAGATTAAAATAATTTTAGATTCAGGATTCATTATATAAATTGAACATTTTTCTTGGGTTTCTAATATAATGGCTATCACCAATCTTAATGGAAACATTCGATGTTGCACAAATTTTCATGACATAAATAAAGCTTATTTGAAAGATGATTTTACACTACCTAACATATACATGATACTTAGCACTATGAATAGTTTTTTTTACTCATATATCACCATATGAGCATAAATTAAATGGGATCATCATCTATCCTTCTCATTCCAAAATAAACAAAAAATAAAAAACCAAAAATAAAATAAAAATTATTTAGTATTTCACATGTTGAATATGTTTTTGTATATGGTTTTTACTTTATGTTAATAGATAGCATATAATTTCCTTTATATACACATATTTTTCATGGGTACTTGAGTGTGACACATGGATTCACTAGATGTTAGACCTTTCCTCTTACCATGTGACATGCTACATTGGGTGCATATCCTTATATTAATCACGTTTGATACAAGTTATAATTTTTTAATGATGTATTCAAATTATCATGTTGAAATTATATAATAATTCTTACACATTTATATAGTAATTCTTACATCTTAAACATTGTATTTGATATGATATGCAATAGGACATTTTTATAATACATGTATGCAGGGTCTAATATGATATGCTTATGTTAGCTACTTATACTTCACTTAGTGATCTTATCAAATGGATTACTTGAGTGTGTTTTATTATTTTATATCTTCTATGGACTATGGAACATTGAAACATGTTCCTTATTTACTAGCCACATTTACCCAAGTGTTATTTATTTGGTGTATAAACATTTAAACATTTCCTCTTTTTTAAGTGTTTTAAATTTAAACATGACTCTTATTTGTGGTCTCCTTAGACCCTTTTTGATTGAAATTGAGTGATTTTTTGTGTGTTCTTGAATGTTTATTGAGCTTGATATTTTTAATTCTAAACATCTCCATGATTCATATCATGCAGCTCAGGGATTGTTATGTTTGGATACCACAAGCTTCATTGATACATCTACTTGGATATGACTCTACTATATTGTTATTTACTAAATTATTGATACATATATACCATGGTTACATTATCCTTTTGTGCTAAGGTGGATATATGATAACATTATCCTCACCTCAAAAAGGGGGCATATTACTGGGGGCATGTCATAGAGACATGAGTCCACACACACATAGTTGGAAGAATTTGACACAATTTACATGATTCAAATATAGACTTGGGTCATAATCTTAAGCATTTGGATTTGAGACATAGTTTTAAAAATGGTGACATATATTATACACACTTTATAGAGCAAAGGTTAAATTTTGATAGATACATGAGCTTGAGACATATTAGAGGTGCATATTCCATGCAAATGCACCAAATTATAGATTTATATTCAAATTATATACATATTTATGCACTAACCTTACTAAGATGTACCAATTGAAATTTTATCGATTAAAATATTTGGTTCCCTTGAGTAGTGAAATTGAGATTCAATGCTATTTATGTCCTTGGAATTACTTCATTTTTAGGGTGATACGGTTATACCATTTAAACTAAGTGAGATTGCCTAGATTATGTTTACACTTCAGATGTGAGATTGAGATCCAATGATATTGATGGTGTTAGAACAACACCCTTACATTATATTGGGGGAATTATCATCCTCCAATTATCATCTTCACATCTCCAAGGTTTAGTTGTGAACCTTTCTAATGATTCAACTAGGAAACAACATTACCAAATCAAACTACCAAGGGGAAATATGGTTTCATTGACACACATGTGTACTCCTTCTTTGCTCTCTTTTATTTAAATAATTTAAATTATTTAAAATTAAATATTTTATGAAATAATTAAACTATAACATTCTATTGGTTTTAGGTAATACACAAACATAAAATTCATATAGGGCTCAAGTCAATGCAAGGAATGTTTTACATACCATAATATGCATTCAATTTCCTTTAACCTAGTATTTTCATAATTATACATTAATAGTTTTAAGGGGGTCAAATTTAGATGATAAATATTGATTTTACATGATAAACTAGTATTTTACACTTAAAAAATATCACTTGTGGATCAACCCTTCAATTCATAACCTTTTCATAGCCAAAAGGATTGTATTTGCCATGCCACTGTGCTTAAATGTTTATCCTATGATTTGCCTCTGATATTTTGATTACCTAGATCACATGTAGCCCATAATATATATAAAACTTGATATATATCTTACACTATCAGTTACAAATATTAAAAAATTCTCTATCCTTTAGGACACGACTGTCCAGACTAGCACACTAGCATCAATACTAGTGTACCATGTATGACACTAGTGTCGAAACCCTAAAAATGATCAAATTTGTAAATATTTTAACATGTATGGGTTGACATATTTTTATTAATTAACCCTTCTTTGAGATAATTTTATTAGGTGTGGTATGAATACAAATCAAATACCATTTATTATCATCAATCACAAATCAATCATACATATATCTTATACCAAATAAAATCACCTTTCAAGCTTGTAAAACTACCATATTATTTCCTATTTACATATCACTCTTAGGAGAAGTATTATTAGAGGTATAAATAATTAATATAATATCCCATGAGTTGTATTTATCAAGTTATAATCTAGATCATTACATGCACTTACATACAACATATTGAAAATTATTCACACATAAGACCACATAAGGGGGATAACTACATTAGATTGAGACCTTCTTCAAAATATTGACTATGTAGGCAACACTCACTTATAAAGGGGCCTTTGAAGTCATCTCAACTTCAAGTGATCCCACTAACCCATGTTTTGTGAGATGACATGCTCTAATTGGAGGACCGAGGGTTTGGAACTACACATTGATATTTAAAACCTATGAATATGATCTAAATATAAAAACTTGAAGATGAAAATGAATTCTAACATGCATAGGTGTGATTTATATAAATGACCTATATTTTATATGGTAAATAATTTTTAGTTTACAAAAAACATCAAAATTAGTGTCACTATTTCGATGGTAGTGTCTAAGTTGATAAAGAGCTAATTTTCAAAATATGATGAATCACAACTGAGAATCATCTTGACTATTTCTTCACCTGTAATTATTAGATATACTTGCACATCATTTAATAAAATAAGTATTATTCATTATTTGTGATTACGTAATCATTGTTTGAAATTGCACTTTCCATATTTAGCTTATTGCCATAATTTAACACTCTATCAAAATATATTATGAATCTGAATTATTTAATTGGCCTACTTTTAGAATTGTATTTTCTTTATTTGATTAGGCTATTCTCATTTTATCCTTATTTCTAAATAGGGTTAAATAATTATGATGAATGTTTAGTTAAAAATGAATTTAATTGTAGATAACTAGTTAACAATTATGAAATATTATTTATGGATGTGTGTTTAGAAATGACTATTAGCATGGAATGATTATTGATGATGTGATGATAGCTAAATTATTGGTAATCTTGCATAGAGTTCAAAATGTTTGAGCAACTTGATTTTTTATATAGCGTATAACAAAACACATCATGATATGGAAAAAATGATGACACTGTTATAATATGTGATAGGACTAACACAAATAAATAATAAAACACAAAAAACTCAATTATAACAAACAATGAACATGAACACACATATAAACAAATAAGTAAATCGATTTTGTTTTTATCCAATGATCAAATTAGAAACCCTATATTTAAGAATTGATGATAATGATAGCCTCGATGTGCCTCAAGCAATTATATATGTAAGCATACTAGATTGGGAATGATATATACCAAAAAACTACATGATTTATTTAAAGTTGAAAAATTATTTTAATAGGACTAAGGACAAGACAAATGTTTGTCTGGGGTTTGTTTTTTCTATCATTTTTTGGATTATTTTGAATTATTGACTAATGATGAAACTATGAACAAGTGGAAAACTAGTTCTAAAATTAGGTATGAAAGTGGTAGTCAATGGAATAGATGAGGGATTCAAGATGAATATAAAATAATACATTATTTAGGAACCATACTGTTAGCAAAGGCTTATGGAAATACCCATTAAAACATGCTAATATTTTTATTGTGTGATGTTGATTACTAGTTGAGAATATTCAGATGGGATTATATAAATTAGGATCATTCATACTTAATGAATATTAAATTAATCATAGTTTATTATTCAATTTCATACATATTCATTATATTAAATAGGTAGATTATAAAATAATATGGAAACTTATGTTCACAAAACAACACAAAATACTTTGAATGGAACCATCAAATGATCTATATATCATTATATCACATAAAGCAAAACTATTTTTCCTTTACAATATAAGTATTTATAGAACTAATATGAGGCTATGTCACTTCATATTATTTACCTTTTCATTCTACACTTCTACAATCATTTGGTATTTCATGAAAATACAAATTACATATAAAATATTATTTATTACACACTTGTCACTTACACAAAACTCTATGATTTTACACTTTGTTATCTAATAAAAACACTTTCTATGACTTAAATAATTGACTCATATTAAGAAAAAGTTACAAGAAGTATGTCAAAGGTTGAAGTTGGTGGATTTTCTTGCTATGAGTTTTAGGGTTGGTAAAAAATAAATGAGTTTGGTTATCACTCAAAGTTATGTTTACCTATTTTCATCTCTTGCACACTACTTAGCTACCCTTTCAGGTTTTCAACTAACATACCAATAAATACCCTTTGCAGTTTTCAATATATTGATATAATTAGGAGGCTTCCATTTACAGGTTTTCAACCTTTTTGACCCAAATCAAAAAACTTATTTCCTTCCCAAACTTTAGAATCTTCAAAATTGACAAAATTTTGAATTCACAGTACCTTATTATGACTATGGAGATATAGACTACCAATCTAAAGTTAGAACCTTTTGTGATGATTTTGGATCTTCTATGACCTCTATTGATGATGATGATAGGGTAAAATTTAGAAATGGAGATGGTTATGGTAGAGGCACTTGATGATTTATTTTATAGGATTTCTTTTCTCTTAGCTCATGTATGAGCTGAGAAGGTGGGATGGGCTTTGGTTTATCCACGATGGATTTAATTGAAGTGTCAATATTTTCCAAATATTATTTGAACTCTATCTAATCCACCAAAATATCTTTTGCTATGCTAAATAGTGTGCACAATGGAGTTTTGTTGTGCATTATTTTTGGATGTCTTCATCACCCACAACTACAGTGATCAATTTATGTTGATGCACATTTTTATAGATATCACATGTTATATAATCCATGTTATCCACATATATATGTAATTTCATGATGGTTAAAATTCTTTAGATCATCTTGAGCTCCAAAGTACACATATTTTTCATTACATTATCTCTTATAGAAAGATATTTTTTTAGTGTGATGTCCATCTTAACTAGTTTGATGTTTGAATCTCCATTGTTTTTTTATATTTGTCAACCTTATAGAGGTATATATTTGTATCTTTCCATGCATATTATATTTTTTTTATAGTTTAAAATACTACAAAAAAATTGTATTACTTGGTACATTACAGTGTCATCAAATTCTTCATATTTTTTGAGGAGCTTGAAGAACACTTCAGATTCAACTCACAAGTGTTAACCTTGAGCTCAAAGTTAATGTAGTTTATATGCAATATACTAATCATTTGTGAGATAAGTTAGTAGGTCTATGAATTAATTATTATCAGACATCACCTACTCTCAAAAAACCTATATGACTAATTATGGGCATGTGTCATTAATAATTTTACATTCCTTAATCAACCTTTCTTGGAGTTAAATTTTTTCCTCCCATGGATATGTGTTATGGTGCTCTATCTCTTAAGATTTTTGTGTGAAAAATTCTTTAAAATTACACAAATCCTTAAATATATTTGGATAATGTTAGTTTGGTAACACCTAGTGATATCTATTGGCTTATTGTCACCAGTGCAAATGAATCCATAAAAATTGATAAAGGTGAAAACTAATGTCTATTTTTTGCAACCATGAGTGTGAATGTTTTTCATAATAGAGGTGGAAATTAGACATCCCACAATAATTATCCACTAAAATATGGTTTTTCTAATGAAAATTATTCTAAATCTCCTCCATGCACTGATCCTAAACCTATATAAGTGATTGAATGTTGTTGGGTCTTAGGGATTGGGTCCTTATTTACTTAGGTTGTTTGTTTTGAAGCTTGATCTTGACCTTCAACTCCTTAGATTTATATTTATAATTTGTTCTTGTGATTATTCTCCTTCTCATCTTTTTATTTAGTAACTTGATTTTATTATACCTTTACCTATTTATCTATTTGCTCTTTCATCATTTGTTTAGCCTTTGCAACTTATTCTATAACATCATTCATTTCTTGTTATTTTATGACTTATTTCATAGTTCATGATCCTTACAAAGATATTATTTATTCTTCTCTTTAACATCCTTAGTTATTATGTTAGTCTTAGCTTTCTTATTTTTATTCTCCTATCATCATAGTTCCTTTTATTTTTCAACAATGTCCTTGGTTGCATTCTTAACCTCTAATTTCTTCTTATACACCTCTTGAATATCTATTTATTAATATTATTTTTTCATTTTATTTTCTTCCTACTTTTTGTCTTTCTCTTCCTCAAAATTTTCCTTATCATCCTTATCCTTGTCAACTTCCTCTTTATCTTTCACATCTTCTAGTACCTTACATTTTGAAATCTCATCCTATGGCTTGGGTTGGTCTGGATGTTATTAGGATAGTTATTGATCTAAAAAAAAATTTGTTGTACACTTGATACCATATACTCAATAGTTCAGGGGTACACATAGGGATTTTAGGGAGTATGGGTAAAAAGGGGGTGAATGTGGTGGTGGTGGGGATTAAAAAATGACCACTTATTTCTTACTCATATGTGTTTTTAAATGAATAGGTGTAACTAAACTTCTCATTTGGTGTTTAGCCACAGGGGTCTGGATAACAAGTTATTCTACTTATTATTTTGTTTTTATAGATTATTCTTATTCAACATATTACAATGTTACAAAATTTATCATACATTCTATGATTATCAGAGAGGGCCTTATATTACCTAGAGTACGAGGTATGGAAGTTACTGTCCTTATGGGAATTTATTGTTATACCCCTACTTATTATATAACTATTTCTTATGTGGATGACTATGAAGTTGATGAAATTAGATCTAAAAAACTAAAATTGATGATCGAAATTGAAAAATGTATTATGTTATTCACTTAATTTATTCCTCCTAGACAACTGTATCCATTATAATTGATAGAGGCAATAGGGGAATTTTCACCATCAAAATTATCGGGGCCATGTTATGTAATTGGTAAGTGAGAGTGGCCTCTAAAATAAAAATTCCTTTTTCTTATTCTTCCTCATAGATATAATATTTTATGTCCTCCAATGGTGATATTTAGAATTCATCTAGTGTGACTTATAGTGTCTCCAAGTTATACTTTACTACAATCTTTGGCATCCTCTTATCTATAAGCTAGGAAGTTGAATTGTGAGTTATCTTTGGTAGTGGAGATGATATACAGGATAACACCTTTTGATTTTATTTATTTGTTTGTGTTTTTTGAGCTACCTATAGTTTTGATATTTCTTGAGACTATGGTTGGGCCTGTGCTTCCACTTGTGCTTTTGGTAATGGCAATTTTACTCCTAGATGCATCAATCACAGTGGTTGTACCAATATTGTAACTATAGCTCTTTATATTTTTTACTTATGCCTTCACATAATTAAAGTTGCCTAAAAATGAAATGGGTATTATTTGTGGTTTGAGTTGACCTTGGATCCATATTTTGACGCCATTATGCATTTTAGTGATTGTGGCAATTGGTCCTTGGTATTCAAACAAATCCCTAGGTACATGGGGTGTGAAGAAATAAAATCTTATATTTAGATCCACCATTAATTAAAGTTATCTATTTACACATAATTATTCCCAATTATATAACAAACTATGTTTTCAAAGGAATTTGTGGGCCATTAGTCAAAATCCAGTGTGATTAGGTTATCTAGTGATTTCCACTAGGTGAAATAAAGTAGTAGTACCAAGAACTGATATTAAAAAGACTGTGATGTGCCTGAGATGAACTTATCTATGTTGGTGATAAGATATGATACTAGGAATTATATATAATGGAAGTCTTGTCCTAGTCTAATCATGTGATGTGCTATGTCAATAAACCATTTTGCGGCTTGATATACACTCTTTATGGTCTAATAATATCTCTTCATTATACACTCTATCAACACTCACATAGGGGAATTATTCACTTTATCAATGGTAATCCATTTATAATCTCATGAATATGCATCCTTTATGTTAGAGTGGATACAAGGACTCTTTATTTTGTAAAGTACCAATGGGTTTTCCCTTACTTGTAAGCTGGTAGCCTACACCATGGTGTTGGCATTGATGTCTATTGTGACATCCTTAGATAAATGGATATCCCCTTCATTATACCTACTAAGGAGAGTCATTACTAATTAATACAACTATCTAAAGATAGGAAAATTTACTACGCATTCTGCATATGATCCACATATCCAACTGGTGGCACTAAGGATCCTAGCTATAAACTCACCACTTATGCTTGGGGGAATTATTCAGTATTAGCTATGTTGATAATTTCAAAGATATATTGATCAAGATATCTTCCCTACCTTAGTGCTAACCCAATGCTCATCTCTTCCTTTTATGAATCAGACATGGGTACTAGAATTTGACATGTTACCATTTATCTCTATGTTGTGGAAGGTGCATCAAAATATCTCAACTTAGTTGGATGGATAAAAATTGGATTGTAGAAGGATTTTGTTTAGTCTAGGTTAAAATTTCATTTCCTCTCTTTTCCTTACCTTATATACATTTTCCTCCCCCAATATTTTATAACACTTCACATTAACTTGTTGATCTATTTTTTCACCATTATCTTCTTTGTTTTTAATTATAATGGTTGTGAGGATGTGATTTTTTCATTTTGATGCATATATTCAATGTTTCCTCTAATGGAATTCAAAGATGTGACACACCACCTTTTTTGTTCTAAATAATTTCTTTTATCATGCATTAACTTAGTCTAACACATATATCTATGTTAGAAATGCCATAATATTATAAGTGATTTGTCATTAAATAAGTTGGTAGTTAATATTCTAGTACCAATTCATCATACTTTTTCTTGACCAACTCATTCCCAAACTTATTTCTATGACCCGTGCATTGATAATTTTGTTTTTATTTTATTTTGTATTATATAATTTTTATGTTCTATGATTTTTTTTAATTATTAGTAAATGGTTTTGAAAGGGACCATACCCAATATAAAAAGACTCAAAATCTATATAAAGCATGAGTATAAAAGTGGTTTTTTTTAAGAACGGGGTCCACCCCTAAGCTAAAAAAAGGGTATAAAAACTAGAAAATTCAAAAGAGGGAAACAATAGGGAGTATCTTGATAAATAACAACACCAAAAAAATAAACCAATAGCAACCTCACAGCATCAAAGTAGTACCAAAGCAACAACAAGCCAATAAAATAGAGAAAAGGAAGCTTCACTTGAGAAGCTTGTTGAATTTATTTTTGATTCCCTCCAATGTATTATATGAATTTGACTATGGTACATGCCTTTAATATATAAGTAATGAGATTACACTATATATCTACACTATAACCTTTAACCAAATAAAAAACTATAAAATAAATTAAATTCTTAACTATACGGTGCTATCAATACCCATTCTTATTCTGTATTATTTTTGAGACATCATTACCAATATGGATTAAGCCTAAAACTATTTACTTTCCCTAGAATAATTGTTCCTTGAATCTACATGAGTATAATAGTAAACTATCATGACACTTCATGAATAATATATTGACCCTTCCATTTGATACATAGTTTCCTAAGGTACATTATGAATATACTGTAATATAACAATACTTTTTGTTCTTGCTAAAATTTATTTGATCACAGATTATGATTATGCCAAGAATTTTTCCTTTTTTTATGAATATTTTATGTCCATATTTCCCTTTGTCTATTTTTCTCTATTCTGATCAAATCTAAAAACTATGCCTAAGTCGACTCTTGATCACCTAGTCACATTATTAGTGTGTCTCACAAGATTTATACTATGTATTCCATAAGAATGGATTCTTCCATGCCATAGAATAAATATAATGGTGTGAAACCTATAAAATGTTTTTAATTGGTTATGTAGTCCCATATGATCATAGGTATGTGATATTCCTAGTTATCCCTATAAACATTATAGATCTTGGTGAGTATCTTTTATATTACTTTGTTTAATGCTTTGACTTGGCTAATTTATTAAGGATGATAAGCTATGATTTTGTGATGTTATATCATGAAATCCATAGTTAGATTTTTTATGGTGTTATTCAATTAGTTCATTCCATTGTTATTGACTATCTTTACGAGACACCTAAACCTTGTTATGACATTTTCATACAAAAATTTACCTACATCTTTGGCATTGAAACTTGGTGTCATAGCAGCTTCCACACATTTAGTAAAATAATCCAACAAATTTATTATATATCTTGATAGGTAGATTAATGTAACCTAAAAAATCAATTCCCCATTACTAAAAATGATGCACAACCAACATTAGATTCGAAGGCATTTATTCCCCCAAATTTGGTCTACCTATTCTTTGACATTTATCATAGTATTTTATGACTTTATGTGCATCTTAAAATGAAATATCCACCAAAAAATGATTTGATATATTTATCTTGAATTATATTCTCCTATGAAATTCCCTCCTAAAATTCCTTGGTGGGCTTCTTCTAGCATTTATGGCCTTTCATGATCTAAAGCTACTCTTTATAAAACATCATGTTTATCCATATTATAAAAGAATCCATTAATAATGTAGAATGATAGAACTCATGTAACTAAGATATTTTTATATTTTAATATAAAGTTTATTATATCCTCCATGTTTTATATAATCAAAATGAATCTAAATAAGTGAGCATCTGGTGACTCATCACCATTCTATATGTGACTTAGATGATCAGGACCCACATTCTATTTGCTTTGTTTCAAATAAATCTTGAATAAAAATTCCTATAATAACATCAACCACATGTATATTCATCCACATAAGGTATTCATCAAGTATCAAAAGACTTGGTGGTCAATGAAGAACTCAAATGGAATTGCTCATGCAACTAGTTACTTTTTATCATTTTATAAAAAGTTTTCTATATCATCCATGTTTTATAGAATCATAACAACTCTAGATAAGTGATTAACTAGTGACTCATATTGTAACTCCTCTTTCTCTTCACCATTCCATATGTGACTTAGATGATTAGGTCCCACATTCTCTTTGTGTGGTTTTAAATTGATCTTGAATTGAAATTCCTAGAATAACATCAACCACCTAGATATTCACCCATCTAATATAGGATTCTTCACCAAGTATTTTAGGGCTTGATGTTATGTGAATAACTAAAATGGTATAATTATTTACTTATACTAAAAATATTATGGCTTGTAAATTGGATAGGGTGATCTAGGCCCCCATCCCCCAATTGAGCTAGCATTGTGCCCATTATGATATAAGATACATCCACAAACATGAAACAACTTCTTACAATTATGAAAGACAAAAATTGGAGTTGTAACTAATATTTGATTTAAGTCAATAAAATATGATTAAAATTATCTAGCCTATTAAAACTTTGTATCCTTATGAAACAATTTCTCTAATGGTGATGATATTGTAAGATATTTATATATAAACTTGTGATAGTACCCAGTATGACCCAAAAATGATTGAACCTCAAAATATTTTATAGGAGGCTTTAATTAAAAAAATAATACAATTTTTTATTGATCAAAAATTATTCCATTGCTTTATACCACATGGTCTAATAAAACCCCAAAAGGTGTAAATAAAAAACACTTCTTTAAATTCACTACAATGTGTAGAGCTCTACATTTTTCCAACATAAGTCACAACTTTGAAAGATGGTCTTTAAATAAATATAAGACAACCCAATCATCTAGTTAAACCTCCAAAAATTCATGTATGAATTCCTTATATGTAGTGACCACAATTGTATAAAATACAGTAGGAGCATTTTTGAGACCAAATAACATTACCTTGTATGTAAACAATCCCCAATATATCACAAAGGTGGTATTCATATGATCTTCTACTGAAATAGGTATTTGATGATAACCATTGAACACATATATGAATGAGTAGACTTCATGTCCTATAATTGACTCCAAGACTTGACTATGAATAGAATTAGAAATAGATCATTGACACATTCACCAATTGCTTCCATGTCATCACAACATAATCTAACTTATCTTGATTTATTAGGCTATACCACCATGGGACTTACCTAACATGATTTTTTATTTGGTATATGATTCTTACGTCCTACATCCATTCAATCTCTACCTTGATTTTTAGCATCATATTTAGGTTTAGTCTGTACAATCAATTCTTAATGGGTCTTACATATTATTTTAGCTTAATATTAATCTCTCCAAATGAAGGGTCTAAACCCTTTAATTTTGAATTTTTTTCAAAAATATATCTTGATAATGTCACAAAAATTGTATTACTTTTGAAATCTACTACTATGTCTAGTAATATCCTATAGTTATAAGTTTTGGTATAATTTTTTTATCGAAGTTTTTAATCGCCTTCCTAACAAGTTTTTGGTATATTTTACTAGGTTCATTCAAAATGGAGTCTCTCATACTCTTGAATATTTATGTTTCAAAACTATGTATCCTCTATTTTCACTATGATATTGGGTCTAGGTTCCTCTATCTCTTGCTTTGGTTCAAAAAATCCATTCAGAACTAAATCATATTTATTGTCACTAAATTATACCTACTATGTGCTCTCTAGAAATTTGTTACAATATTTTAATAGAAATTATTCTTTATCTTTTTCTATTATAGTTTGATCAATAATTATTCCTATGAAGTTTTATTCTATGATGTAAGTATGTACTCATTGTGTACATCACAAAAAGGTTTTTAGTTTTTACAGAACTTTCTACACCATTGGGATCTCATCCTCAAACACAAAATTTTATATAAAATACTTTGAATATATGTTTAGTTCTTGTTTTCACATATGTGCACTTGATGCATATAATAGGCATTCTAAAAAGGTGGTAATGTTTTTTAGAATAAATGTACCAAATATTTTATTTATACACCCTATGATCACCATATATGTACACACCTATAGGTATGTAACTTGGGGAATTATCCTTCTTAAAAAAATGGTCACTACTTTAAGATTACATGATCCATCTAGAATCAATATTGCATCAATTCATATGCCTCTTTCCAATGTAATCGATTTCATTGATGAAATTCCCACCATGTCATAATAATACATTTTATATCATAGTTTAATGAAATAACTCTTTGATATATGTTTGGGACATGTTGTTCCATCCTAAAGATAAATTGTGCTAAGTATTTAGTTTCATAGTACAAAGGTAATTGTCTCTTTGTAACATATACCATTTATATGGACCTTATCTCATGGTCTCCCTATTCCCAATTTAAGATATGCATATTTGAGTCACCACTTACAAAGGACACATCTTCCTATGTAAAAGTGCCTTCATGAGGGGGTTCTATGTAATCCATATTTGTAGGAGTCACATGATACTAGGTATCCCCTTTTGACCTTAGTGGATATCACATTGATGGAGACCTACATTCCTCCATGTGTAATTTTAGAATTTGATAAATTGTATTAATAGGTTGATATGAAAATTGTTTGGTGTTTTAACTAATGAAACCAATGAGCCTGATGTGAAAATTCATTAAACTCTTTACTTTATAGGGACTACATCTTTGGTTATGTACCAACTTGAAACTAACTATCTCCTCTATAGGCATATGGAAAAATGAGATATTTTGAGATGATGTAAGGCTTACTCTCAACATTTTTTAAAGGTATGATAATAATATTATCCCATTAATGTGAATCTAATTTATTATCTACTATATTTATGATCATCTAACCATCATACACCCACTTCTTACTGATTAACATAAGGTAATACATTTCATATTTTTTCATATCAATAAATTTGAAGCATCCTTGTAAACTTAGATCAACTAATTTTATCTTCACATCCTCTAATTTCCTAATGGGTTAAACTTAACCATAGTCTTCAAGACTCAATGAACCAAGGATGTAGCTAATTTCTAGTCATCTAATGGCTTCCCAAGTAGACCTAGTAATCATATTCACCATACTTACAATGTCAAATATAGTGTTGGGGACTTAATATCCCATGATTTTTATGCCCATTATTGAATCAACATCCTAGGGATTCTTGGTATTCACATACTAGGCTACCTTTTCAATTATTTATTGTCCCCTTTTCACATAATCTAGTAAGCTATGTAATAAATGAGTAATATTTTGTGATACATCTTCATTATGTAGAGTAATTACCAAATTAATAAGATCCATAAAGGTTTTAACTACTTCATTTTGATTTAAAATGAAAATAATATGACCATACATATGCACATCCACTACTACAACATCTCCCTAAAAAAATTCAAATTTTGTATGGAATGAAATGATTTAGCTACTTCTGACATTGGGACCTTTTCTCTTTTAGGATCTGGGTATTTATTATATCAAACCTTCCTGATCATATTTGCTTGGGGAATCTCTATATTTGGTATTAATTTCTATTTATATTGATTCCTACTGATATCTTGTATAAACACTGGATCTTTGGGATGAGAATTCACCATGTTAACATTTCACACTGATTTTTCCTTTCTTTGCTTTTCTAGTATAAGGTAATGTTTCCTATTATGCTACCCTATAATTTTTTAATAATAAAAGTATGTTTGAATTTGTGGATTAAAGGAAAAAGCTTATGTGATATGATTATATTCACACATGTATTGGATAACAAGTTATCAGGCCTATCTATCCTCATGTTTATGATTCTAGTTTCCTCCCTATCATCCACCTCAGTATCCTCCTCAATATCCTCCCTACCTCTATGGTGAACTCCACCCTTGTTGTTGGCTTACATAACCCCATATTGTGTTTATGGTGAAAGTGGAGCCATATTGATAACCATTATGGAGACATTGGATTCTATCCTTCCTAGTACTGTGGAGATTGCAATCTCTATCTTGTTAGGCCCTGATGTTGGTATTGTGGTGATTGTGGAATAAATAGAGGAGCATATTGTGTTGTTATTTACATTTGAACAAATGGGATTAGAACTCTTGGTTTTGAAGCTAGAACTAATAAATCATGATTACGAGAGAGGTTAGTTCATTATTAGTTATTTAAAAACAATTTTTTTGACAAACATAACATCTCAAGCATGATCCCTCATATTAGGAAAGTCTAGAAGCAATAAAACTATCAAATAAAAATAAAATTAAAGATGAATTTACATTTCATGTGGATATTTACTTCTAATCCAACATATATACATGTTTGTGCTTGTATATAAATCTCAATATCTGCATTAATGTCATGATGATTCTCATGACATATTCCCAAGTCCTATTGAGCGATTGTTAAGTAATGAGAGGAAATAGGTGAATATTTGTAATAGATATATATAGAGTTTATATACACAAATAAAAAAACTTATTAAAGGCATGATGTGAGCATTTAATTTAAATATTCCTTGGAGTAATTTATACTATTGGATGGAAATCAAGACGAGTGATGGAAAATCAATTTAATTTGAAGGATTAATTCCATCAATGTCTTTTACATTTATGAGGTATGGCTTGTGTTTCTACATTTATGTTGATAATTACTTACATTAATGGAATATTTTTTAACTTTGACATTTAGGGTAATTTTACTCAAAATTAATTAACCAATTTATAAGTGATGTCATGATTAAAGTATTTGATTTACTTGAATGTGGATATTAGAAAAAAACTATGCATTTTCTACTTAAGGATGGATTATCCATTTGATTTGATTTAATTAGCTAATCAATCCTAAACTACTTTTTAATTATTTTTTCACTATTGAAAATTAAATGTCTTTTTCACTTAATTACCCTAGAACATCACTTAAAAAATGGAAATTTGTATTAGGGTGAATTAGATGAAGATGAAACTTTGTTGTATTACATTACCCCAATCAACGATGCTCCAGTATGTTTTAGAATATGCACATTAAGTGTGTGGGAAAATTTTAGTGTCTCAATGGTATTTGATTTGATTTGTAAATTATTATAAGAAGTCATTATAGATTATAATGTTGGCATGGAAGTGATGAAAATGGAGTGTATACATTTTAACCCTAGTTGAAAGAGTGTTTCAAGACATAATTGAAGTAACAACTTTTCAAGGAATGAAAAGGTCATAAAATTGACTATAATAATGATTGAAGAATAATTTGTTCACATTTTTTTTGAGTTTTATTTAATTTATGGAAAATGAGTTTAAAATGATGCCCCAAATGTTGTTTGGGTTGTCCATCATGCCCCATCAAGGGAGTGACCAAACAATATTTTGAATGGACAAGCCCACAAAAAATAATAAAAAGACGTGTTTCACAGTATATTGTTAGGATCCCTACTCCTTAAGAGTACACTTGATTACCTTTTTATAAGCAACTAAACATAGAATTAAACCAGAAGTAAAATGTAACTAGAAATCAAAAACAACACATAATATGAGAGACAATACAATCTTGTATTAACACTCTTCCAGAAGGAAATACAATGAATAAATCACACTCTTCCCAGACCTCTTGGGCGTACCAATAATTCTCCCTCAAGAGTTATCTCTCTCAATTACAAACAAAATTAACTCAAACAAAAAGTTGTTTCAACCAGTCAGTAAAAATACTTCCAATACACCAACTAGTAAGTGACAATTAACTTAACCATTTTTGCGTACTTCCAGTACCAACTGAGTACACCATGTACTCCAAGTAGATCTCCCTGATCTTTCACCTTGTGTTGTAGATATCCTTTGACCTTGCTAACCCACAGATCTCCTTCAACATTGCTCACACACACACCTATAGATCAATTGACCTTACTTACCATGTATATCTCCTTTGATCTTGCACAACTGCAGATCAACCTGGTTTTGCACACCTGCAAACCTAGATCTTACACACCTTGGAAGAACCCTTGTCCTTGCCTTTCCAAGTCCTTATGATTCTCCACATTACAATACAGTCCCATGGGTCTCTTAAATAGATCCCATACAAACAATAATTAGACTTTCCAATTACAATAATTAGAAATGCAGACTCAAGACTAAAATTAGTCCTTACATGTAAACAACCAGTTTGTTAAACTAACTGTTTGTGTAACTAACAGTTCTGGAACCACACAGGCGACTGACATCAGTTCCTATCTATCTAGAGATGATCGACATCAGCCAATACCTAACCGATGTTGACAGATACCTATCTACTCTTGACTGACGTCAGTTGGCTTGACCGACGCTGATTACTATGACACTCAACAACCTCCTCCATGTTTGCATACCTGTGAAGCTTTTAGCTCCACAACTTAATATATAAGAGGCTTAAAAATAGAGTAATTAAAATAAAATCAAGTAAAAAATAGACCAAGGAGCCATAAACAAGCCTTTTGGGAAGAATAATGATGTAATGGGAGGGCTAGAGGTGAAAAATTCTAATTTAAAACTACAAATTAAATTCTAAGTGGTGAAAATGGTTCATTTTCACCCTCCCCTCTTGATATTTTGGATCTATATTTTGCACATGAGACCTTCGAGGAAAATGGTTCATATCCCATACCAACAACATATTAGCAAGTGAATGCAAAAGCACAGGTGACCATTGGGGAACAACACATTGGTTAATACCTTTTTTTTATAAATCTATACATTTAATGCTTGATAAAAATAGGAAGTTGGGTGAAACCAAAATTTATAAAACACCTAGAAATGGTGATATCATGCACACAAATAATGATATCATTAATAAAATAATGATATCATGACCAATTTAGATGTATTATGACCAAATTAATGATATTGCCAAAAATGTAGGAAATTACCAAAATGGCAAAAATGTATTTTTGGGTGAATATCACCCAAAATGATATAAATGAGAGGGAAATGATGATATTATCAATAAAATAGTGATATCACCCTAGAATAAAATGATAATGTGAAAGTTATAGATGACTAATTAAAGATCAAATCCTAAAAAATGGTGAAAACATCATGTGCAAAAGTGGTATTACCTTGCTAAATGATAATATCACTCAAAAAGTGAAATCACCCAAGGGTCAAGTGGATTAAATTAGAATAAGGTTTAGTTTAGGTTGAATGTTTTGAATGTGTGATGCCTTAAATTATAAAAATATGTTTTGATGAGTAGATTTAGATAAAAAGAAGTGATAAAGTGTGTTAATTTATCTTTGATTTACAAGAGCAAGTCGAGGTCCTTATAGCTCATGATCAACACTCATGTGTTATTTGATGACCTACAAGATGTAAAAATTTGGAGGCATTCCTAAAGACCTTTAGATTGATTCAATGGCATAGATGTTAGTGATCCATGTAGATAAGGTCTACCTCTCACTACTAGTAGAGTGTTGGCATTCAAATATGTCCACCTTTTATATGCAAAGGGAAATGTAACTGGTCTATTAATTAATTCTAGCTCAAAGAAGATAAATCCTAATTACAATTTCAATTATTGATACATTAGATATTCACGGCCATGACTAAGATGGATCTAATAGACCTAACTAGGGGATGTTTTACCATAATAACACCACTAGAGAGGGTTTCAAATCCTCTAGTCAAGCAACACCATGTGATAACTCAATTTAGGTCCTATGTTTTCATATTCAAAAAATAAATGACAAATAATGTAAAATATAATCTAGTACTCACCAAAGCTTGTGGAATAAAGTGGGGGTAAAAAACATGAAAAGTAAACATGCATATGAGAATATTAATTAATCTATGTATAAGTAAAACCCTAATGTATGAAGAGAGAAATATATTCAAAATACATTACTTATGATACTTATATTTACTAAAATAGAGGATTAAAGTTAGAGATACTTACCTTGAATATGAAATTATCAAGATTCAATCTCTCCCTTGGCCAAAGGTGTTTCGTAAGAGGTTGTTATGGTTTGTAAGGATCACTAAGAAAGGCCACAACATCCAAGAATTTTTCACAAGACAAGATTCTACTGCAATTATAAACCCTAAGCTATAACTACTCAAGTAGAATGGTAAAAGAACATATTGTAATGAAGCATAAATGAATATTTAACTCTTTGTCTCTCTAAGAAATGGCAAAATGAACATGTATATATAAATAAAGCTAACCCTAAAAATTTATTAAAGTTCATTTAATAGGGCCATCCCAATCGACCCTGTATTGTTATTTTATAAAAATAAGTTAGGTTTCAGTCTAGGTCATCCAGGAGCTGACTTAAACCCTTAACATGTTTTATCAATTTGAATACAGGGTCGATGGGGTTGACCGTGTAATGCAAACCATCAAAAAGGGTTTTAGGCTTAGGAAGGGGATAAGTAAGGTAATGAATGCTTAGAGAAGTGTGAAAGAGAGGATATAATGCTTAGGTAAGTGTGTAGGAGAAGGTTGTATTGATAGCAAATAGTGGTATAGGGGACAACAATCTTGTAAATAACCAATGGTCTACCCACCCTTATCTTGGTGCACCATTAAAGGCATGCATTTATAGAGATTTAGAATTGATGGGTTCCTACAAGAGAGAGCATCAATAATTTACAAATTTTGAAAATATTATGTGTATACATATTCCACACTCAAATTTTAGTGCATATTACTTAGGTGCAATAGGCGATGGTGTTTTTAAAAAAGAAAATAGATACAAATAAAGCTAAAGATAAATAATTTGTAGTATTTCAAAGCATAAAATAACTAAAAGTAAATTATTGAAAGGGAAATAACTAAAAATAAGATGAATGAATTCATACCTTGGCTTAACTTTATCACTGGATGGTTGTCTATTGTGTTTGTAGTTTTGATGAAGGAGGGCATGTTGACTCCTTTCTACTCTTACACTTAGAAATCATCAACCTATGACAATGAGCACCTAAGCTCATCCTTGGTCACCCTCTTATGTCTTTTAAAGTGTCAGGGTAGTCTAATGAAGGGTCACTTGTCAACAATTCATAGGCAACATGTTCAAGTGGTGTATTTATGTCAAAAAGTGTCATGGTGGTCTTCCTCTCACCTTGAAATTGTGTAAAGTGTTCATTTTGTGTTATTTATGTATAAGAGTCCATAATAGGTCTTGAGGTGATCCTAATGAGATAAAATCACTCATATTGAATATGACTCAAATGTTGTAACTCATGGCCTATTGTGAATCCATCTAATAATGTCAAGAGCCTACAAGGTATGGATAAATCAAAGGGTTAGAGCTAGTATATAAAGGACATGATGATCTTGCTTAAATCCTTAGCATGTTTTAAGGTCTTTTAGTAAATGTTAAGGTAACCCTCAATTTACATTTCATTTAAAAACATGTATAATTACCTTCAAAGGGTATTCACACCATGGGAATGGTATTATTATGGCCCCTCAGACATTTTTAAATCATTATCAAAGGCAAATTCCATTCAAAGGGCTCTCATTATCACCATAATGTTATTATAGAATGGTTTCACATGTAAAATGGTCTTCTTTTAGAAGTCAAATGTTGTTACTCACCACCAAAGGGGACCACACATGTGAAAAATGAAATTTCACCTTCCATCCACTTGTACTCCCTATTTGAAATCATTTTTTGGCTCCTTATTTCCCTCCTTCCCACCAATAGCATTTCAAGATTTAAAACCTAAGAAAATTTAGGAAAGTGATGTTTTATAGGTACTTTTAGGAATGTACAAACCTATACAATACTATCATGATCATAAGAGATTGGGAATATTTATAAGGAACTCATTCTAGGCCTTATATAAGAGAATACATGAGTTTTAGAATTAAAAGGATAAAAAACTAGCCCCTTCTCTTCATCACTCTTCTTGGCAACCTTGGATAACCTTTTAGGTTCTTGTTCAGTATGGATAGGAGGAATAAAATGGTGAATTGAGCTCTTGGCCAGAGGAAGGTGCTCTAATTTCCTTCCAATCCCTAGCATTATTTTATATATTTATGACCCATGATTAATGAACAATGGTTAATAACCTAGGCAGTTAAACTAGTCTTCTACACCTATACAGGGCCAATCTTATAATGGTTTTAGTACATTTATGACTTATTTAATGAAAATTATGGTTGTATATGTCTTATATAAGTCCTTAAGGTCTTGATACTACATTAACCACCCTATTTCACATGTTTAAGCACATGAGAGCAAGGAACCTCCAGGTTATCATAAGTTACAGATTACATGTAGTGGTTTATTGATGATGAAGAGCCTTCAATGCAGAAATCTAGAAGTAATAATGGTTTGAGGTTGGATGATGAGGTTATTAGAATAATTTAGGCATTATTCCCTCCTTATCATAATATATTCATTAGTTGACCTTCAACTCTCCCAAGATCATGTCTTCAAGTGGGATTGCCTATGTATTTTGACCTCTATTGCAAGTATGAGTAGGGTGTTTCATAGTTGATAGTTGTTGAAGATCATTATTGATCTCAAGGACAAAAAACCCTAAAATAGATCCCAATGATTTCATAGACCTTTTTATCAGGGTTTAAGGTTCATTAGCATTATTTAAGGTGTTTTTTAAATCTTAGGTTTCAATTTCTTCCTCAAGATGCCTGACTAACCAACTCTAAGTGCCTTGATTTGTTGAGTACATAGATATGTGTGTCTAGGGTTCTCATAGGTGGTCTTCAATAAATATTAATAGTTCATATGAGATATATCAAAATTAATCTACTATTTAATGGTCTTATTAAGCCATTTCCACCCTGTAGTAAGCTTTGATTTACAAAATTAGAAATTCATAAGACTGCATAACCATATCCTACAGGTTTAATCCCTTATGCCCAAGATTAAGGTATGGAAGTAAATTAAAATGTTTCATAATTCCATGGATGTTCAATGATTATTTGAGGAGGATAAATATCATTCAATTTTAGACACATGGTTTAATGTCAAAGGTAAGGTTTAGGAAGTCAATTTCAAGCTCAGCCTTCAAGGAGCATCCTAAAACCATCATCTATACTTGAACCTAATCAGAATCAACAGAAGACTGTATGGTTTTAAAATTTATTATCTTAAATGGAGGTATTTATATTTAATAAATGTCAATTTTTTCTTTAACATAGTATAAAATCCCTCTTATTACTCATGAACCGGTGTAAGGACCCCCTTAGTAGTCAAAGTACCCCTAACTACCACCTATAGGACCATAGGTAGTTTGCATCCAACCTTAAATTTGAGATTATATTTATAAATAAATGAGATATCTCAAGTAGAGGGGAAAAACATAAGGGTTATATTTTTGAAATACAAGGGGACTTGAAGGGATAACCAAAACAAGCTAACTCAGGCATAAACAGTGAGTTAAGTGCATACAAGTCTACTTAGTCAATTGGGGTGTCTAGCTAACTTGAATGATATTAGAAATAAAATATGAAAGGGTGATCCCATGGTAATGTATGAAATCCATATTAATCAAGATATATAAATGTATACTTAATTTTGGGAGAGATGCTTGGTCTTGATTTAACACCCATGGCACACATGCCTATGTATATGACTATACAAGTGAGTTTTGATAGTAGAGTTAAGGGAGGCCAAGTTTAAATGGTGTTATAAAAATTTGAGAGCACATTACATGATACCTAAAATATTATAATAGTGATGAAGGTTTTTTAGATAGAGGAAGGCAAAGAAATGGTAAATTTGGTCTCATTACCCCTCTCGAGCTCTATCACCCCAATCTGCCATTTTGAGCTACCAACTCAAATGCTCATATCTTACATGGAAATATGAGTGGTTACCATTAGTCTTAGGGGAAGTTGAGGAACCCTATGCACTTAATATCTAGGGTAGAAAGAGTTAAATTTATGATCTCAACTCTAAGAATGATCCTTAACACTGTCAACCTACCCAGAATTCTTAGCAAAGACTCAAAGGCTACCAAATTTCACTTAGAACTCATTGTAAAAGGTGCATGGGACAATGATATATTAGGGATATTTTAAGGGGTATATGGTCTCAACATCCATGACACTAAGTTTTCAATCTAAGGCATATACTATATGAACTATTGTTAAGATTGTAGCCCACTAAAACCCTTCTTAAACCTTGATAAGGACCTAATGAAATATTTTTTCCCTCAAATACCTTAAAATGAGGTATTTGAGTCTTAAAATGGTCTTAATTGTCTATTCAAGTCTCATGGTCACCCAAATGAGCCATTGGTTGGCATGTGTAGAGTATATAGTGTATGGATGAGGCCTAGAGAAGACTACTACAGGACTATGTGTGATAAAATGGAGAAATTTTGCATGTTTTTCATAATTTTGAAGGGTAAAGGATATTAAGAGGTTAATAAGACTAAATAATGATCACCTATAGGGGTCCCCACATTTTATGATCACCTATAGGGGTCTCCACATTGTATGATCACTTATAAAAATGATTAAGTGCTTGGTTAGTTGACTATGTATATATGAAGAGGAAGTAAGTGGCTTAACCAATCCAACACAAGTTACCCAAGGGCTCTGAGGGGTAGGTTACATGCTCTCAAGAGTGGCCAAATGCTCAGATGACCCCCTTGGAAGGCAAAACATAGAAACACTATCATTAGGTCTATTGGCCTAATAGCATTCTCAATAATTACTACTTAAATACTAAATTCATAGGATAAGAAAGGGTTGATAGGACCTAAGACCAACATGGAAGTGTATCTCAAGGATTTTAAGATATGCAAGAAGCATTAGTTTGTAGATAAGATCTTAGAATTGACCATTTTGGCTTATAACTACCTTGAGAGTGCATAGAATGCAAAATGGTCACCTAAAGAGCATCTTCTTTTTCTCATAACTATACTAAGGATATACATGGAGTATTAATCATATGGGGAAAGTTGAGGGACCTTGTCTACTAGAAGTTAGTGGCATTAGTTCATAGGTTGAAGGCCTAACCTTTATAAACTATTGTTAAGAGTCTAAACCTCCCTAAACCTCTCTAAAACCCTAATTGAATCTTGATGGGAGAGATATTAAGAAATTTTCACTCATATTCATTGAATTGGCTTGGGAGACACATAAAACACCTTGTGTACTCTGAGGTCTTACTCATGGCATTAGTTTGTACAAACAACTATGTGTATGCATGATAACCCAATCTTCTGTAAGGTTTAAAGATGATTTCAAGGTGTAGAGATTGATAAATAGTTATAGATTACTTAGGATGTTAGTGTGAAGTTTATTCCACCTCATCAGATCACAAACTAATCTCAATTCCTTCTAGAAATGCTCCTATAGGCATGTATTAAAGAACCAGTCATAGGTGTGCACTATTTGGAAGTAATATGTCATGGTGTGAGATTATTTATTAGACCTAAGACATGCTCACTTACTTATTCTTAAGATTTTATTCAAGTCTCATATCCATCCAAATAATTAGCACCAAATGACTAGGATTAGGTGCCTAATAGTCCTATTTGGTCAACTAAAGGAGATGCCTATTAGTTTACAAAGATAATAAGAGAGTAAATGTAGGCTCATAAACATATTTGTAACTAGAAACTATGAAACTATTAAAAGGAGAAGTATTTTAATGGGTTCGTGTGATCACACTTTGAATGGGGTCAACCAAAACCGAAGGAACCTCCACTAGACCAATCCCTATACCATGTTCTTAATGAAGGATGTCAACCAACCACAATAATGCATGGAAGGATCATGGAACTATTATTGATGCTTGTAAATATTGATTGAGTGAACAAGGGTTATCATGACATCTTCTCCATAGTTACACACTAGATTATCCTCTATTTCCCTTCTCTTATTCTATAAATTGAGGTTAAAATGCTATTATATGTATCCCTTAATTGGGTATGAATAAACTCCACCCAAATTATACCTTGTAAACCTTTTTAATGAATATAAAGGCTAATTCATATTATATTCCTAGCTTAGTGTTCTCTACACTTGCTTGCATAAATGTTGAGTTTTATCTTCCTTTGTAGGTCCTTATTCTCACCTAGTTTCTAGATATATTATCATAAATAGGTCATATGATGTGTGAAAATTATAGTGGTTGTGATTGAAGTGCAATTTAGTTGGTAGTGTCTTGAAGAAGACCTCTCATCCATCACCTTCAAATTTTAGCCATCAACTATAAAATTCATGTGAAGTAGTAATGCTTAGGAGTCTCTTGTAAAACATGTTTTAACCACTACTCCTTGTTTGATTCACAAGTGTTGTTGAAGGGTTAGTTAGAGTGGATAAGACATTGTTGGTGCATCACCTACCTTAGCTTAGGGTTTTTTTCATACATCTCTTTATCCATTTTTATCATCAAGTTAGTAAATTTTAAGAATAGAGACATAGATGATGCATCAAGGGATTTAACCCCAAAATTATAGGTTCACCTCATCAACTAGAATTCCAACACCTAGAGGTGATCCTATTATATTAGCTGGATGAGGCAGGTTTGAAACACCTCTACCTCAATGGTGCAACATAAAATAATAACAGTTTTTGGCACACCTAGTGGGACCAAGATTCAATCAATTAAAGCAACTAATTTCATCATTTAGTGATCTCAAGGAGCTTCAAACACTCTACTGGTAGAGTTTTAGTCAAATTTCATTCCAAAAGTGGTCACAAGGTCTTCATCAAAAGGTAAGGAAGTTGAGTTTGTTGAATTATCCTTGGATTTTTATAGGATAAAGAGGTATCCTAAGTCTAATCCTAATTCTACACCCCTTAATTCTCCTAATATTTATCAACAAAAGAATGTTGTAACCCCTACACCTCTAATGAATAGGCCTAAAAACTAAGCCTTTTTGCCCTTCAATGGTGGAATCTATTTAAACTTAAACCAATTTTTTGATATCCATGTTACTACACTTAAGATTCTTCCATAATTTATAGGAGAAAACTCTACAACTCCTATTGAACACATTACAAACATATGCAACCTCTGCTCAGTTCATAATGTGACCCAATATAATGTGGTAATGAGACTATTGGCTACTTGATTGAGAGGTAAGAAACTTTAATGGTATAGAGATTTAACCCCTACATCTATCAATGCCTAGGATGAGTTTAAGGAACACCTATGAAAGAATTTTGAGGATAGAAGTGACCACTTATCTCTAGTTTAATAATTCACCACAATCAAAGGGAATCCCTAAGATTTTATGGTGGACTTTAGCTACATGTTTTAGAAAACTTGGGATAGGATCCCAATGGTAGTGAAACCCACTCCTAAATATACATTTCTATTCTATTTTATATCCCTCAATTTTGATGTAACATTCATGATATAGTCCATGGGAGGGAACACACTACCTGATGACAATGAATTGGCAACAAGGGTACAAAATGTCTAATACAAGTAGTTAACTTACCCCAAGGCACCTTATAACTTTGTTCCTAGAGATATAACCTATTATGCTTACCATTGATCCCATACCAGTTCTAACTAATAATAATAAGTCAGATGCTAATCAGGCATATAGATTGGGTAAAATAGAAGGATTGATCAAGGCACAAAGTAACAAGATAGTGGCCTTGGAAAGGTAGTAAATTCCACCTCATAGACTTTAAAAAACACCCTATCAAGATCCCTATCAACTTTATAAATTTAATATGCCTCCATATCAACCTAATATACAATTTCAAGTGTAAATCACTTAAGCAAATCCCTATAATAGTTTCATTCCCAATTCTGCTAGCACTTCTAGAGCACTAGTTCCAACTCAATCAACTATGCTCAAAAAGGTCAATGGTCTAGACAATGGGGGGAAATAATATGAGTTGTCAATAAGTCCAAGTGGAGATACTTATCAAACCTCTCTTATGTATTATAATCAAGCTCTTCTTATGCAAGATAGTTAGCCTCATACACAACATAAAGGTCTTTCTATACAACATGGAAAGATTCCCTTCATGATTCAATCTAAAATGTCAAACCAACAAGGAATGAGTGGGAGTAATACATAGTTAGAGAATAATTTTTTAAAATTTTAGGAAGGATAAAACTCTTTTGAATATGTGTATTTGATCAACTTGGGGGTACAATCAAGGTAGACAACCCTTTACAACCCACACAAGGGCCAAAAGGAGAGCAGTGGGTGATAACTTACAAGTTGGGAGAATAGATTCTCCATAATCTCAACCATATCAAGAGTTAAGTGGAAAAAACTCATCCCTTAATACTCCATAAATTCATAATATTCAAGATTGGAAAGTGAAAAATTATAGAGGTCCATTCATACCTCAGGTCACTTAAGCTCTAAGTAGTGTTGTTTCCCCTAGGTTGCAATCAAAGGCTACTAGCTCTCATATCAATATTGTGGATCAAATGAAAAGGGATAATGTTACCATAATAATATGGGACACATTTCTAATTTTGGGACAAAATTATCTCCTCCAATAAGATTTATCCAAAAATCACATCTTAGACAAGCAAGCAAAAAAGGTGGGTGTAGTCCTAACCAACACCAATCAACCTAATGAGCCCCAACCAACCAAGGTAAAAATCCCCATCCTTTATATATTTTTGTCATCATAGGATACTCCTTAGTACATAATTGTATGATAGATAGTGGGGCTAGTATATCTATCATGCCTAAGTCTATAGAAGACAAGTTGGGGTTAATGTATGAGCCTAATTATAAAGAAGTATCACAACTATATGGGTCCCCTACTAATTGTGATGGTGTACTCAAGGATCTTAAAATTATCCTAGTTACTTATCCTAATTGTTATATATCCTAAGATGTTGTAGTGGTTAATCTCCCACCATATTTTTCCTTGTGTTTATATAAGGACTTCACTACCAATATAGGAGGATCTCTCTCTTCTAACTGGTTTTATATTATCTTTAAGACTAGGTATGGAACCAACATTACCATCATGTATAAACCTATCTCTAGGTTTAATTTATATCCCTACATGACTAATTTTTCCAATGTTAACTACATTATCATAGATGAAGATGAACACCCCAATGATCAAGAGTCAATTGAACTACTTAAAGGCATATCATACTTACTTCTTGATGAGTGGAGGGAAGATAACCATGGCTATGATCCATATATGAGAATTGAATAATCAAGCTTGGTGACATACTATATGCATGAGGAGGAGGCTATCATACTAACCCTTACTAAACCAAGCCAAGATAATGATGGAGTGTGGATTTTTTTCTTTTATGGCTATAAGTACAAGAATGGAAGTGGGGCATATATCATCCTTGTCTCTCTTAAGAAAAGATACATTTTTGTCATGAGGTTGAAATTAAGCTACACATGCAACACAATAGAGTATGAGGCCCTCATTCATGGGCTATAATGGGTAGGAAAGATAGGTATTAATCTACCAGAAGCCATAAGAGATAGTGAATTATTAGTGCATCAAATGAGAGTGAAGAATTGGTCAAGAATCCACTCTTAAAGGCATACAAGCACAGGGTTTGGGACCTCCCAAAAGACTTTGATGCCTTTCACATCGACTCAATTCCAAGAGATGCCAATCAACATACAGATAGGCTAATAGCTATAGGATCATAGTATGACATCCCAAGTGGGGTCAAGAACATGAAATATTAATCATAAATCAAGGTAGTTTATATAAATTTAGTGAATAATAATGAGGTCAAATGTTAGGTTTATAAAAATGATAAGAAACTAACATGTTTCTTGCAATAGGAGGTATAATTTTTCTCAAGAAATGAAGGTAGATTTAATAATAATATGGTTATTAGATTGTTCAATTGATAAAAATAAAGTACCTAAGGTATTAGTAACCCTATAAAATATATTCAATGATGATGATTAGTTAAGGAAGGATAAAGTTAACATGTCAACCAAGGAGGAGCACTATGATAATGTCACCATGTTTAAAGATAGGCTACTCAAATTAGGTAAAGTTAACAGAAAGGAAAAAAGGGTATCCTTCATAAAGTTGTGTTAAGAATTTGCAGACATATTTTCTTGGGAGTACAATGATTTGAAGGGGTTTAACCCTTGTTTGGCCCAACCTTATATAGAATTAAAGGAAAGTGATAAGCCTATAAGACAAAATTAGAGATTGGTTAACCTCAAGATTTAAATCCTTATGAATAAATATTTAACCAAGCTCATTTTGTCTAACATCACCTTCCCTATCAAACACTCTTAATGGGTGGCTAATATTGTGCCTATAAGGAAGAAGAATGGGGAGATAAGGTTATGTGTAGACTTCAGGTATCTCAACAAGGTGTCATTGAGAGATAACTACCCCTTGACATCCATAGATCAGATTCTCCAAAAGATTATAGGTTCATAGCATTTATCCTTGCTTGGTGGATACTCAAGGTACAATTAAGTGTTAGCGAAGGAGGAGGACCAACACAAGATTACCTTTATAATTAAGTGAGGCACTTATGCTTATAATAATATACCCTTTGGGCTATCCAATTCAGGGGCCACCTTATAAAGGGAAATGGATGTAGGATTTCAAGGACTCATTAATGAGATGGTTCTCATCTACCTTGATGACATCACAATTTTTTCCAAGGATGCTAAATATCACTTGACACATCAAAGGATGATATTTGATAGGTGCAAGTAGTATGGGGTCTCTTTGAATCCTAAAAAATGTATTTATGTAGTCCATGAGGGAAAAATTTTAGGCCACATCATGTGAAAATAAGGCATTTATATAGACATTGAGAGGATAAGTGCAATCCTTTCTCTATCACTACTCAAGCACAAGAAGGGACTGCTTATTTTTTTAGGCAAGATTAACTTCATTATGAGGTTTATCTTTGGGTTTGATGAGTTGGTAAGGCCTCTAACCTTCATTCTTGAGAAATATAAGTATTTTACATGGATTGAATAAGGGAAAAAAATATTTTAATCCATCAAACAAGCCCTTACCCAAGCACCCACCCTTCTCAACCCTGATTTCTCAAAGGTCTTCTTTTTGTATGCCTTCTCAACCAATGACACCATTTATGCCATGTTAATGGAAAAATAGTGGGGGTATTTATCAACCCATAGCCTTATTTAGTCAAGAATTGGGGGGCTATGAAGAGAGATATACATTTTTAGAAAAACATGTGCTTGTAGTCATGAGAGGTCTCAAACAATTTAGAAACTAGGTGTCTAATAACAAGATATATGTCATGGAGGTTCACCCTAGCATCAAATACTTAATTCTTAACCAGAACCTAAGTGAAAAAGGAGTAGGTTAGGTGACCAAATACATGGAATATGATATATAAGTGAATGTCACCAAGTTGGTAATGGGTAGAGGACTATGTGAACACTTGGAAGCATATATGAAGGAGGATAAATAAGTGGTTTTGGCAATACAAAGTGATCACCAAGTAATTATACCTACACCATCTTCTAGTTGGACTAAAAACATGGTAAGATTTATTCAAATATAATAATGTTCTATAGGCATAAATAGGAAAATAAGAAGTTATTATAGGTTAAACTAAATCCCTTATGTCTTGGATGATGGATTTATTTTTAAACAGGATCTTAATAGCATGCTCTTAAGGTGTGTAGAAACTAACCAAGTTGACAAGCTCATAGATGATTTTCATGATGGGCCTATAGGAGGGTACATTTTATCCAATACTATAGCAATATGGATCATAATATTAGGCTACATTTTTCCAATATTGTTTAAGGACACCCATGCTTCAGTTGGGAGATGCCAGAAGTGTGTCATGTTCACTAAGAAATAAAGACTAGCTTCCTTGTCCCTTAAACCTATCCAAGTGGAGAAACCCTTCATGTAGTGGGGCCTAGACTTTGTAGGAATGATTTACCCTCCATCTAGTGTAGGAAACAAGTGTGTATTGACTTATATAGATAACTTCACTAGGTGGGTGGAGGCAATATCACTTAAAGAGGTGAATGAGAACTCAATTTTAGAGTTTTATGACAACCTAGTAACCAAATTTGGGATCCCCTCCACCATCATATCAGATAATGCAATAGCATTAAATATTAAAAATTTGAGTGAATGAGATATTAACCATGGAATATACCTAAACACTTCCTCTAAATACTATCCACATGGTAATGAACTTGTAGATTCCACCAATAAGAACCAGATCAAAATCATAAAGAAAAATATGGAGGACAATCAGAAAGAGTAGCATACCAAGCTAAGGATATCCTTGTGGGAAAATAGGATCACTCCCAAGAGAGATATTGGTCATTAAACATACCTTTTTATCTATGGAAAGGAGGTAAGGTTGACCATATCACTTGAGCTACCAACCTTGGGACTCACACATCAACTTGAACTAATGGAGCGTAATGTTATGAAGGTAAGGATGAATGAATTAAGGGAGATGGAAGATATAAGATATGATGGTATTAATGCAATGTGGTCCCATCATGATTAGGTCAAGAGGTCATTTGATAAGATATATTCTTCAAGGATATTGCAACAAGGTGAAATTTTTCTCAAGTGGGATAAAGACCAAGCTAAACCAAATAAGCACTCAGAGTTTGATAGCCTATGGAGTGGGCCATACATTATTACCAATTGCAAGGAACATAATGATTTCTATTTGTCAAGGCTAAATGATGAGGAACTCCCTATCCCTATTAATAGGGTGTTCCTTAGGTATTGTTATTACGAAGCACATACTATATTTATACATAATAGTTTAGGTCTCCTTCTTCTAAGTGTTATGGCACATGCTTTATTAGTTTCTTGTTTTTTTATCTTATTTATTTCTTTTTTCATGTCTTTATTGTGTTATTTTGTGTATTATGAGGCCTTTTTCATTCCTTAAGGTAAACAATGTATTGAAAATGAAATGTCAACCTAGTCAAATAGGTCTCTCATCTGAATCATGACTATTATACAAGAAATTATAGGTCTTCTTGACCATCAGGTAGGTCAACCCTTAAGATTCACTAATCATGTTGACTCATTTATACCCTTGGGATTAGAAAGGGTTAATATATGCCCATGATCACCTGAGCTTAGCCTTGGTCACCCTCTTGTGTCTTTTGAAGTGTTAGGGAAGTATAAGGAGGGGTCACTTCTCAACAAGTTAGAGGAAACATGTTCAAGTGGTGTTCTTATGTTAAAAATTGTCATGGTGGTCTTCCTCTCACCTTATTAAAGCTTATGTCAAGTGTTCATTTTGTGCTAGCTATGTATAAGAGTCCATAATAGGTCTTGAAGTGGTCTTAATGATCTAAAATCACTCATATTGAAGATGACTTGAATGCTTTAGATCTAGCCTATTTTGAATCCATCTAAGCATGTTGAGACCTTGAAAGGCATGGAAAAATCAAAGGGTTAAAGCTGGTACAAAGAGGATGTGATGACCTTGCATAAATCCTTATCATGTTTTAAGGTCTTTGATAAAATGTTAAGGTAACCCTCAATTGACATTTCATTTGAAATCATGCATAATTGCCTTCAAAGAGTAATCAAACCATGGTAATGGAATTATTATGGCCCATAAGACACCATTAAGTCATTATTAATGGCAAAATCCATTCAAAAGGGTCTCATTATCACCATAATTCCATTATAGAATGGTTTCATATGCAAAAGGGTCTTATTTTAGAATTCAAACAATTTTAGTCACCACCAAAGGAGCTCACTCATGTGAAAAATGAGTTTTCATCTTCCCTTCATCTATACTCCCTATTTTAAAGCATTTTTGGCTCTTTATTTCCATCCTACCAACCAATAACATATCAATATTTGAAACTTGAGAAAATGCAAGAAAGTAATGTTTTTCAAGTGTTTTTAGGCTTGTACAAACCCATATAGTATGGTCATGATCAAAATAGGTCATGAATATTATGGGATAACTTAGTCTAGGCATCAAATAAGATAATCCATGAGTTTTAGAGTCAAAAGGATAAAAAATTAGCCCCTTCTCTTCATTTCTCTTATTGGCAGCCTTGGATAACCTTTTAGGTTCTTACTTAGTATAGATAGGAGATATAAAATGGTGTCATGACATATTGGATATAGTAAGGTAGTCCTATGGAATTATAATCCATAGTATTATTTTGAATATTGATGACCCGTTCTTTATGAACAATGGTTAATAACCTAGGTGGTCGAACTGGTCTTCTGCATCTATACAAGGTCAATCTTAGAATGGTTTTAGTGTATTTGTGATTTGTTTGATGAAAATTATGCTTTCATATGTCTTAAATAAGTACTCAATGTGCTTACACTATATTTTACACCCCTATTTCACATGTGTGAGCACATGAGAGAAAGGAACCTCCAAGTTGTCACAAGTTATAGGTTGTAGGCAATGGTTTCTCGATGATGAAGAGCCTTAAATGTATACATATTGAATTAAGTAGTGGTTTTATGATATATTATGGGTTTATTATAATCATTCAAGTATTGTTTCATCCTTATCACAATGGAATCATCAATGAACCTTCAACTTTCCCAAGATCTTATCTTCAAGTGAGACTGCCTGTGTAGTTTAAAGTCCATTGCAAGTGTGAGTAGCATGTTTCATATTTGATGGTTGTTGAAGATAATTAGAATAATATGTAACACATATATGTGTTTTAAACATATGGAGGATTCCATATCTCATAAATAACAAGCCTCATTATGGCTCTCAAGGCCAAAAAACCATAAACTAGCTCTTAATGCTTTTATAGACCTTTTTAGTAGGGTTTAAGGTCCATTAGCATTGTTTAAGGTTTTGTGAAATCTGAGGTTTAAATTTCTCCCTCATGATGCCTAATTAACAACCTCTAAGTTCCTTGATTTTTTGAGTACATAAATAGGTGTGTCTAGGGTCCCCATAGGTGGTCTTGAATAAAGATTAATACTCCATATAGGATCTCTCAAAAGGCATCTAATATATAATGGTCTTATCAATCCATTTTAACTCTATATTAGGTTTTAATTTACAAAATTATAACTTCATAGGACTATATACCTACTTCTTACAGGTTTAATCCCTTATGCCCAAGCTTACAACATAGAAGTAAGGTCAACTATTGCACAATTCCATGAAAGGTCAATGAGGTTATGAGGAGGAGAAAGATAAATTAAGTTTAGACACATGTTTTAATTACAATGATATGGTTTAGGATGTCAATTTAAATCTCAACCTTGAAGGATCATCCCAAAACCATCATCTATAGTCTAACCTAGTTAGAATCAAGAGAGGACTTAATGATTTTTAAAGTGACTATCTTAAGGGGAGGTATTGAGATTCAAGAAAGGTCAAATAGTATCTAACATAGTATATAATCCCTCATGTTTCTCATGAACCTATGTAAGAACCCCTTTGGTAGTCAAAGTCCCCTAATCACCACCTATAAGACCATAGGTAGTTTGTCTCCAACCTTGAATTTGATATTCTATATCCACATGAATGAGAGAGCTCAATCAAAGGGGTTAAACAAAGGGGTTTTATTTTTTTAATTATAAGGGGGATTGAATTGATAACCAAAATAATTTGACTCAGGCATAAATAGTGAGTTAAGTGAATATAAGTCTACCTAGTTAGTTGGGGTGTCTAGCTAACTTGAATGATAGTGGAAAAAATATGCAAGGGTGATCCCATGGTAATGTATAACATCCATATTCCTTAGGGTCTCTAAATTTATAATTATTTTTGGGAGAGATTCCTGGTCTTGATTGAACAACCATGATACACATACCTATGTGTATGACTATAAAAGTGAGTTTTGATAGCATAATTAGGGGAGGCCCATTTCAAAGGGTGTTATACAAATTTGAGAGAACATTACATGAGCCCCTAACTCCAAAAATAGTGATGAAGGTGTTTTAGATAGAGTAAGCTAGAGAAATGGTCAATTTAGCCTCATTAGTCCTCTCACACTCCATCACCCTAGTCTATCGTTTCAAGATACCAACTCAAATGATCATATCTTACATGGAAAGATGAGTGGATCCTAGTGATCTTAGCAGAATTTGGGGAGCCATGTGCACTAACTATCTAGGTTAGAGAGTGTTACATTCAATATCTCAACTCTATGAATGATCCTTAACACTATCAACCCACCTAGAACTCTTAACAAAGACTCAAAGGCTATAAAATTTCACTCAGAACTCACTTTAAAAATACATCAGACCAAGAGATATTAGGGGCATTTGGAGGGATCAAAATCTATGGAACTAATTTTTAAATATAAGGCATGTACTCTATGAACCATCATTAATATGGTAGGCCATTAAAACCCTTTTTAAAACTTTATAATGACCTGATGAAGGAATTTTGCCCTCAAATACCTTTAAATGAGGTAGTTGAGTCTTAAAATTGTCTTAATGATACATTTTGGTCTCATGGTCACCCAAATGAGCCACTAGTTGGTAGATCTAGAGTATATAGTGTATGCATGTAAATTTTCTCACTTTCTTTATCATTACTAATATTACTATTAGTTGACACTAATTCCACTTATCTCATTTATCCCCTCTAATCCTATCCTAATATCACCTCTTCTAGTCATTTATTTAACATACAATTCATTCTTATTTATTACACTAACATTATCCCTATGCCATAAATCTATTAATAGTTATAATAATCTCTTAATCTTATCCTAATCCCACTTATCCGTTATTTGGGAATTTAAAATTCCTATGGCCCACCTACCCACCTACCCTAGCATATTCCTAGGTTTTCTACATACCTAGTCCCTAATCACCTATATAATCACCTATACTAATCCCTTAATGATATTAATTATCCCATAAATGGATTCTAGAATTCTCTAATTATAGAATCCTCTCTAACTTAGCCCCTTTATCTTTAGAAGTCTTTATTATGGAGGCTTCCAAGGTATTTTTAATTCCTTGAATAATCTTCTACCCTTGATGTAGGGGTAACCAATTTTGAATGGTGACCATTGATCTTCCCTCCCTCAATATATCCAAACAAGCCACTCCTCCATGGCCAAACATCTATTGAATCCATGAAATCTCCATGCCAATTAGCAAATACATAATCAATTAGTCCATCATCCAAGTCAATGAATCAAGCTATCATAATGCTATAAATATAAATCTATTGTAAATAACTATAAATCTAAGTCTATTTTAAGTTAATATCTATATAAATCCTTTAGTATTTTATTGTTTAATATTGGTTTGGATCAATTAGCTTTAGGATTTAAATGTTGCTATGAATATTCATTTGTGTTTGCATTTTTATCCTAATTACTCTAGATCTTAATTGGTGGAGTGAAATTTTGCATGTGTCGGCACTAAATATTTTACCCTATATGAGGTTTTTCAAGCCTAATATAATATTTGGTCAATATTTTAATACCTCTAGGCCCATGGGTTGCCTATAGTAGAGGTAGACCTCTTGGTTTAAGGGCTAGTTCCCTAAATTGACCTTTAAGTGATTATTACATATACTAACTGATTGCTTGTATGAAAAGTGGGTATAAGTATGCAACAAATGAATCTAATCTAAGGGTTTGATACACCATGAATATTTCCACAAGATCATCATACTCTTAAATTAAGAAACAAGACCTACAACACTAGCTTTAAAGTCCTAAGATGTTATAACATTAGTATTTCAATATAGAGGTGATATGCATGAGACAAATCAAGGTAATTATACCAGAGGTTAGATTTCAAACTCTAAAGACACTTTCACACTTTAAGAGATCCAATCACACTATCTACACTCCACATGACCTATTATAATGAGAATTTCTTACCCCTAAAATGAAAGGATAAGGAGAAGCAAGTATATAAACTTATCACTAGATCTCACCATTCATCATTTCACACACTTAGACAAGATGTTTTTGAAATAAAAAACATATTATGTGTACTATTAAAAGGAAAATTAAAACATAAAAATAGTAGGGTTTTGCCATACCAAGTGTGAAATTAGCATACAAGAGCCAAAATGGCTAGTACTTATAGAATGTGAGAAAGGAGAGAGAAGAATGAAGCTCAAGAGTCACAAGAATAAGTGTCAAGCTAAGAGAGAGAGTTAAATTTTTAGGAGAATTGAATATTAAATAGAACAAGAAAGGTTTATTTTTTTTAAAATTCCCTTCTAGCTTGAAAACTCTCCAAATTTGGCATGGGACCTCTCAACTGGCTTCTTTGAAACTGTCTTCATCATTGGCTTCTCTTGAGCACTCCACAACAGACTAGAAATTATTGATACATGTGAATTATGATTGGGGGTTTAATAAAAAAACTCTAACATCCATTGGATGTGTCCCTAATCATTGATATTCTTCTAGATAAGTGTTCTCATTGCCTATAGTCACCATCATCCTTATTTCACTCATTCCTCACACATGTCATTCAAGTGACCTTCAATTTTTTAATCCAATCCATACACCAGGTGGTATGATACATATAAAGAGTCTTCCTATATTTAAATCCATTAATTGGACCTTAAAAGGCCTCCCAATTGGATTTATCACCTTCTCACTTGGTTATCACCTTCCATTCACTATACTAGTTTGGACTACCTAAAGTAAAGGAGCTATCAGAGGTAATTGTGTGATTTTATAAAGAAATAAATGAGAATGAGGGGTTATATTAGGTCCCATTTGGTCTCTTAAATTTATTCTCATCTTTCAAATCTCCCTTAAACATAAAAAGCTATCAATAAAACTAGTTTTATACCTTGTCTATATAGATAGGGTACAATCTAATCTAATGGGAAGAAGTCTCATGAAGTCATCTACAAGTCAAAATAACTTTAGAAGTCATAATAGCTCATATGGCTGCATTTCCTTCTTTTTTTTCCCCATTGGTTCATTAGCAAGGGTTTTGGAGGGTTTTGACCTTAAGGATTATTTATAAAAGTTTTACATTCAATCCTCAAAAAAATTACACTAAAACCTTGTTTAGGACCCTATTCAACATATAATAATTTAGGTTCCCATGAAAAATGTTTGTACTAGTGTGAGCTTCTTAAGATGGATTCTTGAGCCCTTCCCTACATTATATGCAATCCTAAGGTGAAAAGAGTCATGTTTGGCCAAATTGTGATGAGTCTATACAATTTAATGGATATAACACACTTCATATTTCCTCATGAAATTCCTCTAATGCATTTCAAGGATCATATAGCCTTGAAAGTGGTATGATCCCTCCAATTGGGATTTAGGCCTAGTTAAGGCCTAATAGGCCTAGCTGATAAACATGTTTTAAACCACTTCTTAAACCCTTCTATAGTGATTCAACAATCTCTAACTCATCTCTTTAATATTTTCATACTAAACTTGCAGGGTGTATCTCTCTAGGAGTGCCCTTTATCTGAGATAGAACAAAGGGAACATCCCCTATTATATATGGAAAAAAAGGATATGAGGAGATTAAATATGTCATAGGGACCCTTTATAAAAAAACCTATGCTTGAATCATACTCCTATCACCCCCAAACCTCATAAAACCCAAGGTAGACTTTTGTAGAACTGACTGTGTGTAAGATTGGTGTGTTGACTATAGGTTGCTATGTTAAAACCCTCCATGCTCTATTTTTAATTATATTAAGAATATCATAAGATGTTAATTATCATTTGTGGAGGCACTCTAAACATTTTTATCATTCCAACCTTTATTATCTCTTCAATATATACCTTCCACTTTACTAGGCTAGTTTGCAATCAACTGTGTACTGTGTCTCCACTCAGAAAAAGGATGTTGTAGATGAACATTTACATGTTAGACCTTGTGTCTCATGCCTTAATATCTCATCAGAGTCATCAAGTTCACTTCACAATAACTAGTAATTGATAATTCATATGTTAGGCCAACCTCTAAACCATTATGCTTCAGTGCACTATCATCCTATAGTTGACTATAAGTGATCATTTTGAGAGTCAAAAGGACACCTGTAAATGATTATCAAAACTTGAACCTTGTGTTTCAATCCATTTCAATTATTTATTCATAAAAGTTACATCTCTCATCATGTGGGATTACTTAATTGTAGGGTTTGCTTCTACTTCCAATGCCAATAGAGTATGTTACAGACCTTGACTATAGACATCTTATTTGAAAAACTTGGGGTCCTCCTATAGGTGAACATCTAAACTAAGCATTAAATCTCAACTCTCTTGATTACCCTTGGAGGGAAAACACCATATTTGACTCACACAAGATCATTTATCTTGAAAACATACCATTGCCTATCAATGTTGCCTTATAGAATCATTTGAACTTCAAAGTGTTGTAGATAAAACTAAAAAACTACAGTGAAAGATTGCATGAGTTGGGATCCCTTTAGCATTATACCCTTTTATAAAAATCACTTTTCATGTTAAATCAATGCCCCTATGATTAGGTCACCTCATGGAATCATTCAAATGCATCTAAACTTCATTTTACCCTATTATATGATAGCACCAAATGTTGACAAGACCCTATTTCATAGGAATTAGGGTAACATGTCCCTAAACTCACTTTCTCCATTTATGAACATGATTCAAGTTTGCTTGTCACTCTATGGATCTACCATTTATTACTATAAAATTACCCAAATTTTAAAACCTATATGAAGGTCTTAAAAATGTTCAAATACCTCCATGAAACACCCTCAATCCTCTGTTAGAGCCACTTATAGGTGCATATAATAGGGTAGTGAAGGTGAAATATGAATAATATGCATAGTGTATGGCCCTATAATCAATCCTAGACCTTATAATAGTATTCAAATTTATTATTTTAACCTTGAAGGACTTGATACCAGTTCCAATGTCATCATTACAACATGATTAGTCTCATGTAGGTCACCTTTAGGTGCACATTAGGCTAAAGGATTGTGTATAAAGTTTGAATTGGTTGTCATAGTCTATTATATATATTTTGAATATATTAGATTGGTTGATCATGTTCTAAGAGTGTGTTCAACCTCTTAAAACTCCTCATTACATCTCCATGAATTTTCTCAAAACTTTCATACACCTCATTCATCTGATTATAGGTAAATATATGAAAAAAGCTGACTGTGTAAGATATATGACAATGTTCTTGATTACTATATGACCTTGAGACCACCCATTCACAAGAAGATACTACTCCCTACAAATTTAAATATCAATTCATAACATGTTAACCTAAATTTTTATCTACATGATGGTCAAACTGGGATAAAATATCCTACAACTAATGAAAATGTTTGTAGACTCAATAATGTCTCTCATTAGTAGAATGG
Organism: Torreya grandis; assembly: GCA_037957365.1. NCBI lineage: Eukaryota > Viridiplantae > Streptophyta > Pinopsida > Cupressales > Taxaceae > Torreya > Torreya grandis. The sequence continues at coordinate 1,201,775 of JARHVA010003132.1, forward strand.
AATGTTTATGCTCTTATATCTCATCTCAAACATGAAAAACATGTCAATAATAATTTTATGATGATGTTAATGCTCCTAAGGACCATGTATAGTGCTTTTTTTTATTAATTAGCTCAAATAAGGAGGAAACATGTAGGGTTTGGGGATAAGTATGTAGAAAGGAATAGTCAAATTCTTAGCATTGGATCATAAAGCATGGGAAATAAATATTTGAAATCCTACCATGAATATTAATTATACTAAGTTTATTAACATCCCTTAGAGTTATTTTTCCTGATTCCTCTCTTACTAGCCATAACATGAAAAAACCTATTGACCACTTTTACATGCCAAGAAGAGTAATGAAGGAATAAAATGTTTTTGGGCCAATTTTGGGACTTCAAAAGCTGATAAAATGTATAATTTAACTCAAAGAAGCTAAAGAGTCATTTCACAACCTTCCAAACATGCCAAACACTTGCATAGGCCCTATAATGCCTAAATCCTCCCTTTTTCAACTATTTTCTTTTGTATAAGTGACATTTTGAATTAGAACTGACATGAATAACAATAATTTGATATAAGTGATTTTTAAAGGAATCTTGGTACATTTTTATATTTATTAAAATCATATAAGCTTCATTAATGTCTCAAATATGACCTTAAATGACATGAAATGGTACAAGGACAAGATTTGAGTATGACCAAGGTTAATAACACATCAAATGACATTTATATGAACATGACACATCATATTACATACTATAATACCCATAATAGACCCATATAAAATTTTTAACTATAGTTTTTGACCCATTTTGACTTGAGGTCAAAATATTCAACATTCTTAGTAATTTTTTGGGGGTGGCAAGTTAGCTATGCCAATGACCAATAGCCTATTCCTATCTATTGGGATATGGAGTCAACAATTCACAAGTTTTAAACTCAATTTAATTTTAAACCACACCAAATAATAAGGAATGAAATGCATAATAAGACACACCAAATGAAACACACATGTGTTCTCAAGAACACTTATGGAATATACACACAACTAAAACAAAGACACACACCTAACCTGATATTTAAAATAACTCCACTTGAGGTGAAAAAAACTTTCCATGCTTCAACTAGGGTAAAATATGGTTACTCTTTCATCTCTTCTACTCTTTGAAATCAAATTTTCATGTGAAGCATGCTCATCATCAAACACTTGACTAGGTAGATGGTGAAATGACTTACCATCCTTATATCTTATCATACTTGTAAGTGGACTACTTTGAGATTTCATGAATGAACTATCTTGTCTTCCAAGGGTCTTGATTGGTTTTGTCACTAGATTAATCTCTATCATATCTGATCTACACTTTCAAACTGATCATTATGAAACATGACAACTTCTTCAACTTGACCTTCCTCTTGGGCATGATGTACTTGATATATTGGATCACCAAGTCTATATTCTCTATGTTAAAACACATATACATTTGGTTAAAACATAGGTTAATATATTTACTCTTCCTTAGGTACAAAAATGTTTACCTTGACTTCACTAGGCCCCTCTAGAGCTACAAGTTATTTAACAATAACAATACATACACTCTCATGTTTGATGAGCCCTTCTATTTCTTACTCAATAGGACACTCAAAATCTTGCTTGTTAGGCTCATTAGAAAATGTTATCACCAAATATTTCACATTATATGAGGGTGCTCAAGCCTCCTCTAGATTTGGTAAACATGGGAATACTTCCAAGTATGTGGGTTTACCTATAGTAGAAGTAGACCTCTAGGTTTAAGGGTTAGCTCCCTGAATATACCTTGAAATGCTTATCACCTACTTAACTAGTTGTTTGTGGGAAAAGAGATAGAATTTTTCATGAAATGAAACTAATATATGGTGTTGATACACTATAAATATTTACACAAGACCATCATACTTCTATCATAATGAAACAAGACCTATAAACCAGCTTCCAAGTCTTATGTGGTTCTAACATAAGTATTTCAACATAGAGGTGATATTCATGAGATAACATAAGGTATGTGAACTAAAGGGTAGATTTCACACCCTAATAATAATTTACACTTGAAGTATCTTAATATAGTAACTACACTCTATCTGACCTGTTAGAATGGGAAATCTTGCATAAACGTGAGAGGATAAGGAGAAGAAAGGATATTATATTATCACTTAAAATCACCATACATCACTTTAAAAAATTATAAAAATGTTAATGAACTCAAAACAAAACTTTAATTTATTTTTCAAAGGTAAAATACAATGTCAATCCAATAGGGCTTCACCATACATGGTGTGGTATTATTCTACAAGAGCCAAAATGGCTACTACTTATAGAATTTGAGAGAGAAGTGAGAAGAAAGAAGTCCAAGAGTCACTAGAACATGTGTCAAGATCATAAAGGGAGTTACACATTCAAGAGAGAGGAATGTTGAACATACCATGTGAGGTTTACTTGGACAAATGTCCCTCAAATCATGAAACTCTTGAAATGTGGTGTAGGACTCTTCAATTGCTTGTTCAAAAAATTGCCTTCATCATTTAACCTTCTTGGAACATCTCAAAATATAATAGTGACATATTAGATGATTTAATTTATATGGAGTGGTTATAAATAATCCCAAACATGCATTGGTTGCATCTATAATCATTGATATTCTTTTAAACATGAGTTATCACTACCTGTAGTCCAAATAACTCCTCTTTCACTCAATATTCACACTTGGCACCAAATTTGTCTTCAATTTTACAATCCAATATATACATAGGATTGTATGAAACTTTTAAATAACCCTCATAGCCTTATATTCCTCAAATATACCTTAAAATTCCTCTCACTCAGAGCTTTCACCTTCTTACGTGCTTGTTTACTATACCATTTTGGACTGGTTGAGATGAAGGCACTTGCAAAGGCACTTTTGAGATTTTATGATGAATTAAATGGACATGATGGGTTATATTATGTCTTAAAATATATTCCAAATTGACTTTCATCCATTTAATCTCCCTTGAACTAATAAAACACTAAAAAATGTTAAATAAATGAGTTATATGCCCTATTTGTACAAGTAGGGTACAATCCAAATGGGTTAGGAGGATCCATAGAGAGTCCTATATAAATTAAAATCATTTCCCAAGACATTATATCCCATATAGATGCATATATTTCTTCATTTTTCCAATCTGGTCACTAGCAAGGGTTTTGGAGGGTTTAGAGTCATTTTACCCTCTAAGGATTGTTCATATAGGTATGACATCCAATTTGTGAATAAATTACCCATAATAATTTTTAAATACCTCCTTAAACATCCCTAAACTCCTCAAACTACCATTAATAATATCCATGTAGGTGTGAGCATCTCAAATTAGCCTATCGAGCTTTGTTTTCCATTTTACATACCTTATGATGGTCTTAAGCCAAGATGTGGCTTACCTATGGTATATTCTACATTTAAAAATCTTTAAAACACCTTATATATCCAAATTTATGTATTATAATACTTTTAAATGTCTATCTAGTGCTAGAAATAAAGTTTGGACCCTATTACGCACTATGCCTAATCAATACCTAATAGGTCTATCTACATGCTTATGGGTTTAATACATAATAACATGTTTCTCACCTTTATGAAGCCTTATACATGTTATTACATGACATATAAAAATTTCAACACCTCCATGAAATGTTTCATCAACCCCTAGCTTTTCTTCTCATCATCTTTATGGCTCACCTGCAGGGTCTAGTCATTTTGGAGTGCTCTCTATCTAAGACAAAATAGAGGTAATATCCCCTATTGATCCAAATGAAATAATGGTTTTAATAGATTATAAAATTCATGAATACCCTTATTATTTAATTTAATGGTTTTATTATACTTCCAACACCCTTAAATACTCTAAAATTTAACTTAGTCTTTTGAGAAAGTAGTCTGTGTAGGCCCTATACATGTGACTATAGGTTACTTGTATGAGAACCCTTCCATGATTTTTTTATAATATATGAGGGTATCACAAGGAAATTAAAAATATTATTAATTTTATCCATGATTATTCCACTAATTATTCCTTTTATAACCTCATCCACACCTAGTTATATATGTTTTTCCTATATGAATCCCTAGAACTATCCATGACTTATGTAAATGAATGAATGAATTAATGACTATATGTGTGCATTAATATATACATTTTTTGTTATGAATTAATTATTATTTTTATTTTATTAGATTATACTTGTGTAACCTTATTTAATATTCATTTTAAGGGTAAAATAAGACTGCATGGATCTTACTTGGTCACATCACTTATAGAGAAGCCCACAACAATTGCCAAGCTGCAGGATTTCACTTATAGGTTTCCTATAGAAAATTTTAAGTTTTATTATTTCTACCTATAGGTTTTCCATATAAATTTTATCCTTTTACCTATAGTTCTCATGTAGCAACTACAGGCTTTCACTTATAGGAGCCCGCAACCACTACATAGAACAAACCATTGTTGTCATAATAAGTAATTGGATTTTTAAGGACACATATAGCTATCTTAGAAACAAATTAAAAGATTAAAGAGTATCCTCCATAACATGTGTATAGACCCATCACATGCAAAAAAAATTGGATGTGTTGCCAAAGGATGAATACGACAAGGATAATGGAAAAATAGATAAAGAAGAAAAACAACAAAACAACATATATTGTCCTTTACCTAGTTAGGCCTAAAAACAAGTAAATTTAAGTTACTAACCACCTAAAGATTGACCAGATTAGTTGCAAAGTATTTTTAACTTTCCTAGTATAGTGTTTTAGGTTGGAGCTAATAAACTACCTTATGTATTTAATGGCAGAACCTAGATTAGATTAGGAGGATGTAAATTGTAGAAAGTAATTACATTATGATTTTTGAATTATTGTAATCTACTTTAGTAATCTTTGATTGATATAGATCTGAGTAATTAAAAGTTTGATTCTATAATAATATTTTCTAAGTCTCTTTGAAAAGGATTGGAACTCAGTTCTGAATGAGGAGGGCCCCCTTAGAAGGAGATGCAGTGAAGATCTTGACCCTTCTTAGATCAAAGTGTATTGTGTGAGTTAATTTCATTAATGGTTTGATTATATGAAGTGTGATGCACGTGTGACTCATAAGTGTGAATAATTTATGAATTTCATTATAATAATTTACTTGTATATCTATATGGTAAAATCAAAATAAGTTCATTGTACTACAACCAATAATTAAGTTAGTTTATAAATCAAAAATGCATATAGTGTTACCATCCTTGAAAATCCCATGTACAATAGGTTGATAATTAATGTTAATTAGATTTAATAATATGTTATTAATTAGGTAATAAGTCTATCCAACATTTTTGCACCATTTCTAGGGAAGTTTTCAATTATTAGTTTCTAAATTAATTTTACTGCTTTCATTTTCTACTTTCTAGAGTAACTTTCCTGCTTTCATTTTCTGCTTTCTAGAGGAACTTTCCTATTTTCATTTTCTACTTTTTAGAGTAACTTTCTTAATTTCACTTCCTACTTTCTAGAGTAACTTTTCTGCTTTGATTTTCTAATTTCTAGAGTAACTTTATTGCTTTTAGTTCATGCTTTCATTAGATAACCTTTTTGTTTTCTAGAGATAAAATTTCAATTCTTGTTGTTTTCATTTTTAGCATTTAATTTCTGCTCATTTTAAAACAACCCTTGAAATGTAAAACAATACAAAAAACTAACCCTATGTAGGAAGGGATAGGATACCTGAAGGAGTGGCTCAAATGTTTATGAAGAGAAAAAGAGATTCTTGAAGGAGATTCCTACCAAATAAGACACAAGTTGCTAATAGAATAGAACCATATGCACCTACCACAAATAATAATCCTATTGAAGGATATACCATAATCCAAAGGGATCTTGAAGAAGGGAACACTACAAACCAAATGAGTCATGTTGTATAAGAATTACTATTAGATTTGAAAAAGTAAATAGAAGCAGAGGAAGCATTAGCTAAGTTATTAAATAAAAATGAAGGAGAAGAACTACATGAACTAAACACTCCAGAGAGTAATATCAAAAAAACATTCCAACAAAGATTTCTTGAAAAAATCAAAGAAAGCTTAGGAGAGTCTTTAGACTTTTCATCTAGTAAAAATATTGCAAATCAATAGATAAACATTATCTATCATGTTGACTAAGGGATTGATACAAAATTTGAGGATGTGATCTTGAGTACTTTTGGTATCGATCTCACAAGAAAAGCCATCATGAAAGGAGAGTTTTTGTAAAACAATAGGGCTCCAGACACTATCACTTTTAAATTTCCTATCCTAAATTCAATTGGTGTAACACAAATGAAAAATATTCCACCCTAAGCCTTTCCCAATTTTAGAGGTACATTATCAAAGACCCAAACACATTTTTGTTTGAATTTTTTATCCTCTATAAAAGCTATGAATATAGATAGAATGCATAGAAATTGAAACTTTTTCCTACAACCCTCAAAGACTCCACACTTCACTAGTTCATGGGACTAGGTAGTAATTTAGTCCATAATTAGGGAGACATGAAAAATAAGTTTTTGGCTAAGTATCAGGAGTATAGATGAGGAATAAATTATAGAATAAATGGCATCTTTAGGATGACTCAATAATGGGATGAATCCTTAGAATACTACATTGAATGATTCATGTTCAGTGTATACAAATTCAAGAAAAATGCACTAGGAGAAGAGCCTCTAAAACTCATATTTATAAAAGGAGTCAAAGAAGATTGTCTGGAAGCCTTAGACCTTATGAGTGGGGGAGATATCTCCCAAATGACATTTGTATACATCAAATAGCTGAGCAAAAATTATTTTAGATCTGCCATAAATAAAGTCCAAGGCAGCAAGCTTCCACTAGAAACCATAAGTGGCCTATCAAAATATGAAGTTAGTAACCTAATATAAGACATAAAACAAGTTATCATTAGTCACTTGGCCACCCAACTGGATAGCTTGCACACAAGGAAAAATCAAGTAGCCTTGGATCAAGATTTGACCATTTATTATCTGGATTGTAAGAAGAAGGAAAATTGTAGGTGTTACGAGGTTTGGGCTAAGGAAGATAACATCACAACTAAAGAACCAAAAATAGTAGAGATGCAAACTATAGGAGGAGTTGGGGACTAATTTTTATATGTTTCATAAATAAATCCATGGGTTTAAAGACCATCTTATTAAGGTATGGGACAAAATCCACCTTTTAAAAATTTTACCTTTTTTAATTTATAATTTTCAAATGCTTTTCCCAATTAGAGTAGTCAATGGATGAACACCCCACCTCCTAATCCTAATTGTCAACCACCTCAAACAAGCCACCCCTCTACCTCTTGGTAGCCTCCATAAAATTTATCCCCACCTTAGATACAAGTTTGATAGCCACCCTAAGGACCACCCCTTACAAACTAGTGGTAGTAGCCCTATAGACCCAATCAACCCTAGGGAAACTATTAGGGAAGATTCCCTCCACAATAGCAACAACAAACTTATGCTCTTATGCCTAATACACAAACTTCACCCAAGCCTAATCAACTCTCTACCCAACCCATACAAATTCTTAAAAATAAGTCAATGCAATTGACATTTAGTACTGAACCTATTTAGTACCCAGCATATATGATGAACATCAATGAAGTTTACCTACATTCAAGAAGAGTTATACCACTCCTAGATCCACCCATAATAATATATTTATCTCATGAAAATATCGAATATCATGTTCAACAACCTTCACCACCATAAGAATTTTTTGAAATAGTAAATAAATTTGTTGATGAAGTAGCCCCACCATTTATAGAACATCTTACCCTTCAGTGCCATGCAAATAAGCCTGAATCTGACTTCATAGGATAGCTTAAGAATCTTTATTTTAAAATTTCTTTCTTCTAGGCCATCAAGGATGTGCCCATATATTCCAAATCTATAAGATATTTATTTTTACATAAACCTATAAGGAATAAGAAGGATCCAAATATAGTGCATGTGATTGGCTAGCTGGCAGACATTACATTGGGAAATACCTTACCAAAGAAATATTCAGGTCCAGGATGCCTAGTAGTAATAGTCTATATCTATGACCAATAACTATCCAATATATTGATAGACCTAAGGGTTGTAATAAATTTAATGAAAATTGAAACCATGAAAAAGTTACAAATGAATAATATTTGTCCCATATCTATAATGCTACAAATGGTTGATAGATCTATAGTCAAGCCAGAAGGAGTCCTTAAAGATCTTGTCATTACTGTAGATTCTTAGGAGTATCTTATAGATTTCATTATGCTATAATCAAAGTCTAATTTGGGTGGATACCCTCTTATCTTAGGATGAACTTGGCTTACCATAATAGATGCCTTCATTAGTTGTATATGATGTAACATGTTGATATCCAATGACAACCACACTAAGAGGTTGGTCCTCTATCCTCTATCACAACCATATTTAGAACTAGAGCATACATTATGGGCTGAAGAAAATGAGGCAAAATAGTCTCTCTTGATTCCTGTATTAACCACAGACCATGCATGCACCTTATCTGATTAAGAGGAAGATATATTTCTCTCAAATATTCTCCAAAATAATTACCAAACTAATCTTGAAGATCCCAACAACCTATAACGTGTAAAGTGATCATTTTCCAACCTCTAGGTAGAAGATAAATCTATTATATCTATACAAGAAACATTCCATCAATTTATGCCTCTTAGTTATATCCAAACCAAATATATCATAAATTTAGAAATGATGAAAGCACTTGCAATGCAAATTGAAATCTTCTTAGGAAAAACATTGCTTATTAATAGCAAATTGGATCCGAATAAGGAAAAGCACCTAGTCAGTATGTTGTATGCAAACCAACATGATTTTGCATGGGGTTATGAGGATATGAAATAAATTAGCCTAGAAACATGCACACATCACATATATATATATAAGAGGAGTTCTAACCGATCAAATAGCCACAAAATATAATGAATCTAGCTCTTAGAGAAATAGTCAAAGTGGAATTGCAAAAACTCTTAACTGCTCAATTTATATATCCCATCTCAGACAGTGAATGGGTTTCACCATTGGTAATTATACCAAATAAAAATGGATAGTGGCATGTTTGCATAAATTACAAGTAACTTAATACATCAACTAGAAAAAATCATTTTCCTCTACCATTCATTGATTAAGTGCTGGACACACTAGCAAGGAAAAAATATTTTACCTTTCAGGATGGCTTCAGTGGTTACAACTAGATTAGAATTGCTCCTAAGGGCCAAGAGAAGACCAAATTAACTTATTCCTAGGGCACTTATGATTATGTTGTATTACCTTTTGGGTTTTACAATGCTCCTACAACATTATAGAGGGTTGTCCTGAGTATCTTTTTAGATCTGGTCAATGAATGTGTAGAAATCTGCATGGATGACTTTACTGTCTATGAAGAAATATTTGATGAGTGGCTACAAAACTTGAAAAAATTTCTATAATAATATCAAGAGAATAATTTTTCCTTAATCCACAATAAATTATACATGCTAATGATAGAAGGTATTGTCCTAGGCCACCATGTATATGTTGAAGAAATCAATGTTGACCCTACAAAAATCAGCATAATAAAAAAATCTACCTATACCTCAAAAATAGAAGGATGTCAAGAGTTTTTTAGGACATGTTGATTACTACAAAAGATTTATAAATAACTTTAGCAAAGTATCATTACCATTGTTTACTCTCCTGACTAAAGATGTTGAATTCATATGGAATCCTGCTTGTGATGTATCTTTCAACTAATTGAAGGAATTATTGACCACCACCATAGTTCTACATGGTCCTGATTGGAAGCTTCCCTTCCATATTCACACAAATGCTTTAGATACTACCTTGGGGGTTATGTTAGGACAAAAATAGGAAACACTCAACTATACCATATATTTAATAAGTAAGAACCTACAGGTAGTAGAATTAAATTACAAAGTCACTAAAAAAGAGTTCTTAGCAATAGTTTATGTTATCAAGTTATATCACTACATAACAAGGTAACAAGTCTTTATTCATACAGACCATGCAACCATTAGGTACCTTATAAACAAACCAACTATTTTAGGTAGAGTGATAAGATGGCTTCTCTTATTATAAAAATTTGATCTAACTATTGTAGATAAACTTGGTAAAGATAATGTCATGGATGACTTCCTATCATGAATACAATCCCCTCAAGAGGATACCATAGTGGATGAATCATTTCTAGATGAGCACCTATTCTCCCTCACCATTACCACACATTGGTATGTTGATATTGCTAACTACCTTATAATAGAGCTACTTCCACAACACTTCTTCCCTAAACAAAAAAGAGCATTGATTCAAAAAAGTGATAGATATTCTTAGTTGTCTAGATTCATTTTCTATACTAGGCTTGACTCCATCATCATAAGATGTCTTAGAGAAGATGAAGTTATAGATATCCTCAAAGCTTGCCATGATGAACCTTGTAGATGGAATTTTACATCGAAGCGTACAATAGTAATTTTTTTGAATATCGGGTATTATTATCCCTCAATCCATCAAGATGCAATAAGGTATATAGCTCATTATGATAGATGTCAATGTATGGGGAGACCCACACATTCGGATGAGATACCTTTACATCTTTAAATGGTGATTGAACCATTAGAAAAATGGGGCTTAAATTTTGTAAGACCTTTTGATACAAAATCAAAAAATGAAGATTACATTATTATACATACTAATTATGTCACTAAATTAGTAGAATTAAAGGCTCTTACATGTGCTAGGGATGAAAAGGTGGAAGCTTTCCTCTATGAAAAAATATTCACAAGATATGGTATTCCACAATAAATAGTCTCTAATCAAGGACCAAAATTTAATATTAGTTTAATTATTTCCCTAGTCTAAAAATACAAGATTAGGCATAATAAATCAACTGCATATCATCCACAGTGTAATGGATAGGTGGAAGTCACCAACAGGGAGTTAGAAAATATTTTGACCAAGATTGTTAGTATGTCCCATTAAGACTAGGATGCTAGACTTCTTAAAGCTATTTGGGTATATAAAATCATGTGGAAGACCACTATAGGATTCACCCCATATGAATTGGTCTATGAGAAGAAACCTATGTTGCCAATTAAATTTGAGCACAAGAACTTACAGACAACACTAGAACTTGGGATGGATATATCTAAAGCATAGAAAGAAAGGATTATATAAATTAATGCCTTAAATGAATATATACAATAGGCACTACAAAACACAAAACTTGTGCAACAATAATGGATTGGATGGCATGATAGGTATATTAAGACCAGACAATTCAATGAAGGAGATTGGGCCCTTCTTTTTGATTCAAAATACAAGGATCACAAGGGAAAAATCCAAACTAGATGGCTTGGTCTATTTGAGATTAATCATGTTTATGATAATGGAGCAGTGTAACTCCAAACCATTTATTTGATAAGATTCCATCTACTAGTCAATGGCCATAAGCTAAAATTATACAAAAAGCCACTCACTAAGGAGGAATTTACCAAGCAGGTATGCAACAAATTACAAAATGGATTCAATGATGTGCTGGATCGACATGATGTGTCACCAGCCATAGGGAAAGTTATCCAACAAGTAGATGAATAAGGAGATGAGGACATTCTAGCCCTCCTCTGGCATGAAGACTAATATCTTTGTATAGTTCTTGACTATTCAATCTCACAACTGACATGGCAAGGACTTAGAATAAACATTTTACTAAAGGCATCAATTAGAATTAAAAAAATCCAATAATAAAAACTCTTTTAGGCATTATTGGTAGTTTATAGGGAAAAAACTAGCTTTCTAGCTACCTAGAATTGTAAAAAGGACCTAAATAGAAAACTAGCTTGCTAGCTATATAGGGGTAAAAAAACCAAAAATGGATAACATGGAATCATTTTGAGTAAAACTACTCATCTTCATATAACACATCTTTCCTTCCAATTGCTTTCAACCTCAATATTTAGTATCTATGAGTTTAACTTGTAATTACTACAGGAAAGAAACAACTCTAAAAAAGGGGGGCTCTAGGTACCCCTAGAGCTACTGAGGGCATCTTCATAACTACTATAGGAAACATCCATTTTCTATAACTACTATAGGCACTCTCACCATTACTATAGGCACCTTTGTTAATGAATGAATTCTTCTAGTTGTTATGGGCTATTCTGTAGTTATTATGGGCACCTTTATCACCACTAGGCATAACTTTACAATGGTTACAAGCTCAACCTATAGTTGTTACAAGTACATCCTAACCCCTATATATACCTTTGTAGTAATTGTAGCTTAATTTATCATAAAATATGAGTAATTTTAGGTTAATTTCTTAGAAATTCATGGAAAATACTAGATAAGCTAGAGAAGGAGTGAAGGAAGATTAGAGAAAAAACTTCAAACATTGCAAAGTAATGACCATACCCCTGAATAACAAAGTAAGTGCTACAACAAAATCCCACAGTTTCAATCTCCATTTAGAGTGTTGCATACTAGAATTTATGATTACATGACATAAAAAGAACCATTCTTAACTTCTACTCACTTCATGGAAAATAATTTTACTCTATCAATAAGAAAGATTTGGGATCTTTTCTAGAAAATAGGTCCCAATTTTGATAAACTAGTTGCTTGACAAATTAAAAGTTCACTAGATAAAGATTTCATTAGCAAACATCATCATTCAATGGCAGTAAGATAGAAGAGAAATAAGCCATCAACAGGCTCATGTAGATGATATCAAGAGCAAAAAATGCCATCACCCACCCTCCTCAATGTTCATAAAGGATCTAACTTGGATAACAAACAAAAATCTATAGCAACCACCTTGTGAAAAGATGGAAATATTCTCTCATACCACTACAAGATCAATCCTCCAATCCTTTATAGGTCATCATGATTGCATGTAGGTTGTCATGGGCATAATTGAAGGATAAGATATTGTGATCACATAATTATCCAAGGGTAATAATACAACAAAATCATGAATACTAGGGTAATAATTACATGAGGAAACAATAATCTAAGCTTTCATTCTGGCAAACACTCACATGCATATCTCTTATGCCATAACCCTAGGAAAAAATAGTTAAAAAGGTATTGTGTATCTTTTAGTCATAAAAAAACACTTTATTTTTTTAATATAGCATGTATTATATTAAAAAACATAGATAATGATTAAAAAATCATTCATTGAGTCTTGTCATGAGCTATGACAAATCACCACTCACACCCTTATAATGACCCCACCATATCTCTTTGCATCCTACATGTACCACATCACTTAGGGACAAGTGACACTTCACATAGGGGGAGAATGCTATGAGCAATCAATTACACAATAATATATGCATGTGGATTAAAATCCCATGATTATGCCAAAATATGATAGGGGAAAACAATTAATTTTATTGCTTTCCACTTTGAGACCATAGCTTCATTCAAATAAAGACATAAGTAAGACATTGTTATAACCTACAACTAAAATTTCCATTATTGAAGAAACTTGATTCTCTATACGTAGTAATTTGAAGGTAAAATTAGGTTTTTTAAAGAGATATCTATTTGAAAAATTTGATAGGAAGATAAACTAGCTAGAATGGGAGGTTAAGTAGTGAGAAGGGAACCCTCAGACTACATGTAGTTGCAAGGAGACCTAGACAGCTAGGCCATCTTCAATAGGGTTGGATGGGCTACCTATTTTGAGAAACTAAAACATTTTTTAAAACCTCTCACTAAATAATTTTCAAGGACATTTATAAGAGAATAGGTGATAGTATTTGACATCATATTTCTAGTTACAAAAGAATTGGTAAGTTAGGTTACTGGGTTGCCAAAAATAGGGGAAAACTAAGAAAAGAAACCTAATCACCAACTAGCTCGATAATAGTTCTATCAAGACAATGAAAGGATATCATTAAATAAGGGATGTGTAGAGAGACTGAGTCTACCCCTATCCTAGATAGAAGTGGCCTCATATATCATAAAATATCTGACATGTGAAGGAAGGTACTATTTGATCTATACTCTATAATTTAAATTCTTGAATCATTTAAGGCATGGTAGGACTATTAATGTCCCAAACCACTTGTGTAATATCTTGAATAAAATGTCTAAAGAATACCAAATAGGGGTAGAGAAATGTATCTCATCATTGCCTAATCTAGTTGTTGGTTAAATAAGGAATAAACAATACTAGACCTAACATTAACTTAGAGTAGTTTCTAACCCTAAGGACTAGTGAACCTCAAAAAAAGGAGGAAAATAATGAGTGGGAATCTCCCAAGGGAAAGGTCTAGCAAACAACACATGAGGAAATTACAGGCACTAGTATAGCTAGTCAGCTCATAGCCACTAAAGTTTCACCCATAGTTTCTATAGGCAAGAGAAAATGAAGAAAGTTAGTGATCCCTCCTGAGGACATGAAGGAGGAAATTTCACCAAAATAGACTAGGTATAATATTCCTTCTCCTATTGTTCCAACTATTTCATCACCAAAATTAGATTCTTCAACCACGGGTCCTTTAAAAGGAGAAAAAGTTCTTCCATCACCAATTTCATAGGAAGAGCAAGTTTTAATAGCTTCCCCTCTTAAAATAAAAATAAGATTGAAGTGAAGAATCCCTTTGCATAAAATAAAATGAGACCTCCTCTTAGGAGGTCTCATAGAATCAAAAGATAAAGGACAACCCTAGCATTCCCACCTATAAACATTAGTGAGGATGAAGGGAAGAAGGAGCCCAAAATTTGTAAGACATCTAATGGGTTTAAGACATTAGAGTGGTCTACTGAAGAAGAGTCTACAAAAGAAGAGGAAATATAGTCACCTGAGCAACCCAGATTTGGGGAAGAAGACATGGAACTACTCAAACAAATAGGGTATATAAAAGAAGAAATAAGAATGTCATATTAGCCTATAAAAGAGGAAGAATTGCTTGAAGAAAGGACCGTGGAAGAAACAACAGATCAAGACACATTTCCTCATGACCAAGAGTTCCAAAATTTGGAACAAGCCATGAAAGAGATATATAGGTTTAGGAACAAAATATCAAAGTTAAAAAGCAAAAGAGGCCTAGAAATACTTCTAGGGGCAACAAAATTTATATATCCATCTATGGAAAAAGAGCCAAGGAAAGGACATTAGAGGAGCCTACAACAACTCCCTTAAAAGTGCATATAATAGCTTCATCCACCTTACCTATAGATGGAATTAGTATACCCCTAGAGGAACTTATAATGAATAATGATCTAACCTTGGTACCATTCCATAATAGGTTTTCTTTTTGCAAAGACCACTACAAAATACCTATAGAAAAATAAGTAATTGACATAGACCTCTTAGCTACTAGGCTAATAGAAACTAATGACCTTTTGATTTTTCTTGAGAAAAAGTATAGTAATGATGAAACTTATCATAAGCAGTTGATACAAAGGTTTATAGTATATGTTGAAGCAAGGGAGCAGCATGAAGATTTAAAAGAAAGCCTAGAAAAGACTAAGACTAAGATCACTTATTTGAAAGAGAAGATCACTAAAATAAATGAAACCACTGAGATGTTGATGGAATGAAAATCACCCTCTAGGGTATATATGACATACTTAGAAGAAAGGTGGCTCAGATTCAAATATGACATGATATATAATGATCAGTTCTACATGGTATGTGATCCTAAGTCTTTCTTTGAGTTCTATAGGCATTTTAACCCTGATATTTAGGCACAATTGAGTGAATTTTACATGAATCAATATGTTTTGCCACATGACACAAATTAGAATCCCAATATATACCTAGGGGATGTCCAATTTAATGCATTTACCTCATACGTCCTTAATGAAACAAGAAGAAAAAAATAGGTTGAGGGCTATCAAGAAAAAGAAAAAGAGGCTACCTTAATGATTAGGAGTGAATCTACTAATTTAGAAGCTATAATATATAAATGGATTGCCTTTATGAATATAGATACTCCATGAGCATGGGTTATAAATAAATAATTAGAGGTTTAGAACCACTACTTGATCCTCATGGAGGGAGATGGAAAATAGATTTTTGTTTCCTATTTGTTCAGATGGGCAAAGCTTTCACACACCCTAAAAATAAAAGAGCCTTATTCCCCTCATAACCTTAGAGAGGTAATACATAAAGTATATACGTACATTGATCTTGTAAAAAAAATAAGGATAAGTTGGTTGGGGTTGATGTTTCATCCACCCATATTTTGGTTCCCAATTCCTGATTGGGAGGGGAATGTGCCAGTTGATAGAGAAGCAAAGAAGAAAAGGTGGAAAAGCATAGATGATACTAAAGGTTTTTATATCGTCAAAGGGATGGGATGTACTAATCCCTTAGATTTCAATAAATATTATGGATTCAAAATGCAGATAAGTCTTGCTCAAGGACAAGCAAGAGGTTAAGTAAGGGGGTGTGATGAGGCCACTAATTATTCATTTTATAACCTCATCCATACCCAGTTATATATCCTTTTCCTATATGAATGCCTAGAACTATCCATGACTTATGCAAATGAATGAATTAATTAATGATTATATGTGTGCATTAATATATACATGTTGTGTTATGTATTAATGATTATTTTTCTTTGATTAGAGTATACTTATGTAACCTTATTTAACAAACATTTGAAGGGTAAAATAAGACTATAGGAATCTTACTTGGTCACAACACTTATAGAGAAGCCTGTAGAAAAATGTAATTTTAGCCCACACCAACTGCTAAACTATAGGCTTTCGCCTATAAGTTGCCCATAGCATCTACCAAGCTTCAAGATTTCCACCTATAGGTTACCCATAACAACTACCTATTTTCACCTACAGGTTGCCTGTGGTAACTATAAGCTTTCACGTACAAGAGCCTACAACCACTTCATAAAACAAACCATTGCTATGATAATAAGCAATTGGATTTTTAAGGACACATTTAGCTATCTTAGAAATAAAGTAAATGATTGAAGATGATCCTCCATAATAGTTGTATGGACCCCTCACATGCAAAGAAACTTGGATGTGCTGTCAAAAGATGAATAAGATAAGGATAATGGAAAAGAGAGAAATAAGAAAAAACAAAACAACATATATTATCCTTTACCCAGTCATGCTTAAAAACAAGTAACTTTAAGTTACTAACCACCTAAAGGTTAACTGGGTTAGTTGTAAAGTATTTGTACCTTTCCTAGTTTAGTGTTTTTGGTTGGAGCTAATAAACTACCTTATGTATTTAATGGCAAAACCTATATCATATCAGAAGGATGTAAATTGTAGAAAGTAATTGCATTCTAATTTTTGAATTATTATAATCTACTTTAGTAATCTTTAATTGCTATAGATCTGAGTAATGAAAAGGTTGATTCTATAAGAAGATTTTATAAGTCTTTTGGATAAGTATTGGAACTTAGTTTTGGATGAAGAGGTCCCCCTCAAAAGGAGTTATAGTGAAGATCCTGACCCTTCTTAGATTAAAGTGTGTTGTGTGAGTTAATTTCATTACTAGTTTGATTATATGAAGTGTGATGCATGTGTGACTCATAAATGTGAAGAGTTTATGCATTCTATTATAATAATTTCTTTGTATATCTATATGGTAAAATTAGGATAATTTTATTGTACTACAACCAACAATTAATCTAGTCTATGAATCAATAATACATATATAGTGCCAACATCCTTGAAAAGCCTGCGTACCTTGTGTTGAAAATTAATGTTAAGCAGATTTAAGAATTTGGTATTAACTAGATAATAAGTCTATCCAACAATCTATACCTACTTACTACCCAAACCTTACCAAAAACTTCACATATACATTTCTTTTGACTAGATATAAGTGTTGACTATGTTTTCTTACTTTGAAAGAGACACTTGTAGGTGCATACTACATGGTTAAATCTTGAAAATGATACCCAAAGACCTTATTGGAATTATTAAGGTGATTTTAAAATCATTTGGGTCTATTCTCATCACCTGGATGTTAGGTCAATCACCAAGACAATCCTATCTTAGAGCACTATTAGTTGTACTGAACTATAGTTCACCATTTATGGGATAACAGGGGTCCTATAGGTGAGTATCCATCTTTAAATCTATGTCACATGGTTTAAGGTCTCCTTAGAGGTCTTATATCAACTTACAATGGAAAATTTTCATGTCTACATGTTCCCATATTCCAAAATTCACTTCATGAGTTTGTGAGTCACCTACAGTCAAGCTATAGGTGACTTTTCTAAGCAATGCCACACTTGTAGGTGTTGATTGAGGCCAATCCCCTACAATTTAGCTCTCCTCCAAGTCCCTTGAGTCATTAGTGTACCACTTAATCCAATGGAGTCACTCACCATGGGGATATGCTCTTACATTAATATTGTATGGTGTTGAAGACACTTGAAGTTCAAATCCTATAGGAAAACACTGAAGAAATGAAGTGAATAAATGTGCAACATTGAATCCATATGGCATCCTCATTACTTATCCAAACTCTACATCCTTTTTAAGGGTAACTCAAATATATGATGGATACAAGACATGATCATTTGGATTCATCTATACTCCTTGAAACAATGTCATTTGGTAATACCAAAAGTGTCTAGGGTCCTATTTTGGTGTTTTTAGGGAACTTGTCCCTAAAGCTTAGTTCTCTTCTCTTGACGTGAATTCTCACCCTGCCTACCAATATAATGGCTTAAACATGTTTTTAATAGTCTCTTTAACATCCTAAGATTTTATGAGTGTTTATAAACATGCTAAACTCTCTATTTAACACCTTCATGTCTCTATGTAAGCCACTTGTAGGTCGACATTGCAATATACATGTAGTGGGTATGAATATGGGTAGTTTGCATATGGTATGACATAATAACTAATTATATACTCTCTAAAAGTGTTAAAATGAGATTTAAAACCTTAAAAGTCTTGAAACAAGTTTACACACTTCATTTCAACATGATATCCTCTTGAGAGTACCTGTAGGTACACATTCATGGTGTATGACTATGTTAAGGACTGAATTGACCATCATAGTCCATAATTTTCCATTTGTATATCTTGGTTTTATTGATAATGATATTGGATTATGTAAAAAATCCTTTATATCTTCCATCACATCTCAATGAACATTAATTAGAGCTCAAAACACCTCATTAGCTAACTATGTATGATAGTCATGCAAGAAGTTGACTATGTGACACATTTGGATTGAAACCTTCATTATGATAGATTTTGAGAATATTATTGAAAGGACATGGGATCAATAAAAATTGGATACATGAAACACAACACCTCACATTCATCTAAAACCACTGTAGAGAAAGAAACCTTCTACAAGTGTTGAAATCTAACTACTAGTCCACTAGTGGTATCAACCTGTAACTTGAACTATTTGGCCTATAAAATAAATTCCAAACATGAGAACCAAGATGTAAAACATGAAAGGAAGAATTCCAAATCTTGTCAAAGTAATTTCAATAATTTTATTCTATGGAACTACACATACAAGAGGAAAACCTGCATGGTGTGGGGATTAGCTAGTAAAACAAGATAGTCAACTTATTAAGAATGGTTCATAAAGTATAGGCAACCATTATTCCAAAACCAAACATGAAATTATGTATACCAAGTGTGATATCCACCACCAAGATCATTTTACATGAAATTCCTACTAGTTGTACCATCAAAAGAACTATTGACTTATTTTATTTGCCTAGTGGAGTGATGGATAGATAAAATGGTTTTAGCCCATTTTTGGCACTTCCAAAGTAGATAAAACATGGAAATGGAGTTAGGTAAGCTGAAGGGTCATTGCATATGATTTTCCCATGTGCCACTCTTCTCAATATGTTGTAAAAACTTCAAAACTCCTTTTTTTCACTTATTTTCTTGATTTTCAATTAGGAACTTACAAGTTTTAGTTAATCTTGATGTTCCTAACAATGAATATAATGTATTAGATGCTGGAAAGAAGTTATAACACCTTTAAAAGAAGGAAAACTTTACCACCCTTATTTATGACCCATATATGACCCCTTAGTAACACAAAATGACATAAGGACTAAAAATGACTATGACCAAGGCTATAAACATATTAAACAACATAAAATTGACCATGACACACCCTATGACATGGTAATAAAACCCTATTCCAAGTTTTAGACTATAATGGGTTTGACCTATTTTGACTTGTGGTGAAAATAGTCAACATTTTTGATGATTTACCATGGGTGGTATGCTTGCTATGCCAAGATCAATATCCTAATATTATCCATTAGGCCACGTAATCACCTATACATAGGTTTGACACACAATTTTACTTTGAAACCACACCAAACATAAAGGAAAGACAAAAAACAAGACACACCTAAAAGAAACACCCATGTGTTCAACTGAAACACTTATGGAACACAACACAATAGAAATAAAGACACACACACACCTAATCTATTATTTCCAAAACCTCACTCTTGAGGTGAAAAACATCTTACCAACTTCAACTAGGATCAAATATGGTTCCTCTTGAATATTTTTCACTCCATGAAGGCAATCTAATATGAGAATAGTGTCCATCATCAACCACTTGCATATGTGAATGTTCAAGAATCCTATCACCTTTAGATCTTCTTAGGTCTATAAGTGGAATATTTGGAATCTTATTAAATGCTATTCCTTACTCTCTAAAATCCTTGATTATATATATAATTTTATTGATATTTATCACATCTAATTTACACTCCTCAAACTATAGAATAGGAGTGATGGCAACTACATCATCTTTATACTCTTCTAGGTCAGCATGTGCTTGATACATGGAGTCATCAAGATCTTCTCCTTTATTTTCCATTACCTTTAAATGTGACTCAACATTAAATGGATATTTTTGATATCCTTGAAACATAATAACTTCTTCCTTGACCTCATTCTCCATATTTATAACTTTTTGGGCAATAGTTTCAGCAATTTTTTTCATGAATGTAGACTCTTGATCAAAAAAATGACATTCATTTTCATGTTTGAAATAACACTTAACAACTTTCTCATTAGTCTCATTAGTAATTTTGAAATCAAAAAATCAATCTCTTGGATAAAAATGAGTCTTACCCAACTTATCAAATTCTTTGCATATGGCATTAAACCCTTGCCATAGTTAATCCTTATTCACAACATGGCACTCTTTCCCATGCTTGGTGAGACACTCAACATAATTTTTGTTATAATTATTAGAAAACACATTATATGTATACTTCTTATAATGTGGAGTAACATTACTTAATTGATCAAACTCTTAACATATGGCATTGAACCTTTGCCATAAGTCATCTTCCTCTCCCTCATGAGTATCATCATCAAGGGTAGATTCATCAATAATAGGAATAAGGACATCATTATTCCCACTATGGTGATCAATTAGGTTCTTCAACCTATCATCTTATACTAATTAATCATATAGTTACCTTCAACATCTTATGAGAAAGAATGTTTGACACTTACCTCAACTCCCTCAAATGGCTCTTCATGCATGATATAGGTGTCAAGGTTAGTTTGATAAAATTATGAATAAGGATCATGATTTTAAAAATATAAAACATATTCATATATAAAAAAATCATATATTCCTTCAAGTTTTTATGCACCATCATTGACATTAGACTCTTCCTCATTGATCACACAATTCAAATTAAAACTTACTTCAACATAGGGCTCAATATGAAACCTTGAAAGAGGTTGAGTTTACCTTAGTTCCATATCTTGTCCTAAATTCCAAGAGGAACCAATCAAATAAAATAATTAGCCACCTATCTTGTCTATAAAGTCTCTCAAAAGACAAATTGAAAAATGATTAGGAAGGTTAACAACAACTATGTCTTGAAGGATGGGAAAGCTAAGACAGTTATGGAGGAAGACTTTTAATTTTTTATCAACCCTATTATCTTATAAAGTATACCATATATACATATAAATACTTTTCTATTATTTTCATATTTTAGGCCCAACTTATTAGCTAAAACTTTGGGCATGACTAATGTAGAAGCACCACTATCAACTATGTAATTTTTACTAGTTTGTCGCCCACTATGAGAGTGAGGTAAAAAGGTGGAGGATTTTTAGCTTTATTAGATGGTTCAAAAATAATATTAGGGGAATTTGTGAGAGAAAAATGACCATGAATTTGAATTTAGGGTGACGAACTAGTAGGAATAGTGGATAACTAATTTTTAAAGAGTTCCTTTTGGCTAGGCATATGGAGGACATCCCACAAAGAGATAGATCCTTTGGCATTCTTAAATGAGTCCACTATTTTTAGATATGAATTATCTTGGGTCCTTGGAGGAAAAGAAGTTTTTGAAACTTTATGAATTGAAACACCTTGAGTAGAACTCACCACATTTTGACTTAAAGGAGGTGAAGGAGTGTTTAGGACTGCCATGTTTGCAACCATGATCTATTGCCTTGTAAAAGGATTGGATGAACTTGTAGGCATGTTATTACCATCTCTTATATCCTTATTCTTAGATCTAGTGTTGTATTTAATATAATTTCCTTGATTGAGAACAAAATTATCTTTCACCAATAAGTTGGTGAATCTTTTTCTATGGGGGTACCAATCCTCATTTGCTTGCATCATGACTTTATCTTCAATTGATAGGAGAGGAGTAATTCATCTTTGAGAAACTAGGGATTGATATCCACCCTTATAGGCATCCATGAATTGGTCTTGTTTCCAATTTTATCCTTACACCAAGTTATATGCACCAGTACCATATCCCTTGCATTGGTAGTGAAATTGGGATTGTACACATTGACAAACAAGTTGAAGTTGGGTTGCCCTTGACCTCTTCCTCTTCCATATTGTTGGACATATTTATATTGATAGGTATATCTATTTTTATTATAACCTTTGATATATTGTATTACTTAATCTGAGATTCTAACCATTGAATTCTTTCATATGAATCCATGACATCATCTACCTTCTTAGGAGAATCTCTAGGTTTGGTTTTGGCATTGGTAACTTGGGACACACTAGGAGTATCAATAAGGGTGTTAGGAAGTAGTGACATAAACACCTTATGGGAAAACCTTAATTATTTAATGAGGCCATTCTCATTTCTAATGGCAAGTTCATATGCTTTGGGAAGAGTGAAACTACCCATGGATTGAAGCATGATAGAAATATTAGTACTAATGTCTCTCAAGTAAGTAAGGAACACAAAGCTCATAGGTAGGTTCATGGAAAGAGGAAATCTATACCAATTATTTTGAAACATCTCATTGAATTCATGCATTTTTCCTTGGGATATCTTTTTATCACATTGAGCTGATATATGAGAGAGGTATGGTCACTTTCATCTTCAAATATTGAAGTTAACAACACCCAAAATTCATCCCATGATGTGATTCATCCACCAGACAAATTCCTATACCAATGAAGTATTTTCACTCTAAGGGACATGGAAAGGAGCTTAATGTAAATATTCTCTTTAGTGACATAAACTAAAAAAAATGGAGATATCCCTAATGTGTTCACTAGGTGTGACATGATCTTCACCATTGAATGTAGGAAAACTCTTTATGGCATTAGGGGGAATGTCATCATAGGCTTCAAGGTGAATTATATTTTTAGTATTAAAGGTAGGAAAGGCATGTTGCCTAGCCATGTTTTCTTCAAGATCTTCAATTTATTCAATCTCTTCACTTTCTTGGCTAGTAAAATATTATTTGTCTTCAAAGGGCAGGTTAGGTTGAGGGTATTGAGCTTCAAGAGGAAGTTCAGGCTGAATAGGTGGATTCATAGGGTTAATAAATCTACTATATGAAGAACTAATAAGGACCATGAATTATGAGAGCAAATTTATGAAAAAATAATGGTATTGAACTAGATTTTATCTTGAATGGACTTGATAAATGCTAAGTAACACACCAATTTACATTTGATGTTGTCAATACCAACATTCACCTTGACAAGTTATCTAGAAGATAATGGTCCCATCAAGTGTGCTATAACTATTTATCACCAAACATTTCATCCTATAGATTGGGGAAACATGAGAATACTTCTAGGTATGTGGGATTACCTATAGTATAAGTATACCTCTATATTTAAGGGCTGGCTCCTTGAATATACCTTGAAATGCTTATCACCTACTTAACTAGTTGCTTATGGGAAAAGAGATAGAAGTATAAATGAAATGGAAATAATCTAAGGGGGTGATACACCAAAAGGATTTACACAATACCATCATAATTATAACATAATGAAATAAGAACTACAAACCAACTTCCAAGTCTTATGGGGTTATAACATAAATATTTCAACACAGAGGTCATATGCATGAGACAACACAAGGTAAGTGAACTAGAGGTAAAATTTCACAATAAAAGAACAATTTAAACTTGAAAGGATACTAACACACTAGCTACATTCTATCTTACCTGTTAGAATGGGAACTCTTTCATAAACATGAAAGGATAAGGAGAAGCAAGGATAGGAGATTATCACTTAACATCACCATACATCACTTTGCACACTTTGGAAAATGTTTATGAACTCAAAACTAGACTTGAATTTATTATTCAAAGGATAAATACAATGTCAATATAGTAGGGATTTGACATATATGGTGTGGTATTATTCTATAAGAGCCAAAATGGCTACTACTTATAGAATTTGAGAGAGAAGTGAGGAGAAAGAAGTCCAAGAGTCACTGACCATATGTCAAGATAATAAAGGGAGTTAAACATGCATGAGAGATGAATGTGTAACAAACCATGAAAGGTATACTTAGACAAATGTCCCTCAAATCATGAAACTCCTAAAATGTGGCATAGGACTCTTCAATTGCTTGCTCAAAAAATTGCTTTCATCATTTGGACTTCTTGGAACGTCCCACATTATAATAGGGACATATTATATGATTTAAATTAGAGGGAGGGGTTATAAAAAATCCCCAACATGCATTATAATTGATATTCTTTTAAACATGAGTTATCACTGCCTATAGTCCAAATAACTCCTCTTTCACTCACCCTTCACACTTGGCACCAAATTTATCTTCAATTTTACAATATAATGAATATATAGGAGTGTATAATACTTTTAAATAACCCTCATGGCATTATATTCCTCAAATAGACCTTAAAAGGCCTCCCACTTAGAGATTTCACCTTCTCACTTGTTTGTTCACTCTGCTAGTTTGGACTGGATAAGATGAAGGCATTTATAGAGGAACTTGTGATATTTTATGATGAATTAAATGGAAACTATGGGTTATTTTAAATCATAACCTATCTCCCAAGGTGAATTTCATCCTTTCACTCTCCCTTGAACTTGTAAAACACCAAGGATTTTAAAATAAATTAGTTTTGTACCCTGTCCATATAAGTAAGGTACAATCCAAATGAGTGGGGATGGGCCCTAGAGAGTTATATACACCTTAAAATAATTTACCAAGACATTATATCCCATATAGATGTATCTCCTTCATTTTCCTAATTAGGTCACTAGCAAGGGTTTTAGAGTGTTTAGAGTCATTTTGCCCTCTAAGGATTGTTCATACAAGTATAGTATCTAATTTGTGAAAAAAATCCCTAAAATCCTTGTTCAATACCTCTTTAAATATTCCCTAACTCCTTATACTCCCATGAAAACTATCCGTGTAGGTGTGAGCATCTCACGTTAGCCTCTTGAGCTTTGTTTTCCATTCTACATACCTTGTTATGGTATTAAGCCAAGATGTGTCTTACCTTTGGTATTATCTACATTAAAAAATCTTTAACACACCTAATATATCCCCATGTAGGTATTCTAATGATTTTTAATGTCTATCTAGTGCTATAAATTAAGTTTGGACCCTATTGGGCACTAGGCCTAATCAAGACCTAATAGGTTTGTCTGCATGCTTATGGGTTTATGATCCTTGACATGTTTCTCACCTATGTGAATAATTATACATGTTATTAAATGATTTATAAAACTTCATACACCTCCATTAAAGGTTTCATAAACCCCTAGCTTGTCTTCTCATCATCTTTATGGCTCACCTGCATGGTCTAGTCATTCTAGAGTGCCCTCTATTTGAGACAAAATAAAGGGAATCTCCCCTATTTCCCAAGACCGAATAATGGTTTAAAGAGATTATCCAAGTAATTTATACCCTATATTTTGAATTTTAGGGTTTTTTGATACTCTTAACACCCTTAAACACTCTAAAATCTGAGACATACTTTCGAGAAAGTAGACTGTGCAGGCCCTATACATGTGACTATAGTTTGCTTATATGAGAACCCTTTCATGCCTTGTTTCTAATATATGAGGGTCTCACAAGGACATTAAAACCATGATTAAGGTTATCCATACCTACTACCACATAAAACTTTCCAAACACTTCACATATAACTTATTTTTAAATATATATACAAGTGTTGACTATGTTTTCTTACTTTGAAAGAGACACTTATAGGTGCATATTTCATGGAAAACCTTGAATTTGATGCCCAAATAAATTATTTTAAATATCAAGGAAATTTTATAATCATTTTGGTCTAATCTCATCACCTAGATGGTAGGTTAATTACCAAGACAATCCTACCTCAGAGCATTGTCAATTATAAGACTATAGTTGACCATTTATGGAATAACATGGGTCCTATATTTGAGTATCCATATTAAAATATATGTCACATGGTTTAAGGTCTCCTTAGAGGTCTTTTATAAACTTCCCATGGAAAATTTTCTTGTCTTTAGGTTCCCATATTCCAAAATTCACTTCATGAGTTTGTGAGTAACCTACATTCAAGGTGTAGGTGACTTTTTTGAGCAATGCAACACCTGTAGGTGTTAATGGGAATCAATCCCTTTCAATTTAGCTATCCTCAAAGTCCCTTGAGTCAATAGTGTAACCCTTAACCCAATGGAGTCACTTATAATGGGGAGATGCTATTGAATTACTATCTTAGGTTTATGAGGACACTTGAAGTTCAAATCATGTATGAAAACACTAAAGAAATACAGTGAACAAATATGTAACTTTGAAGCCTTATAACATCCTCATTACTTGTCCAACCTCTATATCCTTTTTCAAGGTAACTCCCCTATATGATGGATATAATATATGATTGTTTGGATTCATATATACTCCTTTCAACACTATCATTTGGTAATACCAAAAGTGGCTAGGGTCTTATTTTGGTATTTTTAGGGAACTTGTCCCTAAAGCTCAGTTCTCTTCTCTTGAAGTGACTTCTCACCCTACTTGCCAATATAATGCCTCAAAAATGTTTTTAATGGTCTCTCAAACATTATAAGATTTAATGAAGGTACCTGAACATGCTAAACTCTCCATATAACACCTTCATGCCTCTGTGTAAGCCACCTATAGGTGGACATTGCAGTATACATGTAAAGGGTGTGAATATGGGTAGTGTGCATATAATATGACATCATAACCAGTTCTATACTCTCTCAAAGTGTTTTAATGAGATTTTAAAACCTTTAAAGGCTTGAAATAAGTTTACACATCTCATTTCAATGTGATATACTCCTAAGAGCACCTGCAGGTGCTCATTCATGGTGTATGACTGTGCTAAGGACTGAATTGGCCATCACAGTCCATCCTTTACCATTTAGAGAAATTATTGTGATTTATCACATTATATTATTATGTTAAACACCCATTAAATCCTCCATCACATCTCTATGAACATTAATTAGAGCTTAAAATACCTCATGTAGCTGATTGTGTATGACAGTCATGGAAGAAGTTGATTGTGTGACACATTTGGAATATAACCTTCATTATGAAAGATTTTGAGACTATTCCTAAAACTTTTGGGATAAAAAAACATTATATACATGAAAAAAAACACCTCACATTCATCTAAAACCATTTTATATAAATAAACCATTTGCAAGTGTTAAAATCTAACTATTATTCCACTAGTGGCGTCAACCTACAACTTAAACTATTTGGCCCATGAAATCAAATAAAAACATGAAAAATAATATGTAAAACATGAAAGGAGGAATTATACATCCTTAATAATAATTTTAAATAATTTTATTATATGAAATTACTCATACAAGAGGAAAACTTGCAAGGTGTGGGGATTAGCTAGCAAAACAAGACAATCAATTTGTTAAGAATGGTTCAAAAGTATAGGAAACCATTATTCCAACTTCAACATGAAATTTAATTAGACCAAGTGTAAAATACACCACCAAGATGATTTTATGTGAAATTCTTCCTATTGGCTATACCATCAAAAGACCTATTGACCAATTTTTCCTACCTAGTGGAGCGATGGAGAGATATAATAGTTTTGGTGCTTTTTTGGCACTGCCAAAGTATATTAAGCATGAAAATATAGTCAAGGAAGATGAAGGTTAAATTAATATGACTTTATCACATGAAACTCTTCCCAATAGGCCATACAACCTTCAAAACCCCTTGTTCACTTATTTTCTTGATTTTTAGCTCAGAACATGCAAGTTTCAGTTAGTCCTAACAATCCTGACAAAGAATATGACATATTAAATGTTAGAAGGAAGTTAGAATACTTTTACACTAATTAAAATTGTAATAACCTCATTTTTGACCCATATATGACCCCTAAGTGACAAAAAATGACATAAGGACTAAAAAGAACTATGGCCAAGGCTAGAAACATATTAAACAACACCAAATTGACTATGACACACCCTATGACATGATAATAGACCCCTATTCCAATTTTTGTACTATAGGGGGTTGACATGTTTTTACTTGTGGTCAACATAGTCAACAACAAACATAACATCAAATATGCAATTAGAAGGAGAAATAGTCTTACCTAGCTACTCAAACTCTTGACTTATATCATTAAACCTTTCCCATATGTCATCTTGTTCCTCATAAATGTCATGTTCAAGGGCTTCTTCGTCAAGTGTAGGAATAATTACATGGTTATTCTCACCATAGTGGTCTATCATGCTCTTTAATCTATCATCATCATACACATGAATCAAATAATTGCATTTAGTAGCTTGTGAGAAGGAATACTCAATGATTACCTCATATTACTCATATGATCATTTACAGATGATATAGGTGCAAAGGCTAGTTTACTCAAATTAAGTATATGTATCATGTTCATAAGCATCTACACCATACTCATCTAGAAATAAATCATAAATTCCCTCAAGCTTGGATGAATCATCATCATCCACAATAGACTCTTTTTTATCATTCTTGACATAATTCAAGTTGGAGCTTGCTTCTACATAAGGTTCAATTTAAAATATATCAAGTCGTTGAGTTATTATGGTCACATTTATTACATATCTTATATTTAATGTTAATAAGTACCAATAATCTGAGAGGTATCCTTTTATCTTGGCTATAAAATCTCTTGAAAGGTAGATTGTAAAATGGGTAGGCAAGTCAACAACCAAAATGTCTTGGAGGATGGGTAAACTAAGACAATCATGCAAAAAAACCTTCAACCCTTTATTCAATCCTACTAAATTGGTATGTATAACATATATTTTAATCACCCCCTTACTATGTGGTTCATAATTTAGGCCCAATTTGTCATATACAACCTTGGGCATGACTGATATACTAGCTCCACTATCAACTATGTAGTTATGAACTACTTTATCACCCATAATGAGAGTGAGGTAGAAGGTTGGAGGTTTATCAAATTTGGTATATGTTTTCACTATATTATTAGGGTCATTATTAAGAGCTACATGACCATGATCATTGCTTTATGATGGATGACTAACATAGATAGTAGACAACTATTTTTGTAAGAGTTCCTTTTGGCCAGGCATATTAAGGACATCTCAAAGGGAGATAAATGCCTTGGAACTATCTAATGAGCTCAAAATGTTTATAACATAAGTAGTTACCTTTTATTGAGTATTTGGAGGTAAGGAAGTGTTTTTAGCTTGAGTAATTGAAGTAATTTTAGTAGACCTTCCCACATTCTGATTTGGAGGAGGTGTAGGAATATTGGGGACTGCCATGCTTGTAATCATGCCTTGATACCTTATATGAGGATTGGATGAACTTTTAGGCACACCATTAGCATCTCCTAGATCTTTCCTATTATCTCTAGTATTATTTGTAATAGAATTTACTTGGTTAAGCACATAATTTTATTTAACTAGGAAGTTGGTGACACTTATTCCTTGAGGCTACCAACCTTCACTTGCTTGCATTAAGACTTTATCCTCTACTAATAGTATAAGAGTGAATCCTCCTTGAGAAAATAGATATTTTTTTCCACCTTAATTTGTATCTATGAATTAGCTTTGTTTCCATTCTTCTCCTTGGATCAAATTACTATGCATTAGCACCATTGCTCTTGTGTTGGAGGTTGAAGTAGGATTGTATGCATTGGAAGGCCTATTGAAATTGGGATTCCATTGACCTCTCCCTTACCCATATTTTTGACCATATTGATGATGATATGAATATATATTTGATTCAAAAAAAAATTCATTCATTCTTTCCTAAGTTGAGCTTCTAAAATTTGAAGTTTTTTATCTTTATCCATGGCATCATCTACCTTATTAGAGGCAACTCTAAGCTTGGTGTTTTCATTAATAACTTGGGTAACACTTGAAGAAACAACAATATTTGGAAGTAGATGCATAAATAGTTTTGCAGGTAACTTCCTAGATTTTATGAAGCAATTATCATCTCTAATGTCAAGGTCATATGTTTTGGTTAAAGTGAAACCACCCATGGATTATAGCATGATATATATATCAATACCAATGGCCCTAAAATATGTGGGGAACACAAAAATTATAGGTGGTCTCATGGGAGGAGGTAATCTATACCAATTATTTTGGAATCTATCCTTAAAATTAGGCATTATGTCCTTGGGAGATCTTTAGATCACATTGAGTTTATGAATGAGTGAAGTATAGTCACTCTTGTCTTCAAACCTTGATGTTAAAAACACCCCAAAATCATCCCAATTTATGATGCAACCACCAGTCAAAGTCCTATACCACTCAATTTATTTCCCTCTAAGGGACATGGCAAGGGGTTTAATGCAAATGTTGACCTCAATGACATTATGAAAACTAAATAAGTTTGATATATCCCTAATGTGTTCACTAAGAGTGACATGGCCTTCACCATTAAATGTAGGAACACTCTTTATATCATTAGGGGGAATGTCATCATAGGCAACAATATGGATTTGATTCTCACTATTAAAGGCTAGGAAAGCATGCTTCCTAGCCATGTTTTATTCAGTTTATTCAAAAATATCTTGGTCTTCTTATTTATCACATTCCTCTTTCTCTTCAAAGGGAAGAACAAGATGATTATGTTTAACTTCAAGAAGAAGTTTAGGTTGAAGAGGTCATTTGATAAGATTAAAACTCTACTATAAGATGACCTAGTAAGGACCATGAATTATGGGCACAAATATATGACAAAAAAATGGTCTAAAACAATATTTTACCTTGAATAGAGTCACCAAATGCTGAGTAGCACACCATATGTAGTTGATGTTGTCAAGACCAACATTCACCTTGACAAGTTATATTTAGGACAATGATCCCATTGGGCATACTAGAACCATTGGCACCAAATATTACACCCTAAGGGATGTTGTTCAAGACTACTCTAAAATTTGGGAAATATTGGAATAACTCTAGGACTATGGGTTTCTTATAGTAGAGGTAAACCTCTAGGTTTAAGGGCTAGCTCCTTGAATTGACCTTCAAGTGCTTATCATTTATACTAATTGATTGCTTGTGTGAAAAAGGGGTAGAAGTATGCATGAAAGGAAGCTATTCTAAGGGGGTGATACACCATGAAGGTTTTCAAAAGATCATCATACTCTTACACTAAGAAACAAGACCTAAAACTCTAAATTTAAAGTCCTAAGATGTTCTAGCATTAGTATTTAAATATAGGAATTATATGCATGAGACAATTCAAGATAAGTGAAATAGAGGTTAGATTGTAGACTATAAGGACACTTTTACACTTGAAGAGAGAAAAACACACTAGTTACACTCCATATGACCTATTAGAATGATAAATTCTTACCCCAAACATGAAAGGATAAGGAGAAGTAAGGATAAAAGTTTATCACTAGACCTCACCATTCATCACTTCAAACACTTAGACAAGATGTTTGTGAACTCAAAACTAGATTGTGTGTATTATTCAAAGGCAAAGTACAACATCAAACTAACATGGATTTGCCATACCATGTGTGTAATTAGCATAAAAGAGCCAAAATGGATCATACTTATAGAATGTGAGAAAGGGGAGAGAAGAATGAAGATCAAGAGTCACAAGAACATCAAGAAACTTAGCTATTACTAAATATTCACACTAAAAACATAACTAACCTCCTCAAATACAAGTAGTCATAAATCACATTAAATTCCATTTCCACCAAATCTTCATGGCAATCTTAAAGCATTGGAGATATGATTTAATTTAAATTTTATATCCAACTCAACTTGCCATGGTGGATCTGATTGTGTTTCTAATAAAATACCAACTCATCATACCAATGAATCAATAAACATGCTTTATATTCAATCCAAATTCCTTTCAAAACCACAACTTATACTTAGAAAAAACAAACATATTTCATGATGGACCTATATACTCATGTAACTACTTAGGTTTTGACACCTGACCCAAAGGATCTTAATAATGCCATGTATATTATGATAGGCCTTTGAATTATTTTGAATATAAAAAGGCAAGTAAACTAAGTCTTTTGAAAAACATATGTAAATATTTCCTCAACTTCAAAGAACACATTATGCCATTAACATTTTATTCCAAGATACAAGTCTAAGGTCAACAACTAACCCCTTTATTATATAAATCTCTAATCCCAATGAAACAATAGAATGCCTTCCATGCCTCAAAACTTATGTTTTAAACATAGACTTGGAATAATTGTTAGGATCTTGAAATTGGTAATGGCTTAAACTTAGAATATCAAACAGAACCTTAGAACTTATGAAACATAAGAACAATGATCTTATGATATGTAATATAGAACCTAAATTTTGACAACATCACCAAATCACCTAAAGCATATCAACATTTTGAATGTCCATTATACTAGAAGTAGTAAATAAAAATGAGCCATGAATCTGGTCCTTACCTTCATAATAGCACTTCAAATAATAGATGCATTGATTTTTCAAATATAGTGTTTTCAAAAATGATAATCACCCATATAACACCATTATATATTATAAATGAGAAATCATATCCTATAATTTATTAAAATCAAATAATCACCATAATTTGCTCAACTATTAAAAACTAAAATTTCATTACTAACTAAAATGCTATCTCAAAACTACTTTGATTCAAAATCAAGATAGCTGATCCTATTTACAAATATATGTGTATTTTATTCATTAATCCACCATGATTTTTGAAACCAATTAGAAAAATAAATATGAATTCATCAACCAATTATTATCATTTCATAATTGAAAACATGTATTTAAAAAAAATACTATTATTTGATTGGATCCCTGACACAATTTTTGATTTCATGACAGCGTCATCTTTATGGCAGAAAGTATTGGTTTTATGAAAAAATTAGGGTGGTGCATTAAATGTCCATAATAATATGATTAGAGTAAAGAACCCAAAAATGAGTTCGATTTGTGGGCTCTATATTTTGATGGTGTAAAATGCAAGAGCAACTCTGAAGTTGGTATCTATTTTATGTCTCCATCTAGAGAAGAAACCCTAAAGGGATTTCACTTCTAGTTTGCTTACATGAATAGTGAAGTTGAATATAAATCCATAGTCCATAGCCTTAGCCTTGCCAATAAAATGGGCATAAAGTATTTAAAAGTGTTTGGTGATTCTAAACTTGTTGCAAGATAAGTAAGAGTAACCATGGCTATGAAAAATATTTGCATGAGATCTTACTACCATTAGATATGGGATTTGATTAAAGTGTTCAAAAAATTTAACATTCATATCATCCTTAGGTCTATGAATGTAGAAGTAGATAAAATAGTAGTAATTGGATCCCAATTTGATCTAGTAACCAATTTGTTGACCAATAAGCAAGTAGTATGGGTGATTACTAGACTTTCCATCTCAAATAATGATCACAATTGGCAAGTATTTGAGGGTGATGCCCAAATTGTCATGTTCCTTTAACAATCATGTAAGGTTATGGAGTATTTGTAGCTGATGATCAAAGAAGCCTATGAATATCAGGTCATGCAACTAAATTCCAACAAACTTCTAAAGGGGATGATCACCATAGAGAATCTTTTTTATGATGATGATGATAGGAACGACAAGAGGAATTTTGTCATAGATAAAGGTGATTACTCTAAGTTTGATGTCATAGGTGGAAGAAAACTAAAAGTGGGTAAATAATTTACCCAAGAAGATAAGGAACAATTTATATCCTTTTGTAATAAATATGGAGTTATGTCTTGGACCTATAACAACCTAAAGGGGTATGACCGTGAGGTCATCTAGCATACCATAGATCTAGTTGAAGGAGATAAACCTATCTGACAAAAGAAAAGGCCAGTAAACCCAATAATTAAGTCTCTCATGGCTCAAGAGCTAAGGAAATTAATCAATTCAAGGATCATATACCCAATCAAACATTCAAATTGGGTATCCAACTTGGTCTCAGTAAAAAAAAGAATGGATAAATTAGGTTATGATTTGACTTTAAGGACTTGAAAAAATTATCCCTAAAATTTCATTACCCCTTCCTTCCATAGAATAGATCCTCCAAATCGTAGTGAGCATATAAATATTCTCCCTACTAGATGGTTTCTCAGGATACAAGTAGGTATGGGTTAATGAATAATATCAACACAAGACAAACTTTACTACAAAGTGGGGAACCTTTGCTTATGCAAATATGCCTTTAGGCCTCTCTAATGTGAGAGTCACCTTTCAAAAATACATGGACATAGCCTTTCAATTTCTAATCAACAAAATCATCCTAATTTACCTGGATGATATAACTATATTCTCAAAGAAAAGGGAAGATCACTTTGATCATTTGGAGAAATTATGTAACAAGTGCCAAGAGTTTAGGGTATCTCTCAATGCCAAATAATATGTTTTCAGTATCCCACAAGGCAAATTAGTGGGATATGTGGTATCCAAATAAGGCATATCTATTAGCCTGGATAGATTGAAGGTTGTCAAGGAATTAACTTTATCAATTAATAAGGAATCCAGTCATTTCTTGGAAAGATTAATTTCATTAGTTGATTTATATCTGACTTTGTATACTGGTAAGGTCAATCATATTAATGTTAAATAAAGACCAAGATTTCAAATGGATCATCAAAGGGAAGACAACATTTGACAAGATCAAGGAATAAATCTACATGACTCCCATGCTGATTAATCTTGACTTCTCTAAAGATTTTGTATTATATGTTTATGATAGTGCACATAACCTAGCATATGTGTTAACTCAAAAGGAAGATGAAGGAAAGGGAGAGAATCCTGTTACTTTCTATTCAATAACCCTGCATGGGTATGAGACCAAGTATAATTTCATTGAAAAACAAGCTTTAAACATCATTAAGGACCTCAAAACATTTAGGCACGTAGTGGAAAGAATCAAGATAATGATATATGTGGTGCATTCCAATGTTAGAGAGTACATAATGGAAAGAGAGATCAATGAAAAGATATCCAATTAGATCAACAAGATCCTATAATATGATGTGAAAGTTAGGGAAACCAAGGTGATATGAGTAAGATAAATTTGTGAGTATCTAACCTAATACATAGATGCCCTAATAAAAGAACAAGATATATCAAAAATAGTTTTAGTAAATTAGTATGAAATTGATGGGTCTTAGGTTGTCGATAGGACCTACTTTATGTAAACCAATCAATATATGGATGGTCTTCCATAGATAAAATAATATTCTATAGGTTATAAATGAATAGTTACACACTAGTTCAAGGAGTCCTTTTCAAAATAAACTTTGATGGGGAACTGATCTGATGTGTTGGTGATCACCAAACTGAGAAAATCCTACAAGACATGCATTTTACCCCTCCAGGTGGTCATTTCTAAATGAAAACAATTATGACCAAGATCATGTACATTGGGTATTACTAGCCAAAAAAGTTTTTAGATTACCATAGGGAAGCGAAGAAATGCCTATAGTACTAATTTTTTGTAGGCAAGAGAAAGAATTTGGCTATGCCATTGAACCCAATTTTGATTGATGAGCCTTTCACATAGTGGGGATTGGATTTCATTAGGATGATCAATCTTGTATCTATCATGAGCCATAAATGGATACTTACAACAATAGATTACTTCACAAGGTGGACTAAAGTAGCCCCGATGAAGGAGGCAATTAAGAATATGATCCTCAACTTTTTGGAGGAGCTAGTAGAAAGTTTTGACCCCCCCAAAAAAAGATCATATCTAATAACATGAAGGATTTCCTTGATTATAAGATTTCAAAATTTGTACTTAGGAATGGCATTTTCCTAAAGACGTCATCTAAATACTATCTTTAAGGAAATGGGTTGGCTAAATCAACCAATAAAAATCTCATTAGGTTTATCAAGAGGATGAGCATCGATCGATAGTGGGAGTGACATATACATTTCCAAATGGCTCTATGGGCTGATTGAATTACTCCCAAGTAGAATTTAAAGATACCTCGTATGAGTTAGTATATGGGAAAAAAGTGGTCATTCCCATATCAATAAATATTCTTGCTTTACAACATTTTAAATCTATCAAAGTAATGGAGAATAGAGTAATGGAGGTTAGGTTGGAAAAATTACTCAACTTCAAAGAAGAGAGAGAATGAGCCAATGACACTAAGGTAACCCAATAATAGGTAGTCAAGTGATAGTTCGACAAGAAGGTGTTCAACCTAGGCTTCAATCCAAGAGACTTGGTTTTAAAATACAAAAAATGGGTTGTGAATCTAGGTCAACATGTAAAATCTGATTCCCTATGGGGAGGCTCCTTCCACATCATCAATAATAGGTAGGGTAATGCATTCGAGATGGCATATAAAGAAGGTAATACCTTAGAGATTCTAGTTAATAGAATCCACTTAAAGCAATTTAACTAAATTATCAGTTCCCATTGTACATAGTTAGTTAGTTCCCCTTTTATTAGCTTTTTTCCCTTTTTTTATTATTGTTTCCCTAAAAAATAAGTTTCATTATCATGAGTTTTTATTGTCCTTTGATAGGCATTCACATTATGGCTCTCCTTAATTTTAAATTATCTACTAATAGATATTTATCTACCCCACTCCCCTAATATTAATGTCCAAGTACACCATATTGCATGATCCTCCATAAGGATTGTCGTAAATCTCTTATGAGATGATCTTCAAGTGTGTGTGTTGCATTTAACATTTATTTGTGTCTATTTCAAAAAACGGCTACATGATGATCATGCTAGAAGTATTGGCCTATAAATACCTCTCCTAACCAAGCCAAACACTTAAGAATACTAAGATTCTATAAGATCATTGATCTAAGATAAGCAAAGAGTCTTTGGCAAAAAAAATTGTGTGTAGAATTATGCAAAATTAGGTAGGAATTATGAATAGAAAACCAATTTTTAGTGTTTTCTTTGGAGCAAAAAAAGATTATTATAAGGGTTATTAAGATGGAAACTTATGGATCCTCATCTATTAGTAGACATCCTATGAAATGAATAACCCATAGATCAAGTGGTCATAAAGATCATCCATCATAATTTATTGGGAACAAATTATATGCTTCTACCCTTGCACAATCAAAGCCTACAGTACTAAACGTCAAAAGTGTCACAAAGGGGCATTGTAGGGACCCCACACTGGTCCTAGAATTTATAGGTGGGATTTTTTATCCCAAATTGATAAAGAACATAAATAATATGATGGAGGGTGCCCATTCTTGCATGCTCAAAAAGGTTCAAAATAATGACTTTAAGTCATTCGGCTATAGGACATGGAGCTCTACCCTGGCCCAATACATGGTTCCCCTCATGCACCCATGCCCAAAGATTATCACCCTATGTATAGAGAGATATGATTCCAACATTGGTGTTATTATAGAATGTATGGGGCACTCATGTCCTAAAGTATAAGTTCATCAACATAGCTCTCTACAGTAATTATATAGAGGTGCCCCCTCTACCCACTGTTTTTTTGAGCTTTGTGGCACAAGATATGAAAGATGCCCTTTCTATGTTGGTATTCATTTTTAGAATGGACTCAAACACCAACATCCATGACTTCTAGTTGGGTGCAGACTTCCTTTCGAAGATAGTAAGTAGGGACAAAGCTTATAAGATAGACTTCATAGATTCCATCGCCAAGGCCATTCATAGTCAACTATCAATTTTTTTGGCCAAGAATACCTTCAGGTATTCTTCCCTCATCCTTCACCTAATCATATATCAAAGCTTAAGTTTATTTTCACCATAATTCACTTTCAATGTGATTGAGGTGGGAATGTATCCTCACATAGTGATCCTCATCTCCATTTGGACCCACATCCTATCGACCATGTAAGATTATCACAAATTTGTAGAATGCTTCTTGTCTTTAATCTTGATTGACCTCAGTTAGGAAGCTATCACCCCTATAATGATAGACCACCATATATCATGGCTCACTAGCTATAGAATCCTAGTTGATTAGATCTTTGGATCCCATTTCACTTTCATCAGAGTCTATGAGGTTAAGGGGATCCATTCTAAATCCTATGTATACTCACAAATAGAACCTTGGCCTTGGAGTTGGTCTATCAACTCGATGTGGTGGACTTGGTATATGGTGTGGATCAAAATAGAAAGGCCATATATGGCATCCCCTTTTCAATATGGGGCATTATAGTTGTAAAATATCACAAGAGTGCCTATTTTCACTCAAACTAGTAGAGCTCGGCCTAGACCAGATCAATGACTAATGATTGTATAACCTAGTTGGCCACATAGTCACCCTGAAGACCACTAACCCATTCATACATTATGCCTATCCATACTTCAAGGAGTGGAGGTTATCAATGGAGGATAACATTAAGCATTATGTTGATCTGTTTAAGGTCCCTTCAAATACCTACAATCCATGGGAGCCTTTTTATAATCCAATCCAAGATTTTGATCTTACAAAGAAGATGACTAAGGACTTGAGAGTGTATCTCATGAAAAGGGTTTGGAGAAAGGAAAATATATATGCCTATTATAAGTATAGGGAAGAAATTAGAAAAAGGGAGATAAATTTTAAGGACTTGGACTCTGATGAGAAATCTAAGAACCTCTGGGATGAGCACTATGAGGAAGAGGCTCAAGAGGAGGAAGAGGTTCTGGTTGATGAAGAAGAAGAGGAGGATATCCCCTTGGGGAAAGAAGATTAATTTTTATTGATTCACAGGCCTACGACCTGGCCTCCTCCTCTATACCTAGCATCCTAACAGTAGGTGCAGGCCACCCTAGGGTAGCCTAAAGTAGGGTAATATCATCTCAACTCTAAGGTGTAAACTTCCATCCCTCCTCTTGAGCCAAAATAAAAGAAGGTATGCCTTTCTCACCCTTTCCTTTCCACTTATACCTCATTCTTAACTTCATCTTCACCTTTTACCAATTCTGACATTTCCACCATGCTTGCACCTTTCTCCATCATTTAGCCAATCACATCATTTGTGCCACTTTTCACTCCTCTACCTTCATCCACCACATCTACATCCATCGCATAGAAATCACTCACCACCCCTATCCATGACCTCCCACCTTTCTCTTCTTCCACATTAACCCTTCACACACTCATCCTTGGGGGAATAACATTTGTTGCTTCACAACAACAAGTGACCATTCATTTCAGACTACCACAAATATCCCCTTTTGAAAGGGAAATAATTCAATCATAGGAGAAATTCCACTAGTAGGTGAATACTGTAAGAAAATCTTGGGAGGCCTAGGTGGAAAAGAGAAGATGCAAAAAGGCCAAGGCTCTAGTGGTACCTCATATGCGGTCATTTTTTAACCTCATATAATAATCTCTGATGATTACACACATTGAACCACAAGAAATTAATCCCCAAAAATAGATGAAACTAATGGATTACTTGATACATGCCATCAACCTTAAATTTAGCTAGGACAAACCAACTAATAGGGTTAGGCCGATGGAAAAAACCTAAAAGTTCATCACCATAAACTATCTCAAGGTGGGCCATTAATTGGAAAAGAAGTAGGAACTTACAAGAGTGAAATTTATTATTGACTGCCTAAATGTAAAATCCAAGTCCAAAGATGTAGAGTTGACTAATATGAGGTCTGACCTATAGATTCACTTCACCATTGAGAGCTTCTAGGAGAAAGCCATCCAAAAGGCCTAGCTATGGATCTAAGTTGTAAAATTGATGGCCTAAAATAGAAGCTAGATGTAGAGAATAAGTTGCATGAAAAATAAACTGAGCTCACATATACCCATAAGAGCCTCTTAGAATTTATAATTATGAAATAATAGATTTAGTAGTAGATGTAATAAGAGTCCTCAACCAAGGACCAAGAAATCCAATAGTTGAAGAATGACCTTGTTTCCCACTCCCAGATCGTAGGTATCCTCCCCATGGTCCAACAATTTTATATATCCTATTAGGAGAGAATAAATAACATTACCACAAACTTAAATCCAACACTTGGGTTCATTGTGGACTCACATTGATTGAGCACATATGTGGGTAAAATTATAAGTTAGGTCCTTGCATTTATATCCCCTAAAGTTTAAGATTTACAACTCCTAGTCTAAAAGTTGTATAGTGTAATGGATGAGATGCTCTAGGAAACAAGGTTGATGATAGAAGGTAGGAGGTTGTCAAGGTGAATTAATTCCTGAGCTACAACAAGGCAACATCAAAATGTAAGGAATATTTGGATGCCTTAGAGAAGGTGGTATGGGATATGAAGGGGCATATTAAGCAACTATTCTAGTTAGGACTCCCTTCCCCATTATTTATATAAAACACAATCCTCTTAGAGGATAAGATAAAAGAGTTGTTGATCAAAAATCAAAATGACCAAATCATCTTTGCATCTCTCAATCAAGAACCAAACATCTGTGAGGTGGAGATCATTTTGCAACCTCTTGCCCAACTGGAGTTTTAGATGTTGGAAATAGTATAGGGCTTGAGAAACATCTCCTTCAAGGAGATCATTAATCTAGATAGAGCCTTTGAGGCTCCAAAGAAGAATACTTAGCTAAAGGAGGAAGAGTAGATGCCTTTGAAGGTTGCTCTTCAAAAGTTGTAATATTTATGGGCTTTACCATTTTTTTGTAGTTTTTCCTTGAATAATCCGAGAAACTAGAAAATTTTGGGTTCTTCCATCCATAGGTATATTCCCCTACAAATAACCAAGAACTATGAATCATAATCCATGTTTCATAGTATTTTTGGGCAGTTAGCTTTTATCATGGATGTGCTCTAGGAGTTTGATAGGTAGTATATCAACTTCTGCTTTCTCAAGTTTTCCTTCTTCATTTTTGGTTAAGTCTTGGCCCTTTCCCTAATGACAAGTGTCATCATGGTGCTCCTTAGGAAAGAAGAGAGTTCCTATTTAAATAAAATGTGTGCTATTGGCCAAGGGAAGTGGGCCCCATTTTGAATAAAATTTCTAGAGGCAATTTAGAGGGAAACACGTGTCACCTTAGTGCTTCTTCTAAGAATCATGAGAATCATGAAGTGATACAGTTGCACCATATCTAATATTTTGAAGACTTTCTACACTCATGATCCAAAACTCCCCCTTTCAGTTGCAATAGCCTCATTAAGAGTGCAAGTGCCAGATTTCAGGTGTTGTTTCCTCATGAGGCCATTGTGCCTATATATTCAATGCTCTTTTATTTTGGAGGGGGTTGGTAGTTGTTAGTATTTTTATCTTTATAACTATTATCAAAAATCAACCATTTTAATATTTTAGTTCTTGAATAAAAATATTAATAGTTGTTTATTTTCATTTCATGACCTTAATAGGTGCCCCTCATGAGAAGGATTGAATATTGTATATTGTGCCTTTGAGCCTTTTGTATTTTATTATCTACCTAGTAATGAAGAGGATGTGGTGTTCTATGTCAAATTGATTGAAAACTATTATTATCTATTATTTCTATTATCTACTTCTATAGTGTTGGGTTTGGTTCATATTATAGGCTTTAAATCATGCATATGCTCTTTTAATTGTCTGTGATGTTTAAAAGTTTAAGATATTTTATGTAATTTTAGGAATAGATACTTCAAGAATCTCAGTGCATCACCTTAGTTTTATTTCAGTTTTATTTGTGTTTTTTTCTTACCCTTTTCCCCCCAATTAGATTGAAGAGTCAACTTTTAAAATCCCAAAGGTTGATTTACAGATCACAATTCAGTCCCACATCTGTAAAGCTTCCCATAGAGAACTATTAACCAAGAGTGAGAGTTTTAGGCATCAACAAAACCCTATAAACTAATAAATTTTATTCCCATAGGTAACCTAACAAGTGCCATGGTATGTAGACAAGCAGGCTTAACAAAAAATCAAGGGCTGACTCGATGATGGTGCATGGAGAAAACCCTAGCATAGTAATCAAAAAAATCATCTTACTTTTTCTCATAAAAACAAATTAACCATTTTTTCAATATTTTATTTATAAAAGAAATCAAAAGTAACATTTGTCTTTTTTTTTAACTTATATGAATTTGGTTATAAATTTTTTTTAAAGTTAAATCTTTAATGCATTTAATTTATGAAAGAAGAAATCTTTAATTT
Source organism: Torreya grandis (assembly GCA_037957365.1). Classification (NCBI taxonomy): domain Eukaryota; kingdom Viridiplantae; phylum Streptophyta; class Pinopsida; order Cupressales; family Taxaceae; genus Torreya; species Torreya grandis. The sequence goes on from JARHVA010003132.1 coordinate 1,244,609, forward strand.
AAAGTTTTTTTTTTTAATCACTTTGTTTTTTTGGTGTAGCCTTCCATTTACTATTTAATTGATCTTTTTTTTAAATGAATATTTTTAAGTGTTCATTGGATCAATTTATGTTTTTCATATTATCTTTTTAAATAATAATTAAATCAATATCATTTGTTCTTCTGGTCTTTAAATTAGTCATTTTTTATTTTTAAGAACATTATGCAAACCATTTATTCTCAAAATTTTGAAATAACTACTCTTAAATAAAAAATATAATTCAAAATGCTACTATTACTAATTTTCATAATTCAACTAATGCACTTCAAAATGTGTTTCAAAACAAAATGGATAATATAAAATCTCCTACTGATGCTTTAAATTAAAAATTAGCATCTTTTGCACATGAAAATGGGTCTACTAATTCTCATACACCTAAAACTTCTTTGAACATTTATTTTAGCAATCTCAGGTTAAAAATTATGCATATTATGGGTTATTTGGATGATGCGCTTGGTAAGTGTGAATATGGTATTCTTGAACTAATTTTGACTACTTCTAATATGAATTATAGAGGTCTTGGTTTTACTGATTCCTCTACTTATCCTCCACATAGAAGGACTTATAATGCAACTTATTTTGATTATACTATTTCTAATGATTATTATTTAGTTAAAAATGATAAACTTTGTATGCATTATGTAAAACATGGGCATCATATATCTAAATATTAGAAATTGCACCCATATAAATCTTGTGGTAAATCCATGGAGGACACTTTGCATTGTTGAAAAATGACTAAATATCCTACCTCTAAGGGTAAAACCATTTGTATTTCTAAAATTTATTTATCTTATATAGACTTTGATGTGTCATATTATAATAATTCTTCTAATTATTCATGTAGAATATCTTTTATAAGTGATATGTCTTCTTTGTCTCCATTTTGATAACTCAATATCTTTTCTACATTATTTGCTTTTTATTACAAAGATAACATGCTTTGAATATGTTGACTAACTTATATTTATGTAGGTTTATGAATTTTATGATGGAAGTTGTGTTTACTCCATTTTCCTTTTTTATACATCTACCTTTATTACATTATGTATGTAGAATGTATTTTTGGCATAATGGTTACTTAATTTGAAAGATTGGAGTTAGCTTATTTGTTTTGCAGGGTTTTGTGGATCATTACTTCTTTTGGTTGGTTTTTTTCCATGGAATATTGACCACCTTATCTGAAAAGGTTCTTGGAGATTCTTGGTGATCATACTTTCTTCCTTGTAACTTTTGGTGGCACCTTATTTTCTTTCTTCTCTCAATCTTTTATAATTCCTCTTGAAGGAATTTTCTATTAAGGGGGAGTATTCTATAATTTCACTCCTTTATTTTTATATATTTTATCTATTTTTGTAACCCCAAATTAAGCTTAAGGGGGAGCGCTAGAGAATTAACCTTATTTGGGTCCTTCTTAGGTTTATAGGCTTTTCCTAATTCTTAGTGTGTGTATTTATTGTATTTATAAATACAATTTATTCCTACCTTTTTGAGGTGTCACTCACCTCCCTAATCCACTTGTTGGATTTAGGGTTACTTGCATGTAACTTTATTTTCCCACATGGCACACACTTCCCTCCACTCTCTAATGTAATAGGCCATAAGTGGAACACACATAGGAGGCTTTTAAGGTAATCATAAGATTCATTGTAACTCTCATTCTCTTCCTCTAGCTCTATAAAATATCCTTCCCTCTCTTCATTTCCTCATTAGAATCTCATAGCTCTCTCTCTTCTTCTCTTGTGATCTTGATTCAATCTTGTTCTTATGGATATTTTGGTAGTAATCTTTCTAATAAGATCATGTGGGTTTTTCTTCGATACATTTGGTTTCCCACTTTAAAAATATTTGTCTCATTTATGGTTTGCTCCATGAGAGGTAATATTATTTCTTGTTTTCATTAAATTATACACTCTTTAATGTCATTATTAAACATTATTGGCATAAATCCTAATATATATTAAAATTCCCACCCCATAAAAATATTCTCTTGATGTAGCTAGGAGGGCAGAGGTAGAGAATCCCTGTATGGAATTTGTGCATGGATAATAACCTGACAATGTCCTAATAAATGAAACCATAGAGAAATAAGGCTCCCTAAATTTGTAGGACATTTATCATGATTTGGATACAATTTTCAAATACACATTGGATATTCAAATAGATATGGGCACTATGGCACAAATACAAGGGGAGGATGATGAAAATGAAGGTAAACCCAGTGCCCAAGAAGAATAAGGTGGGAAAAACAAAAGCTCCTGAAGTACTATAAATTGAGACATTAAAAGAAGGATATAGGAAAGGGAATAAGGTATTAATTGAAGTATAGTCTTAGATAGAATTTTTCCCAAATTCTAAATCTAATTGTGGTGAATATATGTCTCATGAAATGTACCAACAAAAGTTAAAAGATGGGGATATGTGTTTATGGAACTCAATGAATCAAGAGATTGATACCAAAACAACATGTAAATAAATGTCCTTTGTTTTTTACACCCACTTGGATGAACCCTTGATTTAAGTATTTATTGGTTATAATTGAGATCATGACCCATATGAATCATAGGGAGAGCAAAGAAGAACATATTTTTATCCCACCATGCTCAATAAGGTCAAGGCTAGAAGCACAATATTAAAATTGGTTGTTGAAGTGACTGATAAAAATGTGATAAATAGTGATATCATACAAAAAAACACCATCATTTTGCATGAATGGATATCTATCATGGATAATCTCAACAAAAATTAACCACCATTGAATTAAAAATGTTAAAGTTATTTCAGCATATTATGAAAGTAGAACCTAGCCTTATAGATGGGATTAAACTGGAGAGTTTAATGAGTATAAATAAGCTAATTATGATGGTGGGTAAGTTTTTATATTAATTCAATGGACCTAAAGTAACAAAATAGGTATATATCCAAAAATCACAAATCAAGTTTTTGGAATAAGTACAAAAAAATGAGGACCATACATGCAAACTTGTTGAGAAGGCAAAAATAGTGAAATTAGTGTTTTTGAACTTTGTGCGCTAAACATTTGTGATCAATATGTGCCTTTTTATAATAAATATAATAAGGATGGTATGTAATCTCAAGTGTAAACCAAGAAATACAAATCTAAAAGGATGTAAATCCTACAAAAAAATAGAATAAATTGGTAAGTATATAGGCTTGAAAAAGCAAGAGCTAGAATATAATTTTGCATTTTTAAAACATTAAAAAATTAAACAAGAAATCACATTGGAAGAGGATCTCAAGTAAAATGCATACAATATCGACACAATAAAGTTAAAATCAACCATTTTATAATAAACCCCATTATTTTAATAACTAACTATGGAGGTAGTTGGCATCTATGATAATTTTTAAGTTACTCTCACAAAATGGGGCAATTTTGAAATAGTGCTACAGAAGGATGTGCATGGATTTTCCAATAATATTAAGGTTTTATAAGGATAATTTGATGAAAGATATTAAGGATAGTGTGGGGTAATTTTGGATCCCAATTTTGACTAAGTTTTGGATCAAGCATTACAATGTGAAAGGTGTCACAGATGTACCATAATACTAGGGAGTGATTAATAGGAATGAACCAAGTAATCAAAGTGCCTATGGAAGAAAAATAGTCATAAATGAACATAAAGTGTGAGGATCAGGGAAGAGTTTTCATAGACCATAAAGTGTATAATAAGGATCAACCGGTTAAACTGACATGAACAGGTTAGTTTGCAAGTGGGTTTAACAAAAACCAGTTAAGATTAAATATAGCTCATTATGGCATGGATATAGAATCCAACCCTATTAAGGAATTTTATTGTAATATTAATTAGGGTTACTAATATTAATGTTTAACATGTCTTTAAGAGTTCTTATTAATGACTATAACTACAAGATTGGTGATTTGGAATAATTAAATCATGCTTTGTTGCATTAATATATAGAGAGAGAAATATTAAATAATCATTATGTTATAAGACTATCTTGTCAATATCATTATGTTATAATACTATCTTATCAATATTTTACATTGTAAATTATTGATATGAATAGAAGTTGTTACCATGATGACTTAACATTTTATAAATTATGCTTTTGATGATGATCATAGTGTAGAATGTCTAATTTTATCAAACCTTATAAAAACATAAAGTATTAACATGCACAAAAGAAAATTCTTAATTTTCAACTAAATTTATTGTTACATGGCATCTATATCTTCACCTTGGGTGAGCACTCAAAATATCTCTTATTGATATGTTAGTGTAGTCAGACTTAGTGTTAGGATATGCACGTGTAGCATAGAACCCTTGAGTGCATATAGGTAAATATCCCAACATGCATGTATCCTACTTCTTCTTGAAGCTTGACTTGAATTTAATCTATCATCAAATCCACATCAAGATAATATTACTAAGAGGGCCTTCTAAACTCATTATGTTATTTATGGTTTTTTATATGAGAATAAAATGCTAACTATCCTTCATTTAATCAACAATTGGCACCCATACCTTTTTTAGAGACATTTTTAAATTAAAATTTATCATTATAGTCTCAATTACTTCTTAGAGAAAAGAGTCTCTTCACCAAATCAATATAATAATGTAACCAAAATCACAAGTTATAAATATGAGATTACCTACTAGAAAGGTAATGACAATGTCTTCACATATGCATTGTCATGCAAGTATGAAGAATATAAATCTTTGGGTAGACTATCCTTCCCTATTTTGAAGTGGGTGAAAAAGGTACAACAAGAATGGTCCCAAGACACCCAAATTAAGTGTTTCATCCAACAAGTGAACACTAATACTTCATCTTAGTGAAATTAATCTTAGGATGTTCACTATTTATAGCACAAATCTCTTCTAGTACAAGTACCTAAAGTAGAATTATATGAGACAAGTCTACTAGAAAAACATTCCTCTGCATTAATTGGCCACAGAGATTTTTTAAACATATATGGAAAGGTCTATTAGAATTTTTTTGGAGGGAATTAAACACAGCATAAAATATTTTATGGTATAATGTGAGACTTGTCAATGTAACATATGGTAAATATTATCAACCCTAGGCATACTCTAGCCTTTGCTTATTCCCATTTTATTATAGTCTTATATTTTCATGGACTTTGTTTAAGGACTACCAAATTCAGAATGGAAATCAGTTATTTTGGTGTTGGTGAATCACTTCTTCAAGTATGCCCATTTCTACACGCTCATCCATCCTTTTACTACCTCTAAAATTTTCCAAATGTTTTTCAATAAAATATTCCACCTATATGGGATACCTTATTCAAATAATTTACAATCATGATTCCAAATTTACAAGTCACTTCTATACAGAAATTTTCCACCACTATGCCACCCAAATTAAAAGTAGTTTTGCTTACCATCCGTAAATAAATGGTCAAACAAAAATATTTAACAAATTCTTGGAGACCTATTTATGTTGTTTTTCCTATGATCAATAGACTCATTAGGTCAAATGGTTACTACTCATTAATGGTGTTATAACTCAACATAGTACACTACCACTAGGATAACACCTTATGAAGTTATCTATGGTCTACCACCACCTTGTCTTCAAATATACCTTCCAATAATTACATGGCATATTAATTTTATGCCACACTCAACATGCATGAAAATATACTTCCTAATCTCAAGGATAACATCCATTTGGCATAGAAATTCATGAATAAAAATGTTGGTCAACAACACTCAAAATAGGATTTTAACATAGGTAACTTGGTTTTTCTCTAGCTACATCCTTGTAATCAATCCTCTTTAAAGATAAAAGGTAATCTTAAAATATCACTCAAGTTTTATGTTCCTTATAAAGTTCCTTAGATTATTGGTCCTATTGAACACTAGTTGGATCTTCCCTCCCTCTCCAACATCCATCCTTTTTTCCATGCCTCATGTTTGAAGAAGGTTATTGGCTAGCGATTCAATCCCAAATTTCACTCCCCAAGCTCAATAATAAATGATATATCCTCTTAGAACCTAAGTCTATCCTAGATATGCACTATTTATATATTTAAAGGGTATCTAGTGATAGGGTATAAAATCTTGGACTAAAAATATTATTACATCCCAATCCATACAAGGTGTATTAGCTGAAAAAATGGCATCATATTTTATTGAATGATAAACGTGAGGTTAATTTTTAGATTGGGTCTCAAAAAGATGAATTTTTAAGTGATATAATGTCTATGGATGTATGTCATAAGGTTGTATAGAGGGCTATGGAAGTTTGATATGAAGGTCATATATAATGGTAGAGAAAACACCTATACATTTGTGAAGGATAGTAAGATCCTTTCACATTGATAACATTGAATGAAAGAGGAGAATATGTGGATATTAATACTAAGATTTTTTTATTTTTCCAAAAATGGTTTTTAAAGGAAGTAAAGAAGAAGAATGCATAATTTACTTTCATCCCAAAACCAATGCATGTTGTGATCATAAAAGAGGTGAGTGAGATTCCACTTAAAGTGTAAAATTTGTTAGATGAATATATTTAAATTATTTATAAGGATTTATTATATGGATTACAATTTATGAGGATGATTAGTCATCATATTGATCCATGACCTAGATCTATTTTTCCAGATAATGTATCATATAGGTTAACAAATTTGGAGAATTAGGAGGCAAAGAAACAAGTAAAATATATATTGGAGAATGGTTTGATAAGGGAAAACATGAGCTTGTGTGAAATTACATCAATGTTATAACCTAATAAATTTATGGAATGGTGGATGTGTATGGATTCAAAGGTCATTAAAAATATTACTATCAAATAAAAATTTCTATTGCTAATGATGGATGATTTGAGGGTTCTTTTTTAGTGGAGCAAAGACCTTCACAAAGATGTATTTGAAGAGTATACATCACCAAGTCAAAATTAGATAAGTTGATTTGTGGAAGACCACATTCAAGACAAATGTTGTGTTTTATGTGTAGACACCCCATTCTGGCCATAATTGGCTTCCAATCAGACTTGAGATTGATTCCTACCAAACAATGCAAATTAAGCCTAGGAATCATGAAACATCCCAATTTCATCCACACATCAGACATTAGTGTTTAGAATCATGTTAATAGATCCATATTTGGGTTATTACCTTGTAAGAAATAATAACATCTCACATATTCATATCTAATCACCTTGTGACCTAGAAATCTATTAGTTTAGCCTTTAGACACATTAAGTGGGGTACTTAAACAATTCCTAAAGTGCTAAAATGCTAAGCAAAATGAATTAACAAATTAAACCAAATTAAATTCTTAAGTTTATTTTCCATATGTAATTAGTGAAAACAAATTTTATAAAAAGGAAAATGTAATAAATTTGAGGTCATGATGACATCATCATCCTCAAAGACAAGGATTTAAAATATCTCCCTAATATGCCTTAAATGCATAAATATAGATCCATGCTTAATTAATGGAATCTTTATCCCAAATATTAATTACATGTACCCTACTTAACTCAATTAGGGTTAGCCTTAACTTAATTAGGGTTAGTTTGAACTCAACCATGGTTAACTCTAACCTAACTGCACTTGGGTTAGAGTTAGTTTGGGAGGATATAAATACAAGGCCTCACCCATTAAAAAATAAGCTTTTATGTGCAATGTTAGTATACCAAAATACCTCTAAGAATATAATTTGGTGTAAAGTTATTATGATAAAATACATCTAAATATTTCATTATTATAGTGTTACCATGCCCACTTTCTAATCCAAGCCAAGCCAAAGCCAACCAACATTACCAAGGTGCCAAGGAGAGATGCAATAATGGATCTTCCTTGATAAATATTTATTGAGCACACATTCAATCACATCATTCCATTGCAAAATCATAACACTTCCTCTCATGTAAGGTAAAATCTCTTGTTTTACTTTCAATTTGTTATTTAATTGTAGTACTCTACCTCCTTGAGTGTCTAGACTAGAGGTGTTATTTTTTAGTGTGTTTGTTTTGATTTGATTTCTTGACTAACACTATACTAATATCCCCTCTTGGATTCCTTATTCACATTAATGGCATACTCGATAGGACTCACACCCCACAAATTTATTCTCATGGCCTTTTAACACCTCTTGCTAACATTTTTCATGCTAAAATTTTGACTTAATGACCAAAAAGGTGAAAAATTGAAGATCATGACTGAGACACAGGAAGATGTGATTTTTCACCTATGAGATTTGGTATTTATCTATAGAGTTACATTGTTTCACCTATGATATTACATCAAATATATGGTTTTGCACTATGTAAATGTAATATTGTGTTGATAGGCTTTGTTTTACTTGGACATGCATTATTGGACCTCCTATATGCATTATTTCACTTCCTATATGCAGTATTGCTCTTTCAATATGCATTTTTGCACTAACATATTTTGGTTTGTAAGGTAACTTATAGTTTTTACTTAGACATGTAGTATTGACCCCATGAAATGTAGATTTGCACTAATGTTATGGTTTTGTAGGGAAGTATAGTTTTGAGCTATGGAAATGCATTATTGCCCTCATAATATGTAGTGTTACTCTGTGTAAATGCATTTTTATGTTAATAGTATATTTTGTTTATTAAAGTGTAGTTTTAAGCTAACAGTTATGGTTTTATAGAAATGTAGTATTGCTCTATGGAGATGCAGTATTTCACTGTGCGAAAAAGAAAATAAACCTAACAGCTAAAATTTCATTACTATTTTCTAAATTTCCTTTCAATTTATAAGAAATATAACCCCCTAACACTTTTTTTAGGATCCAAAGGCTAAGGAAAGACATTTTCAGCACTTTAAGTCTTCAAATCACATTTATATTTGGTGCCTAAAGATTGTCTAGTTGCTTTGTTTTTGTTTTTCAAAGTTCACAAATCCAAATAAAGATAAGGGGATAAAATTCACATCATATTTCACTTGGTGCTATAAAATGAATGTAAACTTAGACTAGGTGATCTTAAGAGCTTCCTTGTTTATTATTTTTTTTTGTGTTTTTTCAAACAAGACTTAGCATGTATGCTCTCCCCTCATCCCTTTTAAGGCACTTAGGTGATTCAAAATCACTTTGTCCATTTCCTTTGTCACTTAGTCCAAGTATATAAGTAATGTCACAAATGCACTCTCTAATATCTGATTGACTTGGGTGATCCTAAAATGACATTTAAATTATTTTTATATTTATTTTATTACATCTTGGCTTATGGACAATATTTCATCACTTCCCCATAAGTTATTTAGGGAAGCTTTGACCTAGAAATTCATCTCCTAGAATTGTTTTAACCCCAATCCATGGTGGGGTATAAAAATTGATATGGTGAATTATTGGGATGTTATTTTAAGTGGTTAAACTAAATCTTTTACCATATATTGACTTTACAAAAATTTCTTAATTCATAAATCACACTACATTGAGCAATTGATGGATGCAGTGGTTATAAAAATGACAAGACATTTAAAAAAAAAGCTAATTAGCTTGATCTAAATGATGTGATTTCATCTCTAGTGTTAACCACACTTGGGACCATCTATTAATGTGCAAAACTTATAGTTTTAGACAAATCCCACTTGACACAAAAATATTGTTAATGCAGGGTAAGTAGCCCGAAGTTCTATGTCACTGTATGAACTCTTGATAGAAGAAGGGGCCTAAAAACCCTACTTTTTATGTGCATCTAAAGTTTTAGATCAAAAAAATATTTCCTCTCAATAAGGATTATATAGACAAAATTTTACAATTTGAATAAAACTTGTTAGTTTTTAGGAATAAGATAATACACTTATGTGTTTTTATGTTTTTTCCCTTTTTGCTCACATTATTTTGAGTCAAAAACTATCTTTATTTCTCAAAATGTGTCATGATCCAATCAAATCCTGTTTACACACAACTTTTTGCCTAAAGAGGTGTTATGCCATTTTTTTGATGCCACAATTTACCTTAAACATTTCCAAAACGTTTGTGTGTGTATGACTTGCTTGAAATGGGCATCGTCACATTGCCCATTTCATTTCAAGTCTTTGTCTTAGAGTTTTGAAATAAAAATGTTGTCATACCTTTTGAATGAGATATTGTCATTACACTACTTTCATTATTTCAAAATATTTTTCTTGTGCCAAATCAAGTTCAAAACCATGTATGCCTTTTGGTCTATGGTGGGTATCATTATGTCATCCAATTTGGTCTAGAGTATTATCTTTTTGGAACCAAGTATTTCAAACCAAGTTTGAAATTGGTCTTATGAAGTTTAGATTCAAACATTGATTGGTTTATGCCTATGCCTTGCTTAGTTATGGCTTAGATGTTTACCTCTTTCTTTTGAATTGTGTAACTTAGACAAAAAATTTGTTTGCTTTGAATATTTTTATGCCTAGATTTTGGAAGTAATCTATTTTTTGTATGCCTGTAATCTCTTTTTTTTCTTATAATTAAGGTCAAAACTCTCTCTCTAAGTACAACCTTAAACATGGTTAGTTTACAATTGATTCTTGCTCGTCACTTTGGCTTGAATGTTTTACTCTTTGTTTTCATTTTTGCCTACTTAAAATTGATTTTCCCAATTAGTTTTATGTATGTGCCTAAAGTCCAATGTATTTTTCCATTGATCAAGTTTGTGTTTGAATCCATATTCCTAGTTTGATTCAAAGTGTTTCAAAATTGTTAGATTAATTACCTTTTGTTTTAGACCTAGTTTGTTTCAAGTTTAGGTTTGTGTCGTGTTCCCAAAGACCTAACATTTTCCTTAGTTTTTTAGGTCTCATTCATGTCATTTTGAGCCTAGATTTATGTCTTGTTCCCAAATACATAGCAATATTTTCTATTTTTAAACCTAGATTAGAGCTATTGACACACTTTTTACCAAGATTGGCATTCAAGTTTGCCATTCAATTGACCATTTTTATGAGACATTAGACATTAGAACTTGAAGACATTTTAGACAGATTTTATCATTGAAAATTTTAGATAAGAGCTCCATTCTAGGTAAATTTTAAACCATTTTCAATAATAGATTGATTACCTATTCCTAGACCAATGTCACTTTCAAACTTAGACCTAGACTAAGACCATTTTCATATACTAAGACCACCCTCTTTAGGCTAATTTCCAAACCTAGCCATGCTAATTATCATATGTTGAGATCACCCTTCTTTGGGATAATTAAAGTATGATGTTCACCCTTTTAATGATAATGGTACGTTATCCCCTAATTATAACATTAACCCTCCTTCACTCTATGTGAGAAACCAATATTTTTAGCACCCTCTTATTACTATTCTAGGCCCTCACCCTTTAGCCTATGTTAACAACCAAGCTCTACAACACCCCTTCGTTACCATTATATGCCCTCATCTTTTAGCCTAAATTAGTAACCAAGATTTTTAGCACCCATTCATTACCATTCCATGACATCTTCCTTTAGCTTGCATCAGCAACAAATCTTTGCAACTCCCTTTCATTACCATTCCTAGTCCTTCAAAATATGGTAGCTCATTATTCTAAAAAATTTGTACAGTTACGACTAGATAGATCATAGTTATGATCCTAAACCCACAACCAACCTTTATTAATCCCATATTTGATGGGCCTATTTATAAATAGATCATCACTGAACCACCAATCATTTTAAATAATTACCAACCATCCCCCATTTTAGAAAATCTAATTTGATCTTCAAGACATAATAGATCCAATCATTACCTATCCAAGAACCATCATTCAAAGACCATGAAGTGTCCAAATATGATATTTTGAAACCAATTATAACCCAAGGCTAAGATAACCAACCAATCCATGATTTTTTTGTTTAAACACCTATTTTTTATGAGTTAACCTATGTTAAATCACCCTTTCACCATTTCTCTATGTTTAAGGAGCCACACTTTGACAAGCAAGTCTCTGTGGAGTTGCCTATTGACCCTTTCCTTTTGGTTGAGGAGTCTCAATATGATAATCCATTATTTTTTGAGTCACATCCTAATGATTATAACTACCTTTGGGAAAAACATTATCTTGACCATTTCCCCATTTTTAAGGAACCTCACTTTGATGAGCCAGTCATTGTGAAGTTGCTTGTTGACCATTTTCTTTGTATTGAGAAGCCTCACTTTCAAAAGCTAGTATCTATGGAGTCTTTCTTAGCTAAGCCTATTTATAAAGAGAATATTATTAAACCCAAGGCCATTACTTTTCCAATACCAAAAAATTCAACATAGCATCCTTATTTCCACATCATATGAAGAATCAACATTAAAGTCAAATTCTATTTTTGCATCGATATCATATTTAACATCAGAAGCAAAATCAACATTAATCTTAACATTAAATTCAAATTAGCTTGAGTCAGACTCAGCTTCACAATCAAAATATATTTATGGATATTACAACATTAGGTATACATGCCTTGAAAATCAATTTGAATATATTTATGATCCTTCCATGGTTTTAAGGATGATTACTTCATCATCAACACAAGTTATCCTAGTATCTTATATGAGTATTACGCTACCTATCCCCATTCCATTGCCATTCCACATACCATTATCACCACCAAACATAACCATTATATTAACATTATGCCTCCCATAAGTGTCTATTAGGACTGACAGGATCACACCTTGTTGAACTACATCCATGGTGACATATCAATTGTAGAATATTAGGGGGACCAATACCAAATACATATAGAAGAATAACAATATCCTAGTGAAACCTTTTTTTAAGTGTTAGGGGAAATAAAAATCCAAAATTAGCATCTTATATTAAAACCTTTTTAGAGGTGCTAACAAATAATCAAATTCAAATGTCAACATTCTTTAGTGAAACCTTCTCGGAGGCACTATGGGACAATCAATACAACTTTATTGGTGAAAATATATTTAGGGTGACAATAGTTAAGTACAATAGTTCTTCAATGCTTGATGAAGACATTGTAAAAGATAACATTATTACAACTTCCAATCTATAGCATAATCAGACGGTAGTATCTCTCAAGCCCAAACAAAAAAATATATGATGGTCCAATCGAGAGCATATTCAAAAGTCTTTGGCCCTGCATCAACCAAAATTGTGTTGAATCTAAAATCAACAACATTGTGTGTGCTTTAAAATCCTAATCTTCATTTATTTCTTAACCATTATACAATCCACTTCTTCATTGCTAAATCAGACCTTTTATCCATTATTTATCCTTATTTACCATCCTTAGCCACACTTTCCTTTATAGAGGCTATGAAGACATTTTATCTTGAAGTTTGTAGGAAATAGAATCAATGACCAATGAAGATCACAAAAACATGATTAGATTCCAAATGAATAGTAGGTTATTGATAGATCAACTATTTATAAGGGGTGTGGGCTAATAATTTACATAATTGACTATTTTGGTTGTATCATATGTTGATCAGGACATGTATCTCCATACCAGTAAGAACAATAAAACCATTTACCTTGCCTTGTCATTTACCTTATCTTTTCCATTTGCCATTCACCTTGTTGTTACTTCATACCTTGGGGTTTACCTTACCTTGTCACTTAGAAGAAACTCCATTACCATTATAACCAATTATCATAATGTCACCTTCCTTGTATCATATTGTATACCATTTATCCCATACCTTCCCTATTGGTTGAAGTTATTTTACCCTCCCTTTCCCACCCTTTTTGACCTTGGTTCTATCTGTTGGTTCTTCGGGCACCTTTAGAAAAGGGATTCAAATGTAGTTTTAGTAGTTGATTTAGTATTCTAGATAAAGAGGTAGTATATTGGACCAGTATAATAGTGGTTTAGAAATTACATCCTTAATTATTATCATGTTCTACCTCATTTTTGGTGTTACTAGTTATAACCACCTTTGGGAAAATTAATATCATTGACCTATGTCATTGTTTCCTAATTATAACCACCTATCATCATATTAAGAGAAACACCTTTACCACACACTACCGCATCACCTTTCCATTCTTATTACTATAATGTGCCATTTACCTAATTCATAAACTTTCTTATACCTAGCTAAATTCCTCTACTATAAGGAAAAACTATAGTGATTTGAGGTCCCATTGGGACTATGTAGGTAGCACTCAATTAAAATCAAGGTTAGCTCAATCACCCCTTTACCCATGCTCTCGCCTTTTTGTGAGCAACCTTAATCTACACTATCACTATTTTATGAGTTTATATTGTGAGCATTTTGTATTTGAATTTAATACACTAATGACCACTTCAATTTTCTTATGCTCTCACCATTTTATGAGTAACCATTCTTAATTCTCTCATCATTTTGTGAGTTATTTATGCCCTCACTATTTTACAATCTCATTCTCCTTCTCAACCTTAGATGTAGTAATCATTATAAACCCAATTCATATATGAGAACTTGTCTATTATATTTTAGTATGGTTTTAACTTAAACCATACTTTTTCACTTCTACATTTTGTTTGTGTTGATGCTTTCATAATTATGTATGTCATCCCCTATTTTCTCATGAACTTGACATCTTGTGAGACCATTCCCATATTCCTATATACGTTAATCATGTTTTCTTATCATCCATTTTCTTCTATCCTATATTTTGGGAGACCTACATTTGGATTAAACTTCATGTTGGATCTTGCATCCATGTAATTATTTAGGCAGCATCTACTTTCCTAGTGTATCTAGAGTTAGCTTGGCTACCCCTTTCTTTTCTTCTATTCCCCCTTTTTTTTGTCATCCCCTATAGCCTAAGGGAAATTTTTGTCGTCTTGTATGTATCATTGTTTTCCTATAGCCTAGGGGAAACATTGTTTGTCCATTGTTCTTGTGTTATTATACTTATGATGTTGTTGTCTCACTTAAAGGTCACCCTATCACTAAGCATAACACCTCTATTACACATGCACAAACACTTTATTCTCTCTTTACACGAACATTGTGATTAACAATTGTTTGTGTTTGTTTCATTTTGTTTGATTATTTTGTTCACTATTTATTTATTGATGTTTTTATTATTCATTTGTTTATTTTTATTGGTGTTTTATTGTGTTTTTATTTATTGGTTTTTTTTTTTGAGTTTTCATTTGTTTATTTTTTTGCATGTTTATTTGCTTTTAGTGTTATGCCTTGACTTGGCATTTATGTATTCATTGGATGATTCCTAACACATTATACTTAATTCCATCCATATTCATACATCAACATTATCATCATGGTTTTTATCATTGGTGCATTTTTTCACTTGTTAATTGGATCGAGTGTCCATCTTTATGCATATTACAACTAGGTCATCATGGTGTTTTATATTATGGTGTATACCATCACATGCTACAATAAAAATTAGCTAGATGGATCTTACAAGCAATGTTATTTCACTACTTCTCCTTGTTCACCTAAAAAAATCTTTCAATATCCAAATATTACCCAAATATAGAGTAATTAAATCACATATGAATTTAAATCCAGGCTAATTATGACTTCCATCTCCATAATAACAGGTATTCCAAATTCATGTTTCTCCTTTATACCAACTTACACTTACTCTATGTGTATGGATTTAGTACATAATCCCCCTTTTTTGATTTACCATATTATACCAATCATCCTTGTGCTAATGATTATAACCAACTTTGGAAAAATCATTGTGCTTTGATCTATATGGATGTTAATGATTATAACTACATATAGGCAAATCATTATCATTTCCTTGCCCTATTGGGGCATGTTTTTATTGTGCTAATGATTATAACCACCTTTGGGAAAATTATTTTTTTATTCACCTTCTTGAGACATTTTTATATATGCTAATGATTATAATCACCTTTAGGCAAATCATTGTTTTTACCTCATTATGTTGACGATTATAACTGCCTTTGGGCAAATCATCCTTTTTATATATTTAATTGGGGCATCTCACTATGCCACTAATTATAACCACCTTTGTAAAAATTAGTCTTTATACCCCCTTTACCTTTAGGTTACATTATTTCCTTATTTTGAAGTATTGATTGCCAACCTTATTTGTTGCCCACTCCCTCAAAGGGGCATTCAAGGCTCATCCATCACCTCTAGGACATTAGGCATTAAATTTTTTTTCATTATTTGAGAATAAATTACTATGCTTATAACTTATAATTCCTTCTCAAATAAGGTCAAATTGTAGACACCCCATTCTAGGCACAACTGGCTTCCAACTAGACTTCAGATTGATTCCTACCAAATAGTACAAATTAAGCCTATGAATCACTAAATGTCCCAATTTTATCTAAACATCACAAATTAGTGCTCATAATCATGTTGAGGCATCCCTATTTGTGGTATTATCCTGTACTTAATAGTAACCTCTCATAGATTCATCTTCAATCACCTTATGACCTAGCAATCTGTTAGTTTGGCCTTTTGACACATTAAGTAGGGCACTTGAATAATTTTTAAAGTGCTAAAATGCTAAGCATAATGAATTAACAAATCAAACCAAATTAAATGCTTAACTAAATTTTCTATGTGTAATTAGTGAAAATAAATTTGACAAAAAATAAAATTCAATAAATATGAGGTCATGATGACATCATCATCTTTAAAGTCAAGGAATTAAAATATCTCCCTAAAATGCCTTAAATGTAGAAATGGAGATCTATGTTTAATTAATGGGATATCTATCCCAAATATTAATTACATATCTCCTCCTTAACTCAACTAGGGTTAACCTTAACTCAACTAAGGTTAGTTCAAAATCAACCATGGTTAACTCTAACCTAAACACACTTGGATTAGAGTTAGATTGGGAGGCTATAAATACAAGGCCTCACCCTTGAAAAATAATATTTTATGTGCAATGTTATTATGCCAAAATACCTCTAAAAATCTATTTTGGTGTAAATTTATTATGCTTAAATACCTTTAAATCTTTTATTATTGTAGTGTTACCATCCCATTTGCTAAGCCAAGCCAAGCCAAGGCTAACTGACATTACCAAGGTCCCAAGGAGAGGTGGAATAATGGAGCTTAATTAACTAATATTTATTGAGCACAAATTCAAACACATCATTCCATTGCCAACTCACAATACTTTCTCTTATAGAAGGTAAAATATCTTGTTTTGCTTTCAATTTGTTAGTTAATTATGTAGTTCTATAGCTCTTTCATTGTCTAGGCTAGAAGAGTTAATTTTTAGTGTGTTTGTTTTGATTTGATTTTTTGAATAACACTATGCTAATCTCCTCTATTAGATTCCTTGTTCATATGATGAGTGGATAGTTATACATGGATTTCCAAATGAACATAACACATTCATGAGACTCATGAATGAAGTGTTGAATCCTTGTTTGGGTAAATTTTTAATTTCATATTTAGATGACATTTTGATTTTAAATCACACAAAATAAGAACATATTTTTCACAAAATACAATTATTACAAAGGTTAAAGGAGTATAATGTTTTGTTCAAGTGTAATAAGTGTAGCTTTATGAAGGAGGAGGTGATATATTTAGGGCTTTTAATATCACATAATGGATTAAGGATTGACTCATAAAACATAGATAAATTATGGATTGGCCATCACTTGGAAGTATGTTTGAATAAAAAATATTTTATTGGTTATCTAGTTTATATAATAAGTTCATTAGAAACTCTATCAGAATATGTGCACTCATTACATAAATAATGAAATGTGATAGGAAAGAGTTTGAGTGGAATTTTGTAGTAGAGGATGATATTCATATTTTGGATAAGATAGTGATGGAACAATCATTATTATCATTTCCACATTTCAACAAAGTATTTCACATTAATTTTGATGCTAATGAGATAGTGATAAGAGCAAATTTGAGTCAATAAGGTAAGACAATTTCATAATTTAGTGAGAGCTTAAATGAATCAAAGTGGAAGTACTTTTTTTATTGTAATATTTTTATGGTATGATACAAGCTCTCAAGAAATGGAGGATTATTTTTTTCCTAAAGAATTCGTATTTTACACTAATAATCAACCATTAAAAATTATATACAATAAATATAAGTCAAATAAAAATCATTTAAAATGGGTTTAATTTATTCAAAGTGGTAAGTCAACTTAAGTTTTGTTGGCTTAAAAAAATTACATTGGGATAAATGTGTATTTTCAATCAACAGCATGGGGACAAAGTCCCTATGTCAGGTGGAGATACTTTTATTGAAAAGCAAAAAAGAAAAGTAAGAAAATATCTATTCATGGTTATTTACATAAAAATTGATTTCTATAGGGGTTTTATACATTTAACCAAAAAGCATAAAAAGGTGACATAAAAGGAAATGAGGGGAATAATGGAAAATATGGAAAAAAGATGAAAGAAAGGAAGAATGGAGAATGGAATGATTCTAGCTAGAGAAACATAGAGACTTACTAAAATGACCTTAAATAAGAAGGATAATTCTAAGTAGCTAAACATAAAGACTCACCAGAATAATCCAAGATTTGAAATGGTAATACAATAAACCTTTATCAAATAAATAGGATGGGAAAGGCATATTTTGGATGTATGAACAAGATACATATGCCAAGGATATTGTATAACATTACAAATAAACATATACAACAACCTTGTATATCCTAATAAAAATAGACATAAGTTATAGTTTAATCCCACCAAGGCTTCACATTGCTAAGAATTCCTAATGTAGATTCAACATAACTTTATACACTAAAAATTTTGCATTCTTTGACTATTTAACAATATTATTTTAGAAAAATGAAAGAATGGGAATCAAAATGGATTGACATACTCATACATATCATTCATTGAGAAAAACATGTTGCACAAAGTCATATAAATAATTTATCTATTTATCCTTCATGGGGATGTACATACAAAATCTTTCCTTCCATATTGCTAAAAAATATAATACTACTAAAAATCCAACCGATAAAAAGACAATCTAAGCTCAATTGAAGCTAACTTCACAAATGATCCCCAAAATCTTATGTATAGGTTACAATGGATGGTTACACTATGTAACTACCTTTTATACATTTTTAGGAGATTTCAAAAGCACATTAGTGAAAATGCATAACTTAAAATTTGAAAAAATGCATTGAGAAATTTGCATAATTTGTTAAAGTACAACAACTACTTTGTATAACTTACAAAAGTACACTGGTAAATTTTCACAGCTCAAAACTTGAAAAAGTTTGTTGACATATTCACATAATTTTAAAAAGTGCAATGGCCAATTCGCATGACTTAAAAAAGTGCATTGGTTTTTTTTCATGACTTAAAACTTATAAAAGTGCATTGACATATTTGTACAACTTTTAAAATTTCAATTACCAATTTTTATGACTTACAAAAGTGCATTGGTGTTTTTTCACAACTTATAAAAGTGAATTGTATTTTTTTCAAAACTTGTAAAAATACAATGACCAATTTTAATTACTTTAAAAAGTGCATTGGTATTTTTTCACAACTCATAAAAGTGCAATGGCTAATTTGCAAATGTGCAAAAGTGCAATGACCAATTTGCACAACTTGTAAAAAGTGTATTGGTGTTTTTCACATCTTTAAAAAGTGAAAATAAAAAATTTCATGACTTGAAAAAATAATGGTGTTTTTCCACAACTTGTAAAATTAAAATGGCCAAATTACACAACTTGCAAAAGTGACTTAACAATTTTGCATAACTTGAAAACTGTGACCTTTGGTCTGTTTCCACAACTATGATTTTCCCATTGATTTTATAAGTTCGTAATGAAATTTTTTCACCATGTATCCTTGAGGAAAAATTTTATTCATAAAATTATATTTTCAATGTATTTAATGAGATATAAATCATATTTTCTATGTGAAAGTTATGGCCCTAGGGAGATTTGAACCTACTTAGACACATCTGGAATTCTACCTTGCTTGAACAAAAGTGATTCTCCCCCTTGATTTTATAATTTCAAGATTAAGTTTTTTCACTATGTATCCTTAATAAAAAAAATTCTCCATCAAATTATGTTTTCATTGCATTAAATGAGATACAAAATGGAGTTTGGATGCAAATGTTATGGCCTGAGGGAAATTGGACATTATTTTGATAATTTCTGCTTGGGGGGTGTTGGAATCTAACCCCTATATTTTTGTGGGTGTTATAATTTGACCCCTATACTTGTAGGGTTGTTAGATTATAAACCCTTTAATTTTAAGGGTTTCAAATTCAAACAAGCAAAAGTCTTAGGAAACTTTTGTTTTCTTCCTTGATTCTTTTGGAACTTGTCAAGTAACTTTCTGAGGTAAGGCATATTAAGTTTGAGAAAGGAAGACTTTATCTACCTTTATACTACCATTTATTTTACACCCTTTTCATACTTTAAATTTGGATTAATATTTGATAAACTATTCAAGTCTAAAATTGAAGTAGAATTGTGAATAACTTTTCCTTGAACCATTTATGAGCTCTTCAACACTTTGAATTTGATTCCAATGATTTCAATTATAACTTCATCATAATATATTGACCTAGTATCTAAATTCATCATTATTTTAGTCATATCAATAAACCTTAATAGATTTATTTTACACAGAATAATATTAGATCCAAGGATTTATAATAGGCTCATTATAAGCTTTATTTTATACCTTATGTGATTTATCTAATATGAAGTCCATTCCATGTGAAAGAGGTAATTATGCTTTGTTTATTGTGTCATCCTTCATTAATTCTCCTTTATACATCCAATGGAGGTAAATAAATATGCTTTATCTATCATCAAACATCATGTTGTGACCATATAGTTAAACCATAATAAATAACCTTGTCTTCAAGTGTGGAACTTAGTTCTAAGGAATGGTCTACAAATCACAAGAAATGGCCATTATAAATTAAAAAAATTAAATCAAAATTCCCTAATTAGGGTTGACTAAGATATTATTTTCAAATGCATATCCATCCAAAATGTTACTCTAAAAACTATTCAACAGTTAAGCATTTTGAACTTTGAAGGATAGTGCAATTCTTATCATGTGACCCAAGCCTTGTCCATTGGGATATGGATTTGATGTCCATTTTGTAAAAAATATTACCATCTATGTCATTAAAACACCTCTAATTTTTTGTATGAGCACAATTGGGTGTGTTGTCATAAATGTAAAATTTCATAACTATCTCTAACTGTGGGACTACATTTCCAAAGCGAGTGCAGGATAACTCAAAAATCTTAGATGACTAGTGCATTATTAACACATATTCCTAAAAAAATTATGTAACTCACATTTTCAAAAAATAATCTAAACAACTGAAAGCCAATTTACCTATCTCAATCATATGATAAATGAACACACATTAGCAAGATAGATAACCTATTTATAATACTCTACCTTTTTTATCTAACCAAATGAAATCTAATTTCCCACTCTCAATCGTATAAGAAATGAATATGCACTACTGGACTAGATATCCTACTTTTAAAATTCTACATTTTTACTACCTATTCACTTGAAAAGATTCATTAAACTCATTTCGATTATGTTTCTTGAGAAATAAACATTAACATCATTTTTACGATTAAAAAATCTATCTTATGAATACATAATTAAAATGTTTGTCTTGGAGACCCACTTGAATGAAATGCTTCAAAGGCTTTATCCTGCATGGCATTCTAAAATTTCAAAGAAAATTTGCACTATAGAATTAACATGGGGTTAGATATGTCCAAATGATTTGGATTCAATTTACGTATTCAAAAAAATATAGATGTAAAAAGTGATCCATAAAAAAATAATTATATATCCCTTAAAATTGTGATCATTTCATCCATTCTGATGTAATGGTTATTTTGACGTCTTTATGAAAATGATATGTTTATCCACTGAGAGTTTTAAAGTTTGGAATATAAATAAAATAATGTACAATAAAAACAAATAATACATGGAGAGGAAGAAATAGTAAACATGTTACATTTATTTAAAAATAATACACACACCCCAAAACAAAAATGGTAAAAGGAAACAAGCCAAAATAGGGAAAGCAAAATTGTTTACAAGGAACAGAGGAAAAATAAAAAATGTACAAAACCATTAACTAACTAGGAGAAGTACCTACCATTTTAGAACAATGGATTTGAATTATGGGGTCTAAACACATTAAATGATAGTGAAAAGTAGGTGGGAAGAGAATGAACTTAAAATCATGTTCATACTTAGATAATCATGAAGAGATAGATCAATAGTGTCTTCAGGAAGAATCATTGTGAACTTTCTAATATTTTATGATCATTATTGGGTATTAATAAACATCTTTGATATCTTCTTGAATGAATTCAGATGCATTTTTTATACATATAGGATTTGAATCAGAGAGAAGTGTGTTACATGTTTCTTTATGAACTGTAGCAACAGTAAGGATGTGTTCTTTCTAGAACTGAGTGTGGATATTATTTGCCACATTGTTTCATACTGTAGAAACAAATTTATCATTAAATGATTCATCATAATCATCTTAGTCAATTTATTCTATCTTAACATATTTCATTTTAATTTAAATGAATATTGGGCACCATTCATTTTGTCTACCTTCATATCTTATTTGATTTCATCCTTAGAATGGTTATGATTTTAAATCTATGCAGGATTGACTACTTTGGATTTAAATCCTTTAGATAACTCTTCTGTAGTGGGACATGAAAAGGAAGTTCTAGGATAATCTTCAATTTTGACAACTAAATATTCCATCTAGATACAAGAGGAATCTTATTATTTACAAAAAACTAGTTCCATGTTATCTTTACTTTCATAAATTAGAAAATCATATTCTGAATTATTGCTTCTTTATATTTTTGGTCCAATCAGTGTTCTTCACATAACCTATTTTTTCCTATGACTGTGGGGTTTGAGTAACATTGTGGTATAGGTAAATCTTTCTCATCTTCACCAAGGGGGAAGCCAAACTCTTCATATATTATTTGATCAATTATTAGTTCTTCTAACTGTTCACCCTTTTCCACAATTGTGAAAGTGAAACAATCATATGTGACAGGAAGAACTTTATATTTTTATCTATTAGAGTTATAACATGTTTAATCAAGAATTTACCTTTGAAATATCTTTTCTAAATTTTGAGGACTCTTGATTATATCAGGTTTGACCACTTCATCACCACTAACAATAGTTGTATCATGTTTTAAAGTTTATTTCTTCAACATTCTAGATAGAATCATTTCATCTTAAATTTTGATATCTTCTTGTTGCATGGCTCCCAACTCATTTACCATATTCTTCATCAAGATGAATTTTATCTTTGGGTGTAGAGAACCAATAAATACATAGAGTTGGTTTTTGGGACTTGGTTGATCAATCTGAGGGATCAATCTCAACAATTTTTTGAAGCGTGCTATAAACTCTCTCATCTTCTCATCTTCTTGTTTCTAGATTTGGAATAATTCTAAAAATAATGTATACAAATCAATAATTGGTTTTAATATATTCATGAAATTATTCTTCAAGGAGTCCAAATTCATAATTCATCCATATTCTAAGTTCTAGAACCACTTAGTAATAGATCTAGTGAAAGTTTCAACAGAAAATCTCATAGTAACATCTTCATGCATAATTCTCAAAATGTTTTAAGACTACAAAATCCAATATATGATTATCTACATCTTAACCATTTTAAATAGAAAACTTCATCAATCTCTTCTTTTATCCTAAAAGTAACTGGTTTTACTAGGCCAAAGATAACTCTCTAAAACATTTTCCCCATGGGACATGTGGAACATTGGTGTTTGGGTGAACCAATGTCATTTTTTCAATTAGAAAGATGCAATAACTACGTATTTAATATCAATGGAGTCACCACCATACATTCCAAGGGACTTTCCTTAAAATGTCTAAAAACCATGTGCACAAATCACTTAGATCCTTAGTGGAGTCACCAAAAACTGTTGGTTGAAAAAAATGTCAGGGGGACAAATGTGGACTTATAGTCAATAGTGTGGGTACAAAGTCCCTTCTCAGTCAAAACTTTAGGGATAGATTCTCTCTCCTATTAATAGTTATAAAAACATTTATTGAAAACCAAGAAGGGAAAATAGGAAAATATTTATTCACAATGATTTACAACAAAAAAATTTCTACAAGGGTTTCTCAATTTTAACCAAAAATTACATAAAGGTGATAGAAAAATAAACAAGGATAATAATGGAAAAGATGGAAAAAAGAGGAAAGAAAGGAAGAAGGGAGAATGGGATGATTTTATCTAGATAATCATAGAGAGTTTCTAAAATGACCCTATATAATAAGAAGGATAATTCAAGGTAGCTAAACATAGAGACTTGTTAGAATAATCCAAGATTTGAGATGGTAATACAGGAAACATTTATCATAGAAATAGGATAGGAAAGACATATTCTGGATGTAATAATGTGATACATACACCAAGGAGATTGGATATCATTACAAAAATATATATACAATAACCTCATATTTCCAAATAAAAATAGACATGAGTTCTATGTTTAATCCCACCAAGGCTTCACAATGGCAAGAATTCCTAATGTAGATTCAACAAGACTTTCTAAACTAAAAAATTTACATTCATTGACTATCTAACAATAGCATTTTATAAAAATGAAAGAATGATAATTAAAATAGATTGGCATACTCATGCATATCATTCATAAATAAAAATTATGGCACAAATTCATGTAAATAATTTTTTATTAATCCTTCATGGGGTTGTACATATAAACTCTTTCCTTCAATATTACTAAAAATTCTCATACTGACAAAAAAATAATCTAATCTCAACTAAATCTCACTTTAAAAATTAACCCCAAACTCATATTTATAGGTTATAATGGGTGGTTACACTACTTAACCACATTTTATGTATTTTTAAGAGCTTACAAAAGCATGCTAGTGAAAACACACAACTTATAATTTGAAAAAATGTGTTGAGCAATTCGAACAACTTAAAAAAGTGAAATGACCAAATTGCATGACTTTAAAAATTAAATTCATAAATTTTCAAAATTTGAAACTTGAAAAAGTGTGTTGACATATTTTCACAACTTTAAAAAGTGCAATGGCTAATTTGCATGACTTGCAAAAGTGCATTGGTGTTTTTTCAAGACTTTAAAATTGAAAATATGCATTGACATATTTACACAACTTACAAAAGTGCAATGACCAATTTTCACATCTTGAAAAAGTGTGTTAATGTTTTTTCAAAACTTGAAAAAGTGAAATGATTAATTTTCATGACTTTAAAAAGCGCATTAGTGCTTTTATACTTGCAAAACTTTAATGGCTAATTTTCACAACTTGCAACAGTGTAATGACCAATTTGCATGACTTGAAAATTTGTGTTGGTGTTTTTTTACAACTTTAAAAAGTGTAATGATAAATTTTCAGGACTTGCAAAAGTTTGTTGGTTTTTATTTACAAATTTCCAAAGTGTAATGGCCAATTTGCATAAGTTTTAAAAGTTAGTTGGTATCTTTACACAACTTGAAAACTGTGAACTTCACCCTCTTTCTACAATTATGATTCTACCCTTGATTTTATAAGTTTAAAATGAAATTTTTGCACCATGGATCCTTGAGGAAAAATTATATTTTTAATTCATCAAATCAGATCCAAATCAGAGTTTAGATGTGAAAGTTATGTATTAAGGGAGATTGGACCCTACTTGGATACATTTGGAATTTCTCCTTAATTGAACATTTATGATTCTATCCTTTGAATTTAGAAGTTAAATATGAAGTTATTCCACCATGTGTCCTTGATGAAAAATGTTATTTATTGAATTGTATTTCCAATGTATCAAATGATATCCAAAATGGAGTTTGGATGCAAAATTTATAGATCAAGGGATATTTAACCCTATTTTAACAATTCCTACTTATCAATGTGTCAAAATCTAACTCCTCTACTTACAAGGATGTCAGACTTCAACCCCTCTTCTTGTATGGGTGTTATATTTTGACCCCTCTACTTGTTGCTTGCAGGGGTGTCAAATTTTGATAATAAAAAGACTTGGAATTTTTTTCTTTTTTCCTTGATTCTTATGGAACCTATTGAGGATATTTCTAAGGTAATGCATTTCATTTTTAAGCAAGGAAGACTATCTTCATCTTTGTACTAGCCTTTCTTATACACCCTTTTCATACTTGAAATTTGGAGCAATATTTGAGAAACTATTCAAGTCTAGAATTGAATCAAAATTGTGAATAACTTTGACTTGAATCATTTTTTATCTTTTTATCACTATAAATTTTCTTTGAATGATTGCATTTACAACTTTATAACAATCTCTTGACCCAATATCCAAATGCAATATTCTTGGATTTATATCAACTAACCTTTATTTCTTGATTTTGTATAGAATAATATTGGATCCAAGGATTGATAATAGGCTCATTAAAAGCTTTATTACTACCTTGTGTTATTTATTTGATATGAGGTTCATTCCATTTACAAAAGGCTCTTTTGCTTTATTAATTATATCAACCTTCTTGATTTATCCTTTATACATCTAAAGGAGGTAAACCAATATGTAGTTTTATCTAGCATCAAGTATCCTATTGTGACTATCTGATTAAACCATAGTGTATAACCTTGTCTTCAAGTGTGAGACTTAGTTACAAGGAATGGTCTATAAATCACAAGAAATGACCATTCATAACTTTTTGACTCAAAACTCTCTAATTAGGGATGACCAAAATATTCTTTTCAAATACATATCCATCCATAATGTTACTCTGAAAACTATTCAATTGCTCACCATTTGGAGCTTCAAAGGATATTGAAGATCTTAGTATGTGACCCAATCCTTATCCATCAGGATATAAATTTGATGTCCATTTTGAACAAATAATTTACCATCCATATCATTAAAACACCTCTAGTTGTTTGTATGAGTGAAATTGGGTGTGTTGTCATGAAATGTAAAATTTTTGACAATAAGTTTAAAAGGCATTAAGTATGAGATGTCTTGTGACAAATGAGATAAGAATAAAAGTTGTTGGGTTTGACTTAATTAAATATTTTTATGAGGATGATTTGGATTTTTAATATGCATAGGGAGGGTACATGAATCCAATAATCATGGATCTAACTCCATGGTCAAACTATTTATTATATAATGATATTTTATTCAATGTATAATAATTTTATATACCTCAAGTATTAATGAGGGATGAATTGATCATGGGAAAACATAGTAGAGACCTAGTTGGTCATTTTGGTGTTGATAAAACATTTAATCAGTTAATTTAAATTTTTTATTTGCTAAGGATTAGTGTTGATGTGAGAATTTTTTTACAAAGTTGTAAAGTTTTAAAACATTCTAAGGGAAAAATTTAGTATGTGTTTATATCAGCCTTTACATATACTAGAGAGAACATGGAAGGAGATAAGCATGGATTTATTTCTTGGGTTTACAATAACCCAAAAATTTAATGACTCTATCTCTATTTTTTTTTGATATATTTTAAAATTTGGCACACTTCAGAGCATGTAAAAACATATTTTTTTCCATAAACAATTCCATTTTTTTAAAAAAGATAGTATAATTTCACGGATATTTTAAGTGCATAGTCTTAGATAGGGATACAAAAAATTTAGGATATTTTTTTAAAAAATTTGGATAAATTTGAGCACAAGGTTGAGTTTTAATTAAATATATCACCCATAAATGAATTTGAAAATAGATCAAGTGAATACAAGCCTTGGTAGTTTGAATATGTTAACTAGGAGACAAGTCTAAATATTGGGACATGATTTTAGCACAATTTATTTCATGTACAAAAACTCAATCAATAAAGTTAACATAATGATTCTTTTTCAAAATCTATATTGTGTTAAAAATGGTAAAGGCATTCTAACCCACGAATCTAAAGTGTTAGAAATAAAACATCACAAAAGAAGTTATAGATATGATATGTAAAAACAAGGTAGATCATTTATTATTAGAATGAAGAATGCTAGTAAAAAATAAGGCACTTACTTATATAGGTAAGGAAAAATATTGAACTAGCCTACATGGATAATATGGGATAAATCTTCACATAGGATAAACTCACTAGAAGACAAAATAATCTAGTTAATACACTAGAAAAAATGAGAACATGCATGAAATACATACTCTAACACCTCCCCTCAAGTGAATCTATGGGCTCACAAAATCCAAAAACAAATAGTGGCATATCCATAATATGAGTCCCGATAACTAGGCCTAATAAGGTACTCATGTATAATATGTATCAATGAAATAAATATGGAAGATGTCGTCATGAACACCCCCCAAGGAAAACTTATGAAACCCCAATAATTTCATGCAAATCAAGGAAATGATATGATGTAAAAGGATTTATGAATATGTCTACAACCTATTACTGAGTTAGAATGTACTCTAAACTAAGAATGCCATCCTAAATGTGCTAACAAATGAAGTGCACATGTACCTCAATGTGATTGGTCTATTGATGTTCAAGTAGGTTGTGAGATATATGAATTACACTTTAGTTATCACACCAAAATACAATGGGTAAATATTTCATGAATCTAAACTCTATTAATAACTGATGAAGCCAAACAAAATATTGACTCATTATAATTGTTGTCATGTACTTAGCCTTTGTAGATGAAAGAGCAATAGCCTATTTCTTCTTACATAACCAATTAATAGGTGAAGAACAAAGATAAAATATGTATCCAAAAGTGAAACATCTATCATCAAGAGAACCTACCTAATCTAAATCATTGTATCCAATCAACTGAGTAGAACCCCTAGTCTAGTGTAATCTAGAATGAGTATTGCCTCATAGATATCATATAATTATTATGGTAGCCTGCTAATGACTGTCATTAGGGTCATGTGAAAAATTATATATAAGCCCAATTGTAAATGAAATGTTAGGGTGAGTATGGGTCAAATACATAAGACTCCCAACCATCTACCTATACAATGTAAGATCACAAAGTGGAGTTATACAATAGGTAGTGAGAGTCACTCAAGACTGAAAAAGAGGACTTGGCTTGTAATCAGCCTTACCAAAATGTTTAAGAAGATAAAGTGTGTACTTTTTTTAACTCAAATAGATCCCTATATGTGACTATGAAATCTATAAACTAAGGAAGAAATGCAAAAGGCTAAGATCTATCATGTCAAACTGTGCTAAAAGTGCCTACTAAATAGTCTAAATTTGAGATGAGGAGTTTCTTATGATAAATAGATCATAAACATACAAAACTAGAATAATAATTTCCTCCCCAATATGTTGAATATATATTATGGGATTGGAGTGGTATAAAATAAAGATAATGGAGAAAAGAAATGAATCCATCTTCTCATACCAATCTCGAGGGGCCTATTTGAGACCATAAAGAGACCTCCTAAGTTGACAAAAAAGAGAAGAATCAAGAATAAACCTAGCAGGATACCCCATATATATTTCCTCATGTAAATATTCATGCAATAAATCACTCTTAACATCCATCTGATATACTATCAAATTATATGATGTAATAAAAAAATACAAGGTAAACAGAATCCAACTAGGCAATGGACACAAAAGTCTTAGAGTAGTTGATACCCTTAAATTGTGAGAATATTTTTATAATAATAAATGCCTTATAATTTTTAATGGACCCATCAATTACATACTTAGTGTGATAAATCCATTTACACATGACCAACTTTATTCCCTTAGGAAAGTGACCAAATCCCAAGTGTGATTCTTTATCACTGAATAATACTCATCTATCATCACATTATCCCACTCTTGTATCCTATGATCTTGTGAAAAAGACTATGGATCCCTAAAGAATTCCTAACATAAAATTTTAGTACCTGTAGAATGTGCATGATAATGTTGAGTAGGTGGAAGATCATTTATGAATGGTATTGCCTTAAAAATTATAGTGCATTCCCACTTAAGCATAGTTTCAACATCAGTGTGAATAAGATCCTCATCCTTTATAACCTCCTTAGGAATCTCCTAAACTAGATCCTCAAATAATGAATCCTCAAGAGGAGGTAAATCATTGAAAGAATAAGAACAAGGCAAGGAAGAAGATGAAGAGTCATGAAATGAGAAATGATCATCAAATTGTACATGTGTTTGAAAATGAACATCATGATTATTAGAATCTAAAATATGGTAATATTTTATGTCCTTGTAATGCTCTACAAAAATCAAAGGTTTATTCTTGTCCAAGCTTTCTTTTTCTTCTTTGGTATAAATGCCCAAACAGGGCTCTCAAAGACTTAGAAAAATGAGACATTAGGATTGGTTCCAGACCAAGCCTCATCTAGAGTTATATGCTCAAGTGTTTGATGTGGTGTGTAGTTTTGAATATAGTTTTTATAATTAACTATGTCTATCCAATAAATATGAGGTAAATCCTATGAATATAGCATGTAGTTAACCATTTCCTTCAAAGTTTGATTCTTCCTTTATGCTAAGCCATTTTGCTATGGAGTATGAGCAATAAAATTTTGATGAAGAATACCATGGGATACTAAAAAATTGGAGAAATCTCAACTTAATTACTCCCCCCCCCCATTATTTTTATAAATCTTCTTGATGTAACTCGATGATGTTTTCTTAACTAAAACCTTAAATAATTTGAAGTGAAAATACATCACTCTTGTACTTGAGGAAATAAACCAAATTACATCATGATAAATTATCAATGAAGGTAAGTGCATACTTATCTCCATTTAAATAAGGAGTAATAAAGACCATCAAATCACGTTACACAAGCTCAAGTGGTGAATAATATCTTGTGGACATACCCTTATGAAATGGATCTTGTTGGTGTTTCCCTAATGCACAACCTAGGAAAACACCATCAAGACATGAAACTATAGGAAGACCCTGTACCATATTATGATTATTCAACTTCTTCAAATATTTGTAGTAACTAAGAGTAGCATATTAATCTCTTTGTTTATATAGGATGAATCAGAGTCCCACTGAGTGTGCCAACATATGAACTAGGAATTTAACATAGAAGGGAGGTTAGTCATGTGTTAGTCTCATAAAACAAATGAAATGAACACACTAAGATCCTAACACCTCTATTCTAGACACTAGGGAGAGCTTAGGTAATAAAAATTAAATGAAATCACAATAAAAACATAAAAGACACAACTCTTTTACCTTTTTGGGAGCTCTAAATGGATTTTTTGAATAACTTGCTCAGCTTGTGAATCAAGAAGTCTTTGAAAATGGATGTTTCTTAGCTCTTTATCTTCTTGGCACCTTGGCTTTGATGTTTCTTGGCTTAATATTTGGGCATGGTAACACTACTTGCATGAGTACTATGGATTAAATCCTACATAATAACCCTACAATATCTAAGCTTAGAAATGAAGGGGTATGGCCTTATATTATAGATTTAGCAATTAACTCTCACCCAAGGTGAGTCAAGGTTGATTTTATGCTTGGAATGGGTACAAACTAAACCTAGATGAGTTAAAAATAACTCCAGTAGATTTAAAATTTGTTAAGTAATTATGTTTTGTAATTACTAGGCATGGATCTCAAAATTAGATGTTTTAAGATATTTTCAAAGAGCTTGACAACTCATAAATAAAATGATGAAAGGCTAGGATATTTTGAATTTTTGAATTTCTTTTTTTAGGTATTCATTAATTTCAAATAGATAATTCAACTAGGCATTTAATCTTATTTAGTTTGTTAATTGATTTTGATTAGCCTTTTAGCTCTTTCAAGATTTGATTTAAGTGTGCAAGTGCCCCACTTAATAGGTTCATAGGACAAATTGATATTTTTAATGACATAAGGTGATTAGGGATAAATACATGAGAGGTTATTGTTGTATACAATAGGATACCCCAAATAGGGATGTCTCAACATGATTTTGAACTTTGATGAATGATGCACAAGCAAATTTGGGATGTTCAGTGATTCTTAGGCTTAATTTTTAATGGTTGGTAGGAATAAATTTAAATTCCAATCAGGAATCCAGTTGTGGCCAATTTTAGGTGTTTAAAGTAATAACTCTTAAGACCCCATTTTGCTCTTCAAGCTCTCATTAGGACTCTTTTCCTTATAGCCCTAAAATCATGTAAACCTCCTTGTGTAGGATAGTGTATAGATGATTATAAGAAAATAAATACATATTTGAGGACCCATTATTTTTTTACAACTCCATGCCAAGTTTTAAATCTTGAGAATGAGTAGAAGTATCTTTTTTCTATTGTTCTCTTCTCCCAATTCAGCCTCCTTACCTAGAAGACTAATTTTTTGATCCAGATCTCTCCAAAAATTTAAAACCACCAAAAAACATTTGATTAACTTTATATATATTTTTACCAACCTCCATGCTAAATTTGAGGTGTTGAGACCATGTAGAAGTGTGTGAACCATGAAATGGTCTTGAAACCTAATGTCTTTTTTAGCCTGTTTAAGACTGCCTTGAAAAATGAGGTTTGTTTTATCACTTATATGGTTTCCCATATGTATTTTAAGTTTTAAATTGGCGTAATACTTCCCAAATTACATTCCCTAATATTTTTCAATTGTTTAGTTATTCTAAACCCTATAAAACACCAAAAATACTTATAAAATAGGGCATTTAATGTAATCTATATAATTTTAAGTATAGATGAATTACACTTTAATAATATACTTAGATTTTAAAACAATTTTTAGGAGGTTATAGGATCAAACAAGGTCATATCATGTGTTTTTGAGATTAGTATTCCACATTAGGTTTCTACTAGGGTTTTAAGAGGGTTTAAATCTATTTTAGTTCTTAATGATTATTCATAAACCCTGGTCCATCAAAACCTGAACCAATGCCACAAATATAAATTAAACTATCCCTAGGATATTATGTTCTCATGAATTTATTTCATATAGTACTGAGTGCAATAAGTTTTTCTTTATGTTTCAAATAGGCTATTGGAGAGGGGATTACATTTTTAGCCTCTATTTATGCATGTCAGACTCTATACAACAAATTATGCTATAATATTGAATTTTGGGGACATATTTATCACATATAAAAACCAATAGGTTCCATTCATAGGTTCATGATCATAATAAGTGAGAGAAAAGTGGTATGGACTTGTAATTTGCATTAAGAGAGTTCAATGTGGTCTCCAAGGCTTAAGTGCCACTTTTATTTCCCTCTTATGAATGTGAATGGTTTTTTAGGGTCTACACTATTATTTCACACTTTTCAATGCCTTTATATCTCATTTTTTCCACCCATTAGGCCATATTTTCTATGACTATCCATAAAGGCCTCTATATGGTCTTAGGCTTGTTTGGCTTAAACATGGCTTATCAGCATTCCATCCTTTGTTATTGGGTTTGAGGATATAAATGAGATTATAATGTCACTATGAAACCATTTTAAAATTATTTACCTCTCCTTAGACCTCCTTTCTTCACTCTAAGTAGGCAACCTTCACTTTCCAAGGCAGATAAGCTTGTAACTCACATTGACTATGTAGATAGGTTTGAAATGACTTGGTTTGGTCATTTTTCTCTAGTTCCATTGAGTTATTTAACCTCAGATGGTTTCACTAATTTGTCATAATCTCACCCATACCCCATCTCACTAAATGTAGGTGACCTTTCTTATCAATATTGATTCATGTTTCCTGTACACTCAATCATCTTTGTATAAACAAGTTACTTTTGTCTAAAAAGAAGACATATAGGTCTATAACATGTAGGTCTCTTTTCTTACTTGTATAAACTTCTTAGAGACAACCTAATTATTTATTATTTAATATTAAATATTATATCAACTCTTGTCTCTTTCTCATCACCCTCTCTATACTCTGTAGACTTCAACTTAAAATTATACAATTCAAACTGCTCATTTGCATATATATCCTATATATAAGGTCTACTTATGTGCAAGGTTTTATATATTAAAAGTTTGAGTATATGTACTCATGTATGATTTTGATGATTCAAAATATTATTTTCATACCAAATAAGTTTTTTATGGTATTTACTAGGTCTCTCTATGGATTTGAGCATCTTCAACATAAGGCCTACAGTCCATGAATATCTATATATGGGTCTTTAACATGTGGGTAGACAAAACTTATTCAAGTCTTTTTAGAGAATTTATTGAGTCCCATTCTCATTACCTTGAGTTTAAAATATTTTAATGGTTATTTCTCATGATTATTATTGATCTTCCATTATCATTTGGACCAAACTTAGTAATTAGCCTTGTAGCAGACTATTTATGATTATATCATTCTTCCAAAAGTGCAAAACATGATATCTCTTGAAAAAAAAGACCATTTTCAAAAAAATAATATATGAATCATTTGAGATTGAGGTATTATCCATGAGAAATGAGTTACTTGGAAACTTTTAAAGTTGGCAACACTTCAACTCAACCAAAACATTTGCAACAGAGATGACATGATCCATACATTTGAGACACTTTTCTCCTTGGTGAATATACTTCATGAATTTTAGTTGGCTGATGAAAATAGCATTGAAATTACTCTTTTGAATTTTTAAAACATCTCATAAAATCATTTTCTTCCATCTAATTCTGAGGTGAAGAAATAAAAGCAACATTAGACCCTACTTGAATAGACAAGGCATAATGACCTCTTTATAATCTTAATGATTGTTCATAAAGGAGGTGATATGAATCTAAAAAATAATGACACTAATTTGAATCTCATTAGGACCCCTAACATTTATCTAATTTTTAGCTTCCAACTTTCTCTCTCCTAGTTGTACCATGCATTTAAATTTTGTCTTTATGAGCTTGTGAAGGTAGTGACAAAGGAGAGAGAGAGATATCTACATTTATAAAGCTTTAAATTTGATCCCAATATTTAATCTACACTATGGAAGTCCAAGATACTCTCTATAACCATTTTCACCTGCAAGTTAATCTTTCAAGGTCATACAAGTGCCCAAAAGTGTCTATAAAGGAGCATTTTCCTCAATTTAGGAGTTGAACTAAAAAAAATTTAGGATCTGACCATTATCTCACTCTTCACTAACATTAATTATGCTCTAACACTTCTCTAAACATTTTTCTTTGATATGTGTATGTACAATTCCTCTGAATTAACCAAAAAGGTGACTAAAATGACTTGATGGCATATAAAGACATAATAAGAGTTTAATAGATGACAAAATATATTTCAAGACATAACAATCACCTTATATAATGACTCAACTCCATGTTAAACCTTTGGCCATACTTGATAACACCAAGACTCATACATGACCCTTAGGACTATACAAGCACATATAAGACCAACCTCAAATAATGTTAATCAATGACTGATGTGACCACATGAGGAATATTATAAGATTGTTACAAGACCATATACAAGTTTTAATAACCCTATGAAAATTTTCAATCTATAGAGTTTGACCATTTTTACTTGGGGTCAAAATTGGTCAACACCAACCACGGGGCTCATATGATTTGGTGACATTTTTTGTGTGGTGTGTTTTTCATTTTTTAGTGTGGTGTGTTTTGTGTCAAATAAATTAAAGTCAAGGGTAGTCTTCAGTGGCAATAAAAATTATCTATGTTTTTTTTATTTGGCTGAAAACAAACATTGATAGAGGCTACAAATGATAATAACGAGGATTTATTCCTCATAATATTTTATTTTCTATTACTATGTGTGTTTTCATTCCCTTGATGAATTGTAAAAAAGGAGAGTGTAGATATCATGGAATATGAAAACAATTGTATAGGAGGGTAGCTAACTACAAAATTCCTATAACTATCATACTTCTTTATGAAGATTATCAGCTAGTGAAATATTTGTTGCATTCACATGGAAAAAATGCAAAATGTATTCTTCACATAGTAGAGGTCATGTGCATCAAAATCTAGATAGCAAGATTTAGACAGTATTATGCAAACCTAAAAGTATGTGTTGTCATATGATTTTTTCCCCAATTGTTGAAGATTTACTTTCTTCCCATGTAAACACTAAGGGGAGAATATTAGAGTTTAGTGTTTACAGTAGGTAGTTTACTATGGTAAATAGAAATTATACTATTACCTAAGATTATATTGTTTAGTATATTATTGTTGTTAATAACAATAATAAGATATGGTTAAATTTATAAAGTTAATTGGTTAATGAGTGAGAGATTGTAGGGATCTCATTATCCCGACTATAAGAAACATATTTCCTACTATTACCTAAGATTATATTGTTTGGTATATTATTTTTGTTAATAAAAACAATAAGATATAGTTAGATTTATAAAGTTAGTTGGTTAATGAGTGAGAGATTGTAGGGATCTCACTATCCCAACTATAAGAAACATATTTCCTATATAACTATGTAATGTTGATTGAATAATTATTATTGTTGTTGTTGTTGTTGTTGTTAATATGTTCAACTTCATTATTTATGTATTTAGTTTATACAAATCTAAACCATACTCATTAAGATGGTTAAAAAAAATGTAAACTTAGTTTTGCTTAATGTACCACAATTGTTTCAATGGAAATGATAATAAAAATGGA
Source organism: Torreya grandis (assembly GCA_037957365.1). Lineage (NCBI taxonomy): Eukaryota > Viridiplantae > Streptophyta > Pinopsida > Cupressales > Taxaceae > Torreya > Torreya grandis. The sequence goes on from JARHVA010003132.1 coordinate 1,281,122, forward strand.
TTTATAACTTTGATTAATAATCCAATAATTAAAAAATTGAATTATCTTGTAAATATAATTTCACACTAAATTCTTTAAAAAAAAAAAAATTTGAGGAATTATAAAAAGATGAACTTTACAAACATATATAAGACATTTTAAGAAAATACCCCCCCCCCCCAGTCCTCTTTTTTTTGGGGGTTAGAACCAAAAGTTAAAAAACATTAACATGCAAATGTAAGGTTAAAAAAAATATCTTTAGAAGGAACTTGAAATGAAAATAAAAACTACTCAATCTTAGAAGTTAATTTCTAAAATAACTTACACTAAAGCACAAAGTGTCATTTTGTTTTGAAAAGAAAAAAATAACTAATATTTTAATAGGATTTTTTGTGAGAACAAATTTATACAAAACAAACCAACATAATAAAATTGGTAACCATTATGGTTTTTTTTTTTTATATATATATATATATAGTACAGAATATAGATGGTACAAATTAAGGATTTAATTTTTAATGAAAATTGTGATTTTAGGCATGAAACTAATCAAATGGAAAATAGATATCTTGATTAATGAAGTAAAAGTGAAACCAAGCAAAACATGTTTAAATAATAAATATAAATGTGAAATTATAGTCAGAGAAAAGATGTTTAAGGAAAAAATAAGAAAACAAATAAGGAATGACTTGCATGTGGCAATTTGGGCGATGCATAGGAAGATTTTGAGCAATGGACCTCAATAGGCAGATGGAACTAGGCAAAGATATTGTGCACAATGAGACTAAACAACATAGAAACAACTAAATCTTAATGTGAAATCAAGATAAAAAAATGTACTTAACAAAAAAGATGTAAAGAGACTACCAAAAAAGGAAAAATGAGGGGGTGTTATACTAAAAGAGATGCTACTACAAAGAACCAAAAAAAGTATAGCACTAAAGTAGAATGGAATTTACTTAATATAGAATAAAGTGCATAAATAACATTGAAGTTTAAAATAAAATCTAAGGAAATAAATCAATAACTAAAGGAGAAAAAATGTTACTCGAGATAGATCTATAAACTAAAAAGGTAAGAAGGTAGAGAACATTGAGGTAATAAAACTATGCATTATAGCACAGAGGCATCATGCACATAAATAAAAAAAGGAAGGTTGATAATTTAGTGTGACAAGCAAAAAAAATATTCCTTACACAAAGGGTATACATAAGGGAATAGAAAATAGCCTAAGAATTAAGAAGATTGCACAAACAAGGAGAAATGAACTACAGAAACAACAAGAATGAAGAACTCTAAGACTATGCCCGTACCAGGTATCAAGTAGAGCCAAGGATAAAAAATAGTTTGGAAAGATTATCTTAGAAATAGGTGAAAGAGTCCTTCAAGGATGATTAAATACTCCTTAGGAATAACTTGTAAAAGTTAGTTAGCAATGAAAACTCAAAAAAGGTTAGAAAGATGGATTTGTCAAGAGAGCAAGGATGGAATTCTTACAGAAAAAATCCTATATTTTCTCTCAAAACCTACACACTCTCAAAAAACATTAATAATATGAACCTAACTCTAGAAACATGAAGTATTTATGACAAAAAAATCATCAGTAACATTGAAAGTGTATAAATATAGACAAATAAGAAGCAAAAATTACTCTTAAGGTACAAACCATAAATTGAGACAAGATTTTTAAAATAAGAAACCAAATATACCAAAGAAAACCCACATGATATATATGAAGTGTTATCACCAAAATCTCAACAAATACAATTTAAAACTAAAATGAATTCAAGAATAAAAGAGTGAGATTCAAGTTTCTAGTGAGGAAATGAGGAGAAGAAAGCTTTTTTAATATAGCAATAAAAAGAGAGAGAGTTAAAAAGAATCTTATTATTACCTTAAAAACCTCCTTTGTGTGACAACTTGTCTATTCCTTTATATACTGGAGGGAAGTGTGTGCCAAGTGGGGGAAGGAGTTACTTGTGACAGTAACTCTCACATCTTAAAAGGAAACAAAGAGGTGAGTGACATCTCATAGAATATAAATTTATGTAAATTTATAATTCACATAAATAAAAATTATACACATAAATAAACTTTAAAAAATATATATCCCAAATAAAGGGTGATACTAATAGTATGATGCTTACCACATAAGAATCACTCATAAATTTCATGATGAGAAGAGAAGGAAGGAAGACCAACAACAATATCATGAAAAGACATATCATTTAAACTTTTAAAATTAATGTGCCCTAATATTTCATTTCATAATTAAGATTTATTTCTATTATGATAAAAGATAACAAAAAACATGTATAAATCATTATACTGAATTCCTTCAACAATCAAAGAACAAACATTTATAACAATATTTGTAAATTTTACTTTTCCTTAGTAGCTTCTACAAATGAATTATCACCTAAATAAATATTTTTATATATATTTCTAGTGTCAAATAAAATATGAGATAATTAAATCATATGATGTGATGAATCATTATCTAAACACCATTCATTTTCATTATAATCAAACAAGGCAACTTACAGAGCAATAATATCAGTATTATGATCTTGATTATAGTTTTGATTCTTCTAAAGGTTCTTGTTAGATTTCTTCCCTTTGTTATTTTTAAAATTTTTATGATTATCTCTATTTTTATTTTTATAATAATTTTCTATTATATAACCAAATTTAGCACACAAATTACAATTCTCATTAAACTTAGGTTTATGATTTTTATTGTTAGATTTTTTATTCCCATTTTTGTTATTAACAAAATTAGGGTTAAGTTTTTGGTTTTTATTATTCTCAAAAATAGGATTGAGACCAAAAATACATAAGTGGCATTCTATTTAGAATCAAAATTAGACACCACTTGCTCTTTTTAAATCAAAAGTGTAGATAGAGTAGTGAGGTAAGGGAAATCTTGCTTTATTTAGTATTTTGAATTTAGAATTGAAATAAAATTATGAAACTTCTAATGGATATTAAGTTGAATAATGAAATACAAAAGCTTATCTTGAATAATTTTATAGTCACACCCATCTAACTGAGTTTTAATATTTTTAATTTTAAAAAGAAAGTTAACAAGTTTTTCATCATGTTTCATAGGTGTATTAAGTAATTCAATGATCAACTTAATAATTTTAGATAGACGAGTGCCCTCGTGCATAAAATCAAGGAGTTTCCAAGCATCACTAAGAGACTCTTGATTGTTGATATGGAATATGAAATCATTCTTAACATTTCGTAACATAATTTACTTAGTTTAAGGATTTTAATGATTGTATGAGTGCAAATAAACTTTTTTTTACTCTAATATTTAAGTTATGTATCAACAAAATAGTCTTAGAATAATTAACTATCAAACTAGTTGTGGTGTGAGTGAAATTATTAATAATAAACTTAGAAAGTGTACTAAATAATTTTAAACTTGAAAATATGTGCTTAATAGTATAAAATATTGTATAACTATAATAATATCAAAAATAAACATACAATAATCTCCTCAATTTTAATTAATTCACTACACAACTTTGGTGTGCAATTCTTATTAATAAAGAAAACTAAAATAAGATTATCACAAGATAACTCCCATTGCAAGTTTTGTCTAAAATTTAAAAATATATAATAAAAAAATCAGATAACACTAAGTGAATTGAAACTCAATTAAAAATATGATAAATAAAATTAATTTCATTCATTATAAATATTTGGACATCATGCCAAAAGATTTCTTTAATAGTAAAGTTAAACATACAACTAGAAAGATATATTAGTCAATTAACTAAACTAATTAAAACAAATTAACTAAAATTAACTTTAATCTAAGTCATATAATCAATAAATCACATGATTCCTCTTTGGGAATTATTTTTTAATTATTTATATTCAATTAAATACTCAAATATTCAACTAGAGTATATCGAAGTGAACTCTAGTAAACTACAGTGAACTGATAGTTAATTTGTAATTTCAACTATTTTTTAAGAAATCATCATAAAATGTCTTAAATTAACCAAAATAATAATTAATGTCATAAATAAATTAAATATCCTTAAAAAACATCTAAAAAATCAAAATATACTAATTCTAAAAAAATAACTCAAATTTTTATATTGACATCATACTCAACATTCTCCCTTTTGATGCAAAGAGGTGAGATTCATATCATCTCTTTGAGTCTTTTATGGATTTAATTAATAAATATCAACCATATTATTTATTTATAATATAATTTAATGTATTTACATTCATATTCTATATAGGATAATACAATTATATCATTTTTCTTTGAAGACCAAGAAACCAACCCACTTCTCAATGTGAAACAATAACCTGAAGTTGACTTCCTATCATCAAAAGATCCTCCCCAATATAAATATATGTATCCAATGAGACATAAATACCTTTATGGTATAAAATTAATACCATTATTATAATTAAATTTTATATATCTAAAAAATCTCTTAATTATTTGTAAATATTTGAGTGACGATTTAAAAACTAGTGAAACTCCATAACTAATATCAGGTCTAATCACAGTGAGATACATCAAACTTCCCACCATGCTTCTAAAAATATTTTTATCAGCTATATAAATTACATAATCCCTCATAATATTTAATTCACTTGAAATTGAAGTGTCTGTAGGCTTAAAATCTTGAAGATTATACTTATTTAGTATGTCATGGGCATACTTGGCTTGACAAATGAATACTTCTTATTTCTTTAAATGAACTTTGATACCAAAAAATTACTTCATAAGTCAAAAAAAAATCATCTCAAACTTTAATTTTATTGCTTCTTTTAATCTATTTAACATCTTTATAGAACTAACAATAAATATCAAGTCATCTACATAGAGATAAACATATAAAACATTAGAATTTAATGTTTATATGTAAAGAGTTAATTCATTTTGAATTCTTACAAAGCCTTGATCTAATAACAAGATATAATTTTTTTAGTACCAAAATTTTGTATATTTATTCAACCCATAAATATCCTTCTTCAATTTATATACCCAAACTTATTTACCCTTTACTTCAAAAACTTGTGGCTACCCCATATATTCTTATTCTTCAATCACTCCATTACGGAATGTACTTTTAACCTTGGTATTTTAGACCTAATTTGTATAAATTATATATTTATTCAATGTATTTTGAAATAAATATTTTTTATCATTAATCTCAATTGAATCTATCTCTAATTTCAGAGCATCAACTAATACTTTCTTTTTATTAGCTTATGCATAATTTCTAGGTTCACTAGTCATTGATGATAATGTAAACATAGTATTTTCATCATAAGTATCATCAAATAAGTTAAATTAGATATATTTTAAATTTATGATCCTCATCTCATAATTTTTATCCAATATTTAATTTTTTGGATGAGAATTCAACAAATATTTGTTCTTGTTTGGTATTGATGTAGATGTATGACTAGTCTCTTGCAAAGAGTTACTAGTATCTCTTGATGAACTATAAACTTGTGTAGGAATTTTTAATCACTCAAAATAAAAAATAAGAGGCTTCCCCCATTTACTTATAACATCTATAGATACATGATCATAATAAACATATACCTCATTTTCAAAAAAAATGCAATCCCTAGAAATAATTTTAGAGTTACTAGTAGGATTATCAAACTTGTATGTCTTACTTTAATCACTATAAATTATGATTTTATGATCAAAATTTATATAAAAAATTATATCACCCTTAATTTTGATTTTTTTTATTTTAATTCTACCATTTATTTCAATTTGGATGGACTTTTCATCTCCTAATTGCTCTTGGATTTTAAAATAATTATCTAATTTGTTGAAATCATCTCTATGATGATTTGAACAACCTAAATTAAGAGACAAAATTATTTTATTCTTGTATTCCCATAAAACATGTGAGATAATAATCTAATCCATCTTTAATCTCACTTTATTCATCTTTAAACTCATTCTCTTCCCTTTCTTGATTGGCTTGATTCTTTGCTACTAGTATCCTGCAATCACTTATCATGTGTCTTGATTTTTTTCAATAATTACAATTAAAGTATTTATTGATCTTACGTATAAATTTTGATTTAGATATTTCTTTTGAATTTTAGTTTTTTAAAATCATTTTATTTTGATTTTTATTTTAAATTATCTCTTTTGTATTTGAAACCCTTGCCTTGGTTTCAAGTGCTTATTCTAGACCATGTTCTAGATCTCTTACACATAATCTCATCTTATCCTCATGAGATAAGAGAGAACCCACTAACTCATCTACATTTATAGTGTTCATGTTTTTACACTCTTCAAAAGTGATCATGAAATTTAATCATATTTTTCTTAAATATCTTAAAATATTTCTTACTATAACTTTATCTTGTATAGTTTCTTTATAAACCCTCATTTTATGAACTAAATTATTTACCTTTATGCAATAATATCCTACTCCATAATCTGACATTATCAAATACTCAAAATTTATTTTAATGGTTTATATTTTTTCTTATTTTACTTTAATATATCCTTGATATGAATCCTTCAAGGTATTCTATGTCTCATGGGCATTCTTACATCTTGTAATTCTTGGATAAATGCTTGACTCTATGGCACTTTTAATATAAAATAAAGTGTGTATCTCCTTTTTATTCATCATTTTTTATTCTTTTCTGATCTTTAGTAAAGATATTATAATATTGAGGTGGTGTTTATACATAGAGAACATTATCTCAAACTCTTTTACACACTATAATTATCTTCAATTTTCTCTCTAATACTCAAAGTTATCACCTTTGAAAACAAGAATATTCATAAAAGCAGAATTCACTGAAGCCATTGTATCTTTTTAAAATGACATGAAAAACTTTTTGAACCTTGATTTAATAGGGTTATGATACCAAATAAATATTTTTAATAATTATATGAGTGAAAATAAAAAAATTTCACTCTAATATTTAAGTTATTTATCAATAAAATAGTCTCGGAATAACTAGGTGAGTGAAATTATTGATTAAAAAGTGTATTAAATAATTTCAAACTTGAAAATATATGCTTTTTGGTCTAAAATATTATACACCTGTAGTAATATCAAATATAAAATATAAAATAAGCTCCTCAATTTGAATTAATACACTGCATAATCTTTGTTTACAATTCTTATTAATAAAGAAAGCTAAAATAAGTTTATTATAAGATAACTTACATTGTAATTTTTATCTAAAATTAAAAAATATAATAAAGATCTCCTATAAAACTAAGTGAACTAAACATTAACTGAAAATAAAATAAATAAACTTAATTTAACTCATTTTAAATATTTGTACATCATGCAAGAAGCCTTCTTTAATAGTAAAGTCAAACATGCAACTATAAAGATATTCTAGTCAACTAACTTTAAATTTAATTATATCATCAAGAATCCATGTGATTCCTCTTTATGAATGAGTGGATAATTATTTAGACTCAACTAAGTACTCAAATATATAACTAGAGTACATCGAAGTGAACTACAGTGAACTAGCAGTTAATTGGTAGTTCTAGCTATTTTTTAGGAAATCATTGAAAAGTATCCCAAAGTGATCAAAACACTAATTAAGGTCATAAATAAATTAAATAACCTTTCAAAACACCTAAAACCCAAAATATACTAATTCTAAAAATAGAACTCAAATTTCCATATTAACATCATACTCAACAATAATTTCTTACAATTTCTATTGAAATACATTTGAAAGCTTAAGTGTAGCATGTCATCATAACGGGATTTTTTAATTTCAATAACAATGTTCCATAATTTTTGAGTCATAAATTCTGCTTTAATATTAAAAAAATTATATATTATAATTTGATCTATCGAGCATTTGAGATTTATCTAATACAAAGTTAGGTAAAGCCATTACTTCCTTTTAAATTAAAAATTTTGACACTAAAAAAACTTTGAAAAGAACCTTTTTTAATGTGATTTTGTATTTTATTTTATAGTAAAGTAAATTTATAATGTAGATAAACAATAATTGTTTAAATTAATGCTAAACAAAGAAAAAATATGAAATATTGTAAAAAAAATAAGGTGTTACAAGTATCATAATAATACACTAATGTAAGAATAAGTATTAATAATGATACAAAAACAATAATAAAAATCTTTAAATAAATAAAATGACCATATCAATGTGTTTAGAAGGTGTCATAACCTAAAAAATGACTAGTCAAATAACTATGTTGAATAAAATATTATCCAAGTCAAAAGTTGAAAAATAAAGGTTGAAGTTACACACAAATTTTGCACATGAATTACTCTGCATACAAACCAAGAAAATCTAATTGACTAAAAAGGAATTTGACTTGATCAAAAAATAAAATATCTAGTAGGTTTTGAACACTAGACCTTTTTTTTACCAGGTTTTAGCAAAATAAGGGACACCGACCCTTCTACAAGACTAGTTGAAGATTTACATGCACAAAGTAATATTTATACCTTTTTATCTAACTTTTTAAATAAAAAAATACATGCATGTAATTTGAAAATTAAATCAATATTACTATTTCTAACTTTTTGGAAAAAAATAAGTTAAAACAAGGTTGGGGCCACTTATAGAAAATAATATTTGATAAATAAATTATTTTTTAAATACTTTTTCAAACTATATGAAACAAAATTCATACCTATCGATTCATGATGTTGGTATGGCATCATGTAGATGTATTAGTGCTCACATTAGATTGAATATGTCACCAAACTACATAAAAAAAAAAAATCAACCTTATTAAATACTTTCCACATATTGGATTCACTTTCAAAATCATTTTTTTGATACATAATTCAGATTTCTCATTTCACCAAGTCGTACTATGGCACCCCTAGAATCTTGTAAAAAAATAAAATGAAGCTTCTTATACTTTGGAATGCCTAGAAACCATTTGTATCTCTAAGATTGATTAAATAATCAATGTTCAACACCAAATGAGAGCCGTAAAGGCTTTGAAAATATTTTTTATAAAATTTCATAGGTAGGAGGTTGTACAACAATAGTAATGGTATCCCAAGTGGAGATTAAAAAATTTAAAAAGCTTGGAATGGTCTTCTCATGGTCTAAATAATTGTAAGAGGCCTTGAAACTCCACAATGACATAACTAGAACCTTAAAAAAGAATTTAAAATCTAAAAAAATGATTTTTGAATTTTTTCAATGCCATAAAGCCATAAAACCAAACCTAAGCAACACAAATATTCATAACAAACAATTCTAATTGTTTAAAAGGATATTTGGATTGCTTAAATAGTGTTTGGATAAAAATCCAAATCTCCAACAATGTTGAACTAGGCCTCCACTAGTGGTAAACAAAAAATCTCCCTTTACCATGTCATCCTAGTGTTGTACAAGCTTGGAAGGAATAAATCTGATTTGAAATTTAATATTAAAATTCAATATAAATTTCTTGTCAAGTTTATCAATCCTATCACATCCTGATTTCACCCTCTGACTTACAAACCTTCAATCCATGGATTAGTATGGTTACTCTCTGATTATTATTGTCATGATTTGAGAATTTTGATATATACTGGTATGGGATAGTGATATTGTTGATTGTATACATAATGTGATAGATGCATTTTAATTATCTATACATTGAGGATGTACATTTGTTAGTTTTACATCATTGGTTGATGATGACTCAGACTAACTACCTATTTGTTACGAGATGGATGTAGGATAGGTCATATCTTCAAGGTTTGATGAGAGAGAGCATCATCAGAGAGGATGGGCTAGATGAGATGATTAGAAAAATATCAGAGAAAGTTGATAGTAACCCTAACTCCCACATGACCATAGATTGACTTGTTAAATTCTTTGCATTGATCTGGTTTGTTAAGTATTATGTTTGTTAATACTAGAGTAGTTTGCATTTGTTATATTTTGGTTGTGTATTAAAAAAATTAATTTATTTCTAGTAGCATTAGAATAAATTTGATTGGTTATAATTATTATGGTGTTTTTGAGATGCTTTATTAGGTGTTCTATTAAAACTGTGTTATTTAATTGCATCTTTCATTAGGAAATGAAGATAGTAACTAATGTTATATTTTTTATCTTGTCAAAATAATGATTTATTATTATTGTATTGAAAAATTATTTATTTATAGTATTTTACATATCTTATGTAAAATATAGCATGTGAGTATCCTAATTAGAACTTATTTTTCTAAATGACTAATCTTGTGATAAATCAAGTGGACTTAAACACTTAACATTGGAATAGTTGCATGAAATCCTTCAAAGTCTTTATTTGAGTATGGATATTTTAGAAGCTTTGAAGAAAGAGTTAAGTTAATATAACTTGATTATAATGTGAGGAACTTAGAGGTTTAATATTATTTGAGAAAGATAAATTAATAAAAATAAAAATTAAGAATATATACATGTATGAAATTATGGTAAAAGTTAGAAAATGAATAATATTATTTATATTAGTCAGCTTAATCTATTGTTTCATATAACTTGAGTAAATTGGCTAGTATCTCTTATTAATAAAATTAAGATATTTGATAAAGAAAGTAAAAATTAAGGAAATTAAAAGAAGACTACACATAGATAGTAAATTGGAAGAGAGAATGCATGCAAAAGTGGGTGGCAGAGCATATGAAAGGAAAAAGAATTTTTTAAATAAAGAAAAGATAAATTAGAAATAGATACATAGGAGAAAGAGAAAAAGGGTAAAATCTAGGAGATAGAAGAGACAAGAGAATTTGAAAAGGCATACTCCTCATCTAGGTATCTTCACAAGCAAATTTCTACCAGGTAAGTCATGTACTTCAATTATGCATGAAAAGTTTTATGAAAAGAGGAATAAATTTAGATTAAAATAAAAATGGAAAATTAGACTATGTATAACTATCTTGATCTGCATTTCTATATTATAAAATGAGTATTATTATTGAAATGTGGAACCATTATATAAGAACTCCTTGATATCACATGGCCAAGCTATTTTAGAACCTAGTTTTGATCTAAGAAACTATGTATATTTATTTACTGTGTTTGTCTCATTATCTGTATGAATATATTGATGATTTAATTTGAAAGGAACATTTAAATCCTTCATATATCGAAGGCCTTTTTTGCATATATGCTCATATGTAATTTAATAAGTAGTTAAGTAATGAAAAAGGGAAATCATTGTTTATATTTTAGAAGTTCTTGAGCCATATATAAAACAAAATGGTTCAACATGAAATAAAAATTGGTAAGTTATGATATAAATCATTGAAGCCATAAAAAAATTGTATAAGTCAATTTAGAAATCATAGAAGTCAATTTGGAAATCATTGTATGCTAGATAATGCTGAGTCTAATTTTAGATTGTTGAAGTCTTTATTTAAGGTTTCCATGTCTCTAGGTGAAAATGCCATGTCATCAATTTTGAAACAATTAGTCTTATTAAATTATTGAGTCACCTTAGTTAAATCACTAAAATAAATATTGATGTTAAATTGCTTAGCACCTTAAATGAAATGCCATACTACCAAATTGAAATGTTGGGTAAAATATATGTGGTAAATAACAGGTAACATTGGAGACTTTTATTCATAGAAGGTGGATTACAAATTATTGTGTCTTTACATATATTTAAACACCATAATATACAAATTTAATCACTACATAAAAATAAGAAAAGGCTGAAGTTGTTTGTGAAATGCCTAGCCTATGGGAAGTTCAATGCTGAGTTTTAATGGAATATTGACTATAAATAAGGTCTTTTTTTAAACCACGTATCATTTTAATTAAAGTGTTGAACACTTAGTATAATACTTAATGGAAACTCCAGATCAATAACTGAATAGCTAAAAGTATTAAATTGACACACTATGATAAAATATTTTAATGTTGGGACAAATTAGATGAAATGCTAGGTCTATAAATAAAAATGCCCTATCGCTAATTTTGAATGTTGAGTCCTTTATTGGAAGCTGAGCCAATTATTTATAATGCCACTCAATTAATTTATAGCACTGAGTCTAAATGATGGATAAGAATAAATATTTAATTATTGAGTTAATATTTGAATTAGTTGTGTTTTTCTCTAAAAGCACTAAGTATATTTAATGAGTGTTTAGAATCTAATATATTGAACACTAAGTGAACTAATAACCACCAAACTAAACACTTAAAAATCATTGAGTATATTATATCAAAATGTTGAGTTTCATTATAGTCACTAGAAATTAAAAAAGAAATTATATATTTCTTCTTTAATACAAGATCAAATGTTGGATTGAACTTTATTTTGCCTCAGATTTTCGTATCATGATTGATTACCAACTAGAGTTCATTTTAAATAATGAGCATGATTACCATGGGATTATTATATATATTTTTCTAGATTATTATTATGTGCAAATAACTAGAGTTATAAATAAAGGTTAAAGTTGTTTATAACTTATAAAAAGGTCGGTTAGTGGTTGGGATTACATATTTCCATACTGGATAGTTATAAATTTATACTCAAATTGTGTTTTAATAATGTTGCTTATTAAAGACTAAATAAATTTAATGATGTTATTAGTTAAGATTGATTAGCATATATGGTTCTTTTGATTTTTATACTTAATTGGTATGATCAATGTTGGACTATGATTAAATACCTATTATGAGTAAGTAATTATAGACTAAATGTTATCATACTCGGTTGGTGTGATCTTGTCAAAAGTACTTATTTACATTTGATATTGGTTATATGTTGTTTTAGTCCTTATTTAACATATCTAGATAGTATGATTATGTATGGACTATTTATCTCTTGTATACCTAACAATAGCATGTTTATAAATTCATTTTATGCAATATGATAATAAGGTCGAATTGGTGGAGTTATGTATTGATAAAATATTATGTACAGTATATTTGTGAGAATATTATGTGTAAGTGATTAGATATTTATAGAATAAAAATAGTACATCATGTTATACATCTAGATAATATGTATTCACCATATTATTATTGAAGTTATACTCAGGTGGTATAATCCTGTAATTGCTTATATAATAAGATTGGTTGTTCATGTTGAGTAGAGTGATCATTAGTTATGATAGTATGGGATATCATAGGGTAATTTAGCTTAAAATTATATACTCAAATGGTACATATTATAGTTGTATGTTTAGACTCTCACCTATATTGACTGATTAAATGTATGTGTTGGATATTACTTAAACAGTATGTTTGTAGTAGTTAGTAGGACAACATGTATGTGTGTGTACAATCTAAAGAATGCAAATGAATATTAGGTTAGACTTTTATGTTTCTATAAGACTCAATTTATTAGGATCATTTATGATCCAAACTAATTTATTAATATGTTATGCTTTTATTTATTCTGGGTTGGTTTCACCCATTGGTTGGTTTTGTAACCAACATTTTTTTTTGTAAGATTTTTAAGCTTACTATGTACAAAAAAATATTAAGTTTTTACATTGCATATATTTTTTTAATTATTCCTCTTGTTCCATGATCTATCAATGGTATCAGAGAACATGATTAAAGAAGAAAAGAGATAATTATTTTTATGTGCTTCAATTAAAACCCATATAATGTTGTGCATTCTTAAATAATTATTTTTTTCCTTTGATCTGAAGTGGAAGTAAGTAGGATTCCAATTCAAATTTGTGTGGTTTTACTATTGGCAATTGGTAAGAGGTGAAGCTAGCAGTGTCAGTATTTGGCTAAGCAAAATTACCATGACTCTCTATGTATCCATTTCCAATGCTCTCGAGTCTCATTCCCATTTATCATTGTTCCATTTGTTCTATTTATGGTATATACATGCTCTCTTGTTGCATGAATAAGTGGTGATGAACTACATACAACTATGAAATTTCTCAACATAATTATTTTTTATTTCTGGGAAGTATCTGATCTATACGGCACCCAGAAAGAGAGACCAAGTTTGCCCAACATATCAGTGCATAAATCCAATGGAGTAATATTATAATTTAAATTTTATTTATTTCCATTATTTGTCATTGATCAATGGGTCCCTTTAAAAAATCATCGACATCTTTCAAAAAGCCCTAAAATCCACATGGATTCCACAAGAAGGTAGTGCGTTGGATTTTACATATAGGTCAAAAAGATTGTAATTTTTTTTACATGCAGGTAAAATATATACCATTTTATTGTCACAAATAGAAAATAAAGGATATATAATAATGTAGTTTTGTTTCTTTATATTCTAAATTTATATGTGCAGGAATTGGCATAAATATTTAATAGTAACTTGCTAAAAAAAGGGAGGTTAAGGGTTCAAAAACCCATTCAAATATTTTTTGGTCAAATTTTATTTTTGACCTTATTTTGTATTGAAAAATTCAAATATTTGAGAAATAAGGGTGTAATAGGAGTTATAAGGTGTAATATTTTTTTTTACAAGTTTAGGATTCTCTTCTATTTGGAAGTTATTTGGAAGGTAAAGGCAAAACTCTAATATCATTCTCTATTCTTCAATATTGTTTTGATAGACACCATGGCTAAAATTATGAGCTTAATTTCTGAAAATGGATGCTTAACTCATAAAAATTATAAGGAATGATCAATGAATATGTAAAATACATTAATATTGAAAGACTTATGGGAAGTAGTTAAAAAGCAACCAATATTACCCATCGATTTGACAAATCTTACAAAATTTCATAGATGTGACAAGCATACCTTTCCTTTATTGAAATTAACTTATTGTGCATAAGTTATAATTCACATAGAGGCGATGAAGTCTGAAGATGGGAAAGCATGGAAAGCTCTAAAATAATTATATGATAAACATCTTTCCTACAATTAAATTAACCTTATTATGAAATTTATCAACACTAAACTAACAGATGATGAAGATGTTTTAGAATATGTGTCATGAATTAAGAATTTGAAACAAGAATATGGTACTACTGATGGGAAAATTGATGATGAAATGATCATTTATATTATTTTAAATGGCCTTAGCCCTACCTACAATAAATTTTTAGAAATGTTACAACTTAGTGATAAGCTTAACAAATCTACTTTTGATTCCATTTATGAGTTTCTCACTCAACATGAGTAATAATTTGCAAAAAAAAAAGGAAAACCTACTAAGGAGGCCTATTATACCAAAATAGGAAATCCATTATATGAGCATAATAGAAAACATTCTTTAAATCACTTTCAGAGATAGAAACACTCTCTAAGGCATACTTCTAGACATAATCATCATTATGGACATAGAGATCATTCTGGTTCTCTGAAGCATAGACGTCACTTTGGTTCTTAGAAGCATGAGTATCATCACAAACATTCACTTGGGCACAAGCACAAACATAAGAGTTATTCTTAATGTGGCTATTATTCCTATAATTTTATTGGATGTGATAAAACATGCTACAATTATGGTGGCATAGGACACCTCTCTATAGAGTGCCCCTCCAAAAGGAGGTCCTTTCGACATTGATAGAAGGTAGAAGCACACTTTATTGGTCACTCCATTAACTCTGGTCACTCTTCTAGTTATTTTGGTTATTCTTCTACATATTATTCTAATGGATGGGATAAATATGAATTTAATTGATTTGTATATGTTGAACATATATTCTAAAATGGTAACACACCCATCTTTTTTGAGCTACTAGGGTCAAGACTGGGACTTGATGTAGTAGCATTTTTTGTCTTATGTACTTGCTTTCATAGTTTTAGTGTTGATATGATCTTTGATGTATAAATTTTTAGTGGTTTTTACTTGATTTATTTGTTTCATTTCTTCTCACCTCTTACTTGATAGGGGGATAATATATTGCATATTGATTTTTGATCAGTCGTTGGTGGTTGTGATACGAGACATCAATGAGTTGCTAGCATTTTTAGTGCTAAGAAAAGGCCTATAGGAGATGTTGGGAATTGTTGGGAATTAGTTTTAGATGTTTCAAACACAATATGGGGGAAATAAATTTTTATATATATTCTATGTGAAGATCGATGTAGTTGATAGGGTGTGATCTTGTTTTACTTCAGTACGGGGTGTTGTCAATCAAGAGTGTGCCCTTATGAGAAAGTGTGAAATTCCTCAATAATATTATAGCATAGAATCTCTTAAAATTTTGGGTGACTTAAGAGTGAATATAATCTCTATAAATTGTTGGTTCCCTTGGTTCTCTCACTAAAAATTATTTTTAAGTTATTACTTATTGATTCTAACAAGGAAAAAGGTGCAAAAGATAATGAAAATGGATGAAATTGAATGAAATTTAAAGAAACTTAAAATGGAAGGTGATGCACCAAATTTTTTTTGAAATCAAATGATTTAAATGACACTTATATGAAATATAAAAATCTTACACACACATTCACTACACCCAAGTAAGATTTCTACATCAATATTTCACAATAAGGACCTTACAAACTCAACTCATGCAAAGAAGGACTGAACTCACATCTAATACATGAAATTGAAATTTATTTAAACATTTATAATGAATTTTTTAACATCAAAAATATCTCATTAAGGTAAAAAACTAGACTATAACTAATTAAAATAAGTATTTCACTAAGTTATATCAATGGCAAGCACATACACTTCACTAGAAAAGACCTAAAAATGAAGGAATTTTGTTTCTTATTGCTCTCAAAAGGTGAATACAAATTTTTTAATAATTTTATGAAAAATAAAAATATAAATTATTCTTTTTAAATTCTATAAAAAATAATACATATATCAAATAAATGCTTGCAGACAAAGTAGTCCCAAAGTAGGGGACCTCAAACTTGGTCAAATGGCTGCTCCAAAAGTGATATATAGCATTTTTAGCTTCTCAAATATTGGACCTTTATAAATTGGTGTGTAAAAAAATTTATATAATTTTTATGGGTCTTAGGATACTCATCATTATGTTTGGTCAAACTTAAATCACTTGGAGAGTGCCTATACTCTTGCACAAAATCCCTAGATTTTAGCCTTCTTGTCCCTTTTGATGAAAAAGTCTCTTCCATGGATGTAGGTCTTAAATTCCTTGAAATTATTTTATTTTAAATCTTATATATGCTTATTAATTATTATAAAATATTTTTCAAGAGTTGGTTACAAGACTCTTTAATCAAATTGACTTTGTCTTGCACATGTGCATTTGGAAGAGGAAGAGTCCTATTTGCACTTATTGAAGACCTTTTTCAAATCCTTATTTTATTATAACTATGCCTTGAAATATTATAAATTTAATATGGCATTCCATATCCTTACTCAACTTTTCAAGTCTTTGTAATAGGCTATATGCACCTATTTAGCCTTTAAACTCTTTAAAGGGCTCATTTTTTCACCAAAGCATAAAAGGAAAAAGAGGAGTTTTCTTCAAATTTACACCAATATAGAATATCTCAACCATTGAAGGATTTTAAATTGAATACCATGCCTTGTTTAAGGAAATTTTAGGCATCAAACACTCAACAAAACCTGGAACAACACCAAAAACATGCATTTCCCATGTATTCCTTATAGCCCTATTTTCCTAAAAATATCCTTGTTTGGGAGAAATTAGAAGTGAAAATTCAAAACCAAGAAATTTTACAGGTACCCTTTATCCTCTTATGGCTCCATAGAAAATTTTGTGAGCCAAATCCAAGTGGAAGTGCATTTTTTAGCCAAAAAACTTGCCAAATTAGGCCTAATTAGCCCTTTTAGGCCTAGAAGTGAAAACTTGATTTTGGGATCTCACACATAGGTGAAACCTCAAAAAAATTTATTCACTTCTCTTGTTCCTCCACCATTCTCCATGTCAATTTTTATGGTCTGGAACCACATGGAAGTACCAAAAACATGAAATGGCCTTTTTGAGACCCATGGGGTTTGACTACACATGGTTGTCCACCAACACTTCTGATTGTTTTCACATCATTACTGAGTTAAATTAATGTCATTTCAATATAAATACACCATATTTCATCATCCAAAATCATCACATAGTGTTTCCAAGACACCCAACACCCATTTTGACCATTTTTTCACCATTTCTTGCCTCTATACATGCCTGGAAGTGGCCTGCTTCTGAGACAAAATAGCGGATATGTGACCTATTTTTCCATTAAAAAAAAATAAATTATGTAATTAATTTGGTAATTATGACACTCTATACAAAATTTTAATTCAAACTGACCTTTCTAGCTCCCTCAAACTCCAAAATTCCAAAAGCAAACTTTCTAAGCATTGACTGTATACATGGTTTTGCAATCATGGCTGAAATTTATCCTTTTTTGAGTGTTTATGACCATTTTTATTATATATAACCTATATTATAATATATTAATTATTTTTCATGTCTAACACAGATCATAAAATATCCCTTCTAGGCTCCAACACTCATTTTGGTCACATTTTCTCCATTTTTTGTCTCCATGCATCCGTGAAAGTGGCCTACTTTTTAGACAAAATAGAGAGTATGTACCCTATTTATCCATGAAAAAATATATATTTGTATTTTATTTGGGTCATGAGGACACCATTTACAAAAATTCAGGTCAAAGTGACCTTTCTAACACCTTCAAACGTCCAAAATGCCAAGGCAGACTTTTGACTATTGACTGGGTGTAGGGTCTTTAGTAGTTGATTGTATATTGTTCTTGAAATATTATTTCTTCCCATATTTTCCATGACTTGGTAACCTCATTAAGTAAACATAATCATTTATAATGTGTTATACCACCTTATATAACTTATAACATTTCCCAATCTCTCAAACATACCATGTGCTTGCCTAGGCATATCCTAATTGACAGTCCATTATGACTGTACTTTATGTTTTCTATTCAAGAACCTAACATACCTATAGGTGTCAATTGTATATTATACATTCTAAACTAATATGAAATCATATTAAATTAAATAATTCACTTATTCCATCATTTTCTTTATATCATACCCATGCTACACCATTCATCATTCACCATGCTTTATGAAGGTTGTCATGTCACAACCAGTTGTAGACATACATATTAAGAACCAAAAGGACACCTAAAAGGTTATACACATATGTAAATTCATGTCTAAACTCCTTTGATATATTTTAATTTTTTTTAGTGATTTAAATTTACTCATACCATGCTAAAGACCTAGACCAATGCATCCACTATAATCACTCAACATGTTTCCATGAACTCTTAAGCCTGTAGCCTATCCTGTAGGTTGCCATGCTTAATTGAGACAAGTGTGTCCATGTTTCTTAAGGCCATCCAATATTTTTAAACCCTTAATAAACCTTTTAACTTAGTCTTAATCCTTATAATTCATCCACTATCTCTCCATTCCATAAATCAACTTCCCCAAAATGATAAGGTGGCTATAGGTTACTATTTGAAAACCCTTGCTTTCTTTGTTTCCATGCCAAATTTGCTATGATACTCCCTTATTTTTCTTTTACACTCATGATAGTTCTCTTAGACCTACCTAAGAACTCATTTGGTGAAGACAAATCATGCCTTATTATTTTCAATTCACTTGGTTATAGGTGTTTGACTAAACCTGTTATACGTACCCATATGGTTGGTTGTAGGTGAATGTATCAGGGCTTGACTGTGCACTACATATTTGAAGTGAAAGGTCTTGAGAAAAATATTAGTCTTAGTGAGCTTGGTTCTGATCCATGCCAAATTTAATGGAGCTTGAGTCACATGTCACCTAGAAGATATACTTCTTACTTCTTTGCATCCACCTTTTAAACCCTTGACTGTTTGTTGCTATGGGCAGAGTTGTGTGTTGCTACAAGCATATTTGTGTGTTGTTATGGGTAGAGTTGTGTGTTGTTACAAGTAGAGTTGTGCATTGTTATAGGTAGATTTTATCTATCTTTTTTCAAAAAAAGATTTAAATTCTTCAATAACATGATTAGTTCCTTCTCATATGCCTGTAGATGCTCACTTCATAAACTGATAATGTATACACATGATACGTGTTGTCACAATCCATAATATATCATTTTAAGTATCTTTAATTGGCTATTTATGATTCAATAAGATTTTAAACATATTCAAAATATAAATCTCACATCCAAAATCATAATTCAAACTCAAAGAATGCATATGTACCATGTTGAAGAGACACTCAGTTAAAGCCCTCACAAAGAGATAGACTTAGAATGGAGACTTGTGAAATTTTACCTTCTTGGAATGAGTTATAAAATGATAAAATAATAAAAATTACCCTAAGTACCCCTAAAAATATTTCCCAAAACCATTTATCTTCATTTTTTATTGAGATTGAGAAACATGCCCAAAAATAGACCACTCTCAGATGCATAGGCTATAGTGACCTATTATCACTCTTATTGATTTTTTGTAAATATGGGGGGAAAAATATGAAAAAAAAATTAAATGAATTAAAACTTACTTATACCTCTTAAAATTTTAGACGTTTTAGCTCCTAACTCTCTCTCCTCTTCTCGTACCGAGCATTTGAAAACTGCCCTTCTAGACATGCAAGAAAGGACAAAATTAGAGCGAAGTTGGATTTTGAAATTTTCTCACATATAAATTATTATAAACTATTTATATGACCCTATAAGGACCCAATTAATCCTATATTATTATTTTATCATAAAAATCCTCTAAAAACCAAAATGAATGCCTCGAAAAGGCCTATTTTTGTACTAAAAATGTTATTTTCACCAAGGATATCTAAATGGAATGCTATAAAATATTTTTTAATAGTCTATAACATCTATAATGAGATGGATAAATATGTAATAAATCTTATTTATGATAATATACTATCAAAACCTTCTCTGAATGGCATAAAATGGTCAATTTTTCTATTGTGGCTGATGTTGAGGTCCTCGTGTAATGTTCCAGTCTAATCTGGAGTGACTTGCATAGAGTTTCTATAGCCAGGGGAGCATTAGTCAAATTCTAATGATTGGTCTCAGAGTGTGCACATCGATGTCCAAGAGTTGGGGGGCCAGATGGAGAGAAAGAGAGCTAAGCTCAAGGTTAGAGCTCAGTTTATATAATCGACGTCAGTGATACCACTGGCATCGGTCGACAGTTGACCGATGTCGATGGATAGAGAATGGGTAAAAGGGCTATTTTTAGCCCTTTGACTGTTCTTCCATTTTCCAAGTGCATTTTCCATTGGAGAACAGTCAAAATATGGGTTTATTAGGCATGAGAGTCAGTTAGGAGGTTGGAATGGAGTGAGAATAGGTCTTAGGTAGTTAGGATTAGATGACCTAGTCTCAAGGTGACTCATGGGGTAAGAAATGGTCTTAGGGTGAGGTGTCTAGGCAAGGTGTCCAAGGTGAGGTGTCTAGGGTGATGTCATTAATTTAAAATAAGTAATTTATTTTAAATTAATAAAGTGTGTAAGTGTTTAGAATTGGACCAAGGGGGGGTCGACACAATATTGGTGTCTACATTTGCCCCTTTTTGTCTTGTTGGTTGTTCTGACGAACTGCAAGACAAAAATAGGAGTAATTTGCCCCAGGTATGGGATAGAGTATTCCCCCTTAAAGTGGGAATCAAGAGAAGGGAACCTAATATCAGGGGCCGATTTGATAGGCAGTGGATGTGTAAGGTGAATTTGGAGTGTGAACACTGCAATAGTGGAGATTACATGTATACCACTTCACATGATAGGTAGGTCAAATTATCACAGACAAGGCTGAGGAGCACTAAAATCAAATTAACCAATCCCTAGCTTATTAGTGGTAGCTGATTGGGTTAAACGATCAAAGTTGTAGCTCTAATGGTTGAGGAAGACTAAAATAAAACTAACAGATCCCCAGCCTTTTGGTCATAGTTGATTGGGTTAAATCGATCAAAGTTGTAACTCTAATGGTCGTCATGTTCCAAGTATTTGGGCTAGGAAGTGCTCTTGGAAAACATGAAAATATCACAAATATTGGGGATAAACTTGGTCATGATCTGACAATACGTGTGAGGGTCATAATGTGGGGTGCGTACAATTTGCTAACTATTCGTGAGGTAGCATATATGCAATCAAAACAACCAAGGCAAAGTTGTCTCGAAAGTGGTCATGGTCTGAGGAGATAGTCATGATCTCCAAGGTCATTGGTTGAGTCAAGCTGAGATATAAGGGATCTCAAGTGTTGTTTGTTGTGGTTAGGGAGATGTATGTGATCTCCAATGTGCCCCATGAGAAGTCTAAGGTGACTTCTACAGTGTTCAGGCTGGTTGTTTGGTCATGATTTTGGGCTGGTTTAGATAGTTGGTCCATTAGGTAAATGAACCAATGAATGGTTGAGCTAACCTCAAAAGACCCCATGTCAACTGAGTGTTGCCTACATAGGCCCTATTTTAAGGGCCTCAGTCTAATGTAGTTCTCCCCAGAAGGGAAGAAGAGGGTAGGTTATGGTTTTGACTAGGTTAGGTCATGGTTAAAGGTTATATGGTTGGTCCATCAGGTAGACAGATGAACGAATGGCCGAGCTAACCTCAGAAGACCCTATGTCAACTGAGTGCTACCTACATAGCCCCTATTTTAAGGGCCTCAGGCCAATGTAGTTCTCCCTAAAAGGGAAGAAGAGGGTAGGTTATGGATTGGGTTTGACTAGGTTAAGTCATGGTTAAAGGTTATATGGTTAGTCCATCAGGTAGATGAACGAACGAATGGCTGAGCTAACCTTAGAAGACCCCATGTCAACTGAGTGCTGGCTACATAGCCCTTATTTTAAGGGCCTCAAGCCAATGTAGTTCTCCCAAAAAATGGAAAATAGAGTCAAAGAGGTTGTTGGTTGGTTTGGTTATGTTTTGAAATGATAAGTGTATGATGATGTTACAGCTTTTTCCATATTGTGTGATGGTGTATCCTGTAACATAGTGTGATGTGGTTTTTCATCCCTAAAAATGTTCCATATTCATGATGGTGTATGCTAAAAATGAAATGAGTTTATTTATGCTTCAGCAAGTTTCCATATTGGTGATGGTATATGCTTGACATAAATTGTGTTTGGTTGATAGTTGTTTTGATTATGTTTTAAATGATGAGTGTATGATGATGTTATAGCCTTTTCCATATTGTGTGATGGTGTATGCTATAACATTGCTTATGTGGTTTTTCATCCCTAAAAATGTTCCATATTCGTGATGGTGTATGATAAAAATGAAATGAGTTTATTTATGCTTCAACAAGTTTCCATATTGGTGTTGGTATATGCTTGACATAAATTGTGTTTGGTTGTTAGTTTCCATGTGTATTATTTTCCATAGAAACTAATGTGAATGGTCTATAATAATTTATATAACACAAATTGGTATTTGTATTAAATAAATCATGAGGTTATGTTAGTGGTTGAAAAATGTTTTGGTTTGGTTTGGTTGTATGTGACGAAGGTGTGTAAGAAGTGAAAGGTATTTTGCTCTTTCATTGACAAGGACAATAGTGATAACATAGATAGCATTTTTGTAAACAAAAATCCCCGTTCATGCATTACGTCATTGACCATTGGTTTTTGTTAGAAAAGTAATCTAATCATTTGACGTTAAGTGAGCTCAAAGTCCCTTGAGTATGTTGGGATAATAGGTGTGATTATGTGAGATGTGAGGATAGCGTAACCCTTTGTAGTAGGGATAACTTTGCCCCTTTTAGATGTGACCCTAAAAATGATTATAGGCAAGTCCATGACTCAATAGTTTGTCAGTTAGTTGTTTTTTTTTTTTTTTTTGGTAGACTGATCAATGCGGGAAGTCTACTTGGGATGTTGTGTATGTAACAAAATTTGGGCATAGCCATCCTTCGAGGGAGTGGTCTATGTTTTGTTTTATATGTTGATGTCTTTGAATAGCTGTCCTTCAAGGGAGAAGTCTACTAATTATAGCAATAATGCAACTGTCCTTCAAGGGAGCAGTCTACATTTATAGTTTATGATCTTTTAATATTTTGTTAGGTATCCCAGTTTTATGTTTTTTTTTTTGTTGACTGAAGTTTTAGTCATGGACTAGACTATAAAGGTTTAGGGGTTTCCCTTTTATTAGGACAAAGCATCAATGCTTTAAAAAAAGGTTAACTAATGTTTCTAGGGAAAAAGGGTTGAAAGGAATAGGAATGAGGATGACGGGGGTTACTCAAGGGACGAGCTCATGTCAAACATCAAGTGAATGATTACTTGGTTAACAATAGAATGGTCGCAGATGCAAGGCATTAAGGGGCTCAGGTTTTGGCCAGCCTTCGAGAGAAGATAGATGATAAGTCCCTGATCCATACTTGTGCATTATGATATAAGGTCTGAGCCAATTAGGAGCAAACTTGCCTCATTTGCGTCTTTCCATATTGGTCACGTGTTGGTTTTTTTTTAAGGATGAGATCTCTGATTTTGAAATCTCGCTCTTTGAGATTTTTTTTGTAAGCATGTTTGATGTGATCTTGGTAGATATTAAGATGGTTAAGAGGTTGGTTGATGCTTGGTCGATGCTTGGTTGAGGTCACGATAGTTAGTACAAATTTGAATTCCCCCAGTTACTTTTGTGACAGGGACAATGTTTGACACCCATTGAAGATAATCAATGGGTTAGATATATGAGATGGAGAGAAGACATTGAAGCTCCTCTTTGACAAGGAGTGTGACGTGAGGATGCATCCTATGAAGCTTTTGACTGACAGGGTTAGTTTAAGAGGGTGAGATCCTGATCTTCCAGGTTGTAGTTTGGAATCTCAGAATCACTGAAGGTGATGGAGGCAACGGTGGGTAATGATTTGACTAAAGCGGCCAGTGGTTGGGGGTCTTCAGGTTGGACCTCCACTACTTGTAAAGCTTTGATCAAGGTTTGACGATGTTGTGGGGAGCTTTGAATTAGGTCATATAAAGACATCTTCACAGGGGTTTGGTGAAGTTGTTTCACCATGGAGTCATGAATTGCCTTCGAAGATGTTGGTTGGGATGTGCCCAAGATAGAAATATTAGGTTTTGGTGGTTGAGAAGGCTTGATGAATGGATATGTCCAAGGGATAGAAACCTTCTCTTTTCCTTTATCCTTCATGGTTTAGGACCTGGTGGCCACATTGATGGTGTTGATTTTGAATAAATGGGGAGAAGGTGGTAGAGGGACCATAATCTTGTGTTGAGATCCCGATTTAGGTGAGGATGTTTGGGAGGCATGGGATGGTGTCAGTGGTTTGCTGAAAGGGTGGTCAAGAGGATCCTTAATGAAAAGGGTGTCTTTTTTTAGGCGTTGGTGAATGACAACTTTAAGAGCGCAGCAAAACTCAGTGTCATGCCTAGGTGTGCAATGATATGCATAGATTTTAGTGTTATCAAACCAAGATGGTTTTGATCTGAGAGGGTGGTATGGTTTAATTGGTGGGAGAACAATGCTAGAAGACTACAACAATTGGTGTAACAGCAAAGCATAGGACCCCACTAATGGGTTTACACTCATTATTGCAGTAGGGGTTGAAAAATTCTATTTAGGAGTTGTAGGAGGAGTTTTTCATACCATCTTTTTTCTTGGTGGTGTGACCACACGCATAGATGGCACTTTCTTTGTGATGGGTGTTGGATTTTTTGGAGGAAATATATTTTTGAAAAGTAGAGGGAGTAATGGAGGCAGTTTGTTTTTGTGAGGTGTTGGAATAAGGAGCACCCCTGTTAAAGTGGAAGGATGTGGACCCAAGATAAATGGTAATGGTGAAGGTGGAGTTTTTTGTACCACCTTTTTGGTTGGGGGAGGAATAGATCGATGTGGTTTAGCAGCCTTCTTTAGTTTAGTGTGAGGACCACTATTGTGTGGGGCGAGGTTCAAATCTACCTTCACTTGTGGGTGAGTGAGGTTTGATATAGGGCGAACACCAAGAGATTTAATTTGTTTCAGCATAGTGGATGTCTATGAGGGTTTGGGTTTAGATGTGGACGGTGGAGCTTCTGAGGATTTGGAAGTGGAAGCCTAATCTTTGTCGAAGACTTTGGGATAATTTGTCATGGAAAGGTCAATAGTACGTGATGAAGTGGGATGTGTAAGATAAGGAGCATTAAGTCGCTCCCATAACGCCTCATGTTCTAAGTTCCTTGAATGGAGAAATCTTAAGTTTTTAGCCAATTGAGAGAAGGGTTTAGAGGATGTTGGGTGAGGTTTTATAATTGGTCTTTTAGAAGATTTGGGTGGTTGCGAGAGCGGAAATGTGTTAGACGTAGGGATCTTGGGCCAAAGGCAAGAAAGAGCCATCACCGGATCTTCTTCGGCTGAAGTGGGTGAAGTGGCAAGTTCTTCTCTCGGTGGAGAAGGGATTGGATAATGTGGCTCTTCGAGAGGATAGAGTGCAGGTATGATCATGCCTTCCATGTGTGGTCTACGAGCATGAAAAGTATGATCCTCAATTGGTGATAAGAAGGATGAGGGTGAGGCCACCAGCATTGGTACCGTTAAGGCATCCTCCAATATGGGAGAGGTCAAAGTAAACTCTCCTACGTGTGAAAGGGGGATTGATGAAGGACTATCCTCCATCGGTAGAGGACAAATAGGAGAGGAAGACTCCTCTAAAAGGTGAAGTAGAGGGATGATGGCCCCTTATTCATGAGGACGTGGGGTATGAATGGTAACTTCTTCTAATGGTAGAAGAATAGGGAAGGTCGGGGCAAGAGGAACAGGTAATATGGGTTCCTCACAAGGTAGAAGTATGTGTGGAGGAGGTGTTTGATGTCGTGGGGGTGATATGGGTAGAATAGGCTCTTCTACCCATGGTGGAGAAATGGGTTAACCAACCTCTTCAGATTGTGAGAGAGGTTGGTTAGGAATGAAAGGAAAGACCGTGTTGACCGTGCATATGTTGTGCTCTTGGGGGTCATCGGTCATGGTCTGAACATTGTTTTGACTTGGTTGATGGTTAGGGAATGGTTGCCTAAAGATATCTATGTTTTGGTTAGCTGGCACATTTGGGTTATCCAAAACAAGATCCCCTTTGTCTAACATGTCTTGAATAATGTTTTTAAAGGTTTTGCAATTATCTATGTCATGACCTTTGACTCGATGATAATTACAAAAGTCATTTTCCCTATACCATGTAGGGATGGCTTTTGAGGGGTCAAATTGGGGTGGTCAAATTTGAGGGAGATTGAGGACCCCCTGCTTTACTATTTTATCCAATATGGAAGCATATGATTCTCCTATTGGAGTGTATTGATGCTGTATGTATCGTTGTTGGAATTGTCTTGTGATGCTTTGTGATGTGGAGGGCTCAGATTGGTTAGTTGTGGTAGAAGATGATGATCTCTAAGTACCATAGCATTTGCTGATCCCTTAAACTTGGAGTGGGAAGAAGGTCATTGGATTCTGCATTGGTATTTTTACTATGCACTTTGACTCTATCTTCTTCGACCGTGCAGAGTTCAAGCTTTCGGGCCATGGTGAAAGCTTCGTCAAATGTGTGGAAAGTTTGAACCTACAAAGTGGATGAGATGTGCTTGGCACATGCTCTTGAAAAGAGCTTAATAAGCTCAGTTTGAGGTAGTGAGAAGGAGAGTTAGTTGATCAAACCTCTCCAACAGGCAACAAAGTCAGCTATTGACTCATCGTCGAATTGTCTAATAAAATATAGGTCTGTGATGGAGACCTTCTTAGTGATGTTGATTGAAAAGTGGTCAAGGAATAATTGAGCTAGTTGAGTGAAGGTAAAGAGAGAATGACTAGTAATGGAGCTATACCAGTCAAGGGCAGTGCTAGAAAGTGACATGGGAAATGTGCAAAGTAATAATGCATCATTGAGTGCTATAAGGTAGAAAGCGTGTCTAAACGCTCATAGATGTTGTTGTGGGTCCTCTTTAATCTAAAAGTGAGTAAATTTTGGGAATTCCCACTGACTAAGATATGTTTGAATAGGGACCGAAGGATGAATAGGTTCATTATAGATTTTTTCATATGAAAGAACACTCTTTGAACCAGAAATAGATGTCTCAAGGTTGGACATCTTATCCATCAGCATCTTAATTAGATCGGCTGATGGATTGGTAGGAGGGGCACCCCTAGGTTGTAGGGTACCTGGAAGGCATTGGGAGGGGTGTATGACATACTTGGTTACATTTTTGTAGGAACAACATATTGGTAGTTCGTCATAGAGACTGATATTGAGGTCAAGGGGGCTTGTGCCATGAAGCTGGAGGGCACAACTTGACTAGATGCCACCAAGGGTGGTTGGATGGTGGTGACATTAGTTAAAGGATAGGTAGTCACTCTTGTATTTATGGGTGCAAGAGTGGGTGGGATAGAGACAATCAAGTTTTGGAATGGTGTAGAACTTGGTTGAATTTTTTGTGGTTGAGGGGGTACGGAAACCCCAATGGAGGTAGGTCCAAAAATAGAAGGAGAGGCCAAATCTTGAACATTGGCCATGGTTGGGTTACTAGTTGAGGCAATGGCCTGAGTGACCATAGGTTGGGTAATGGATGTTGTTGATATTATTGCCATTTCAACCAAGGAAGTTGGCATCCCATAAACAGGGTTACCTAAAGGATCTCGTGTTTGGCTTCTTGCGAGATAGTGTTGGAGAGCTTTGACGTTGAGGTTAAGGAATCTCTCAAAGTCTTGATTCCCTGTGGGAACAATAGGCGGTTGATTTGGGGTAGGTTGGATAGGAGTATGCTCAGTGTCTAAAGTATACTCCATTTGGTGACTTGATATAGAAGGCGAAGGTGGGAGTGGTTGTTGCCTTGCGTGGTCAACAAGAGATTTGGCTTGAATACATGTCAAAACCATTCAAGGCAAAGGGGGTTCAAATTCTAAAAATTATGTGTTTCAGTTTTAGAAAACTAGAATGTGTGTTTAACAGCAAAAAAGTTAGGTTTTAAGGTTGATGTTTGGAAAGAAAATTTTTTGACAGTGACCGACGTCAGTTTTATAACCAATGTCGGTTATGAAATGTTGTCGAGGTCGGTGGAATAACTGATGTTGGTGAGTCTGGTTTGCCGATGCCGGTATAAAAATTGATGTCAATTTTTGTGTATTTCTAGAAACATAGAAATCTGATAATTTTTTGAAAGAAAGAGAAATTTTGAGTTTTTTTGGAGCTTAGAATGTGACCTTACCAGCTCAAAAAATTATATAGGAACAGCAAAATAGATGATGACAAGTAACCTCTAAACATTAAATTCCTAGGAATAAATTTTAGAGTCATGGTGGCTTATGCCTTAGAAGAATATGTTTGGGAATTGGGCTTTTAGAACAGGTCCTAAAGAGGAAGTTTATGGTTGGTTTCAGGTTATGTTTTGGTGCTCAATAATCTATGTTAGGTTCAGTACGTGGCCTGGTGCTGGGGCTTGCTCCCTTCACTTCAAAAACCCAGAGCTGAGCTGGGCCACTTAGCCAATATATACTTTGCCTATAGTTTATACTCTGCCAGAGAATAGAGTGGGACCTCCTCTTGGTAGTGAAGTCCAAGTATGATCACTGGGAAGGGTAAGGTATCCGCTAGGTGATGAAATCCTAGACGGGCCTTGTCTCAAGTATGTTTAAATGTTTAATTTGATGTGCTTGTGATCTAGTTGTGTAACATTTGTGCACTACGATTTATTCATAATGCATTTTTAATTACTAAGTGAGTAGGCTAAGTATGCATTCAAGCAAGTATGAAATGCAATAGTTTTTTTTTTTTTTTTAACCCAAATTGAAATGTTTTGTTCAGATGCAAACAAGTGGAGAAAATGTTAAGAGTATGAATTTTCACTACTCTAAGATGCAGGCAAGAAGTGACAAGAAGAATAAAAAAATATGTTCTTTTTAACTTGTGCTAATGGTTTCTTTTTGAAATAAAGAGATAGAAGAAGGATGTAAGGAGAGAAAATTTTCCTAATGCAACTATATGAAAATTTTCTCTTTATAAAAAATGAACCCAAGGAAAACTCTAGGGTCCCACCGGGTGTGCCAGAATTTTTCTCTACATTTTATGCTAATTACATTTAGAAGAAAAAAAACTAAAGTTAAAGGTTAGGGGTTTGTACGTTACCCGAATTAAGTTGTGCACCGTATCCAAGCATTGTAGGAGCTCCTCTTTGGCTGTGGAGGAAAACACCTGTAGATAAGAATAAGACTTAAATAAAGAAAATGTTAGAATAAGATAAGGTGGACTGCCAAGCTACGCGCTTGGTCCCAAAAGTGTAAAGCTCTGTGAGGGATGACAATCCACTATTTAAGACAAAGAGATCTATATAAAATGAAATGATGAAAGACTAAGAAAGAAAAAGTAAACAACACATACCTATTCTTTGCAATCAGTTTGTCACAGTCGCTGATGTTGGTAGTTCTACTGATGTCAGTTGGTTAATAATGCCGATGTCAGTTGGTTAATAATGCCGATGTCGGTTATTCTGTCAATGTTGGTAGGGGCAATGGGCCTTGGATGGGTTTTAGGGTTATGTCTGTGGTCGGCAGAGGAGTCTGGAAGGAGTCTGGAATTTGAAAGGTTTATGCAGGGTTGCAGGACAGTGAATAGGGTCTGAGAAGGGGCAAAGGTAGAGGGTAGGTGTGAGAAGAGGGAAAGGATAAGAGGAATCCTTTTCAGCGTCTCCAGGAAGAAATTCAGGTCGGGTTGATAGTATTTAGAAATAGTAAATAGGAACTAATTACTAATGTATTCTAAATTACTAAAATGAGAGGCAGAAGAATACTTAATTCTGCTTCATGAAGAACCAGAGGTGTGAGAATGCTTATTCCTATTGTAGCTGATGTTGAGTTCCTCATGCAATGTTCTAGTCTAATCTAGAGTGACTTGTGTAGAGTTTCTATAGCCAGGGGAGCGTTAGTCAAATTCTGATGATTGGTCTTAGAGTGTGTGCATCGATGTCCAAGAGTTAGGGGGCCAAAGGGAGAGAGAGAGCTAAGCTCAAGGTTAGAGCTCAGTTTATGTAACTGACATCAGTGATACCACTGGCATCGGCTGACAGCTGACTGACGTCGACAGATAGAGAATGGGTAAAAGGGTTATTTTTAGCCCTTGACCGTTCCTCCATCTGCCAAGTGCATTTGCCATTGGAGAACGGTCAAACGACAGGTTTATTAGGCATGAGAGTTAGTTAAGAGGTTGGAATGGAGTGAGAATAGGTCTTAGGTAGTTAGGATTAGATGACCTAGTCTCAAAGTGACTCATGGGGTAAGAAATGGTCTTAGGGTGAGGTGTCTAGGCGAGGTGTCGAAGGTGAGGTGTCTAGGGTGATGTCATTAATTTAAAATAAGTAATTTATTTTAAATTAATAAAGTGTGTAAGTGTTTAGAAGAGGACCAAGGGGGGGTCAACACAATATTGGTGTCTACAGAATCATTCAAAGGGATTACATTCCTTAAGATAATCCAACTTTGGTTTTTTTCCTCATTGATAATGAAGAATCATCGTGCCTTCTTCTTATCCTCTCATAATTGGTCGATGTATTCACTTAGGTGTTTGTCTCTTGATTATCTTCTCTTTATTACACCTAATGTTGTTATTCAACTTTCTTTATGTGTTTTAACTTAAGCACAATAAACATAATCATAACCATATCACATCATAACAACATGTATCATGAATAAATGCAGACATCATTAGCATAAACCATGTATATAAACATATTCATAACCATCAACATCAACATCATAGCATCCATAAATAATAAATCAATAAACCATTTTAAACACATGTCTAAATCTAAATAAGGAATCATATACTCAGTAAATGTTAGCATAAACATCATCATCATAACCATAAGTGTCATAAGCATCATCATGCACATAAATAAAAAATCCATCACATGTTTATCTAGGTGAGTCTATATCAGCATCCATATCCATATCACAACCATAATCAATGTAACACCACCAAATGATCAACATGAACATCATAACCATGAATCATAAGCAATAAAAAAAGAGCATATCCATAAATCATAAGTCTATAATCATAAATAACCACATAATCATTTTGTGTACAACAAATATACATGTATCTCTCTCACAATGTACATCTCACTGCATTGGCTCATAGGCTGGTATCAAAATGATATACAACAAAATATAATATCTCATAACCATATCATAGTTATGCCCCTAGGGCATTGCTGCCTCCTAGTATTTGTCCTCCCAAGGTCCCTGCCTATCCACCTACAAAAGCAGCCCACTGAATTGGTGTCATCATGCTAACACCACTTACCAAACTAGCACACATTTTACAATGACCTTGGCTAGTCCTTTTAACCACACTGATAATAATTACCATATTAAATAGTTTTTATCACTCTTGATAACTTACACACACTTGACCAACTTGTGTCTTCTTGGGAGCACTTCCTACCTTAAATACCCAAGATTACACTGGACTAATTTTTTTTTTTACTCGAGAGCACTTATTACCTCATATACCCACAAAAACATAGACCTTTCCTAAGAGACTTGCATTTATGAGTGTTCCCAATAATCACACATACATGTGGTCATTTTTTCCACTTGTCACTTATCCTACTAAGATCGACCTTAATTTTTACCAACTATGGCAACCTAGTCCATACGTGATCTTGGCTATCGCTCTTTTGTTGCACTACATGCACGTGTTTGCACTTTAGTGCCCAACCTATCACTCACCTTTTCTCATCACCTTCATCACTTATCAAACCTACACCCATTTTATTCCCATGCTTTGGGTAACCAAACCTTCAACCTAATATCCATTTTTGTTTTGCATCTTATTGATACAAATTGCATAACAAAAAGGGGCAAAATGTAGACATAAAAAAT
The DNA here is from genome assembly GCA_037957365.1 of Torreya grandis. Taxonomy (NCBI): domain Eukaryota; kingdom Viridiplantae; phylum Streptophyta; class Pinopsida; order Cupressales; family Taxaceae; genus Torreya; species Torreya grandis. The sequence goes on from JARHVA010003132.1 coordinate 1,313,798, forward strand.
CTGCACATAATGGTTTCAAATGTCACATCTCCCTTGGACCACCTCAAGACCCCCTTGGGTCTAACCTTGGCCTCTCAACTAATAACTAGACCTAACTCTAGTTAGATTGACCTACTATCTAAACCCACCTTTATAACCCAACTTACCTATGGCGCTTGACCATCGATGGTCACCCTAACCATCAATGGTCACCCTAACCATCAATGGTCACCCTAACCACTAATGGTTAGGTTCCACCATATGAACCACTAAACACCAACATCACTCTAACTTGTTTTTATATAATTAGATTATCTAATTTGTGTGTAATCCCATGCATGTTGAAGTTAAAATTAGACAGCAATTTGGATCTCTTGTAAACATCTTGTTGCACCTCTCCTTCTTTCCTATAAAGAGATAGGAGTAGGAGATGAAAAAGGATAAGAAACTATCAAGAGCTTTTATATCTAGAGTTTCTTTTATAGGGGTTCTTCCAATAATCCATCCATCATAATAGAGAGCTGAAATGATGTCATCCATCATCCAATAGCCAAATACCATTACTCTGCTATAATTGTTCCAAGCTTCATCGCCTCAACCATTCATCTAATCAACCATTGGCAAGCTAAGTATCTATTTTTAATTATTCAATAACTTTATTTGTATTTTTCAATCAACATATCCCAAACCAATCTCTCAGAAATACCCAACCCATAGTAACCACTAATAGTCACTCTAACTACCGATGGTTTATCCCAACCATCGATGATTACCTCAACCACCGATGGTTACCCTAACTACCAACAGTCACATCAATCATCAATGATCATTGTGGCATAAAATAACATCAAGTTATTTTCACCCACTTAAACTCAACCAAATCCAACTTTATTTTTATTTTCTTGTTCACATAGCCCCAACCTATTTTCTATACCACACCTAACCTATTTAGCATTAGTATTGACCTAATTATTGTTATGAATAGTCAACTTTATCAATTTATTTTTCAATCATTTTTGTACTTAATTTTAGTATCTTCTATGATTTATGAAAGTACTTTATCTTTCAATTTTTTAACTTAATTATTTAAAAATAATGTATTGATAGCCCTTGAGAAAGCTCTTGCTTCTGGGATCTAGCTAGCGCTAGGCAATCCACCTAACTATCTATCTAACCAACCATTTGTTTTAGTGTTGTCTTATTTGTAGATCATTCATCCCAAGCCAAAGAGGAGTTCTCTACAATCATTTGATTCAATTCATGCATAACCAAATAGGTTCTTCTACCATACCCTTATCTAGTATATTTCTTATTTCTTTCTTGGAACATAAGCTCTAATTCTCTAAAATTGGACCGTCTTCAATATTGATAATCATTCATTCAGAATTATTATTTTTTATGCCCTGAATGATGTTCATGAGCATATAAATTTATGGGGATGGATTTTTTATTCTCTTATTGACTCCCACTAGTTTATTTTTTGTGGATTTTAATATGGTTGAATAATCAACTGACAATATTGGTAATCAACATATGATATAGGCCACTATTAAAAAGGAGGCATAGTTATACATGTGAAATAAATTTGGCCTTCAAGACCCTAATTCAAGGTAGCACCACACTCAAAAATTGGTACACTTATACAAATCTTCAAGGTGGTTCTAATAGGGTCATTAAACAAATTGATCATGCCATGATTTCTTCTTAGTCATATTTATCCCTTGATAGCACATTCTCACTATCGGTGGAAGCCCTACTAGATTTTAATCTATCTGATTACTTTTTTATTAGATTTCATATTAATTGGCTCTTCAAAAAACTTAAATTTCATAAGACATAATTATTTATTAATATAACCCTCTTGGATTATGGGCCCACTATGGCACACATCAAATGGGTCTAAAATCTTGTTACTAGGTGTATTCAATAGCCTAGGTGGACACAGTGGTTGGTTGATTCTCTCAATTAAATAGCTAGATTTTTGTGCATCTACAGGTTAAATTTATCCAAGATTAGGTAGTTATCCTACTTCACCACCTCTTTTAAACTAAGCTAGTCAGTGGCCTCACTAGAATAACACTCATTTAATGAAGCCTTCTAGTTGTAGGTGGCTCAATTATGCCATAAAATCCAAATTAATTATCAGCATAATGCTTGTGGTGTTCAAATTTGAGCTCTTATGCATTGGCTCAAAGTGGATTATTAGGTCTCCAAGTAATTATTCCACATGTTTAAGGCCAAATCCACCACCCAAAAAATGGTATACCTTCAGGATAATGGGACACAATTGACGAAAACACCTTAAATAGTCAAGGATTTTTCCAAAAAATATTGGCAAGTGTTTTTTTCCCAACCACCATCCTTGGAAACCCAATAGACCCTAAACCAATACCTCTCAGTATTTCTCATGAAAGTTACCTCCACCCAAAGGGTCACCTATGACAAGTTCCTCTCTCTAGAGGACATATTCAAATCCATGATGCAAATGACCAATGCCAAATCCCTAGGATATGATGGCTTCCCCTACAAATTTTACAATAATATGTGGGATATTATGGGGGATGACCTTTTCTAGGTCCACCTTGAAGCCTTCCACTCACTGATTTTGGGCTCATCCATCAATAAAAGTCATATCAAATTCATCTTAAAAGATTGTGAACGTAACCTCATTTATAATTGGCATCCCATCACTTTGATTAATATCTTTTAAAAAATCACCACCAAAGCTTTAGTTCTTTGCCTTAGACATATGCTACCTTTGATCATTCATCTTGAATAGATAGTTTTCATTCAAGGCTAGTATATTTTGGATAATGTCATAACAATGTGGGAAGGCATAGAATGGGCTTGTCGATCACACCAAAAGGATGCATTCATCAAAATATACTTTGAGAAAGCCTATGTCCTCATTTATTTTGCATTTATCCTTGTTATGTTTCAAGCTCTAGGTTGTGGTCCCACTCTCATTCAGTCTATGTGCATGCTTTTTTTTTCTTCAACATTTATCTATGTTGATGGAGTCAATTCCAAACATTTTAGCCTATTTAGGCCCATCAGACAAGGTTTCCCTTTGGCCCTATCATTATATGTTCTCACAATAAAAGGGTTTGGGTATCTCCTAGCTAATACTCAATCACAAGGCTTGGGGCATGGTATATCCCTTCCTTTGGAATAACCCTAGAAAATTCTCAATAGATAATGTATCGATGACTCTTTTCTTATAGTCATCGACAAAAAGGATGTTGTGGCTAATTTAATGCACTACCTAGAGTTATTTTTCCTTACCTTTGGCTCTACCATTCAATGGCATAAAATGCAGTGTTATAGGCAATCCTATCTTCCATAACCTAATTTGATGGCATAATACAATTGGCATTGGATTTAGCATGATGAAATATTTAAATTATTTGGGATCCCCTTTGCCTTTTAGGCCTCCCCCTCTTATATTTATAAATACATAGTCGACCATGTTGAGAAAAAACTCTTGTGTTGGATCACCAAGACACTTTTCTTATCTAAAAATTTCTAAATATGCTCCAAAGTGATTTATTCCACCTATTTTTATTACTCCTCATGTTAGATACTCAATAAATAAGACATCAACAAGATAAAAAAGTTGTTAATGGACTTCATCTAGGCCAATCCCTCCTTTGGTAAGAGTTTTCATAGAGTTGCCTAGGATTATTGTTATCTCCCATGGGAGACTAGTGGTATGGGCCTCATTGTTATCTCTCGACAAGCCTCTGCATTGTGCACTAAGTGGATTATTTGTGTAGTAGAGGTAAAAGAAGCCTAGAAGATTCTTGTTGAGAATTATATTACTCAAGGGTCCCCTTATAATCACACAGCTTGGAAAGGGATTGATTTTCACAATCTCCTTATTATAGTCACCCCATTAAAGTGGTTATAACCTTTGTTATTAAGAGTATCTAGAAAGCCTAGGAAAAATCAAACTTTGGTTGTTATGGAATAGTTCAAGCTTTAGGGATGGCTTCCATCAACTAAAAATCACTTTAGTGGTCATTGATTATAAGCATGCAAGTGGTACCTCTAGTAGAAGTGCCTTAGATTCATTAACTTAGATTTTATCATAGAGGTATCTGCACCATGCAAGACCTTTTTATTAAAAAAATCAATTTTAGATCCCTTGTAATGCCTTCTAAGCTAAATATAAACTTTTTTTGACTGATAGAGAGTCTTATGATGAGAATATGGAAATAGTAACAATAGAGTTCCTTCACAATATCTCTTTCAACTATGCCCATCCTTGGTGGAAGGATTGGAAATGGTACAAAGAGACTCCTTTTAAAAATTATACTACCAAAAAAACATATGAATAGATCTCTCCACACATGCCTATGGTTGATAAACTCAACTAGATGTGGAATATACATTTCTCCACTTCTCTTTGAGAGAAATGAATTTGCACTATCTGGTTTACTTGTATTGAGCCCAAAATTGCTCATTTCAATTGGTGTTTGATTTATCAAGGCCTACCTATTGATAGAAAGCTAGTCCAATTAGGGATTTCTCTTCCTAACTATCCATTATGTGGCCACCTTCAAACCATAATGCACCTTTTTTGGCACTGACTGAAAGCCCAGTGTGCCTGGTTATAGATTTAAGAATTTTTTAGCCAATTTGCTTCATTTCCTTTAGCTGGTACCATATTATATTTAGGGATAACCTGAGTCTACCTCCTCAATTCACCTAATTTTGGCATGATATTAAAATATACATTTTATTTTAGCTATCAAAAGAACATAATTTAGTGATGTTTTCTAATAATTTTGTTGACTCTTTGTTTACTACTTATGACATAGCTACCATTATTTCTAATGTGATTCAATAGATACAAGTGAAAATAAACAAAATGGATATGGAACTTAATTACCTACAATGGCTCCTCCATTACTAGGATGATGCACCTTGCACCATTCTTCATGTGTCACCTTCCCCACATAGGAACGCCCTACCTCATAGTAGGGGTGGTTCTCACTATAGCTGGCCTCACCACCATTCTCAAGATTTTGGTTCCTCTTAAAAACATCACTCTCCCACCCTAATACAACAAGGTGGCTAGGGTTCCCTCCTATTGATCAACATGTTGGCTAGGGCTCTCTGCCTTTGCCACCTTATAAAAATTAGAGGTGGGGCTCCCCACCTCTAATGTCCTATCCCCAAGGGATATTTTAATATGGTAGTTTAATAGGATGATTATTTTTAGACTTTTGATCAAATTTTATCATGGATGAATTTATCCATTTCTCCCCTACATTCTATTGAATAAAAATATAATATTTACTAAGTGGAAACTGACATTGGATGGGACTATTATCACTTATATTTTGAACCCTTATTTGTGTGGTAGTGTGTTGCATAGTATGAGTTGCAAACTATGTGAAATCTAATGACATAATGGGATTACCTCCAAGTTATGGGACCTTGGAAAATTTAGGTGAACCTCTAGATAAGGTCAAATTACTTTCACTAAGTTTTGTGCAACTAATCTATTACTAGTTCACATTAAAAATATTACTTTTTAGTGATCTTGATCCTAACTAGGGTTTGACTTGTGAGGAAAAGAGTTTTAGAATGAATTTATAAAACTAGAAAATGGTGATTGCACCAAATGATTATAGTGTAAATTAATGCTTGATTTTTATGAACATAGTAGAATAATAAATATACCGAAGTATATTGGAGCACAAACTTATATAAATATGAAACCAAAGGTATTATTGGGCACTTATCATATATGGAACAAGATTATTTGTTTTAATCAAACAAATTTTCAAAAAGGGCACACATAGTACCATAGATGAGTTTATGTGACTAAAACAAAAATCAAATCATTCACAAACTTGGCAAATAGATGTGAATACACAAAGATAACATAGACACGGAAGGTAAAACTTCAATCTATCATCATTCTCCAGGTTATAGCATGTAGATCAATTGTTCAAAATGTAAAATAATTTCTCTAACAGCAAAAAGATAAGACGAGCTATGCCATGGTACCCATATTTATACAAAATACTCTCTTAAAAAGAGAGGGAGTTATCAAACCCCTATACCCAATTAAATATCAATAAAATTCAAAAAACATCACAAAAATAGCATGATCTTCAGTCTGGAATGGCATCCTTAGTGAGGTAGATAACTAGAACAAAACATGTAACTATTTGGCACTTCAACAAGTGATGAAGGCATGGAGAAATATGTTGAATATTCATACAAACATCCTCTTTGTATTCATTTCATTATTGTTCTCTTTTATAAGGGATTAGGTGTCAAAAAGAGTTCTCACTTAGAAAATTTTAATGTTTTTAGGTATTTTAGGTTATAACTTGAAAAACCTAATTTTTATTTTACAGTTGAGACTTATACAACCTTTTAAGTCATCCAACTTTGATAAAAAGGAAAGTGTAAATTACAACATGAGTTTTAAAAATTTAATCAACTCAAACTTTGTCAAAAATAAAATTGCAATGTACAAGTTTCACTTTTACAACTTAAAACCTATCTAAAAAATAATTAAAAATTAAAAGAGGCTCTCTCTTAGAAAGAGCTGCCAAAATGGTAGTTGCAATTTACAACGTACAACTTTACAATGTTTTTTATAATAAATAAATGTATTTTTAGAATGTATTTTATTGAAATAATTAATCTACAACCATAACCTCTAAATACTCCTTGTCCTTCTTTGCTTGTATTTTTTCACTATAAGCATCAAATCTTTTAAATATCTCTAGGAGGCGATCTTCATCAGGACCAAGTGAATATAGGTTGCTTATCTCACATTCTCCCATTATTTTAGAGAGTTATCTAGATGCAGCCCTATATACTTGATTGTCTTTCCCCATCTGATGTAGTGTATTATGATACCTGATAAACCAATGGATAAAACTCAATTTGAATGTTGTATCATGTGCTGACTCATTCTTGACTACTCCTTTGAACTTGTCCTGAACCTATTGAATTGAAAGGATTTGATATTTATGATCTATTGTTTTACATGATAATCTACTAATCAAATCCTTAATGTTATAGATTATATCCATGGCCTTATCACATGTATCCTTGGCCTTAATAATACTCTCAGTGAGTATTTTGATTCAAAAATGGGTTGCCCTATCTATTTCCTCATTATTTACATCACTTTTCAATATCTTCTTTGCAATGAGGGTATCAATCTCAATCAGGTTAAAATCTTGTAATTTTTAGAAGAATAAGTTTAACCTTTCAATCTTTTACTCATATTTTCAAGATGCGTAATCATCTCTCAAAGTCTTATAATAGTCCATTGCTAGCTCAATTACTCTATTTCCTTTCATGATAATTTCCTTAGCCCAGTATTTTGTGGCCCTTCCCATACTACTAATCTTTGTCACTAATTAAAGTGTTTCTTTATCGTAGAACTGAGCAAAAGATTGAGTTGGTTGGGTTACTAGCTCTATAAAATTCTTTAGAGTAGTTATCAATTGTTCAACTTTATTCTTCAATTCATCCTTTGTGACCTTGTCATTATCCATCTTCTCAAAAAGAGAGCTAATACTTGACTAAAAATCATGTTTCATTCCCTCTCTTTTTAGATGACCTAGGTGCACTTTGGATATTTTATAATCCCCCACTATTAGATCTTCTTTTTGTTTGTCTAGTTGGAGAACTATAATTTCTACATATTTATTCCCTATTAAATCATATAATTCCCTATATATGGTTCTAGGGCTTGCCTTTAATCTTTTGGATACCTCCAATAAAACAAATTATAATGTGTTGGGTGATACCATTAATTTTCACTTCTTCATTACTAATTGTGCTAGCCAACTTGGGATTACAGCGTATGAATATGGTACTATCATCTATGAATCTATAGCTGATGAAGTTGCTACATTGGTGGTTACTATAAAAAGTGTTTTATTCATCATTGATTTTGCCATTGAATCTTTAGCTAATGATTTTTTTATCTCTTTCTCATCTTTGGGTTGAAAAGTCATAGTTACATTAGTGGGTTCTCCTATCTCCACCTCTTAGGTGGGGTATTGGCTTATTGATGGAATAGAAGAAATGGGTAAAGTGGGTATTGATGTGTTTACTATGGATGTGGGAGTTGGGAGTGACATGAATAGAGGGGTAAGAACAAGTAGTTGAAATAGGGGAACCTATGAAAGTGTGGAATCCAAGGTAGTGAATGAATCAATCAAGGTGGTGGGAACACTCAAAGTTGATGAAATGGGGAATGCAATACGAGATGAAAATAAATCAGTAGCTACCCCAATAGGTGGGATGGATAGTGGGTTGTAGTTAGTAATGACTGAATCCACATCCATGTCCTATAGGTTGGTATTAGTGATTAACAGAGTAGTAGTGGATGAGGGAGATGAGGTGGAAGTGATCATGGAAAAGGGAGGTGAAGGTAGAGGCTAAGTGTCCAATTATGTTGATTGTCCTATTAAAAATGGATTCACTTGCATAGGATATCTGGTGGAAGTGGAGGGGAAATATTTTGAGGTGATTATGGAGTACAGATAAGAGGAAGAGGTACAGGAGGGGAAATTATTTGCGTCATTTGAGCACTAATTATGTCTTTTGTATAAGTTGACATTGACTAATGAATTTGTTGTTATGTTGCCTCCTAACTACTAGAAGGACCTATTTTAGCCTTTTATTTTTTCTTCCATTTATGGGACACAACTATCCTATCTACCTAATCTACTTGGTCTCCATTGTTGGAACCCTCTACTTTTGTTGGCACACCCTTATCTTTCACTTCTCTCAATTTGTCACTAATACTCAAGGTTTCCTTGGTAATCTTGACCCCTTTGCTCCTTATCTAGTTGATTGTTATATTTATTACATGGGTGGTCCTACCCATCAATGAGAAGGATTCAAGTATGGACCACCTAACTAATGGAAGAGGTAAGGAATATATATTATTATCATTATAGTAAACCCTATCAACTAGATATTAATCATTAATTAAATCCTTAGGTATTGGTGCCATGTTGTATGTTTTGATTTGTTCCAAGGTTATCTTGGAATAATCTTTTTGTCCCACTTTTTCTTCATCTTGCATGTCTTCCCATTAATCTTTGTAATATGGAATGTGGGAATATGTGGTGATCCCAAATATACTAGTAATGTTTCTAGTCACATCATTAAATAGCCTCACATCGAGATCTCTTAAGGTCATTTGATTCATCTCAGTATTTACATATTTAGCTTTTGATATGGAAGGGCATGTATACCTCCCTATGTTGATGGGGAAGTGGATTCCTAACTTATGTTTGCTTGACAACAATTTATGAGTTTCTACAAGCTACTTCACAAGTTCCATTAGAGCCCATTTATCACTTACCTTATAAGGATGTAAGGACAACCATTGAATCCTCCTACTTTGATGTGTGAATATGTTGGGAACTGAATGAAATATGATCCCCAATTTATGATCTCAAAAGTTATGGCATCATAGAATCTTCTCTTTTCTAGTTACTTTTCAAACATAATTATGATGAAGTATATGAAAGTTTCATTTACCCTTCTAAAATTTTGTTTGATAGCCTAAAGGGTGAGGTTAGGTTAATAGTTAAAAACCTTGTTGACCTAATCAAGCACAGTGTTCAACCCTGGGAATGCTCTTCCCTTTGCTAATATGTAGACCAAGTATGAGGTCATGTAGAATTTATCTATAGTTTGAACTTCCATAGATTATTTATGTATGGAGTTAGAAATCAATTAGTCCTAATTGATATATTGTTTGTTTTCAAGGAACACCTAGATGTATTGGTACATTTGTAGTCATATAAAATACAAAAATTGGTAACTTGAGTGTGGCTTGTGACACTCAACCCATAAGTCCCTCTTACTTTCTCTCATGAACCTCATTGGCATATTTTCACTAATTCCTAGTCATCCATAGCCTTTTAGACTTAATCCTAGCTAAACTAGACTAATCTTTCCATGACAAATCTATCCCCCCTTGTCCCATTAGCTCAAGACTATAGTGCCCAAATTGGACTATAGTGTCGGGCCCTCTAGTGTCTACTTTCGATGCTCTTTTTCAAGTGCATTTTTACCTCCAATGGTCAATTCTTCCTAGTTCTTATCCCTCTTCTTTTCATCCTAATGTTGAGCACATTCAACCCATGACCAACAGATCCCTATAAAACCCCATTTAAAGCTCATTTGGAAATGGTTATCTATTATTATAAATTAAGCAAGAATATAATAAAAACCACTAAGGCAGTCTTCCCTATTATTTTCATATAACCAACCAATACTACTACAATATTATTCAAATCCTTACACCAATCCCTAGCCACATCAAGCACACCCAGTTTAGAATTTTGCATCTTCATATTCACAATTACACAAAGCACATCAAGTGGGAAAACTACATATGACTTGATCTCTCTTCATAATATTGGTATGTAGGTAGCATTCCCACACAAGGGGTGTGGATACACATTCAGTGCATCTTACACACACTAACCCCCCCTCTTCCACAAAGTTTGTTAAAGCATAATGGAGTATAGGGTTTGAAGACTAAATCATCTCTATAGGGAGTTTTACGAACATCCAACAGTCAAAATTTCATAGACAAACTCACATAGACACAATGAATAAAACCCAAAAAGCTCAGATCTCCTTGATAATAGTGGTAAAAAAGGACTATAGCACTAGACCCTAAGGTGTCCTATTTCGGTACTCTTATCCAATCATAAAATGAAGTCCAAAACTTGATTTTTGATAGTGTCCCAGTCTTACACATTGAATTCCAAACTCTATCTTAGTTGTCTCAATCAGTTTCTAGATAAGTCTTATTTTCTTTCCCTTATTTACTATTTTTAGAAAGATTTAAATTATAGTCAAATTATACAAATTAGTAGTTTAAATATTGCATATTTATTTACTGATTTTATCACTCTAGATTCTTAACTAAATTAGGAATAATACACTAAATTTTCCAAAAAGGTTAAATGATTTGGTGAACTCGACTTACTTTATTTGCGCATGAAAACCCTAGAAACCCTAGGGTAAATTTCTTACTGATTTTTCTTATATTTTTTCAATTTTTTACCTACATAATAAAATAAAAAATTAGCATTAAATTTTAAATTTCCATAGTAATTTTAAAATAATTTTCTTTCAAACCCTAGTTACCCATACTAGGTCCTAATATTTTTCCTATAATTTTTTGATTTTTTACTAGCATATTAAAACCAAAAATTCAATTCAAATTTAAAAATTCAATATTATTTTTCAAAAATATTTATTTTTTTCAAAACCCTAGTGACACATACTAGGTCCCCTTAAACCAAGAATTTTTCAATCAATTTCTAATTTTTTACTTGCATATTTAACTCAAAAATTCACTTTAAATTTCAAATTTTCATAGTATTTTTTTACAATAATTATTTTTCAAAACCCTAGTTGCATTACTAGCTCCTATTTGCTTCTTGAGGTATCACTTTACTTGTTTGTGAGTTTCGTATCCTTTTTATGCACTTTTCAATTCAGTGTTTTTAGGACTTTACATTTTGTATATTTAGTACGTTCCTTCTATAGCATTTTCCCTATTACATCCTACTTTAACAATGGCCCAATACATTGGTTTTGATGAAACTGATAAAAGGGAACTTCAAGACCTTTTAACTAAACACCCTGATATGTAAGATGACATGCTTAAAATAATTCAAGAGGAACAAAAAAAAGTGAACTATGGTCAATCTTCTCAAACCATATATAAACCAATTGTAAATGACACTATGAGAGAAACTATGTCTCAACAACCCTCTATAGCATCCCAACCTTTATCTATGCCACTAGCTACGGCTAGTACATCTTTGTCTCTTGATGTGGCAGCCCTTGTGCAGGAGATAATATCTCTTCAATCTAAAGTGCTACATCTTAAGCAAGGTGCCTCTAGACCTACACAAGCTTTGGATTATTTCACTCTATTGCATACACCATTGGCAAGTTACATTGCTTATACACCCTTTCCATAAGGTTTTGTTCAACCCAAGCTCACTCTATATGATGACAAGGGTGATATAGAGACAAACTTGAGATATTTTCACACAATATGCTTGGACTATGTACCAAATGACTATCTACTTACCAAGCTATTTCCATGGAGCCTAAAGGATTATGTTTTATAATGGTTTTATTATCTACCAAATAAGTTAGTCAATGCATTTAACCATTTAGCCAACATGTTCCTAGCTCATTTCAACATTAACATTGGTGATATAGTTTCTTATGCCCAAGTTGCACAATAGAAATAAAGGTCATAGATTATGTTCTTCGATATAAGACTATTTTGGCTAAGATGACTATCCCCATGGTTGATCAAGAGTTATAGGATCTCTTCAAATAGAGTCTTCTACTAGCTTTACATGAGTCAATAATGTTCAAAAAATTCTCTTCCTTCACTATATTATGTCACACACTAACAGAAAGGGAAGTCAAACCAATTTCAATGGGCAAACTCAAATACAAAAGCATATCAAAAACAATAAACAAGAGTAATATCAAAGTCCCATATAAAGACAAGGTCAATGATAACAAAATTCAAAATCAACCCACAATTAATGTGGCTTTTGATCCCCCTCAGTGAGTGGTTTTATCAACACCTCCTCAACGTACCTTTACCAATCTACCAATTTTTCTAGCCAGAGTTTTACAATAGTTATTGGAATGTAACATCATATCTCTCCCTTCTATTTGGGAAGTTGACCCAACAAAGCCTCTTTCATAGGGATATGATCAACATGCATTTTAAGAGTTTCATAGGGCACCAGGCCATACAATAAATAGATGCATCAGTTTGAGACACAAGATATAGGATTTGATAGATGGAAATCATATTGATCTTGGCACTTCAGTTGAGCCTCCTCAGACAAAGCAAACATAGGATTCTTATATCCTTTTCTATAGCATTATAAATAGGAAATAGGGGACACATCAAGGGTTCACCATGCATATCATGTACATCTACCACCAGATACATACAAGGCACCTTCAATAGAGTTACATCCTTTGAGAAACATGATTGGTGTATACAATTATAGAGTTCTAGCTAGACCTTCTATCTCCTTCTTAGAGCAGGAGATAATCGAGGATGATTCATAATATCATGCACTCTTTATCAGAGATTACATTCATAATCATCATATTCATAGTGTTCTTATCGATAATGGATATAGTGTGAACATGTGCACTATGACATTACTACATCATTTAGGATATTCAAAGCAAGATATTACCCTCATTGACATAGTTATCAGTATATTTAGTGGGAACATATAGAGTTTATTGGGTGAGTTGCACTTCCTTTATACATTGGTCCAACACATGTGACCACACCATTCACTAATATTCCTAGTGTAGGAGTTTTCGATATGTTACTTGGTCAACCATAGATTTAGAAACTTTAAGCAGTACCTTCTACAAATCATAGATGCATCAAATTCATTCACACTAATCAAGTTGTTACAGTTGGTGGAGTTTCATATGAGTTACCACTCCCCACTTCAGAGCCATATTTTACTTAATAGTCATCAATTTCAATTCAGCCACCAATTTCATTTTCTCCACTAGTTTCAATTCTTCTACCAGTTTAGATTCAGACATAGTTGAGGCTTCCACTGCCAGCATAGAGATTGTATACACTTCCATAGAGGTTTCCTTAAGAGCAACTATAGTTTTAGGATTATAGACAACTTCTAGTTACAATATTCACACCCAGGGTGGTATCATTGAAATCTCATGCATCTACACATAAATCACAAGTTTATAGAGCTTTTACTACTTCCAGATGGGTCCCTAAGAGCCCTTCAATTGCATCCACTTCTAAAATTTATACGAGGACCCCATAGTCAGTTTCCAATTCAAAGATTTTAGAGCATTTATAACATACATAACTTTTAGAGCCATAGTCTCAGCCCTTCCATCATGCTTCATGATCATGCATGATCCCTTTCCTTGATACAAGACACCATGATAGGGAGTCTCCCATGAGACTCATCGATTAGTATCATCTCTTCTCAGTATTACATGTACATAGTCTTCTCATGCTTGATTGTATATAGATCCTTTTCAAATTCTTTTACATAATCTTTCTATGATTGATTCTACATGGCTCACATTTTGAAATACAAAAATATTCAAATAATTCAAAATCTAAAAACATTCAAATATGCCAAAACACCAAAAATATTTTGATTATATGCACATCCATGTTTTACATTTCTACTACTATGTTATACTTATATTTGTTATTTTATGCTATTATTTGTCAATTTATCTACATTATCATGCTTCACTTTATCTTTTCAGAGTGTATGCAGTGACATCCAACTCCTTAATTGCTTCATTCTACCCATTGAGGGGGCATCCTAATTATACATTAGAGACACACATCGATATATCTTCCCCTTGGGGTCATCTTCTACATGACTACACCATATAGGTTATGTCATTCCTACACCACACACTCTAGTTATCATGTTGATGTACATTATTTACTATCTTACATAGATTACTCTATCAACACTCACTAGTATATAGCACTTATGTATTTCTTAGCATATACCTAGTCTTGTACTAACATGTCTTGCATACTTTAACCTCTTGCTTTGATTAGTTAGATATGATTGTATTTCCAATATTGACATACCTTCTTTTCTTTCTTAGCATAGCTAGATGTGATTGCATTTATCAGTCCTAATTTCCCTCATGTGTATGCCTTAGGGAATTTGCCAATGTCTTTTACTTCTATTCATATGTGTGCCTTAGTATATTTTCCAATGTCCTTTGCCTATACTCTTTTATGTGATTGTGGATTTCATGCCAACTTTGCCTATTTTCAATTGTATGTGTATGTGGCATTTGAACATGCCTTGTATGCTTGCTTTCCAATTTGAGTGACATATGCCCATGTCCCTTGTTTTTTGGCCCCTTGGCCACTCTTGTATGTTTTGTACTTCTTACCTTGTATGCTTATTGCTTGATTGCTTATCAATTGATTGTAATGCCATGATCCACATCATGCATTATCTTGCTTTGTTGGATGCCATGATGGACATCATACTCCATCCCTCTTTGAAAACTAAAAACTAACTAGACTTCTAGTTCTAGTTTAGTACATTACAAATGCTTTTACATTATTATATCTATCTAGGCATACCCTAATTGATCTAACAATCTCTCATTACAAACCATGATATATCTTGAGATATATTATCGATTATAATTGCTATATCATGTATTTTGTAGGGCTCTTTCTTCTGAGGGCATTCATTACAGGGTCTTCATTCCTACCCTTAAAAGAGGGGGAAATAAATAAGGGTTTTGTCATAGAGATTAGAGCTCTAAACAATCAACAATTTAGCATTCAAAACACCTATAATAGCAACCAAACTTTAAACCAAGTAGAATAGACCATGTAGATAGTGAAAATTACAAAATAGTCATCATATTTATCCCAAAAAAAGTGCCAAGATTGGACTATAGCACTAGGCCCTCTAATGTCTATTTTTGGCACCCTATCTAAACAAAAAAAACCAAACTTTCTGAAATTAGGCAAAAAGGTAGGTTTAACTATAGTTTTGCACAGTCATACCAGTTCAAAATCAACAATTTTTAATAAACTTTTGTTTAGAGTATCTAGATATAGGGGGCATCATGCACGGCATGATGGCTCTCACTTTTGGTTTTAGATAGGGAAGTTGGTATAACTTCCAAATTAGAATCCATGTTTTAGATACTATTGATTTGGGCAATATGCGTAGCACATTTATTTTCTTTTTGAGTTTAGAATATTACCTAGGCATTCTCAGTAGTTGTATGCCTTTTCCATCTATAGGTGGTTGGCATCATTTTTAGAATGGATTTCATTTAATCTTAGTGCCTAGTTTCAAAGTGGCTTTGATACAATCCTAATATCCATCTTTTAGAGAGGCCAAGAGTGGCCTAATTTTTAGCATACATTTAGCTATCCATGCCAACATGTTAGATTATAAAACATTCAAAGGCTTTAGGATCCATCTCATACAACATACATTTCATATTGGTATCAATTCATAGCTTCACTTCATGGGGCAATGATGGATCCAAATGTCTAGCTAGCCTTTGTATTCTTGAGCCACCTACTTAAAAGGATTAGACACATAGTCCAAACATCGATTAACACATGCATGATCATGTAGCTTCACTTAGTGGGTGAAAATGGAGCTAAAGGGCCAGCCTTTGCATTTTTGAGCCACTTTAAGGGAATTGAGTACACAACTCCATTCATGATATTACTCTTGGTATAGCATCATCCAGTATTACTCAGCATTAGTCAACATTACTCAACATCACAACAAGTTTTATATTGGTTTGTCTACCCTATGAGGTGTATTCCTTCCTTTCTCTTCTTCTCTCTTACCCAACTTTGTATGTTCTTATTTTAGATATAGGGTATCTAGTAGGAACTGATCTACTATTTGTTTTTTTATAGATTCACACTTCACAACATGCTTTATCTATACACACCCAGCATCACACAGCTTTATGAGCTTCATCCTTGTAGATAAGTTTAGGTACACTTTCTATTTTACCTTTATCATAGTATTTCACTTTGTTGCATCATTAGAATAAACGTGGGGAAATAGACAAACAAATCCCCAAGCCTTATTACCTTTTTGTTAAATGATTGAGTAAAATTTAGGTAGTTATGTATATAGATATGAAAGAACCTATGTTTCAATTAAATAGTGACTAGAATTTTATGTTTGTAAGATAATAAAATAGCCATGTATAATCTTATGTTGAACAAGGATTTTTTATTTCAGTTTATCCTACTAGAAGTGAATGGACTGAGTGTTTATACTAAAATTTAGTATAACTTCGACTACATTATTTTGGTTTCTAGTTATAGTAAAGAATCTAACCAAATCTAGGTTTTCTTATTTCATTTAGTCTATAAATTTTTGAGACGTGTGGGTATTATGAAAAAATTTGAACTGTGCATCACATTTAAAAGGTTTAATTGGTTTCATTTGGCTGATTAAATGGACTTATGAATATTGAATTTTTTAAATAGCTAGAAGATTGACTATAGATTGTTGAGCCTGTAGTTGTTAATTAGATCATGGTTATAAGAAAAATGTATTGGGAAATAGTATCAAACTAGTTATTTTTATTTGGAAGTAGCTTGAATAAAAATATTAAAATAATATCATAGCTTGTGTATTATATGTATGTATGTATACTTGAATTGTTGTATGTATATATATATATATATATATATATATATATATATATATATATATATATGTATGTATGTATGTATGTATGTATGTATGTATGTATGTATACATCATTATGCAATTGAAGACTTATATGTAAATGAGGTGGTTGATCATTTTCAAATGCATTATCTAATTTGATGTGCGTATATATATATATATATATATATATATATATATATATATATATATATATATATATATATATATATATATATATATGCATTAGAATCTTATATGAGGTTTGAGTGGTTGTTCATTACCAAATGCTTTATATGGAATGATATGTAAATTATTAGGTGGTATATTGTTCTTGTGTGAAATTAAAACTTGAACTTTATTGTTGTTAAATTAAACTTGAAGCTTACTTAGAATCAAACATTGTTTCACTTATTGATAAGTATTAGGTGATTACTTATTAGTGATTATGTATGAATTTTATAAAATAAATTCTAAATATTGAAATAATTATCAAATAGACATGGGTTTTCATATTTTTAAAACTAGTAGTTAAATGAAATCTAAACCTATATGGAAAATGGTTTGTAAATAAATGATCATTAAATTATGATTGTTATTTAAATATTACTAATGTTGTTATGTATAAATATAAATAGTTATATGATTTAAGAAGCTTAATTAAATATATATTAACTAATACTATTTGGATGTTCATAATGAATTATCAGATGATGTCTTTGTATTTGTACCTACTACAACATTCATTATGTAATATTTGTGTGTTCAAAATCTGTGAATTTTAGCATTAATATGCTTATCTAGTATTACTGACATTAAATAAGTAGGTGTAATAGATTTCACATACTTACTTAATACCATGAATAGGTAAATTGGAGTTAATTGAATGAGTTATGTGTGTGAATTTGACTGATCTTGAGATCTAAAAAACTAAATTAAAACTTTAACCAAAGTAATGTTTATGGTTTAAACATTGTCATTTCACCTATTTGATTTAATTTTATTACATGATATCATGTTAAAACATATTTCTTTATGATATGTTACATGTGATAGTTATCTTATAGTACATGAGTTTCTAGTTGACTTTCTCAACTTCTGCACTATCACTATTTGCCCATCTGTGAAGGGAGGATCATTTCCTTGTTGGGAGATTGTGTGGGGGAGCAATATTCAGTGGTTAGTGTCGAAAATCATTCGGATGATACTCTCTACCCTTTCATTAGTTAACTGATATAAGCTTTACTCAAGATTATTTTTGGATAATAATGAGTTCTTAAGACTCGTATGTTCTATGGAACATTGTATAATTATAATTTATTACTTAGATATGTATTAGTATATAGTTGTACTATATATTATTACTTGTAAACATTTGTATCATGATATAATATAATTTTACTTTCTTTACTATCATCAATGGGTAAATTATAATTTTGGATTATTATTATACTTTATAATATTAAAATTATGACATTAAATCATCACATGTTATGTTGATCATTAGCTAAGTGAATCACAATTAACCTTATAGTTAATTACATAGTTAAATTAAATGATGCATTTAGTTAGGGATCATTAATTTTAAATTTAATTTTGATGTTGATTTTTATTTAAAAATTATCTAACTCTTATTAACCCTGAAGAGTTGCTACATTATGGTATCAAAGCTAAGGTTCATACTGTTAGACTTAATGAGTCCACTAACATATTCGTATTCTTCTATATTTAAAAATAAGAATGTAGTGACAAAGGCCAAAAGTCAAGGGTACATCAAATCCTAATAATTATACCCTCTATTTGACTCAAATTAGTTTTCAGCCATGAATGAGACTTGTAGACACCTAACACTAGCCACCGATAACCTCCAGCCAGTCTTTTGACCAATTTCCACCAAAATGCATAATTTGGCTTAAAAAAATAAGACACATTAAATAAGTTGAAATTGATATATTCAAGTGCTCATTTTGGCTAGGGTACCCCTAAATGGGGTAGTGTAATTTATGAGCTAGCTAACTTTGATCAAATCATTTCAAGTCAAAATGCCAATTTTATACTTAGGTGCTTTAGATTGATCTTTTATATTAAATCTCTTGCATGATACACGTGTCTTTATTATTTTATGTTGACAACATCCTAAATAGGATAATAGATATAATGCATCTGACATCACCTTCCAATTCCAATCTAGTCAAATTTTGGACCAATAACAAGGCATTCTGATCAATTTGAGTAATTTGTTCATAAAGTGCTTAATCATGATTAAGAGCTAATTAAACCAAATCAGATCCTAATTAAGAATTCCATGGAAAATTTTTGAATACTTATTTTTAGAAATGAATATTGAATATATGTATCATTAGGTGACATCATTTCTTGGGAAGATATCCCTAGGCCATAAGTGCATAAAATATCAAGGTTAACCCCTCTCATGCCTCATCAATACCCCCCATGCCTATTCAATGCTCCTTAATCCCAAATATTGATGAGCCTATTTATGGATTTTTAATTACATAATTAGATTAATCCTTAGCCACACATATCAATCTTGAGATTGACAGTTTAGGTTGATTCTATCCATTTGTAAAAATCTATAAATAAGAGGCCTTGCCACATAAATTTTAAGCTTAACTTGTGCAAAGTTACCATGCCAAATTGATTCCAAAAATATCTCTCATGCCAAAGTTATGATGCCAAAGTATTGATACCAAAGCCAATCAAGGTGCCAAGGAGAGATAGAGGTAGTCAAGCTTCCATTGATGCAGACTTCATAAGCACAAACCGAGCAAGCCATTACAAC
This sequence comes from Torreya grandis, assembly GCA_037957365.1. Classification (NCBI taxonomy): domain Eukaryota; kingdom Viridiplantae; phylum Streptophyta; class Pinopsida; order Cupressales; family Taxaceae; genus Torreya; species Torreya grandis. The sequence goes on from JARHVA010003132.1 coordinate 1,333,853, forward strand.
AAAGCATTTGGAGCATCCAAGGAAGGTGAAGGATTCTTATTTTTCCTTACTTTTTAGTTGTGCTTTTCATTTATTTTTGTTATTAATCTCACCCTAGTAATTAGGCATGAAGGTATTAGTTTAGTGTGCTTTTGATTTGATTTATCAACTAACACAATACTAATCTCCCCTTCATCATCAAATTCCTAGTTCACATAATGGCATGCCCGGTGGGACCGCAACCCAAAAATTTGCTCACAAAGCCTCTACAAGCAACCTACTAACTATTTTCATGTAGGATATTGAAGTATGGAAGCAAAGAAATAAAAACTTTGAGCCAAAAAGTCAATTTTTATAAACCATGATTTTGTTCTCGAGATGATCCAGATCAGCTCTAATTCATGCCAACTCATTTCTAGTTCATCCCAACTCGACTCTGGTTCAACCCAACTTGGCTCTAGATCATCCTGAATCAGCTCTAGATCATCTTAACTCGGTTTTGACTTGACCCAGCTTGACTCTGATTTAGCCTGACTCAGCTCTGGTTTGGCTTGACTTAGCTCTGGTTCACCCCAACTCAGCTTTGGTTCATCCCAACTCGCCTATCAACTTGACTCACCTGTCTAACCTAAATCACCTGTCAACCTAACTCATTTATCAACCCAACTCACCTATCCAACCCAACTCACCTATCAACCCAATTCGATTACCAACCTAACTCACCTATCAACCTAAATTGACTATCAACTTGAGAGCTCATTCTTCAAAATTTCTTGTTTCATCCTCAAAAGTGCTTCAAAGTTATGTAACTTGCTAACATTTTTCTTGTAGGATCTACATGGAAAGTCATCTAAGAAAACTATATTAGTGCCTTTCACACTTCATTTAAGTGTTTTAAAATGAATTGGTAACTTTCTTTTTGGGCTTAATAAAAAATTTAGGTGCCTAAGTGAATGTTTTGATAAGTTAGGCTTTCAAAGTTATAACTTAAGACCAAGGGGTCAAAATAACACTACCAAATCTTTATTTTAGTGCTTAAAATTGAACACACTTGCCACTTTTTATATTTAATTAGTTGTTTAAATTAGAACTTGTTAGGAAAAAATAAGGTTTGTGCATGTATGCTCTTCCATTTGTCTCCTTTTAAGGAACCCTTGGAATCAAAAGCACCATCCTTATTGAAAAAAACCTAGTCCAAGGCTTAGAAAGAATGTCATATAAATTACTCCTTAAAAACTCGTCATAGTTTGGGTGACCTTGAAAATGACCCTAAAGTCTTTCTTTTTATGTCTTTCATTTCATTGAAACTTGGCTTACAAGGGGGACATCATTATCTCCCACAATTTCTTTAGGGAAGATTTGACCTGGGGTTTCATCTCCTAGCACTGACTTTAACCACTCTTGCACACGGGATGTATCTACATTTGGACATTGCACTACACTAAGTGAACAGTTGGATGTAGTGGTTGCAAAAATGACAAGACCTTTTTAAAATAATTCAAGTGCCACAGACACCCAATTTCTATGCTTTTATTTTGCATCATTTAACGTGAAATTAATTATGAAATTGATTCCCCTAGAAATGTTTTAAATTTTGATAGTTTAGTCAACCCCACATTGCCATACCCTTGCTAGGATTTGGATGATTATACTAAGTTTATTTTGGTCATTTTTTGCTTGGTATGTTTTGAGACTAAAACTTGTTTGTTTGTTCATAAAACCATGTCAAAACCAATTTGTCTATATGTCATTCTTTTGTCTAAAGAGGCATTATGCTGGTTATTTTACACCACATTTGTGCCTTAAAATTTTTGTTAAACTTGTTTGTGTGTGTCATTTGAGTTGAGGGAGTAATGTTATGCTGCCCAAATCATGTCAAGCCATTCTTACATTTCAGTCTTTTAAAACATAACATAGATCATATAATTTGACCATGCTTACACCATTAGGCTACTCAATTTATTTCAAGACTTATTTACCTTGTGCTAAAAACTATTTGTTTCAAACCATGTCACATCGGCTATTTGAACCTTGTTTATGTGCCATCATGTTATTCGATCTTGTCTAGATTATTTGGTCAAAACCTAGTTTTCAACATTGAGTTTTCAATTAACCTTGTCAAAGTTTGGATTCAAACATTGATTGATTTTTTTTAGGCCTCAATTCATGGGGATGATACATAGATCTTTCTATTTTGGGTTGCATTACTTTGGTTAATCAATTACCCAAATTTGAAGACTTGATTGTTTTTCTATTTAAGGCCTATCCTCATCATCATTTGTGTCTTTATTTGGGAGAACATAGCCTTTCTCCAAAAGCCTTTTGCCTCATGCCTTATGCCAAATGACCATGTTTATGTTTGATTCCATGTGTCAAGTTTATGTCAAAGTTATTTCCAAACTTGTTAGATTAAATCAAATCACATTATACCTTTGTTTCAAGTCTAGCTTTTGACACCATTTGGCCAAAAGTCTTAGCATAGCCTATTTGAGCCTAGCTTTTGACACCACGTTTGGACAAAAGACCTAGTGACTCTTTTCCCTTTCTTAGTTTAAACCTTATTTGGAACACTTTGACCTATACTTTTGACATGTTGGTTTTTATTCAGACACTTGAATTTTTATGCATATGATATTTGATGTTAGACTATATTATGCCAAGCCTTAGCACAAATCATTATTTGGAGATACAGCTCCACCCTTTCAACCTAGTTAAACAAAGTTTGAACCATTTATCCTTTTCTTTTAGAGTTTGCAAAACTCTAAGCCTCTTGTTTTAGAGATTTCATCATTTGTGTGGATATGTCTAACTACACATATGGTGGTGTCACATGCATTCCAACTTATGATCGAATGGCTACACAAAATGACTTTTATGGCTTTAGTCAAGACCTCAATGATGATAATAAGGTTTGTGAGATAGATTTCTATCCACCTCATAATAATAATTCATGGCAACATAGTCAAGAACCAGCTTATGATCTAACTTGAGACCTTGATTGGTATGAATAGGCTTATGAGGAGGACTTTGAAGACCCAATTATAGATAATGTTTTTTGGGATATAGATCCATACCCTCTTTATGATAATCTGTACATATAACATAGTCAAGAACCAACTTATGATCCAACTCAAGATTGGGATGATATGGTTTATCAGGAGGACTTGGATGCTTTGGCTTATGCAAGTAATTAGGATCCATAATGTCCTTTTATTATCTAATCATTGGCTACCCCTAAACCTCCTTTGGATTATACAAACTACCAAGCTCCACAATATCTAAGGAATACCATTACCATTATGAGACCTCATCCTTTGGCTTGTGCAAGTAATCAAGCTCCACAACACCCAACCATTTCTATACCAAGACCCCATATTTTGGCTCGTATGAGAAATCAAGCTCCAAAATATCATACCATTTATATTCTAGGACCTCATCCTTTACCTTGTGTAAGAAATCAAGCTCCACAATACCCTTTCATCATTCCAAGACTTAGTTGTTTAGCTTATGTGAGAAATTAATTTCCACATCACCCTATCATTACCATTTCAGGAATTCATCCTTTAGCTCATACAAGCAATCATGATCCACAATGCCCTATCATTATCCAACCATAGACTATTCCTCATCCAGTACCAATCCCATCCAACCCTCAACCCATCCAATCATTCAAAGACCAAACTGTGTTCAAAATTTGGTATTTTCCAACTCATTGGAAATCAAGGCCAAGAAAACTAACCAATCTGAGATGTTTTTGTCAAACCAATCACTTGTGATAATTCAACCTATGATGAATCACCTATTAATCCTATACTAGTCATCGAGGAGTCTCACTCTGATGAGCTAGTATTTGTTGAGTCACTTCTTAATGATTATAACTGCCTTTGGGTAAATCATTACCTTGACCATATGCATATTTTTTAAGAGCCTCCTATTTACAAGTTATTATCTAAGGAGTTGTCCCTTGACCTTTTTCCCATCCTAGAGGAGTCCCACTTTGATAAACTAGTCTTTATGGAGCCCATTATGCCATCACAAGCCATTACTTATTTAAAACCAAACATTAAACAAGACGTCATTATAATAAATTACCCATCAGATGAAGAATCAAAGTTAGAGTTAGGTTTTATTTTTGAACCGATATCAGATTTAGCATCAAAAGTAGATTCAAAATTAGTCTTGAAATTGGATTTAGAGTCCATTGAGTCAGAATCAGAAGAATAAGAAGAATACATTCATGACTATTAAAATATTGGTTATGCATGACTCACAGATCAATTCAAATACATTTATGGTCCTTCTATAGTTTTTGAGGATGAATACTTTAGCATTGACACAAGTTCTCCTAGTATCTTCTACAAATATTGTGAAGCCTCTCCCAAATCCATTACCATTTTGCATATCATTACCATAAACCAACATAGCCATATTATTGGTTTCCATCTCCCACAAGTGTCAATTGGGATCGATAGAATCATACTTTGTTGAACTGCATCCATGGTGGCATAGTAATTGAAGAAGAGCAAAGAGGCCAAGAGCAAATTCATGTAGTAGAAGAACACTATCCTAGTGAAACCTTTTTGAAGGCACTAGGGGATGAGAAAAGATCAAACTCAACATCTTCTAGTGAAACCTTTTTAGAGGTGCTAAAAGATAGTTAAAGTCAAAAACCAATGTTCATTGGTGAAACTTTCTTGGAGGCACTATGGGACAATCAAAACAACTTCAAACCTCTTCAAGGCACCAATAGCTAAGCATAAAAGTTCTTCACTTCTTGATGAAGACAAAATCAAAGATTAAATCAAAATAGCTTCCTATCTATAGCCTAATTATAAGAAATCTACTTTCAATCCCAAACACCAAAAAAATTTGATGGTCCTATTGAGATAACAAGTCTTCGGCCCTACCACAACCAAAGTCATGTCAAATCTAGCATCAACAACATTACATATGACTAAAAGTCCTGATCTTTATTTGTTTCCCAACCATCACACATTTCATTATCATTTGCCATTCCATTTCACAATCAAATCTAACATCCACTATTTATCCTTGTTTACCATCCACGATCACACTTTGCTTTGTAGAGGCTATAAATATACATTATCTTGATGCCTGAAGGAATAAAAATCAAAGACCAATGAAGATCACACTCAATAATCAATCAATTCTATGTTTAAATGATAGTCTATGAAGGTAGCATGATAGTTGATCTGGTAAGATATCTTTCATTTTTCTATTTTATATCAATTTTGTTTATGTGAGCTTGACTATAATTGCCTATGGGAAAATTAGTGTCTCACCAATCTTACTATTAATTATAACCACCTATGGGTAAATTAGTATCATTGACCTATTTTGTTGTATCCTAATTATAACCATGTGTGTTCAAACTAGGGGCAACACTTGTTTATCATGGATTATTGCATCACCTTGCCATTATTGTTTTCATTTGACTAGCCATTTGTTGGATTTGAGAAATTATTGGGACCTAGTTGGTTTTTCTTACCTTTTGTGTGTATGGAATTACTGTGACTTGAAGTTATTTTAGGACTATGTGGGTCATGCTTGGTTCATGTTGAGGTCACCTCAGTCCCCCTTTCCATACACTCTCACCATTTTGTGAGTAACCTAACCCAAACACTCTCACCATTTTATGAGTAGGTATCTTATCATTCTTTAATGAGTTAAGATACCTCAAAAATGCCAAAAACATTCATAACATTTAAAAAATCCAAAAACATTTATCCTATCTAAGCCTAGTTAATTATCTTTAATCCACCTTACTAGGGCATGGTCATTATTAGGATGCTTTATTTTATTTTTTTCAGGTTTTTTATTTGTTTGTTTGTTTCAAGTTGTTTTTTTGTTTGTTTTTTTGCTTGCCTATTTGTTTGCTTTTAGCACTGTTGCCTTAGCTCAATCTATACGTGTTTAATTGGATGATTCCTTATGCACATTATTTTTGAGTCCATCCATATTCATATGTCAACATTGTCATCATGGTTTTTATCATTGGTATATTTTTTTCAAGTGTTTATTGGATCAGGAGTCAGTCCTTATGCATTTTTTGGCCAAGTCTTCATGGTGTTCTATCATGATGCCTACCGTCACATGCTATAGCAAAAATCAATTTCAAGAAGGTCTACAATCAATGGAGTCATATAATTTTCTCCTTGGCACCTTGGTAAATCCTTCCACCCTTGATCAAATTAACCCATTAGCCATTCTATTTGTATCATTGATAATAAGGATGATCATCTCCTTATTGGTAGGTACAACTAAATCATTTCTAATGATCAATCTTATTCCTCTATCCATCTCTTTCATCACTTTGTGCCCACTCATATTTAATCTATATTCTAGGTTATATCTTTGAGTTATGCTTGCTAATCAACCCTAACTGGGGCATAATAATTTTTAGCCAATCCAGGTCCTCTTAATGATTATAACTGCATATGGGCAATCATTATTTTGACTTTTATTCTTGATTATAATCACCTTTGGTCAAATCAACATCCTTTTTAAATCAATGCATGCAAGCATTTTCTTGTTTGGATTAAACTCAACCATGGGTTAATTACACCTTTCTTCTTGCTTCTTTTTTAGGGACCATCCATCCACATATGTGATGGCCACTCCCTCGAGGGGGCATCATCCTAGGCTTCCCAAAACCATTTGGAGAATTATTCTTTAATCATCATCTTCTCTTTAGCATATAGGCCATTTCTCATTATTTGAGAAGACATTTCTATGCCTACAGTTTGCAACATCTTCCCAAACAAGGGCAAACTATAGACACCTAAAATTGGCCACTGATAACCTCCAACCAGGCTTTTGACCAATTTTTACCAAAATGCACAATTTGGCTTAAAAATAATAAAACACATTAAATAAGTTAAAATTGATATATTCAAGTGCCAATTTTGTCTAGGGTATCCCTAAATGGGGCAATCCAATTTATGGGCTAGCTAACTTTGATCAAATCATTTCGAGTCAAAATGCCAATTTTGCACCTAGGTACTCTGGATTGCTCTTTTCTATCAAATCTCTTGCACGAGACACGTGTCTTTGTTATTTTATGTTAACAAAATCCTAAATGGGATAATGGATCCAATGTATCTAATAATTCCTTTCAATTACAATCCAGTCAAATTTTGGACCAATAACAAGGCATTTTGATCTTTTTGAGTAATTTGTGCACAAAGTGCTTAATCATGATTAAGAGCTAATTAAACCAAATTAGAACCTAATTAATAATTCCATGGAAACCTATTTAATACTTATTTTTAGAAATGAATATTGAATATATGCATCATTAGGTGACATCATTTCTTGGGAAGACATCCCTAGGTTAAAAATGCATAAAATATCAAGGTTAACCCCTCCCATGCCTCATCAATACCCCTCATGCCTATTCAATGCTCCTTTATCCCAAATATTGATGAGCCTATTTATGTATTTTTAATTACATAATTGGAATAATCCTTAGCCACACATCTCAATCTTGAGATGGATGGTTTAGGTTGATTCTAGCCATTTACAAAAATCTATAAATAGGAGGCCTTGCCACATGAATTTTAAGCTAAACTTGTGCAAATTTACCATGCCAAATTGATTCTATAAAGCTCTCACATGCCAAATTTATGATGCCAAAATATTGAATCCAAATCCAATCAAGGTGACAAGGAGAGATGGATGTAGTCAAGTTTCCATTGATGCAGACTTCATGAGCATAAACCAAGCAAACCACTATAACAAAGCATTTGGAGCATCCAAGGAAGGTGAAGGATTCTTGTTTTTCCCTAATTTTTAGTTGTGCTTTTCATTTGTTTTTTTTATTAATCTCACCCTAGTAACTAGACATGAACATGTTAGTTTAGTGTGCTTTTGATTTGATTTATCCACTAACACAATACTAATCTCCCCTTCATCGTCAAATTCCTAGCTCACAAGACTAAGGATAGTATAACTTTCATTGAATAATGATTTCATGGCCATGTTGAGAAGAACATTCAGAATGAACTTGAATAACTTCTTACTAAGTAATAAGTTCCTCGAAAACCTAGGAATGAGGAGGTACCTCAAAATGTGAGAGCATGTGTTGTTGTTGAGCTTGCACAAAATATATAGAGCTAAAGTGTGGTTAACTAAAATGGAAAGGTATTTCAAGATTTGGAATTACTCTAAGGTTATAAAAACAACTTTGGGACCTTACCAGTTAGTTGGTAAAGCAATTACGTGATGGGCAAATAAGAAATTAGAGATGAACCTTGAATTTACTACCGCCATGTGGGAATAGTTCATAACCTTTTTTAGATTATGATGGTTTCTCCAACTCTATTTTGATTAGAATTTAAATTAGGGAGACCTTAAAATGAATGAGTATTAGGAGTAATTCACTAAGATCCTAAATTACATTCTATAGTACTAGGAAGATAAGAGATTTTACATTAGGAAATTCATTATGGGATTAAAACACCAGATAGGGTGTGAAGTGGACGTGCATGGGCCATATACTATGGATTAAGTCTTTAAAAAGGAAGTAAATCAAGAGAATAAATTTAAGTCACTTTCTCAAGTTAGATATAAGTTCAATAAAAAATTTAGAGGTCCCAAAACAAATTTTAAAAAGAAGAATTGGAAGAGGAGTGGAAACTCTAAAACCCAATTCAAGAATTAGAATGCTAAGTTTAGTAGTGATTCAAGGAATAGGAAACTAGGAAATGGTTTCAAAGGATGTTTCTGATAAAATCAATAGTTTGAAAGGAAAGTACCACCTAGTGGATGCTTCATCTGTGGAGGTGATCATTATGCTAGGGAATGCACTCAAGGAAAATCATATGGTAAGAATTAGGGTTATGCTCCATAGCAAGGATTTTTTCAATAGAGAATTCACACAGTTGTTGATAATCAACAAGTTTATTAGATTCATCAAAAATATTGAGAAATGTAATTAACCAATGTACTATACAAGACATGATAGGCCTATTAAATAGGCAAAATATCCACCCAATAAAATAAGGGGTGGGAGAAACCACAAACATCAAGTAACATAAAATAGCTAAACTCATAAAAATAAACTAACCTATTAACCCAAGTGGTTAAAATAACTAACCAAGGTGCATAGATAATATACCTTAGTCAATAACCTAAGGTATTTATAATAATATGTTAACACCCTCCCTTAATGACTAAACCAAAACCAAGACCAAGTTTATCTTTGAATTTTGTGAACTTGTCTGTACCAAGTGATTTGGTCATTATATCAATTGGTTGTTCTATAGTGAGACAGTAGAAGAGACTGATGTCTTTATTCATAACCAATTATTAGATGTAATGATGGTGAATCTCAATGTGTTTGGTCCTGTTATGGAATATTGGATTCTTCGCCATATTTATAACATTCTAGTTATCATAGAAAATCAAAGTTGGCTTTGATGACTCAAATTGAATATCCTCCAATATTTTCTTTATCCACATAGTTTCACAACCTGTACTAACTACAGCTTTATACTATGCTTCTATTGAAGATAATACCACTATAGTTTGTTGTTTTCTCTACCATGAGAAAAATCATGAACCAAGAGTGAATACATACCCTATTATATATTTTCTTGAATCCACTAAACCTGCCCAATCAGAATCAGAATATCCTAAAAGCTCAAAATTTATAGACTTCTTATACAGTATATCAAATTCAAGAGTACCTTTGACATATCTTAATACCCATTTTGTAGCTAACCAGTGTACTTCATGTGGTTTAGACATGAATCAAGATAGAAAACTCATTATAAAATAAATATTCGGTCTAGTGGTAGTGAGGTAAATGAGACTACCCACTAGCTACCAATATAATCTTTCATTGACCAAAGGTGAAGCAGTGTCAGTTGAAATTTTAGCTCCAACTTCCATCAGTGTGAGATTTGGATTATAATCCATAATTATAAACCTTTCCAGAAATGATTTGGCATACTTATTTTGTGACATGAATATAGTACAATTACCTTGCCAAAACTCTAAACCTAAAAAATATTTTAGTAGTCCAAAGTCTATCATGTCAAAATTACAACAAATATTAGCCTTCATTTGTTGAATGAGACTAGCACTACTCCCAATGATGGCTATATCATCAACATATACAATGAGAATCAATATATCATCACCAGACACCTTAACATAGAGAGTTGGTTTAGAATTACACCTTTGAAAACTAGACTCCCTAAGGTATGAATCTATCTTCATATACCAAGCTTGAAGAGTTTGCTTAAGCCCATACAAGGACTTAATAAACCTAAATACTAGATCTTCCTTACCAAGTACTTGAAATCCCTATAGTTGTGACATGTAGACCTCCTCCTGTATATCACCAATCAAGAAGGCACTCTTGACATTCATTTGGTGCACCCGCCATCCAAATTGAGTAGCAATAGCAACAATCAAATGAAAATTTACCATTTAGTAGTAAGAGCAAAATTTTCTTCACAATCAAACCCTTCATCTTGTGCATAACCTTTTGCAATAAGTTTGGATTTGTGTTTGAACCTTTTGCAACAAGTTTGGATTTGTGTTTATCTAATGAACCATTTGCTTTATATTTTACCTTGTAAATCCATTTACAACCAATGGATTTCTTTCCTGGTGGTAGCTCTATGACCTCCCAAGTCTTATTTTTCATCAAGGAACCATATTCCAATTGTATGGTTTATTCTCACTAATGCTTCTCTTTGGCCTCTAAAAATGAATTAGGCTCAAATACATGTGAAATAATAGTTGTTAGAGCAAAATTTTCATGCTCACCTCTATTACCAAACTGCTTTCCTGATCTTAATTTTTTTCCTTCCACACCTTATGGCAAGTCTCCTTCCTTTAGTGCTTTCATTGTGGTAGAATACCACTTTGGATTATTTGGTTGTTATGTTAGAACCTCACAATGACATGCATCAATTCCCTCTTTGGAATGTGATTCCATTGATGAACTAGAATCCTATTCAACTTTCACACCACAATTTATAATAGAATCATTAGAAGAAAACAATGACTCAATATCAAAAATTGTACCAATTGCTATGAAGTATGGCATCTGTTCATTTACTATGACATCTATATTTACCACAACTTTGTTAGTAGAAACATCAAGTAATTTTTAGGCCTTTGACTACTCACTATACCCAACAAACATGTATGCTTTGCTTTTTTCATCCAAGTTACTTCTCTTTTGACTAGGAATAACTGTAAAAGCTATGCAACCAAAAATTTAGAAAGCACTTACATCTAGAGTTTGACCTGACCAAGCCTCCTCTAGAGTCATATTATCAAATGCTTTTTTAAGACTTCTATTAAGTATGTACACCACCATATTCACCACTTTTTCCTAATATATATATGGGATATTTTTGTTTTAGACCATACAATGATCCATGTCCATCATCATACTATTTCACCTTTCCACAACTCCATTTTTCTATGGAGTGTAAGGGGTAGTATACTATCTATGTATGCCTTTAATGACACAAAAATCCTTGAACTATTTCTAAGATGAACTCACCCCCATTATCCATTATAAGATATTTCACTGTCCTTCTCGCTTATTTTTCAACCATAGATTTCCAAGTAAGGAAGTTAGAAAAATAATCAGATTTTTTCACTAGAAAGTATACCTATTTTTTCCTAGAGAAATTACCAACCAAAAATAGAAAATAATAGGCTCCAAAATGGGTAGGTGTCTGTATGAACCATGTAAATTTGTATGTACCATATCCAATGCTCCCTTAGATCTTAAAGCTTTACCAACATCAAATGAATGTCTAAATTGCTTCCCCAACTGACATCTAGTACCTACATGATGACTATCCCAAATAGAAGGAATCCCCTTAACCATCTTCATCTTTCTCAATGTAGTCAAATACTAAAAATTCAAATGCCTATACGTTTCATGCCATAGTGAACTTGTGATATCAACTATTACAATTACACTTTCCTTTACCCTATATAGATCTACAAGCTTATACAAGCCTTTCTCACCAATCCTAATAGCAATAATCTTGTTATCTCTAGTAATGACTAAATATTACCGTCCTTGAAACTTTATAACAAAATCATATTTTGAAGTGATCTCACTAATTAAAAGTAAATTTTTGTTCATATCAGGCACATACCTAACATTATTAAATGTATACCAAACTACACCATTAAAACTTATTTGAACATTACCATATCCTTTCACAAAATGAGTCCTACCATATCCCAAAGATATAGATTCATTATTACTATCATTTTCAACAAAATCCACATACCAGTCCTTATGACATGTATAATGGTGAGATGAACCTAAATCAAAGTACCAAGCTCGATCCACCATAGAATTACCACTATAAGTCATAAAATCAAAATTAAGAGATGATTCTTCACCTTCACCTTTAGTTATATTTGAATGATGAGCTTTCTTTCTAGGGTCAGCCATATCCTATTGTCTTTTCCTACAATATTTTTTAAGGTGACCAGGTTGCTTACAGTAAAAATATTTCCACTTAGATCTCTTATTAGAACCACTTACTTTTGAAGTTTCTATTAGAGAACTAGTACTTTTAGCAAACTTCTTACCCTTTCCCTTGATGAAGAATGCACTCTTTGTATAAGTAGATATAGAAAACAATGTCTGATCCTATCATCTATCCTTCTGCAATAGCAATGTGGATAACTTTTCAAAGTCCAAATTCTATGTCTCAGCAATCATGTGCAAGGAATCCAAAAATGATCAAATAAATGTGAAAAATTTTGCATAATCGAAGCAATCAAATCTTTCTCATCAACAGGCTTCTACACAACCTTCAATTAATCACTAATGTCCTTGATCTATAAAAAAACTCAAAAATGGAGCCACCTTCTTGCATCTTAGTGGAAAATAATAATTTTTTTAAATACAATACCTATTGGCTTTAGATACCTGGTATTTAGAAGTAAGACTAGTCCATAAAATTGATCCAATGGTCATATTTCTAACCTTTGATATTAGATTATCTACTACTGATAATTTTAACAACATAAGAGCCTCCCTATGATGTTTATCATAGTCATCATAGCTAGTGGTAGGCTTTTGCTCTTTATCAATCACTATTTTATCAAAGTTTCAATATTCACATATCATCAAAACCTTATGACTCCACAAACTAAAAATTTTACTCATCAATTTCTATGAATCTGGAAACAAGAGGTGTTGTAAACTAGCCATTTTGATCTAGTTTTTTCAAAAAATGAATATACCAAAAAAACTATAATGAATTTACATGAAATTACTCCTACCCATGGACTTAAATCATAAACTGGTCAATACCTCTAGTTTTCAACAAAAAATACCACACCATTTGGGAAATTTTTAATTTTATATCTTTAAAAACACTAAAAAATAGACAAAAACAATTTTATCTGGAGATCTACAATTCTAATTTAAAAAATTCTTTTTCCTCAAACATCTAGATTAAAAACCCAAAAAACAGTGAACTTTTCACCTTCCAAAACTTTTCTGAGATAATTAGTCACCAATAGGTCCCCAATAACCCTTATAAGCTAAAGTTTTAAATTATTTCAATTTAAAAAATGAAAGTAATTGAAACAATAAAAATTTAGATTAAAATTTTCATAAAAATTATTAGCCAATCAAAAAAATGGCCTACCTTTAAAATTTTAGATACAAATTTTGGGAGAAATACTCAGCCAAATTGAATTTTGTTGGTATCTATCATCTCCTCTCAAAAAATAGAAATTTTTAGAGCCCTCACTAACCAAAAATAGTGCCCAAATGAAAATCTGGTCATTTTTCAAACTTAATTAAAATGGCCACTTGAAAAACACAAAAAACAATAAAAATAGACCTGTGAGCCTCTTTTGTTGCCTTCTACCACTTTTCCTTTGTTGAGACATGTCTCCGAATGTTTTTCTCTTGATTACTTGCTTTCCCATTGGTCATAGGAAAAAAAATATTCCTCTCACGGATATCCACTGGGTGCTTCATGTTCCTCTTTAACAAGACCATCCTCTCTTACTTTACAGGGTTCCTCCCAAGCTTCGTAAACTGTAAGCTCTGATTACCATATTAGATTCAGCAAAGAAATTGAGAAATTTAATTAACCAACATACTAAAATATACATAAGTGGCCTATTAAATAGGCAAAATATCCACCCAAGAAAATAATGGGTGGGAGTAACCACAAATATTAGGTACCATAAGATAGTTAAACCTGTAAAAACAAACTAACCTATTAACTCAAGTGGTTAAAACAACTAACCAAGGTGTATAGATAATATACCTTAGTCAATAACCTAAGGTATTTACAATAATATGCTAACAAAGTTAAGTTATAGGCTTCTCCTATTAAAATGTCAGGTACTTTGTGTGGTCAACTAATTTTAATTTTGATTGATACTAGAGCTACTGAATGTTTTATTGATCCTAGTATGCTTAAAAAGTTATCTAGGAAAGCTAGAGTTATGGCAAATGCATGGTTTGTTCAACACAAGAATGAATCTAAGGCCAAGGTTGATAAATGTTTGCTCAAAGTTGAGATCATATTACCTCAATTCACTATGTTAGTAGATCTTTTTGTAACTCCATTAGGGTCATATGACGTGATTCTAAGAGTAAATTGGTTAGTTCAATATAAATCTAAGGTAGATTATCTACTTAAAAGGGTTGAATGTCTGGATGATTTGGGTAATCAAACCTAAATTTATATAATGAATAGGGGGTTAAGCTTAGATAGATTTCAAAAATTTAGCTGAAAAAAACTCAGAGAAAAGGGTGTCAAGCATTTATTTTAAAAATAAATGAGATGGAGGAATAAAAAGAACCTTCTATCAAATATTATCCTTTTCTCCAAGATTTTTTAAGATGTTTTTCATAAAGAATTGTCAATTTTAGCCTTTAAAGGAGAATTTGATTTCTCAATTGACATCATTCTAGGGTTTGAATTGTAGTCTAAAGCACCCTACAGAATGATGACACCCAAGTTAGTGGAATTGAAGGCTCAACTTCAAGATCTATTGTCCAAAGGGTTGATACGACCAAGTGTGCCATCATGGGGTGCACCAGTTGCATTCATTAAGAATAAAGATATAAGCCTTAACCTGTGTATTAATTACAGGATGTTGAATAAAGTAAAAATAAAAAAGTAGGTATCCTTTACCTTGCATTGATGATCTTTTTGATCAAATACGTGAAGCATTAGTTTTATCAAAGATTAATGTTTGAGTAATATATCATCAGTTAAGGATTCATGAGGAAGACATTTCAAAAATAGCCTTCAAAACTCGATATGGGCATTATGAGTTCACAGTTATTCTTTTGGGCTAGCAAATGTGCCAACAACATTTATAAATCTTGTGAATAATGTGTTTATAGATTATCTAGATCATTTTGTATTAGTATTTTTAGATGATATCCTCATCTATTTTAAATATGAGTGGGAAAATTTAGAGAATTTGAATTTAGTTCTAAAATGGTTTCAAAAGCATAAACTTTTTGGGAATCTATCAAAGTGTGCCTTCTTTCATAAAAAGATATAATACCTTGGGCACATTATATTTGTGTAAGGAATATCCATGTATCCTTCAAAGATTAAATCCATTATGAAATGGACAGCACCTAAAAACATCCATGAAGTGATGTGTTTTATGGGTTTGATAGGATATTACATGAAATTTATTCCAAAATTTTCTAAGATAGCAAATCCAATTACTTCTCTTCAACAAAAAAAATAGAATTTTATGTGGTTAGTGAAGGGTGAGGAAGCTTTTCAGGAGCTAAAAAGAAGACTTACCTTGACACTAGTGTTGATAATTCTCAATCCAAATGGTTAATTATTAGTAATAACTGATGCTTTAAGAGATAGCCTTGAATGAGTTCTTATGCAAGAGGGGTGTTTTGTATCTTATGAGTCTAGAAATTTAAAATCATATAAGACAAATTATGCCTTGCATGATCTATTATTGGTTACAATTATTCATGCCTTATAGGTTTATAGGCATTCTTTTTTGGTAAAATAGTTTGAACTCACGACTGGTAACTTAGGACTCAAGTATATCTTCACCTAACCTAACCTAAATGCACATCAGAGGTGATGGTTAGAATTCTTGTCTCATTATGATTTTGATATTAACTACATTAAAGTCAAGGAAAATAGGGTTGTAGATGCCCTTATTAATCAAAGTTATATATCATTTTTATCTACTATCAGGAGTACCTTTCATAATCAAGTGTTGAAATTCTCTCTAGGAGATGACTTTTATGAACATGTAAAGCTAGCATTGGTTCAAAATGCTCAATATCCTAAGTTTGAGGGATTCAAATTTAAAGATGATGGTTTGTTAAGGTATAAAGGAATAATTTATGTAATGGATAAGGAGGATTTGAGGAGTGTAGTACTAAATAAACTACATAATGCTCCTTACTCAGGCCATCTAGGTATGACTAAGCTCTTCGAAGAGTTGAGGCCATTATATTTTTGAAAAAGAATTAAGAAAGATATTGTTATATCCTGATTCCTCACTAAGCAAATCCACTCGATTATTTATGGATATTTATAGTTGACAATTTTATTTGTTTATTATTTGACTAAGCTATGAGTTATATGTTGTTATGGGACAATTGAATTTTGATTTGGTTACATGATTACATTGTTATGCAGTTGTAGTGTATATTTTTACATTATGATCATGATGAGTTATTATTTTAGATATATTTTATGATGTATATATGTCATGGTGTTATGGACTAACTACCTACTTGTTGTGAGTTTGATGCAAGAGAGACTCATTCCTCAGAGCATGATAGAGGGAGAGCATCATCGAAGAGTGTGAAGTAGATGGAGATGTTGGGGGATGATACAGGAATGGTTAGAACTCTACACAAACCACATTAGTTATTACATGTTAGATGCATAATTGAATAGTTAGCATAATACATTTTGATATGGTTTTTATTTAGACAATGTTTATGTATGGTTAATTGTGTGTTATCTTAATTTATTTATTGAATTATTACGTTTATGTCATTCTCATAACCATTAATATTTTTTGAGATGTAATTTGCATTATTAAATAAATTTAAATTTATTGATTAATGAGTTAATCATTAAGTCATTATGATATTTGAAGTACTAATTTAATTAGTAAATATATTGATTTTTGTGATTAGAAATTATTATTATTATTATTATTATTATTATTATTATTATTATTATTATTATTATTATTAGGGAAAATAAAACAAAAGGGAATAAAACAATTTTAGTAGGAAAGTATGTGTATAGGAGAAAAACAAAAATATAAAAATCATTGTATAAAAATAAATAAATAAAAAAGGATAGTTTAAAAAAAAGCAATTAGAAAAAAAGAATAAAAGATTAAGAAGGGCACATTTCTTAAGGAAGGAAGGCAACTTATAAGAAGAAAATCACAAATCTCAAAAAAAATATAATAGAATATATTTAGGAGAAGCAACAGAAGGAGAGCATAGAAGGGAGCATAGAAGGAGAGCACAGAAGGGAGCACTAAAGGATAGAATTTAAGGGAGCACATAAGAAGAGCATAGAGGGAACATTATCCAAGAGGAACATTGCTAGGTAGGCATTACTGCTCTTATGGAATATTTAAAATTCTATGTGCTTGAATATATATGGGCTAAGAGTTTATTATTATAGATATGAAAATAAATGACTGCGTCTACATACCATTGTTTTACTATTCATTTTTATTACCAGCAAAGATATATTCTAGGCATTTTAAATTAATGCCCAGTCAAACCTAGGCCACATTGAACCGTATATCTATATACATAAAATTGTGTAATCATATTTAGCAAGCTGCATATGCATAAATATTGAACTATATACACAAGTTGATCTACTAAATTATATATTTATATATATAAGGGAAAGTTATAAATAGTGATAGGTATATATACATAGCCATATAAGGTATAACAATCCAATTGAAATTTTATACAATGAATCACGTAATTAACAAACATATAGTGCTACAGCTCACTATAGAAAATAATTATGAAACACTTATATTTAATACAATGATCCAATCAAATATTTATTATTGAGAGTTATATTGAATTTAATAGTTACTTATATAAAAGAGAAAAAGAAAGCAAACTAGATAACCCAACAGTTGTGCATGTATTTGCATATGTGTGTGTGTGTGTGTGTGTGTGTGTGTGTGTGTGTAGTAATATATCTATATACCAAACAAATCTATATATTTATGTAATTCACAAAGGTAACCAAACATGTAGAGAATATACCAAGTGAACTATATAAAATATATATACAATGATTTTGTATTATATGCAATTATATGTGTCGATCAACCCAGGATGTTTACTTTATAGGAAATAATTATGATAGTCTCCCAATTTTACTTGATCTATATTGTGTCAATGAGCAGTGACTTGTTATATAATTTCTGCAATGACTTGTTATATTAATTTTATAGTGACTTATGTTATATTTATTAATATTATATATATTCCTTCAAAACTATAAATAGATTAGCTCTAATTATCTCATGTATTGGTAGTGATTTGTAGTCATTGAAGGATATATTATACATAGTTTGACCTCTGTTATAAACATATACAACATGCATATATAGTGAATGATGTTTTATTCTACATATTAGAGTTATCTGGTATGACTTATTTATTGCAATATTTTATATATAGTGAATTAAAATGAGTAAGTCATACACATGAAAACATAATGATATGGAGTAATATAATTCGTAGTCACTAAATTATCTAAAACACCATGATCAGTTTGGCATACAGGGTGAAGTTGAAACCCATGACTTTAAACATTCTTTCTTTTGATTTTATCTCAGCTGATTGATATATATATATATATATATCATAATGAGACCACTCATAATCATAAAATATTATTATGACTTAATGATGGATAAGCATGCATTAGAGAATATCAAACATCATATAATAATGGACTAAGTGAGTGTATAACAATGGTATGTGTAATAAAATATCAATCTAGGTATTACGATAGCAAGTTGTATAAGTGTTTGATGATGATATGAATTAACTATGAATATAAATAGTCTATTATCTATAATACCTAATTTATTAACAATATAAGAATATTAATGTATTATGATGGTTCAATGGAAATAGGAAGTTGCAATGGTTGGAATTCTTGATTAGGAGTATAAAACATTGTTGATCTTCATATACCATGCATATATTTTTCTTAAGTATCTATATGCGGTATAGGTTAAGAATATGTGTAACATGTACAAGGTCTCATGTATATAAAATATATCGATATGAATTCTTAGGTACAACTAGGAAAATATTGTATATATTACACATTGGGAGGTGTGCATATAGTTATAGTTTTATTGTCAGATTCAAAAATTGAGTCATAGATGCCTGAAGGATTGGATACTATTTATACATGCATACAGCCACCTAAACAATAGATTATTATTTAAATGAAATAATATAATTTCATGAGAATTATGACTTATTTAGTATGGTTAGATATCTAAAATTGAGTAAAGTTTACTTAAATTATGTATCATGATATTAGTAATTGCTTTAGAATATATTACATTTGTATTTAAGTATGAATCTTGAGTATGTAGTTTAAACCAGAATATACCTAATTAGTATAAATTGTAATTATTAATCTTATTATTTATGTGTTAAATAATGTTGTGGTGATTCACACATACATTTTATGGACTAAATATATGTTTTTTTATTATTCATGTTGGATGGTGGAGCCAAATCTTATTATAATGTTTGGTTTCCGACAAGGAGGTGTGGGTAGCAACACCCCCCCTACCCGCCCCCCGCCCCCCCACTATGGTCACCATGGAGGTCTAGGGGGGAGATGACCTATTTAGAATCCCCCCTTAGTGGGGGTTCAGGGGAAGTGCACAGTGCCCCTAAAGCAAAATTTTTTTAAAAATGCATTTTAAAATATTATAATTTCTTAGTAAATCTAGACCATTCACTATTAGGTCATATAGATCTAATGGTATAAATTATGTTCATGCATTTTTTCCCTAATATGTCACCATTATTTGATATGATGGCATTGTAATCATGGTTGTATGTAGTGTGTGAGTGAAGATGTTATTGCAGTGGATGTATTGTACATTTATTTCTTCATTTGTTGGATTGAATAATAATGACTAGCTATTTTTGTGTGGATATAGCCCATATTGGGTGAACCATGTTAAAATTATGTCTCTATTATGTTGTATTTTTTACATTTTATTTTCATATTTAATTCATTAATATTTATCTATGTTTTATATTCCTAACAACTGGTATCAGAGCCAAAGGTTTATTTGGTAGATAAACTCATAGGAAATAGAGGGTTCCTGGTTCAAGTGGGAGCAATCACAGAAGAAAGAAAGTTTAAGGTCAAGAAGTTCAATGGCCAAAACTACCAACTATGGAAGATGCAAATGAAGGACTATCTATATTAGAAGGATTTTTTCCTACCATTGGGTAGAATAAAAAATAAGTTGACAACTATGAAGGATGAATATTGGGAGGTTCTTGATAGAAAGGCACTAGGAATAATATGACTATACCTGACAGCATCAATAGCCTTCAATATTTCAAAAGAAAAGAAAATAGTGGATGTGATAAAGGAATTAGATAGAGCATATGAAAAACCCTCAACCTCCAATGAGGTATTTATTCTGAAGAATTTATTTAATCTAGAAATGTCATAAGGTGGGTATATTCTTGATCATTTAAATGAATTTAACATATTCATAAATTAGTTAAGCTCTGTAGGAGTAAATTTTGATGATGAGGTTAGAGTTCTTTTGATTTTGTGCTCATTGCCAGAAAGATAGAATGGATTGGTCATGGCTATGATTAATTTTGTCTCTGCTTCAAGTACTTTAAAGTTTGATGATGTTATTGGTGTTATTCTTAGCAAGGAAATATGATGAAAAATCATAGGTGAGACATCAGGTAATGTTTTAACTATGGAGAATAGGGGAAGACAAAATGATTGAAGAAAGGGCCTAGGGAATCATGGTAAGTCTAATAAAGGTAGAGTTAAATCTATAGGAACATTGGTGTGATGGATTTATGGAAAGAAAGGACACCTAAAGAAAGATTGTTAGTTTTGAAAAAGAAAACAAGGAGATGGACAACAAGATAAAAATCAAGAAGCAAATGTAGCAAGTGATGTGTTATAAGATGCTTTAATCCTTTCTTAGATAGCATTAATTATTCTTGGGTGTTGGATTTAGGGGATTCATTTCATGTTACACCCATAAGAAATATTTTTAGGACTATGTTCAAGGTGATTTTGAACAGGTTTATTTGGGTTATGGTGAACCCTATAAAATTATAGGAAAGGGTAAGATACAGATAAAATTATAGAATGGAAACAAATGGTTGTTGAAAGATGTGAGGCATGTTCCTAAGTTGAGAAGAAATCTAATTTCAACAGGGCAGTTGGGAAGTGAGCGTTGAATAGCTATATTTTTAGAAAATTCATGGAAGGTCACTAAAGGATCATTGGTAATAGAAAAAGGAGAGAAGGTAGGTACATTATATTTATTTAAAGGTAATGTTGACTCTTTTATTGATTTAGTTTCTACATAAGCAACTATAAAATTATGGCACCACAAACTTGGGCATATGAATGAGAAGTAGATGCAAGTTCTCCACTCAAATAATTTATTATCAAAATTAAAGATGGATTTAGAATTTTATGAGCATTGTGTGTACAAAAAATAGAAGAGAGTCAAATTTATTAGAGTTAGGAAGACAAAGAAGGATGAAAAGCTAGAGCTTGTGCATACAGATGTATGGAGACCAACTTAGGTATCATCCCTTGGTGGCTCTTCTTATTATGTTACTTTTATTGATGATGCAACTAGAAAAACATGGATTTATTGCATATGAAAAAAAATTGATGTTTTTTATACTTTTAAAAAATAAAAATATTTGGTTCAGAATGAGACAAGAAATAAGTTTAAGTGTGTCAGATCAGATAATGGAGGTGAATATTATAGTAAGGAATTTGATAATTATTATTCATCCTATGGGATTCATAGAGAGAAGATGGTTCTAAGAACACCACAAGAAAATCATGTGTTAGAAAAGATGAACAGGACAATCATGAAGTGTGCAAGAAGCATGAAATTACATGCAAGGTTTCCCTTATAGTTCTGAGTAGATGTTGTGGATACTACTATTTACTTAATAAATAGAGGGACTTCAAGTCTTTTGGATGGTAGCATTCTAGAATAAGCATGGATAGGTAAAAAGGTAGATTATTCCTTCTTAAAGACTTTTGGTTGTGAAGCATTTATCCATATTGATAAAGAAAATAGAACCAAGCTTAAAGCAAAATCCAAGAAATGTACTTTGGTTACCATTTATGGGATTTTGAAAATCATAAAATCATTAGGAGTAGAGATGTGATCTTTAATGAGAAGGTCATATACAAAAATTGGTTACAAGGAAATAAACAAAGAAAATTCAAATATAGAATATGTAGTACTTGATGATATCATAGAAAATGAAACTCCAAAAATGTCAGAAAATAAAAATATGCAACAACTACAACAACAATAACAAGTACCTAAAACTCTTAAAAGTGTAGTTAGAAGATCTACTAGAATAAGTAGACTCCCTGAATGATACTCTCCTTTTCTTTATTATTTATTATTGTCTAATGGTGGTGAGATAGAAAGCTATGAAGAAGCAATGTAGGTAGAAACTATAAAGAATTGGGAGCAAGGCATGAAAGAGGAAATGGACTCCTTGGTACTTAACCAAATATGGGATTTGGTTGAATTACCTACATGTAAAAGAGCATTGTAGAATAAATGAGTTTATAGGTTAAAGGAAGAAGATGGAGGAAAAATAAGGTACAAGGATAGACTTGTTGCAAAGGGGTTTGCACAAAAGAAAGGTATTGATTTTAATAAAATATTTTATCCAGTTGTAAAAATGACTTTCATAAGAACTATTTTAAGTTTGGTAGCAACAGAAGATTGGCACCTTGAATAGTTAGATGTTAAGAATCTTTTCCTTCATGGTGATTTGGAAAAGGAAATATATATGGAGCAGCCATAGGGATATGAAGTAAAAGGTAAGGAGAAAATGGTGTGTAGGTTCAAGAAGAGTTTGTGTGGTCTAAAGCAATCTCCAAGGTAGTGGTATTTAAAATTTGACAATCTCCAATTATAGTAGATGTCATTTTGATCACTTTGTCTATTTTAAGAGATTAGATAATGGAAGCTATATTATCTTGTTATTGTATGTAGATGACATGCTTGTTGCAGAGTCTAACATGCAGGATATAAATAATCTCAAAATAAAATTAGCAAATTCTTTTGAAATGAAGGATTTGGGTGCTGCATAGCAAATCCTTGGTATGAAAATAACAAGAGATAGGAAAAATAGAAAATTGGCATTATCTCAAGAAGAGTATATCAAAAAGGTGTTAGTCAAGTTCAATATGCAAGATACAAAACTTGTAAGTGCACTTTATGGAGGGCACTTTAAATTAAGCAAGGAATAGTGTCCTAAAACATATGAAGAAATCAATTACATGTCTAAAGTTCCATATGCTTCAATAGTTGGAATTTTAATGTATGTTATGGTATGCACAAGACCAGATATTGCTCATATAGTGGGAGTTATCAATAGGTTTATGAATAATCTAGGAAAGGAGCACTGGGATGCAGTCAAGTGGATTCTTAGGTACTTGAGAGGGACCAATAATAGATGATTGTGTTATGAAGGTTTAGATGTTACCTTAAAAGGATATGTTGATGCAGACATGGCTAGAGATTTAGATGATAGGAGGAGCAATACATGTTATGTTTTCATTATTGGTGATACATCAGTTAGATGGATTTTAAAATTGTAGAAGATAGTTGCTTTGTCAAATATAAAGGTAGAGTATGTTACAGCTATAGAAGCTAGTAAGGAGATGATATTGATGCAATAGTTCATGGAATAATTGAGGCATAATTTGGAAGATTGTAGGTTGTACAGTGATATTCAAAGTGTGATTCATTTATCAAATAACTCAGCATTCCACTCAAGAACCAAACATATACAATTTAGGTATCACTTCATTTATTCAGTTTTGGAGGATGGTTAACTAAAGTTGAAAAAGATCTATACAAATTAGAGTCCTATAGATATGCTAAAAAAAGAAGTCATAAAGGAGAAGTTGGAGAGTTGTTCAGCTTCAATAGGTCTTTAAAGATAATAAGGAAGATGAGAAACATATCAGGGTCAAAGTTCAAAGAAAAGTCCAAGAAAGAGTTATAGCAGTGGAGTTGCATTAGTCAGTCTCAAAATGAGACATTATTGGATGGTGGAGCCTAATCTTATTATAATGCTTGGTTCTCAATAAAAGGGGTGTGAGGGGAAAATTATATGGTTTTCATGGGGGTCTGGGGATGGTGACCTTCTTGGAATCCCCCCTTGGTGGGGGTTTGGGAGCAGCTCCCTCGAAGCAAAATTTTGTTAAAATTGCATTATAAAATATTGTAATTTCATAGTAAATCTAGACCATTCACTATTAGGTCACAGATCTAATGGTAGAAATTATGTTTGTGCATTTTTGCCTTAATATGTAACCCTCCTTTTATATGAGGGCATTGTAATCATGGTGTTATGCAGTGTGTGAGTGAAGAGGATATGATAGTGGATGTATTGTAGGTTTTTATCTTCATTTATTGGTTTAAATAATAAGAAGGACTGGTTATTTCTATGTGGACATAGCCCATATTGGGTAAACCACATTAAATCTATATCTCTATTATGTTGTATTTTTTATATTTTATTTCCATCTTTAATTCATTAATATTGATCTATGTTCTATATTCCTAACAATTCATGTGCTTAAGAGGATCCTCCTACAACAATTAATTAAAATTCAAAAAATAACAAGAATTAACAACATGAATTAATAGATTTAGATAATTAGAATAACACTTGAAAAGATTGAATTGATCTCTAGCCACTTTGAGGGGGCAACCTCCTTCGAGCAAGCTCAATATAATAAATTTGTGGATGTCTTCCTTGGCCTCAACAATTACTTATATACTAAGTCTAATATAAATAACTACTACTTCCCCTGAATGTGGGATAAAACAAAATGCTCATGAGATGACTCACAAAGCATATACATCAATAACAACTATTACACTAACAAAATAAAGAGGAGGTAGGATAGGTTCCTAACATCTCCTCCCTCTTAGAAAAAGCTTTATCCTCAAATCTTCAGATGTGGGAATTGATGTTAAATCTAAAATAGTGGTTGTCATGTTGCATCCTCTAGTTGCATTCCATGCCACTTAAATAAAACCTATGTGATGGAATGGGAGTGAATTTGGCATGTGCACCTATCTAAGATTACCTCTGGCTCGATAAGGATAGACCCTTCATTATCAAGTTCTGGTAAAATAATTTGCACTCTGATATTTGTGCCAAGAACTTTCTTTAGACAAGAGACATGAAATACTGGGTGAACTCAAAAAGAAGGTGGCATCTCCAACTTATTATCAACTGACCCAATACTCTGGAGAACCTTATCAGGCCCATAGAACTTGAGATCCAACTTATAACACCCTTTGATTTTTAGGGAAGATTTCTTGTATGGCTACAGGTGAAGAAAAACCATATCACCTACTTGAAAAGTGCACTCAGAATAGTGTTGATCAGCCTATCGTTTCATTTAATTTTGTGTCATATAAAGATTGTCTTATAAGGTGTTGAGGATCTGATCTTAGGTGTGAAGAATCATGTCGATTGCTTAAACAAATGAACTACTAAATTAGTGGTGCTTGACCATAGACTACTTCATATGGAGTCATTTTCATTGAAGTGTGGTAGGAGGTATTGTACCGTCATTCAGCGAGGGGGAACCACTTGGCTCATTGATGTTGTTGTTCAGAGGTGAAGTAATGAAGAAAAAATTTTAAGCATTTGTTGACAATTTTAATCAGCCCATCCATTTGGGGATGATACCCATAACTCATCTTCACTTGGGTGTTAGTGCAACAAAATATTTCTATCCAAAAAATTTTGATGAAAGTTGCATCATGATCTGAGATAATGGATGAAGGAATGTCGTGAAGATGAAAAAACTGGTCCAAAATAATTTATGTGACTATGGAGGCAATATAAGGATGGTTGAGGGGAAAAAATGACTATATTTAGAGAGGTGATCAACCACAACTAAGATCACTATTTTCCCTCTAGATTTAGGGATCCCCTTAATGAAATCCATATAAATATTGATCCAAATCCTAGTAAGGATGGGTAAGGGTTCGAGCAACCTAGGGATGAGTATTATTTCACCCTTGTTACATTGATAGGTATCACATTAGGCACCATTTGTTGAATTTCTTTTTTAATTCCCTTCCAAAATAAGTTGCATCATGCCCACTCATAAGTTTTGAGGAACTTTGAGTACCCTGTTGATGGAGAAGCATGGATTTTATAGAATATAGTCTATTAAAGATATATGCTCTAGGGAAGCATCAGACAACCCTTGTATCACAAAAAATCACCATCCCAAGAATAATTTATTATAGCAAAAGGTTTAGTGGCTAATTATTGAATGATTTGAGATTATGAGGATTCATTGACATACCCCTATTATATAGTGTCAAGACAATTTGGAATAGGCATAGAAATAGATAAAATGGAGGCTTGGTTCACAAATGTGCAAGATAGAGCATCAGCCATAATATTATCCTTACCCTTCTTATAAGTGATATCATAGTCATAACCCATGAGTTTATTGACCCATTTCTATTGTGATGGGGCAGAGACCCATTGTTCTATGAAATATTTCAAACTTTGGTGATTAGTTTTGATGCAAAAATGATTCCCTAGTAGGTATGGCTCCCACTTATATATTGCATGTAAAATAGCCATCATGTACTTATCATAAGTAGAGAGTACTAAATTATTTCTAGAAATGGATTTGTTGGTGAATGCAATGGGGCATCTTTCTTAGAGGAGAGTAGCACCAAGTCCATTTCCACAAGAATTGCTCTCCATAGTGAAGGTCTTGACAAAATTTGGTATAGTTAGAACAGGTGTGGTACACAACTTGTTTCAATTTTGCAAATGCACACTTAGTTGATTTTGTCCATGTAATAGCATATTTTTTCAACATAGCTATTAGTGGAGATGTAATCTTCCTGTAATCCTTGAATAACTTGTGATAATATCCAATTAGCCCCAAAAAACCATAGAGGCTCTTGAGTTTTTGAGGATGAGGCCAATTTGTCATGGCAGTTATTTTTTTAGGATCCACCTAAACCCCTTGGGCTAAAATAATATACCTAAAATACTCCACTTCATCCTGGCCAAAAGCACATTTGGACTATTTTTCACAAATATTATGATCAAAGAGAAGTTTTATTATGAGCTCCAGATGTTGGAGATGCTCAAACCATGTTTTACTATAGATGAGGATATCATCGAAGAAGATCAGAATGAATTTCTATAAGTAGGGATGGAATATTTTATTCATCAATACCTAAAATGTTGAAGAAGCATTAGTGAGGCCAAAGGGAATGACAAAAAACTCATAGTGGCCATCATGCATGTGAAAAGCTATCTTAGGGATATCATCTCTATGAATTTGTATCTGGTGATATCTAGAGTAGAGATCTAACTTGGAGAAAGAATGAGTGCCATGAAACTCATTAAGAAGCTCATTAATAATAGGGATTGAGAACTTATCCTTGATTGTGATGTGATTAAGTGCACAGAATTCAATGTAAAGGTGTTATAACCCATATTTTTTTTGAATAAAAAGAACTGAGAAAGAATATAGACTAGTACTAGGGTGAATAATGCCTTGCTTCAATAAGTCTTGAATGAGCATCTTGATCTCAATCTTTTGTTGAAATGGGTAGTGATAGGGTTGGATGTTGTAAGGAACACTTCCAAGAAGGAAATGAATATGGTGTTTCTCTAGCCATGAAGGTGGCAATCTCACTAGTTTGACAAAGATAACTTCATACCTATGCAGAACAGTTTGTAGATCAAAAGAAGTAGTGGAGACCATTGATGGTTTCATTTGAATAGAATGGAGTTGGGCATGACACCATGTGAATTATTCTTAAGAATATTTTCCATGTGATGTGAAATTATGGTGATGAGAGACCCCAGTTGTAATCCTTCAATGTGTGTTTTTGCCCATTTTTTAAAAATTACATCCAAAGTTTAGAAAAGTCCCATAAGATGGGTCCAAGTGTGCATAACCATTGGGCTCCCAAAACAACATCACATCTGCCTAAGAGCAAGGTAAACATGTCAGATCAAAATTTATAATATCTAATAGAGATACACAAATTGTGACACTTTCTTTTACAAGGTAATGTGCCCCCATTAACAATCATGACTTCGAATTTGGAGCAAGGATAGACAAAACAATCAGCTTGTTTGGTGATCCAAGGGTCAATGAAGTTATGAGTGTTACTAAAGTCAATGAGTATTATGAGAGGGAATTTATTGAAGTAACTCCTGACTTGCATGGTTTGTGGGGTGGTGACTCTTGATAAGGCATGAAGATAGATCTTTGGTTGATCTTCCTGAGAAGCAGGTTCCATAATCAGCTGAGCTTCTTTTAGATCATCTATTATATCCTGAACATTTTCCCAATCTTTAGTTTTGGGGGGAGATTCCACATCCAATAGGTAGAGATTTTACTCGATACATCAATTTTCTCAAGTGAATTTATCATCACAGTTATAACATAATCTTTTTTCTCTATGGGTTTGCATCTCTACTTTAGTCAAATGCCTAATAGGAGTGGTTCTAGGGGCTGGCATTATTTGAGATCATTGTGGAGCTATATTTTTGAATGGAGAAAAATTGGATTTGAATCATTGTTGAGCTATGATCTTGTCCTCTACCAACTTAGCCAACCCTAAGGCTTTCATCATCATGTTGGGTTGAAACATTTTGACTTTAGATTGAATTGCATTCTTCAGTCCACTAACAAAGTAACTCCTAAAGAATTAATTAGACAATACCTTTATGTCATTGGCCATCTTTTCAAATTTTGTTTGATATTCTCTCATGGTTCTTATTTGAAAAATTTTAGTGTGTGATGAAGTGAAGTCATCAAAAGCACTAAGGCCAAACCATTGCAAAATGAGGGTGCAAAAATTGATCCATATGGGATCATCATGAGCCTTGGTATACCAATGATACCATTTAAGGGATCCATGTTCTAAGTGAAAGGATGCAAATGAGACATTTTTGACATCAAAAGTATTATGCAAACTAAAATATTATTCTGCTTTATAGATCCATCCAACCAGATCTGCACTATTAAATCAAGGAAAATTAAGCTTTGACCCATGAAAAGTGTTGGAAGAAGAAAACCCAATGTCTGAAGAGGACTCTGGATGTTGTCTATTTTTCATGGTATGTTGAAGACTAAGGCCAAGAATTTTTTCATCAAGATCTTTGATGTGGGTCTTGAGGGTAACAATTTCATCCTCCATGTTTTTGCTCATGTTTAGGTTACTACTATGACCAGAATAAGATTTTTTTTTTTTAAATGGATAGGAAAACTAGAGTTAAGACATGTTTAGTAAAGGAATTTTTTAATTTGGGCAAAATCAAAAAGGGTAAAGGTACTTTTACTAATTTTTTTACATAATAGGAGTATGATTGACGAAGGCGAGGGAAACTTCATGAGTGAAAATGGAAAAAATATAAAATTTATCAAAGAGGTACAAAGGAGTATAAAAGGGAGATGAATGTTATGGAAAAATTTTAAGGAAAACGGACAAAAATAGAAGTTATGGCAAAACTTGAAAAAAGGGAAAATTATGATTTACAAGAATTAGGAGTGGAATTGGGATATGGGACCTCAAGGAAGAAAATGTGGTAAATGGAATTTTAAGTGTCTAAATAAAATTTAAATATTAATAAGACTATAGAGGAAGAGATATGGCAAAAATACAAAAAAAAATTGATTTCTCTTCTATTTTCTATCTGGCGGTAAGTCCTCTGAGAGTCTACTGATACTCTATGGATGGTTTGTGGATTCTAGTTCCTATCAAATATCTGCCTAGAAGTCCTCTAATAGTTTGTGGATACTCTATTGATTATTTTTTTTGAGTCTGCTAGAAATATTTTTAAATTGATAGAAATGAGCCCAAGTTTTAATGGTTGCCTTAGGGTTTTAAAAATATCACTCTGGCCACCAATGTCATCTAAGTGAGTATCGCTCTCTAGAAAATTTTTGGCCATATACTTACCTCTTAGCGATAGCTCTTGGTTTTCCTCATGGATGGGAACTACTCAATCAAGAAGGTTCCATTGCCCATTTTGCTGGTAGGTTCTCTCAATGGGCCAACTACTTTAGGGTGCTTGTGGTACTCATCATGATGAGTTTTAGGTCTTTCACCCAAGCACTTCCCATAGTTATGCAGTCAGGTTTTTACCTTGATCTAAAATAGATTACATAAAATTAATTAATTGAGTTATGTAGTAGAATAGAGTTAAGATTTTATGAAAAAATACTGAAATGATGTATGTAGAAGAATAGAGTTAAGACTTTCTGAAATAAAAAAATTGTGGCCCTAGAAAGTGCTCTAATACCAGATGATATGATCCTCCTGTAATAATTAATAAAAATGTATGAAAAATAGGAATTAACAGCATAAATTAATAAATTTAGATAATTAGCAGAACACTTGAAAATATTGAATTAATTATAGGCCACTTTGAGGGGGAAACCTCCTTTGAGCAAGCTCAATACAATAAATTTGTGGATGCATTCCTTAATCTCAACACTTATATTCTAAGTCTAATATAAGCAACTACTACTTCCCCTGAATGTGGGATAAATCAAAATGTTCATGAGATGTCTTACAAATCATATGCATCCATGGCAACTATTACACTAACAAAATAACGAGAAGGGGTAGCATAGGTTCCTAACAGTGCTTAGCATGTTTTATGATTACTAGTAGGATGTAATCTATATGAATATATTAGTTATACTATGATAACAAAATCTCATATTGTTAGTACTGAGTATGTAGTGAGATGGACATCACTAAATTATTAGCATTACAATACTAGATGAAGGTAATCTGATCAAGTGGTGTGTTTAAAATT
Source organism: Torreya grandis (assembly GCA_037957365.1). Taxonomy (NCBI): domain Eukaryota; kingdom Viridiplantae; phylum Streptophyta; class Pinopsida; order Cupressales; family Taxaceae; genus Torreya; species Torreya grandis. The sequence goes on from JARHVA010003132.1 coordinate 1,365,018, forward strand.
GATTGATCCTAAAGATCAATGACTATTAAAAAAATTTCCCAAATTAATGTTAGACATTGTCATTTTATATGTATGATTTCCATATTTGTGTGATATCATGTTAGAATGAGTTTAATTATGATACATTACATGTCTTTAGAAATCATACAACACACAAGTACTAGCTTCTCTCTCTGGATTCCTACACCATCACTATCTACTCATATATAAAGGGAGGGCCATTCCCTAGTAGAGGATTTTGCAGGGGATTGATGGTTTGTGATTGGTGTGGAAAATCACTCAGATGATGCTTCCCCTCCCCATAACAATACTTCTTTAGAGATGACACTTGAGATTGCTACAAATACTAGAGTTAGGGGAACTCATGCTCCATGGAACCATGTATTTTGTAATTGTATATTGCATTATATTTATTAATGAAATATTATCCTAATAAGTTGTAATTATTTATTATATATTGATAGTAGTGGATATATAGTTGAACCAGTCATGGTGAGATATCTGTAATTACTTTCTATATTCAGTTATGATATGTGTCATATGATGATAGTGATCAGTGATGGATAGATGTCACGTGCTTATTTTATAATCATCATACATAGATCATTTTATTTGGATCACTATTTAGATTCTCATGGTGTAATCTAATGATAGAATACATTGTTTTAAAAAAAATCACATATTTTTAGGTAGCTCTTAGTGGGGTTGTTACATGTAATATCAAAGCTATGGCTCAAACTCTAAGATCTAATGATCCCAATATTATTTTCATACCCTTCTATTTTTAAAAAATATAATGGTGAAAATTAGAGTATCTAAAGAGGGTTCAATGAATGTCAATGACAATACCCTCCCGTTGATCCTAACTGATTTACCACTAAGAAAGTTGGATCAAATTCTCATAGCCATGAATGATATTAGGGATCATATTATATCCCTAGAGTAGGAATTTCATGGCTATAGAGAGGAATAACATCAATAATAACTTGAAGATCATCATGTTGAGCAAAAAAACCCTTAGGATGTGAGAGCACAGGTAGTTGTAGAGTTGGATAGAGATATGAAAAATGTGAACCCACCTAAGTTTGATGGAACTATTTTGGGTGACAAAGTTGAGGCATGGTTGATTGAGATAGAATTATTTTGATATTTGAAACTATTGTGAGGTCACTAAAGTAGATTAGGGATTTGACCAATTGGTTGGTGAAGCAGCTACATGGTGGGCTAATAAGTTGTGAAAAATGAACCTTAACTTGACAATCATTACTTGGGAGTAGTTTGTGACTTTGTTTAGATCACAATGACTTCACAGTTATATTTTGATTATAAGTTCATAAATTTCTAAAATTTGAAGTAGGAAGATTTATAAGTGAATGAATACTAAGATCATTTCACCAAACTTATAAAGTGTGTACCTCAATACCAGGCAAATGAGAGGTTCAAAATCAAGAAGTTTATCATGGGATTGAAACCTCATATTGGTGGAGAGGTATATGTTCATGGACCTTCTACCATGGACCAAGTCTTCAAGAAATACGTGTCTCTTATACAAGTCAGTGATAAGTTCAATAAAAAGTTTGAAAGTTCTAAGTCAACTTTTAAAAAGAAGAATTGGAAATAGAGGAGTGGAGACTCTAGGAAGTATTTCAAAATTCATAATGCCAAATTCAATAATGGGTTAGGCAATAAGAAATCAAGTAATGGTTTCAAAGGTGGTTTCAGGGAAAACTAACAAGCTGACAAGAAAGGACCACTTAGAGGTTGTTTTATTGGTAGAGATGACTATTATGCTCACGACTGTACTTAGGACAAGTCAAAAAAAAAGGTCCTATTCTTTAGCAAAGAAGTTTTTAAAAATGTATTCATGTAGTAGTTGATAATTGATAGGATGCATTTCAAGCATTACCCATAAAAATTCTAGGTACTTCATTTGAACATCCAATTTCTATTTTGATAGATATAGGGGCTACAAAATATTTTATAGCCCCTAAAATTCTTAGTAATTTATCTAGAAGAGATGTAGTAATAAAAAATGCATGGTCAGTATGATATGGGAATGAATCAAAGGTCCTGGCTGATAAGTGTTTAGTTTAAGCAGAGATCAGGTTACTCAAATTCACAATAGTAGTGGATCTATATGTAGCACCATTAGGGTTATATGATGTGATCTTAGAATTTAACTAACTTATAAAACATAAGTTCAAGGTTGGCTTCTATGTGAAGAAGGTTGAGTGTCTGGATGATTTTGGGAATCAGACACAAATTCAGGGTGAGAAAAGAGAGTTGAGGCGTAAATAGATTTTGATAATGCAACTCAAGAAGGCACAAGGAAAAAGGTGATAAGAATTTATCATCAAGATAAATGAATTAGAGTAACTTAAGGAACCATCTTTTGAAGATTATCCATTCTTTATGAATTTTTATGATGTGTTTCCAAAAGAGTTATCAAGATTGCCTCCTTGATATGAGTTTAATTTCTCTATCAATATCATACCTAGATCTAAACCATAGTCTAAAACACCATACATGATAACAACCACTAATTTGGCTAAATTGAAGGTTCAACTCTAGGAATTATTTTCAAAGCGGTTGATCAGGCCTAGTGTGTCACCATGGTGTGCACCAGTTGTCTTTGTCAAGAAGAAGGATTATACTCTTTGACTTTGTATTGATTATAGAATGTTGAACATGGTAACTATAAAAAATAGGTATTCTCTACCTCATATAAATGATTTTTTTGATCAAATATAGGGATCAAAAGTCTTTTCTAAGATTGATCTTAGATAAGGATACCATCATCTAAGGATTATGGATGAGGATATTTTGAAGACAACATTCAAAAATCGTTAGGGGAATTATGAGTTCACAGTGTTACCCTTTAAGTTGAATAATGCACTAACAACATTCATGAATATCATGAACAGTGTATTCATATATTATCTAGATCACTTTATTTTGGTCTTTCTTGATGACATTCTTATATACTCTAATAATGAAGATGGGTATCTTTAGCCTCTATAACTACAACGGTTGTGGAAACATAAATTGAATGGTAAGTTGTCTAAGTGTGAATTTTTTCAAGAGATAGTACAATATCTAGGACATATTATCTCTACAGATGATATCTTAGTAGATCCAACAAAGATAAGAGCCATTATGGAATGGTCGACATGAAAGAATGTGCACGAGGTAAGAAGTTTCATGGAATTAATAGGCTATTATAGGAAGTTCATTTCAAAAAAATTCAAGATAGTTAATCCGATTACCTCTTTGAAATAGAAGAACCAAATTTTTGTCTGCTCAAATAAGTGTGAAGTAGATTTTTGAGAATTAAAAAGAAGACTTACTTCAGCATTAGTGTTAAGAGTTATTGAACCCAATGGTCATTTTTTAGTGATCACACATGCATATGGGGATGGAGTAAGAGGAGTCTTTATGCAGGATGGTATAGTGGTAGCTTATGAATCAAGGAATATAAAGCCTTGTGAGCTGAACTATGCCCTTCATGACTTGGAACTCATTGTAATTATGAATGCTTTACAAGTTTGGTAGCATTAATTTTTGGGAAAACCATTTGAGATCAATATGGATAACTTGGGACTTAAGTACATTTTCATCCAATTGAATCTAAATGCTCATCAGAGATGTTGGCTTGAGTTCTTGTCTAATTATGATTTAGATATCAACTATATCAAAGGTAGGTAAAATAGAGTAACTAATGCCCTTAGTCATAAAAGGTACATAGCAATCATAGCTACTATCAGGAATATTTTGAGGGATTGAGTGATTGAATTTTCATCAGGAGATGAATTCTATAATTACATTAGAAAATCAATGTTAGAGAATGCTCATATAAAGGATTCAAATTTAAGAGTGATAGACTTTTATGTTATAATAGAAAGATGTATGTGCCATATCAAGATAATATATGAAGCACATTACTAAAGGAACTACATAATGCCCCATATTTAGGACATATAAGAGTCAACAAGCTCATCACAAAAATTAAACCATTATATTTTTGGAAAGGAATCAATAAAGATGTAGTGGATTTTGTGTCACATTATCTGGAATGTCAGCGAGTGAAATTTGAACATGTACATCTAACTAGTTTTTTATATCCACATGATATACCAGAATGAAAGTGGAAGGTGATCAGTATGGACATTTTCTAAGAGTTACCAATGTCATGAAACATACATGACATGATCTTGGTGGTAGTTGATAAACTAGCCAAAGTGGCTCATTTTATACCAAGCAATTTGACAAATGATGCACCTACTCTTATGAAGAGGTTTGTAAAGTAAATGCATAGGTTGTATGGATTTCTAGAGAAGATCATTTTAGATCATGATCCGAATATGACTTATAGGTTTTGGGTAACTCTAAATTTAGCTTTGGGTATGTAACTAAATTTTAGCACTGCATATCACCTAGAGACTGATGGTCAAATTGAGTGAGTTAATCAGTTGTTAGAGGATATTCTTCATAAATAATGCATGGATCATTAATATAAATGGGAAGATTATATTTTATTGGTTGATTTTACTTACAATAAATCATATCAATCATCCTTGAAGATGGCACCATTTGAAGCACTATATGGAAGAAGGTGCAGGACACCAATCAGTTGAGAGTGTTTAGAAGACAGGGTAGTTTTCAGACCTAAGATGCTTTTAAAAATGGAAGAGTAAGTTATATTATTCAAGCAAAAATTGGTCGAGACCAATGATAGGTAGAAGAGTTATGTTGATTTGAAGAGGATAGATAGGTAGTTTTCAGTAGGTTATAAAGTGTTCTTGTGGGTTAATCCACGAAGAGCTTGATTAAATTTTGGAAGTCACTGAAACTATCATCAAGATATGTGGGACCCTTTGAGGTGTTAGAAGTGATTAATCTTATAGTGTATAGGCTTACATACTAGACCTAGCTCTATTGTATAGTGTATTCCATATTTTTTATCTTAAAAAGTATATAGTTGATCCTACACTTGTGTTGGATTGGAATGATTTGTAAGTTCTAGATCCTAGAGTGGTCATGGTAGAACCAATCAAAGTAATTGACACTCGCAAACTTTATTTGCATAATAAAGAGATGTCATAGTGCAAGGTCTTGTGGGACCATACTCTAAGGATAGTGGTACTTGGGAGGACTATGATGAGTTATACAGGTGATTTCCACATTTATTTACTTAATTTAATATTTTTTATTATGTTATTTCTCTATTGACCAATATTTGTAATTTAAAATTTATGCTTGAATAAGTGTCATCTAGGACTATGACTAGGTTTAGGGGGGAAGGATGTTACATCCCGATTCCTCGCTAACAAACCTACTTGATTATTCATGGATATTTATAGTTAATAATTTGATTTGTTTATTATTTTCCTAAGCTATGATTTATATATTGTTATGAGACAATTGAATATTTCTTTGATTCCATGATTACATTGTTATGAGTTAGTTGTAGTGTATATTTTTACATTATAATCATGATGAGTTATTATTTCAACTATATTTTATGATGTATATATGTCATGGTGTTATGGACTAACTACCTCCTTGTTGTGAGTTTGACATAGGAGAGACTCATCCCTTAGAGCATGATGGAGGGAGGGCATCATCAGAGAGGGTGATGTAGATGGAGATGTTGGGGGATGATAAAGAAATGACTAGAGCCCTACATGCACCACATTAGTTAGTACGTGTTAGATGCATAGTTAAGTGGTTAGTGTACTACATTTTGATTTTATTTGTATTTAGATAATGTTAATGCATGGTTAATTGTGTGATATCTTAATTTATTTCTTGCATGATTATGTTTATGTCATACTCATAACCATTAATGTTTTTGGATATGTAATTTGCATAATTAGAGTAAATTAAAATTTATTAATTAATGAGTTAATCATTAATTCATTATGATATTTGAGGTATTAATTTAATTAGCAAATATATTAATTTTTTTATTAGAAATAAAATGAACAAAAATAAACATAAATAATAATTAATGTTTGGGAAAATAAAAAAACATGGAATAAACAAGTGTAGTAGGAAAGTATGTGTATAGGATAAAAACAAAAAGATAAAAATCCTTTTATAAAAATAAATAAAAAGAAAAAGATAGATTTAAAAAAAATGTCATACTTAGAAAAGAAGATTAAAATATTAAGAAGGGTGTATTTCTTAAGGAAGGCAACTTTTAAGAAGAAAAGCGCAAAGCTCAAAAAAAAGATAATAGAATATATTCAAGAGAAGAGTCAGAAGGAAAGCATAAAAGAGATCACATAAGGAGATCACAAAAGGGAGCACATGAGCATAGAGGGAATGTTATCCAAGAGGAACATTACCAGGTAGGCATTAATGCTCTTGTAGAATATTTAAAATTTTGCATGCTTGAATATATATGGGTTGAGAGTTTATTATTATAGGTCTGAAAATAAATGATTGCGTCTACATACCATTGTTTTTCTATTCATTTCTATCACTAGCAAAGATATATTCTAGGTGTTTTAAATTAATGCCTAGTCATATATAGGTCACATCAAACCGTATATTTGTATACATAGAACTGTGTAATCATATTTAGTGAGTTGCATATGCATAAATATTGAATTGTATACATAAGTTGATCTACTAAATTATATATTTCTATATATACAAGAGAAAGTTATAAATAGTTATAGGTATATATACATAGCCATATAATGTATAGCAAGCCAATTAAATGTTTATATAATGAATCAAGTAATTAACAAACATACAAAGCTATGGCTCACTATAGAAAGTAATTATGAAACACTTATATTTAATATAGTGATCCAATTAAATTTTTATTACTGAGATATTAAATTTAACATCTACTTATATAAAAGAGAAAAAAAATATCAAACTAGATAGCCCAACTGGTGTGCATGGATTTGCATATATATATACACTAAGTGAATCTATATATTTATGTAATTCACAAAGGTAACCAATCATGTAGAGAATATACCAAGTGGATTATATAAAATATACATACAAAAAAATTCTACTATATGTAATTATATGTGTTGATGAGCCCAGGATATTTACTTTATAGGAAATAATTATGATAGTCCCCTAATTTTACTTGATCTATATTGTGTCGATGAGCAGTGAATTATTATATTAATTTTGTAGTGACTTGTTATATTAATTTTGAAGTGACTTATATTATATTTTAACATTATATATATATATATATATATATATTCCTTCAAAACTATAAATGGATTAGATTTGATTATCTCATGTATTGGTAGCAAGTTGTAGTCATTAAAGGATATATTATATGTAGTTTGACCTATGTTAAATAAACATATACAGCAGGCATATATAGAAAATGATGTTTTATTTCACATCTTAGAGTTGTCTGGTATAACTTATTTATTGTAATAGTTTATACGTAGCGACTTAACATGAGTAAGTCATAAACTACACAAGTAGACATAACGATAGAGAGTAATATATTCAGTAGTCACTTAATTATCTAAAACACCATGAATGGTTTGGCATAGATGGCGAAGTTGAAACCCATGACTTTGAATAGTTCTTTATTCCAATTCTCTCTCTCTCTCTCTCTCTCTCTATATATATATATATATATATATATATATATATATATATATATATATATATATATAATGAGACCACTCAAAATCATAAAATATTATTATGACTTAATGATGGTTAAGCCATACATTGAAGCATTCTAGGCATTGTATAATAATGGACTAGGTGAGTATATAACAATGGTCTATGTAATAAAATATCAATCTAGGTATTATGATAACAAGCTACATAAGTGTTTGATGATGATATGACTTAAATATGAATATAAACAGTCTATTGTCTATAATACCTAGTTTATTAACAATATGAGAATATTAATGTATTATGATGGTTCAGTGGAAATAGGAAGTTACAATCATTGGAATTATTGATTAGATGTATAAAACATTGTTCATATATCGTGCATATATTTTACTTGAGTATCTAGATTCAGTACAAGTTAATAATATGTGTGACATGTACAAGGGCTCATGTATATAAAATATATCGATATAAAGTCTTAGGTACTAGTAGGCAAATATTGTATATATTATACATTGGGAGTTGTGCATATAATTATAGTTTTATTATCAAATTTAAAAATTGAATCATAGACACCTGAAAAATTGGATACTATCTATAGATGCATATAGCCACCTAAAATGTATCTTATTGTTTAAATGAAAAAATATGATTACATGAGAATTATGACTTCTTTATTATGGTCGGTTGTTTAAACTTGAGGAAAGTGTGCTTAAATGATGTATCATGATATTAGTACTTGTTGTAGAATATACTACATTTTTATTTACTTATGAAGCTTGAGTATGTTGTCTAAACTAGAATATACCCTATTGGTATAAACTATAATTGTTATTCTTATTATTTATGTGTTAAATAATGTTATGGTGATTCATGCATAAGTTTTACGTACTAAATGTATGTTTTTTATTATTCTTATGCTTAGCATGTTTTATGATTGTTAGTAGAATGTAATCTATATGAATCTATTAGTTATAATATAATAATCAAATCTCACATTATTGGTACTAAGTAAGTAGTGGCATGGACTTCACTAGCTTATTAGCATTACAATGCCAGATGAAGGTAATATGATCAAGTGGTATGTTTGAAATTAAATGATCCTAGAGATCAATGACTATTGAAAACTTTGGCTAAAGTAATGTTAGTTAGACATTGTCATTTCCTATGTATGATTTACTTATTTATGTGATATCATATTAGAACAAATTTCTTTATGGTACACTACATGTCTTTAGAAATCATACAGCACATGGGTACTAGCTTGTTTGTTTGGATTCCCACACCATCACTATCTACTCATCCATGAAGGGAGGGCCATTCCCTAATGGGGGATTATGCAGGGGATCGATGGTCCATGGTTGGTATGGAAAATTAATCGAATAATGCTCTCCCTCCCCACAATAGTAATTTTTAGAGATGACACTTTAGATTTCCATAGATACTAGAGTTTAGGGAACTCATGCTCTATGGAGCCATGTATTTTATATTTGTACATTATATTATATTCATTAATGAAACATTATCTTGATGATCTATAATAACTTACTTATAGTATATTGATAGTAGTGGTTGTATAGTTGAACCAACTGTGGCTGGATATCTATAATTACTTTCTATATTTAGTTATGATGTGTGTCAAATGATGATAGTGATCAATGATGGATAGGTGTCACATGATTATTTTATAGTTATCATATTTAGAGTATTTTATTTGGATCATGATTTATATTATCATGGTGTAATATAATGATTAAATATGTAGTTTTAAAAAAATCATGTATTTCTAGGTAGCTCTTAATGGGGTTGTTCTAATGCAGCAACTTTTATTTCTTGTTATTTATAATGTCAATGAGTTAAGGCTAAGCATGTGCATCTTGATGGGTTGTTACACCCACATACCATACCAAAATGGAAGTCGCATGTCATAATTATGGACTTTATCTAAGGGTTACCTATGTCTCAAAACCAACATGACATGATTTTGGTGGTTATTGATAAACTCACCAAGGTAGCTCACTTCATTCCTGGTAACATTTTAGATGATGCAAATATGATTTTAAAGAGGTTCATGAAATAAGTATATAGGTTACACAAGCTTCTAGAAAATATTATTTTGGATAGGGACCCTAAAATGACTTCTAGATTCTGGTTGACTCTCAATTCAACTTTGGGTACTTAGTTGAAATTTAGTATAGCATACCATCTAGAAATAGATGGAAAAACAAAGAGGGTGGATTAGGTTTTATTATATATTTTAAGGATGTAATGCATGGATCAAAATTATAGATGGGAATAATACCTTTTATTAGTTGATTTTTCCTACAGTAACTCATACCAATTAGCATTAAAAAGGGCTCTATTTGAAGCATTATATAGAATGTGTAGAACACCAATCAGCTGAGACAGGTAAGAAGACAAGGTAGTCTTTGGTCTATATATTCTTCTTGAAATGGAAGAGTAGGTTAAGTTAATAAGGTAGAGGTTAATTGAAGCCAATGATAAATAGAGGAGTTATTTTGATTTGAAAATAATAACAAGGCAGTTTTGATCTAAAACTTGAAAGCTTAGGTTGAAAGATAACTCAAGAAATAAGAAAAAAACAATTCAAATAATGTTCTCTGAGAAGAGATGTTTTATTGATCAAATTTGCAGACCCAAACATATGCTTATCTCTGAGAAGAAATGTCTGATTTTTATTTCGGGTTACATCTTCATTTATACATGTTTTGAAGGTATGAGGAGGATGTGTAAGGTCACCAATCTCAAGGGTGATTAATTGGTTCAACTTCCATGATTTACAAAAATATATAATTCAAGGAATTACTATTTTTAGACTACACTACTAAAACTAAAATTTGGGGTAATTCCATTAGGTTTTGTCTGATTTCCATTACAAGTTACATCTTCATTTATACATGTTTTGAAGGTGTGAGGAGGATGTGGAAGTTCACCAATCTCAAGGGTGATTAATTGGTTCAACTTCCACGATTTAAAAAAATATAGAATTCAAGGAATTACTATTTTTAGAAACTTACTATTTTTAGACTACACTACTAAAACTAAAATTTGGGGTAATTCCATTAGGTTTTGTCTGATTTCTATTTCAAGTTACATCTTCATTTATACATGTTTTGAAGGTGTGAGTAGTATGTGGAAGGTCACCAATCTTGAGGGTGATTAATTGGTTTGACTTCCATGATTTACAACAATACAGAATTCAAGGAATTACAATTTTTAGAAACTTACTATTTTTAGACTACACTACTAAAACTAAAATTTAGGGAACTTCCATTGGATTTTTAGGGTTCAAACTTAATTTATCAGATCTCCATGCCATCTCACAATGTTCCCCTCATTATTATCTTTCCAACGGTTCAAACAGCGAGTCAATTGGAGCTACGGTGCAAAAGTTATGGCTCCCAGAAGTTCCATCATCAATTAGAGTGGACCCGTCACCCGAATTGTCATCTGAATTGTTGCTCAGATCATTCCTCCCTCCTTGAGAAGCAATGGTCCCCATTGCATCAATATTTTTCATCAAGTGTGGTAGTTTTACTTTGATTTGATTCTTGATGCATACTTGGAAGGGACTGTGATTTATAGAACTGTGCAGGGCCCAATTATTCACCATTTCTGTCTGACCATTAGTCTGTGGATGGAAGTCCATGAACTTCTTCAACTTGGTATCTATTTACTTCTATTATTGTGTTTTTTGTGTAGGCAAGGCTGTAACATCAACCCTTTTGGATTCTTGTGGCTTGACCACCATGAGAACAAATTTCTTGGCACTAATCAGAGAGACAGATGTAGAAGGTGGTACCTCTGGTACCCTGTAGCACTGTATTCTAAGAGTGAGAGTGATCCTTTGATTTATTGATTCATAGATGCCATGTCAATCATACATGAATGGCTAACCAAAGAGTACATCATAAACATGTAGATTAACTGCATCACATAAGACCTCATCTTGGAAAGGTTTTATTGCATATGAGAGAAGACATTGGTGGGTGACACAGAGGTTTCTCCCTGGACTAAACCATCCAATACTATATGGCTTTGGGTGAGGCTTCATGGATAGATTTAGGATTTTCACAACATTAGCAGAGATTAAATTTTTTTGACTTCTACTATCAAGAATAAAATTTATAGGCTTACCTTTCACCCATAACTTAGAGTGAAACAACCTTTCCTTGTCATCTAGCCTCTCCTCATGGGTCTATGATGAAGCAACAATGGCTTCAGGATTAGCATCTACAATTTTTTCTTTAACCTCTTCGACTACAGGGTCTATATGAGATAGAGCAGTAGATATTGAGGATTATGACTCAAAAAGTAGGGACTTGATGGCTTGACATTCTTTTTTGGAGTGATTTCTAGATTTGTGATAATCACACCACTTCCCAGTCTTTCATTCCTTTTGCTTCCAATTTTGGCCTCGTGTTTGACCTTCTTTGTCAATTTTCCATTTTAAAGGTTGATTCTTCATATTCATTCTTCCATGCTTCTGTTCAATCTTCACTATGAACTTGTATGCCTCACTAATGGTTTCCAAATTGAAGATTTCCATTTCTCCCCATATGTACCATTGTAGTCTACCATGATATTTGAGAACCTTGTTTTTCTCACTTTCTTGGATGCCCAATCTCACAAATAGAGAATGAAAAATGTCAGTGTAATCTTAAATAGACTATTCCTTACCTTGGTGAAGTTGTTACCACTCTATATACAGATCGTCATATGATCCAATGGGGTAGTATTCTTCCTTTACAGCTTCTATGAAATCATCCCATGTAGGTTCTGTCTCAAGGCCAATATCATCTACACTGAATCTCTTTTTGTACACTTCCCACCAATTTTTGACAGGCAATGATGCTTTCAAAAGAGCAAAAGTAATCTTCTCTTTATCAATGACTTTATTTATATAAAAATAAGATGAGAATTGATCCAACCAATTTTTTACTACATCAGCATTGATTTTGCCTTCAAATTTAGGGATATCAAAATTCACCTGAACCTTGAAGGGTGTTAGGACACTGAAAGGATGTGGGGGTGTAGATGAGGAGCTAGAATTTCCCATCAAGATTTTTTGGAGAATTTGAGTGAATTGTTGTAGCATTTGTGCTTGTTGCTATTGGAGGGCTTCATTCACCATTTCCTTGAAAGGATCAGATGTCTCGGTGTTATTCACTATTTGAAGTCGTTTGGAGCGAATAGGTGGATAGTCTGTTGGTTCTATTTTCCACCCAAGCTTCATATAATCTAACCTCATCTTTGGGATCATACACTCTAAATATAAACCACTCTGATACCACTGATCTAAAACTCAAAAGCTTTGGTTGAAAGATAACTCAAGAAACAAGAAAAAAACAATTCAAATAATGCTATCTCTGAGAAGAGATGTTTTATTGATCAAATTTGCAGACCCAAACATATGCTTATTTTTTAGAAGAGATGTTTGATTTCCATTTTAAGTTACATCTTCATTTATAAAAGTTTTGAAGGTGTGAGGAGGATGTGTAAGGTCACCAATCTCGAGGGTGATTAAGTGGTTTGACTTCCATGATTTACAACAATACAGAATTCGAGGAATTACTATTTTTAAAAACTTACTATTTTTAGACTTCACTACTAAAAATATAATTTGGGGCACTTCTATTAGGTTTTCAAGGGTCAAACTTCGTTAAGAAAATCTCCATGCCATCTCACAACGTTCCCCTCATTATTAGATTTCCAACAGTTCAAAAGGTGAGTCAATTGGAGCTACGGTGCAAAATTTATGGCTCCTAAAAGTTCCACCATCAATTGGAGTGGACCCGTCACCCAAATTGTCATCTGAATTGTTGCCCGGATCAAGTTTTCAATTGGAGATAAAGTATTTCTATGAGTTAAACCTATTGTCCCCCAAAAACATCAACTATTTTTGGGACAACATTTGAACTATTTTGGTCCTACAAACCAAAATTATCTCTTCCCTTTCCAAAATTTGTCTTGGGCATTAAAATTCCTCATTTTTCAAGATTTTCAAAAATCTACAGACTCTTTCAAAGTTAGAGAAAAATACGGACTTGGTTTCTATGGACTCTACAAACAGGCTCATTTCTACAAGTTCAACGGGCTTCATGGCTTCTGCAGGTGGGTTCAATCAAAAGAATCAGTTTCTAACAATTGGTTATTTTTGGAATTGGTTCATCACCTTGGTTCAAATAGAAATCTCCATCGGCAAGCATCAGCAGCAAGTGTAGACACCGAAATCATGTCTACTCCCTTGGTCATCCTCTCCCCATTCTCTCCCCCTTGGTCCCCTTTGTCCACTTCGACACACCTAACCTATGTCTTATTAATTTAAAATAATCACTTATTTTACATTAATAATTCTTCTCTCTCTCACCCTATGACCCATTTATGACCCCCATTTTATTCTTCCATGCCTATTTAGCCCCTCTCGACCATTTTCCCATGAAACTTGACCCTGGCAGCGTGTAAGAATGGGCAAAAGGCTAAAATTAGCCTCTGTCCCCATTCCGCAGCGGCCGACATTGGTCACTATTCATCCGACATCGGTGGTTCTATCGACATTGGTTACCCTTAAAACTGTGTCCGTTATCCATTTCCCAATCTGTGATCCGTTATTTGTTTCCCAATCAGTTGTCTAATCCGTTATCCAACCTTCTTTCAAGATGTTCTCAGATCTGCCTTTCCACAAAGAACAATCAGCAATCAATCTGCAATAAAAAAAAATCTATCACTCTCTCTCTCGGGCACAGGTACTCTACTTCAGTCACCTTGCTGGAAGTCTTCTACATTGAACATCTGCAACCAGTCTGCAACACACCATCAGCAATCAATCTGTAACCAAGTCTGCAACATTCCTTCTCTAGCAGGTATGAGGTAAGTATTTGCTACTATTTTCATTTCAGTATCTTCTTTTTAATCTATCGATTATTCAGCCAGACCAGACCCAAATCCTTATCTCCCTGTTGGCCTCCTCTATCCCTCTGTCCCTTTTTGATATTTTGTCCATTGCTCTAGACCTCTGCACAGACTCTCAGACCATTCAACCAAACCCATAGCCCTTCTCAGACCCGTCTACAGCGTTAAAACCCATCCAGACCTGCCCAGACCTCATCCAAAGACTACTTCCCCGACCGATGCCAGTCGCAAAGACCACTGCCCCCACTGACATCTGCAGACTAACCGACGTCAGCAGACCTTGACAATTGATGTTGGCAGAATAACCGATGTCGGTGACTGTGACCAGGCCGACAGTAGCATTCAAGTAAGCATTTGCTTCCATTTCCTTTTCAGTCTTTAATCATTTTAGTATTTTATCATTCTACCTTTTATCAGACATTATTTTTATCAATCAGTGGGTTGATTTTTATCAATTAGTGGGTTGACATCCCTTAAGGATGTCTTTATACTTCTGGGATCAAGCTTTTGCTTGGCAGCCCACCCTTTCTTGTCATCTAACGTTTTTCGTGTTTTAGTCTTTTTCTCTTTCAGGTGTCATCCTCCAAAACCAAAGAGGAGTTCTTGCTATCGTCTAAATTTGGTGCACATGACTTCATCCAGGTACATACAAGCCTTAGACCATTTCTTCTTTAGTTTCTCATTTCCTTCTTTGAATGTGAAAAGTGAAAATCGTATAGAAACATTCTGGCATGCCCGGTGGGACCCTAGGGTCTTCCTTGGGTTATTTTCTTTCTATTCATATAGGTGCATTAGGTTTCTCCCTTTTCACCTCTTTCTTCTCTTCTAGAAGACATCATAAGCAGGATTAAAAAGAACTCTTCTTTCTTTTCTTGCATCATAGACTAGTCAAAAGTCATACTCTTCAACCCTTTCTCCATTTGTCTTCATACGAACTAACATTTTGACTTGGGCTTAAAACACATTGCATTTCATTTCTACTTGCTTGCATTTCTTAGTCCACACCTAGTAATTAATAATAGCATCATGAATTAATTGTAGTCCACTTTATGTTACACAACCAAATCACTTACACAAATCAAACATCAAAACAATACTTGAGACAAGGCCCGACTGGGATTTCATCACCCAGCGGATACCTTACCCATCCCGGCAATTCCACTTGGATTTCACCACCAAGGGGAAAGCCCACTCTGTTCTATGGTAGAGGATAATCTCTAGGGAAAGTATATTTTGGCTAAGCGAGACCAGCTTATCACTGGGCTCGTAAAGTGAGGGGAGCTTGCTCCTTAGCACCAGGCCATGTACGGAACCTAACCCAGACTCTTGAGCGCCTAAACTAACCTGAAACCATCTTTAGACTACCTCTTCTAGGACCCATTCTGACAGCCAACCTCTCAAACATCACTTTAAGGCATAAGCCATAGGATTCTAAAAGTTTATACCTATGGATTTAACGCTTAGGATCTGCTTGTGTTCATATTTTCTATTCTTATCTGCTTGTTTGAGCTAGTGAGGACACTTTCTTCCTTTTTTTCCAAAAACTCTGAGATTTTCTAAGTTTCTAGAAAACACAGTCACCGGCATCAGTTTTACCACCGATGTCGGCAACCTTTTCTCACTAGTATCGGTTATCTGACTGACGTCGGCCATCTGTTATCATCGACATCAATTTTTCAACTGACATCGGTCACTGTCACAGTCTTTTTTTCAAAACAGTAGCCTAAAACCCAACCCTTTTTTTGCCAAAACCACATTTTGAGTTTCTAAAACTAAAAAACACAGTTTCTAAAACCTGACCCTTCTTGCCTTGAATGGTTTTGACATGCAGTCAAACCAAGGCTCTTCTTGACCAAGCGAGGCATCAACTGCTTCCACCTTCCCCGTCCATAACCAGTCCTATAATGGAGTTCCACAAGGAGACCAAAAGAACTCCTACTCAACCGACCCCAACTCAGACCCCCATTGTCCCTGAAGGGGACCAAGATTTCAAAAGGTTCTTGGACCTCAATGTCAAATCCCTCCACAATTATCTCGCAAGGAACCAAACGCGAGACCTTTCGGGTGAGGTGGCAATGACATCGACATCATCCACTACCCAACCCATCATGACTCAGCATATTGTCTCGACTATTCACTCGGCCATGGCCAATATGCAAATTTTGGCCTCCTCATCTATTTTTGAACCTACCTCCATCGGGGTGCCATTACCCCCTCAATCACACACAATTCAACCAAGTTATACACCATACCAGAACTTGATTATCTCAACCTCACCCACTCTTGCACCTATACACGCAAGAGTGACAACCTATCCTTTTACCAGTGCTGCCACTCAACCACCTATGGTGGTATCTAGTCAACTTGTGTCCTCCAACTTCATGGCACAAGCCCCTTTGACCATGACATCTATCCCTATGACGTACTACCCATATGTTGCACCTACACAAGCGCAACCAAGTACATCATATGCCTCTTCGACCACCTTCTAGGTACCCTACAACCTAGGGGGTGCCCCACCTTCCAATCTATCAGTTGATCTCATCAAGATGCTAATGGACAAAATGTCTAGTCTCGAGACCTCTATTTTTGATTCACGCAATGCCCTCTCATATGAGCAAGTTTGCAATGAACCTATTCATCCCTCCGTCCCTATCCGACCTTATCCCAACCAGTGGGAGCTTCCTAAGTTTACTCACTTCTAGAGTAAGGAAGACCCGCAACAACATCTACGAGCATTCAGACATGCTTGTTATCTTATAGCCCATGATGATGCGTTACTTCTATGCACGTTTCCCATGTCACTTTCTAGCCCCGCCCTTAATTGGTATAGCTCTCTTACCAGACATTCTATCTTTTCATTCACTCAACTTGCCCAATTATTTCTCGACCATTTTTATATCAACATCACCAAACAAGTCTCAATCACAGACCTCTACTTCATCAGGGAATTTGATGACGAATCCATAGTCAATTTTGTCGCCCGTTGGAGAGGCTTGATTAACCAGCTCTCCTTCTCCTTGCCTCAACCTGAGCTCATCGAGCTCTTTTCTCGAGCATGTGTCAGGCACATCTCTTCTACCTTGCAGATTCAAACATTCTGCACTTTCGACGAAGCTTTCACCATGGCCCAAAAGCTTGAACTCTGTGCCATTGAAGAAGATAAGGTCAAATTGCGTAATACTAACACATGAGCCAATGACCCTTCTTCTTTCAGACCTTCTTCTTCCCATTCCAAGTCCAAAGGAGTGGCCAACATTGTGGTCATTAGATCACCATCTTCGACAACAACTGACCAACCTCAACCTTCTACACCTCCAAGTATCACCAAATACTTCCAACAACGGTACATCCAGTGTTTATACACTCCACTTGGAGAATCATACGCTTCCATTTTGGAAAAACTCATCAAGCAGGGGGTCCTCAATATCCCTCCAATCTGACCACCTCAATTCAACCCTTCTGAATCCCTCCCTACATGGTATAAGGAGGCCAACTTCTGTCACTTTCACCGCGTCCAAGGCCATGACATCAACAACTGTCGAACCTTCAAAAACATCATTCAACACATGATAGACAGGGGTGATCTCATCTTGGACAACCTGAACGCCCCACCCAACCAACACATCGACATCATCAAACAACCTTTTCCTAACCATCCTCCTACTCAAAACAATGTCCAAACCATGACCAATGACCCTCAAGACTATAATATATGCACGGTCGACACTGTCTCTTCTCTGATCCCTGACCAACCTCTTCCACAGGTAGAAAAATCCTCTTCTCCTGTTAGTCCTCCATCGACCTCTCCTATATTGGGGGACGCCTTGACCATACCTATGCCATTAAGCCCACATTCATCCTTCCTCCCACCAATGGAGGACCCTATCCTTCCTACTCCTCAACCACAAGTCGAAGACACAATCATCCCTGCCCTCTGCCCTCTTGAAGAGCCACACTCTCTTATTTCTTCTCCACCAAGAGAAGAACCAGTCTCTTCACCCATTTCGACCGAGGAAGACCCAGTCACGGTTTCCTCTTGCCTTTTGCCTGAGATTGCTACATCTCACTCACCTCCGTCCACATCCAAACCCAAACCCGTATCTAACCTTGCCTCGCCCAATAGTGACCCTCAACCCAAATCAAACAAGGACACTAAACCACACCGGAGGACTCCTCCCCCACCTTCATCATTACCTTCAATTTTGGACCCACATTCATCCACTTTAATAGGAGTGCTTCCTACTCCCATACTTCATAGAGGCAAGTCACCTCCATTATCCCCCCAACCCATCAGACATATATTTCCTCTAAAACATCCAACACCTATCACCACAAAAGTGCCATCTCCACGTGTGGTTACACCACCCACAAAAATGATGGTATGACCAATGCCTCTTATGCCTCTCAAACCAAAGTCATCAACCCCCACTGCAACAAAACATCCAGACCCATTAGCAGGTTCTTATGCCTTGCTGTTACGGCAATTGTTGCAGTCTTCTCGTATCATTCTCCCACCTATCAAGCCTTACCAACCTCTCAAACCAAAACCACCTTAGTTCGATGACACTCAAATTTGTGCATATCATCACATGCCTGGGCACGACACTGAGCATTGTTGTGCCCTCAAGGTTTTCATTCACCAATTCTTGGAGAAAGGCACCCTTCTTCTTGACCACATTGTTAGCAAACCTTCAACACTGCCCCACTCATCAACTCTCAGATTAAGACCATCTTGGTTTGACAACTCTAAATTTTTCCATTATCATCACACTCTAGGACATGACACTGAGCGTTGTTGCACTCTTAAAGCTATCATTCATCAACACTTAAAAAAGGATACCCCTCACATCGAGGATTCTCTTGACCACCTTGTCAACCAATCATCGACACAATCTCATGCCTCCAAAACCTCATCATCTAAATCGGGATCTCCACGCCAGACTATGGCCCCTTTGCCGCCTTTAACCCCCTTATTCGACATCAACACAATCAATCTGACCACCAAGCCTCAGCCGACCTTGACCAATCTATCAAACATTCTCCCTAGCCGCTAGAGGAATTCAACATTCATCCAAGCCTCAACCAACCTTTCAACCCAGTCTCGACCAAATATCGATCACTCTTTTAATCCTAAACCTTAGCTAGGCCTCAACCAAGCCTCGACTATGCCTCGACCAAACAAGCATCAACCCAACCTCGACCAAACATTCAACCTATCTTCGACCAAACATTCAACCCGACCTCAACCAGACCATCGACCAAACATCGACCCCAAACTTTGACCAAACATTCAACCTATCTTTGACCAAACATTCAACCCGACCTCAACCAGACTGTTGACCAAACATCGACCCCAAAATTTGACCAAACATTAACCAAACATCAACCAACCTTTTAATCATGACCTCAACCAACTTCGACCCAACATCGACCAAATGTCCACCAACCTTTTAATCATGACCTCAACTAACTTCTTCAACATCAACCCCAAACTTCGACCAAACATTGACCAAATATCAACCGACCTCAACCAAACATTTATCAATATCAACCAATTTTTTCATCATCTACCAACATGTGACCAATTTAGAACGAAACAAATGGGTCAAGTTTGCTCCTAATTGATTCAGACCTTACATCATAACACAAGCATGGGCCAAGGACTTTGTCAGAACCTGAGCCCCTTTATGCTTTACATCTTTGACCAGTCTACTGATAGTCAAGTAATTATTCACTTGACATTTAACTTGAGCTCGATCCCTTGAGCACTCCCCGTCATTGTCATTCCTATTCTTTTTAACCCTCAACTCTGCAAACATCAGTCACCCTTTTTGTCAAGCATGAATGCTTTGTCTTAATAAAAGGGAAACCCCCTAAACCTCTATAGTCAAGTCCATGACCAAAAGTCCAATCAACAAAAAAATCAAAAAAATATAAAAGTGGGATGCATATTCCAAGGTCATAAAACTTCTAAATGTAGACTGCTCCCTCGAAGGACAGCTACATAATTGTTGTATTTAATAGACTGCTCCCTTGAAGGACAGCTAGGCCAAAGTCATATCAAAAACATATAAAGTAGAATATAGACCACTCCCTCGAAGGATGGCTATGCCTAAATTTTGCTACATACACAGCATTATCTCAGAAGCTTCCCGCATCGATCAGCTTCATGACATGACCAAAAAGCAAGACAACATCCCATCGCAGGCTTCTCGCATCGATCAGTATGCCCCCAAAAAAAATAAAAAAAATAAAAAAATAAAAAAACTGACTGACAACTTTGAAGTCATGGACTTGTCTATAGTCCTTCTCGGGGTCACCTATAAAAGGGGCAAAGTTATTCCTGCCAAAAAGGGTTCCCCCTTCCATCCATATCACATAATCAATCCTATCACCCCAACATACTCAAGGGATTTTGAGCTCACTTAATGTCAAGTGATTTGATTGCTTCTCTAACATAATGACTGGTCAACAATGCAATGCATAAACAGGGCTTTTGTTTCTAAACAACCCTTATCCATGCCATCATTTTGGTCCTTGTCAATGAAAGAGCAACACGCCTTTCACTTTTTACATCTTGGTCACACATCCAACCAAATCATTTTGCCAACTCAACCCAACCAACCAAAACCTCTTTCAGACCACAAAACATTATCATAAACCATTCACATAGTTTCTATGGACACCAATACACATGGAAACTATTGACGACACAATTTATGTTAAGCATAAACAAATACTTGTTGAAGCATAAATAAACTCAATTCATTTTTAGCATACATCCATCACGAATATGGAAAATTGCTAGGGATGAAAGACCACTCGACCAATGTTGCAGAATACACCATCACACAATATGGAAAAGGTTGCAACATCATCTTACCCTCATCATTTCATCATGACCAAAACCAATCATCAATCATTTTGACCATTCGTCTGAACTACATTGGTCTGAGGCCCTAAGACTGGGGCTATGTAGGTAGCACTCAAATGACATGACGTCCTTTGGGGTTAGCTCAACCACCCTCATTTGTTCGTCTCCCTGATGGACAAACCATTCTTTCCTTTGACCAATCCTTTGACCTTTGACCAATCCTTTGACCTTTGACCATGACTTAACCTTGTCCAATACCATCGACCACTTTGACCCTTCCTCCCTTTTAGGGAGAACTACATTGGCCTGAGGCCCTTCACACAAGGGCTATGTAGGCAGCACTCAAATCACACGATGTCTTCTGAGGTTAGCTCGGCCACATTATTTCATCCGTCTATTCATTCAACCAATTATCTATCTCAATCTGCCTCAACCAATGACCATGGAGATCGCGACTATCTCCTTCGACCTCGACCACTTCCAAGACAACATTACCTTGGTTGTTTTTGCATGTCTGCTACCTCACGAATGGTTAGCAAAATTGTGCGCAGACTATTTTTGACTCTCACAAGTATAGGATTGCAAGCCTGTTGATCCCCACTACTTGTGACTTTTTTTGTGTTTCCAGGAGCACTTCCTGAGCCTAAGATACCTGGAACACGATGACCATTAGAGCTTCAGCTTAGATTGAATAACCTGATCAACTACGACCAAATGCTGGGGCCCAGATATTTCAATTTTGGCACTCCTCAAACCTTGACCTGTGATAATTTGACCTGACCATCTCGTGAAGTGGTATGCACGCAATCACGACTATTGCAGCATTCTCACTCTATCTTCACCATTTTTAATCCACATTCTGTCAAATCAGCACCCAATTCTAGGTTCCCTTCCCTCGACTCCTACTTTGAGGGGGAATACCTCATCCATAATTGGGGCAACCAACCCTCCTATTTTTGTCTTGTAGTTCATTTGAACAACCAACAAGACGAAAAGACCTTATCCCACACCTGGGGCAATCAACTCATATTTTTGTCTTGCAGTTCATCCAGAACAACGAACAAGACAAAAAGGGGCAAATGTAGACACCGAAATCATGTCTACTCCCTTGGTCATCCTCTCCCCATTCTCTCCCCCTTGGTCCCCTTCATCCACTTCGACACACCTAACCTATGTCTTATTAATTTAAAATAATCACTTATTTTACATTAATAATTCTTCTCTCTCTCACCCTATGACCCATTTATGACCCCCATTTTATTCTCCCATGCCTATTTAGCCCCTCTCGACTATTTTCCCATGAACCTTGACCCTGGCAACATGTAAGAATGGGCAGAAGGCTAAAATTAGCCTCTGTCCCCATTCTACAGCCACCGATGTCGGTCACTATTCGGCTGACATCGGCGATTCTATCGACGTCGATTACCTTTAAAACTGCATTTGTTATCCATTTCCCAATCCATGATCCGTTATCTGTTTCCTAATCAGTTGTCCAATCCGTTATTCGACCTTCTTTCAAGACATTCTCAGATCCGCCTTTCCACAAAGAATAATCAGCAATCAATCTGCAAAAAAAAAATCTATCACTCTCTCTCCCAGGCACAGATACTCTGCTTCAGTCACCTTGCTGGAAGTCTTCTACATCAAACATCTACAACCAGTCCGCAACACACCATCAGCAATCAATCTGTAACCAAGTCTGCAACATTCCTTCTCCAGCAGGTATGAGGTAAGTATTTGCTACTATTTTCATTTTAGTATCTTCTTTTTAATCTATCTGTTATTCAGCCAGACTAGACTCGAATCCTTATCTTCCTATTAGCCTTCTCTATCCCTCTGTCCCTTTTTTATATTTTGTCCATTGCCCCAGACCTCTGCACAAACTCTCAAACCATTCAACCAGACCCATAGCCCTTCTCAGACCTGTGTACAGCGCTGAAACCCATCCAGACCTGCCCAGACCTCATCCAAAGACTACTTCCCCGACCGACACTGGTCACAAAAACCACTGCCCCCACCGACGTCGGCAGACTAACAGACGTCGATAGACCTTGACAATCGATGTCGGTAGAATAACCGACATCGGCGACTGTGACCAGGCTGACAGCAGCATTCAGGTAAGCATTTGCTTCCATTTCCTTTTCAGTCTTTAATCATTTCAGTATTTTATCATTCTGCCTTTTATCAGACATTATTTTTATCAATCAGTGGGTTAACATCCCTTAAGGAAGTCTTTATACTTCTGGGATCAAGCTTTTGCTTGGCAACCCACCCTTTCTTGTCATCTAATGTTTTTCGTGTTTTAGTCTTTTTCTCTTTCAGGTGTCATCCTCCACAACCAAAGAGGAGTTCCTGCTATCGTATGAATTTGGTGTGCATGACTTCATCCAGGTACATACAAGCCTTAGACCATTTCTTCTTCAGTTTCTCATTTCCTTCTTTGAATGTGAAAAGCAAAAATCATATAGAAACATCAGGTTCAACATTTGGTTCATCCTTTGGTTCAATGTCAAATGGTTCAAAGGCGGGTTCAATCAAGCAATTCAATGCTTTGTTTCAATATTTGGTTCATCTGCTTTGTTTCAACACTTTGATTCCTTCTTTGGTTCAATCAAATGGTTCGTCAGTCGGTTCAAGGCTTTGTTTGAATCGTTGAACCAAAACTCGGTTCAACAGTTGGTTCAAAACCATGGTTCAATGGAACGGTTCAACACATGGTTCATCGCCAAAGTTCAAAGAGCTTCTCGAAGGACCCCAAAGGGCAGGTGCCCTTGTAGGAGACTCTCGTCTACCAATTCAAAGACACTTCCTAAAGTCAAAAGAGGACAAAGGAATGATGCACCTAAAAATGTCAAATTAAAAATAGTGAACTAGCCATTATTGATCCTTTGAACATATAGACCAAAATACATTCACAGATTTCAAGGCCAAGACCAGTAGAAAGTGGGGAAGGAACAGAATAGCAAACTAAATCTAGGACCCAATTCAATTAACTAGAAAAGGAGGAACGATGAAGATAAAATCAGATCGCCAGGTGGACATTGAAAGTGGCAAACTTTCAATAAGCGTGACTTGTTTCCCCACATTGATAAAATCAAATGGGTAAAATGCCCCTAAGTTTCGGCCTGTCTTCTTAACAAATTCCAATGCAGCATGATGTATTACTGTTCTCGAGTCCTTCTTGAAGAGGCTATATAAGGAACTCTCTTTTATTATAATAAGGATCTCTTTTTTGACAATTAGAATGAAACTCTGCCCAAATTGTAAGGTATTACTATGACTTTGAGCTCAGATTGCCGATCATATTTTGTTATTGGAATAAGAAATCAAGTGTTTTTTTAGACTTTGTGCTATAATATCTTTGTTGTTGAGGAAACTATTCTTATGTCTTTTTCTTCAATATATCTTTTATTCCTTTAATTCAATAAGTAGAATTAGTGACAGCAGTCAAGAAGATGTCCTAAAGAGTCAATTGTGGAGAGACTTTGTGCCCCCATAATTGTCTTTAGTGTGTTTTCTTTTCATTTTTGTGTAAAGGACCTTAGGGAAACTTTGTGCCCTCATTGTCCTTCATATCTTACTCTTGAGAAATCCAGGTGAAGACTTTGTACTGCATCTCGATTTGCTGGTTATTACATCCTTTGTTACATTTTGTTGTTACTACCAAGAGTATTCTTGTGGTTTGCTAAATAGTACTTTTGAAAGAAGGAGTCCTGTCTGTCATTTCCCTTGAATTTTTCCTTTGATCCGCATGCATCATCTCTAAAAAAAGAGAGATGGATGGTTTGTCCTACCCCTGAGTATTATTTTATGTTTATATATATATAGCTTATCTATAGGGAACCTCCCCTTGATGAGAGGAGAGATCAGTCCCCTTCTAATGTGGTAAAACTACACATTTGGATGACTAATCTTCTTAGTTTGGCTGATCAGACCTATTTTGTTTATCAGTACATTGATCGACAAAATATTCAACCAACAGTTTTTGGCGACTCTGCTGGGGAATATAACCCATTATCATTATAACCCTTATCCATTACAGACTCTGGCAACTCCGTTTCATGTCTTACCCATTATCCATTTATAGCCTTACCATTTTCATCCATCTCCATTTTTTTATCTGGTCTGCAAAACCAAAGCTGCTGGGAAAGAAAGCATAGTTTGAAGCCTCAAGTTTTAAGCTGAAGCAGGGCCAGTTTCTTTTCCATTTTTGTCTTATAATCTGGCAACTCCACTCAAATGTGTTATTCCTATTATTCATAATTTGATCATGGCAGTTCGATGCCCCTGGGGTAACTCATTTGGCCCACTTAATCTAACTCCACCCCTACATGAGCTACCACTCAGTTCAAGGAAGAATTTCCCCAAATTCTTTGGTGATGGAAGAGTCCACCCTGATGAACACATTACAGCCTTCACCATAGCCTGTGGTGTGATAGGGGTGGAATTTGAAGATGTGGTAGTCAATTTTTTTGTGGAGACACTACAAGGTGTTGTTGTAGACTAGTTTTACTATCTGCAAGCTAGATTAGTGACTGACTGGAATACACTTAAATCCAAGTTCGAAGCAAGGTTCAAGCCCGTAGAAGATGCACATGCCTTGTTGGCCCAGGTCACTCAGCTGAAGAAAGAGCCTCATGAGCCTATGAAGCATTTCATAGCCAAATTTGACAAACTGAGAAATAGTATCCTTGTAATAGCTCGACCTACAACTGAGAATCTTAAATGCTTTTTCATTAATTCTCATTTACTTGAAGTCATTTTTCTTTTGAGATGTGCTGGTCAAATAGATCTTGCTGCAGCTCAAATTTTGGCCATTGAGGTAGAAGATGATCTCATCTAATTAGGGAAGATAAGAAGAGATCCAAACAAAAATAGATCCTCATCTTTTTCTAAATATACATCTACAAGCACCACTGATCCAATGGTACAAAAGCTGGCAAATGAATTGCTAGACTTGAAAAGGCAAATGGCACAAAGTATGTCATCTGCTCCTCTATATAAAGATATACCAAGGAGGACATTCCCTAATCAACCATATCAAGTCAACGCTATTAGAAGTCAAGGGAAATAAAAGCATCTTCTTCCTCCATAGAGGAATCCTGCCTTTGAAGCACCTCCAACAAACTCGGTAGTTGGATATCTAGAAACAGAGCATGTTTCCTATTTCCAACCTGAGATAGAGTAAGAAAATGGCACTGATCTCTTCAGGGAGGATCTAGAAGAATCAGCTGGTGACTCCCACATTGGTTTCTTGAATTACCAGGATGAACCTAGAAGTGAAGGTGAAGCAATCAAAGGATTATATGCAGTATTCACCCAGTCCCAGAATCAGTCAACCCAACAGGCTGACAAAGAGAAGACAGAGGAGTGACATCAACTAGCAATTTTAATTGCTTAGCAGAGAACCCCTCTTCCTTTTCAATCAAAGGACCCAGTGATTACCAAAGAAGTAAGTACATCAAACATCTCTGTACCTTCTACTTTAATTTTGCAAACTAGTCCTCCCCCTCTCAAAAATCAAAAGGATGAACTCCCATCCTCTCTTCCAAATCCATTCTAGTCATTTGACATGATTGATCATGTCAAGAAATCCAAAATCAAATTACTAAGTTTAAATCCCTGCAAGTCAATCCTAAGAAATTGGACATTGATGGAGAACCAGATGCAAACCTGTCTGAGACAAAATATGTGGTCTCCCAAACATTAGCCCTTGCAGCACAAATTTTGTCTGAGTCTTCAGGCAGGGGTAATTATTTCTTTACCATAGAGGATGTTCATGTATTTGTAGATGAAAGTCCTGTAGCTGATAATCTAGGAATTGATCCAAACAAGACTTCAGGAGAATTGGTAGGATGCAGTATAAACAAGGAAGGATATTCCATCTCTAATGAAGAGAAATTTGATAGGAGATCAGCTTCTGATGATGATAGCAATTCTTCCACCAATGATGAAGTTAGAACTGTGTTGATATCTCCTCAAGGAGATATTCTTCCTTCATGTAATTTACAAGTCAGAAACACCAACAACATAGTTGGATGTGAATCTCTATTGCTTAAATTGAAGATTGCTCAAGATGAAGAAGTCAAACTCCTTCACATCAAAGCAGATGTTAATTTGATAGTTTGTCAGGAGTTTGATATGGACAATCCAATCATGTACTGGACTAGACCAGAAGAATAACCAATTATGGTAATTGACCATGTTGCTGCAAATAAAAATTAGGCAAAGGAACCCTTCACAGGGAGAGCAAGGAGTTATGGTTTTCAATTTGAAGACCATGTCCTGCCATAGAGCAAAAAGAAGAAAAGACCAAGAGGAAGATGTAGAAAATTGGTTTCTTGGTGGAGAGCTCCATTTGCCTGTCACCATTTCTATGGACAAAATGTCTTCTTGCTAGTTTACCAAGATGGCACACTATTTTCACTATCTCTCAAAAAGAAGCATCTAAAATACTTCAATTCTTGAAGTATCAGATCATTGCATATGTATATATGTATATTTGTACAGTTTTTAATTCTATTTTATTTTGTTTGTTTCCATTTTTGATGCTTTTCATTTTTGGGTAGCATGACTGTGTAACCCAATGGCATACTTAAAGACACTGGAGATTTTAGATTCTACTCCTTTCAATTATTTTTGCAATTGACAGAAGTTCCCCAATTGGAGCCAGCTATTGTCCCCCAAAAATATCAGCTATTTTTGGGACAACTTTTGAACTATTTTGGTCTTACAGACCAAAATTATCTCTTCCCTTTCCAAAATTTGTCTTGGGCATTCAAATTCATCATTTTTCAAGCTTTTCAAAAATCTACAGACTCTTTCAAGGTTAGAGAAAACTACGGACTTGGTTTTTATGGACTCTACAAACAGGCTCATTTCTACAAGTTCAACGGGCTTCACGGCTTCTGCAGGTGGGTTCAATAAAAATAATTGGTTTCTAACAATTGGTCATTTTTGGAATTGGTTCATTACCTTGGTTCAAATATAAATCTCCATCGACAAGCATCAGCAGCAGGTTTAATGTTTGGTTCATCCTTCAGTTCAATGTCAAATGGTTCAAAGGCGGGTTCAATCAAGTGGTTCAATGCTTTGTTTCAACATTTGGTTCATTTGCTTTATTTCAACGCTTTGATTCATTTTTTGGTTTAATCAAATGGTTTATCAGTTGGTTTAAGGCTTTGTTTAAACCATTAAACCAAAACTCGATTCAACAATTGGTTCAAAACCGTGGTTCAATGGAACGGTTCAACACATGGTTCATCGCCAAAGTTCAAAGAGCTTCCTGAAGGACCCCGAAGGGTAGGTGCCCTTATGGGAGACTCTCATCTACCATTTTGAAGACACTTCCTGAAGCTAAAAGAGGACAAAGGAATGATGCACCTAAAAATGTCAATCCAACACAGTGAACTAGCCATTGATCCTTTGAACATACAGACCAGAATACATTCACAAATTTCAAGGACAAGACTAGCAGAAAGCGGGGAAGGAGTAGAATAGCAAACTGAATCTAGGACCTAATTCAATTAACTAGAAAAGGAGGAATGATGAAGATAAGATTAGATCGCCAGGTGGACATTGAAAGTGGCTAACTTTTAATAAGCGTGACTTGTTTCCCCGCATTGATAAAATCAAATGGGTAAAATGCTCCTAAGTTTCGGCCTATCTTCTTAATAGATTCCAATGCAACATGATGTATTACTATTCTTGAGTCCTTCTTGAAGAGGCTATATAAGGAACTCTCTTTTATTGTAATAAGGATCTCTTTTTGACAATTAGAATGAAACTCTGCCCAAATTGTAAGGCATTACTGAGACTTTGAGCTCAGATTGCTGATCATATTTTGTTACTGGAATAAGAAAGCAAGTGGTTTCTCAGACTTTGTGTTGCAATATCTTTATTGTTGAGGAAGCTGTTCTTATGTCTTTTTCTTCAATATATCTTCTGTTCCTTTAATTTAATAAGCAAAATTAGTGACAGAAGTCAAGAAGATGTCCTAAAGATTCAACTGTGGAGAGACTTTGTGCCCCCATAATTGCCTTTAGTGTGTTTTTTTTCATTTCTGTGTAAAGGACCTTGGGGCAACTTTGTGCCCTCATTGTCCTTCGTATCTTACTCTTGAGCAATCCAGGTGAAGACTTTGTGCTACATCTTGATTTGCTGGTTATTAAATCCTTTATTACATTTTGTTGTTACTACCAGGAGTATTCTTGTGGTTTGCTAAATAGTACTTCTGAAAGAAGAGGAGTTCTGTCTGTCATTTCCCTTGAGTTTTTCCTTTGATCTGCACGCATCATCTCTGAAAAAAGAGAGATGGATGGTTTGTCCTACCCCTGAGTATTATTTTCTATTTATATATATATATATATATATATATATATATATATATATATATATATATATATATATATATATATATATATATATATATATATATATATATAGCTTATATATAGGGAACCTCCCCTTGATGAGAGGAGAGATCAGTCCCCTTCTGATGTGGTAAAACTACACATTTGGACGACTAATCTTCCTACTTTGGCTGATCAAACCTACTTTGTTTATCAGTACGCTGATCAACAAAATATTCAACCAACAAAACCTATAAAATCTCAATCAAATTTTTAAAATCAGCCAAATTATCTCCTAGATATGTGGGACCCTTCAAAGTTTTGGAAGTTGCCAATCCTGTGGTATATAGGCTTACTTTGCCACCAACTTTAGCACTCCTAAAAAATGTTTTCCATGTGTTCTATCTTAAAAAGTATATTTTTGATTCTTTTCATGTGTTGGATTGGAATGCTTTACAAATTTTGAATCCTTTGGTGGTCATAATAGAACCAGTCAGAATAATTGACAATCATAAACTTAGTTTATGGAATAGAGAAGTGTCACAGTGCAAGGTCTAGTGGGACTAATATTTTGAATATAGTGATACTTTAATATATTATGAAGAGTTTCATAATTTTTTTCCTCATTTGTTTGCTTAGTAATTTTCTCGATATTATGTTCATTTTTTGCTAAACATTATTTTATTTCAAAACTATTGTTGAAATAAGTGTCATTGGGATGATGACTAGTTTTAGGGGGGAAGGGTGTTACATCTCGATTCGTCCCTTAGACTTATTAATATATTTATTACCAATTTTGTGGTTAATAATTTATTTTTTTGATGGGTTAAGTAATTGGATTAGTTGTATGTTGATTATAAATAGTATTGGTTGCTTATGATCATGATAGTTAACTGATAGTTAGTTGTTTGTAATATGTTATGATACATTTTAATAGATACAATATATTGTGTTAAATTATTTTATTATAATTTTTACATGATGTGGTCCAACTATTATTCACTTGTATTGAGGTGGATGCAAGATGGATTCCACCCTCTTGACTATGATTGAGGGAGGGTATCATCAAAGAGGATGGTGCAGATGAAGATAAGTGGGGGAGGAGAGGAAGAAACAAGAACCCTACACACACCACATAAAGTATAATTTTTTTTGTTAACTATTAATTGATTAATATTGACTACATCATGTATTTAGTTTTTAACATATTTTATACATTTGGATATGTTTAAATATCATGTATGCATATTGTTCTAACCCTTGTAGCGTGTTTTGAATTTATGAGATCTTATGATGGTTGAGATTCTTATATGTTTATCATAGTTCATTATCTGAATCTGTGTGCCATATGGCTCAAATAAGTGTAGCATATGTTTGCTAAGGTAAATTATATTATTTTACTTAGCTTACCTCGTGTATTTATAGTTTCCATAACTTGTGTTCCACAGACATTGATTGGTCTTGCTAAGATGTGATGTCTAATTCTACTATCTTGACATGGATTTCACTTTTATTTTGTAATTTTTTTTTTTAATAGTGTAATAAAATTATACGTGGATTGATAAATATGTTGTTATAAATCAAATTGTTTTATTATAGGATTCTCAAATAAACCTTAGGACATGTTCTGATTTGGTGGAAGTCATTGTTATAATTAATAGGCTTGAATCACCTTGTTGATTCTATGGTATTAATATTAGACCATATATGAGTGTTGTTTGGTTGATGATTATACTTGGACCAAGGTTGATTTAGTGAAGGCATTGAATATTTAATCAAGTCTTATTATTTGAGGTAAAGGCTAAAAAATATAAAACAAAGTATAGTCATTTTACTTATAAGTATATGAATGTTGCATGGTTGAAGGCATGGATTAAAGTTTTATTGAGGCATGATTATAATGTAAATTCAAATATACTTTTGAACCTTACCATTTTTCATGGTAAGAATTGACATATATGAAGTCAAGGATTATCATGCAGATTATAATGTTTAAATGGTAATACAATTTGGAATATTTGGGAGGATTTAGGGTTGAGTCAATGAGTTTCTAGACTCTTCAATTCATGATACAAAGTGGATAGACTATTTTGGTTGTATGGTTTTATGGTGATGAACTTTTGGATTGGTTAATTGGACTATTGATAAATTTACGGAAGTGACCATGCCAGAAATTTTACATGCACATTGGAAAAGTTTAGAAATAAATGGAAGTTATGGGGAATGTAGGATGGCAAGATGGATATAAAAAAGAAAAACCCATCATGGGTTGAGGATAAAATAGATAAAAAAAGAGCTTGAGACAAGGAGAAATAACTTTAAAATAATATCTTGAATTTGGTCTTTACCTAGATCTATGTTTGAGGTAGGGTTTGGTTTTCTCTGTTATAAACCATTTCATGATTTTAATGTGGAATCCATTGATTAAATTTTATTGGGTTTGGAGGTTCTATGTTTATATATATATGCGATCAACCCTATGGATGGGTATGACCCATCTAGAGGGATGAGTGCATATTAAACCCTTCCCCTCCATTTGACCCCATCTATGTGTACATCTGATTATGATGGATAATGGTAAAAAGGAAACCTAGAAAATAAACGAGGGTTTTAAGAGATTTTTGGGTTATGAAGTGTAAATAGTTTTTAAATATGCAAAAAATTTAAGGGTTTTTGACCCTATAGTTGTTTCATTTGATTTTTTAAATCATTCCAAAATTGGTAGATGACTATGTGTATCATTTTTAAAATTATTGTTTAATTGGTCTTGGATCAAACCCTTTAATAGGGTTTCCCTTACTGTGCATAAAATGGAAAAAGTCTTGGTTATTTTGGTTGTGGTGTATGCATTTTCTTACTATAGAATTTAGTCTTGGGTTTTTAAAAAAAATGAATTTTAGGGATCAGGGTCATTCATTAATGACCATGGGAATGGGCTCAAACCATCCACAGAGTCGAATACAAATGAATCCCTAAGACATGTTGTCTTTTTATTAAACAACTGAATAAAATTTAAGTTGTGTATATAGATATGAAGGAACATTTATTTTAATTAAATAGTGACTAGTGTATACACATAATATTTTCAAACTTATATCAATTATTGGTTCTCTTTATCTTACAAGAACCTATAGAGTCTCAATCTCTTTGAGTGCACACTTTAAGGGGTACATTGAAAAAGGGGTGAGTAGACCATTGATACTTTTCAGGATTGTTGTCCCTTTTTCCACTTGTTATCTACACGCTTGTCTCCTAAAAACCATTCCACTAAGCCTGTTCTTCTTTCTTGTATACTCCTCTAGTCATTTTTCACCTTCATTTGATATTTCCCTAACCTAAACCCTTTCTTAATAGTTTACATGACTATGTCAATTGTGTCAACCTTTTATCGTTATTTACAAAGCTTACTAAGAACTAAGTCAGTCATGACTGACTTAGTTCATTTTCTAGTATGAATTTTGTTAATTGAAATACTAGGTCAATTAGGTTGATCCTATCAGTTGAAATTTTTGGAAGGGCTTAGGGTATACAAGATCATGTCACCACTATTTAAAGAAGAGAAGAATAAGTAAGAGATATTGTGCATATGTTTATATACCATTATACTTGAGGAGCAAGCTTAGGGTTTCATACTTTCTTTGGAGATACAGATCTTATCTTGTGGAGAAGTTTTTTCCATGCATTGATAGGTTATGTAGCCTAAAGTTGATTCATCCTTGTCATCCTTACATATCATAACTCTTATGAAGCACCTTGTCTAATGGAGAGATTGAGGCTCGATAGGTTCATCTTTAAAGGTAAGTATTCCTAACTTTTTTTCTCCTTTGTAAGATTATATAGATATGCATTTGTACTTCTCTTCCATGCATTAAGATTTCATATATATATTTGTGTAAGTATATATCTCTTATGCATGATTAATTTTATTGTTTCTTACCCCCACTTTGTGTCACAAGTTTTGGTGAGCACTAGATTAGACTTTATTTTACTTGTTATTAGATTAGTGAATATGAAAACATAGGGCTGAATTAGGGTTATTGCATGATGTTGCTTACTAGAGGCTTTGGAACCCTCCCTAGTGTGGTTTATTATGGTAAGAGATCCCAATCTTGGTCATATCCCTGATTATCTAATGTATCCCAAATTGGAAGTGTAAGTATGATCTATCTTTTATGAATTAAGAATGATTTATAGACATGATTCATTTTTGATTGCATACATTATGGTGAACCTGATGTGAATCTAACCCTTACATGTTTTATTTCACATTTTTCATTTTTCTATCATTTTATTTATTATTTTTCTATATATGTGATATTATGTCAATAGGGCTAGTATAGTTTCTAACTTCTGTGCACAGTTTATGTTGTAGAGCATACACCAATATTATCACTCTATGTCTTATTCAATACAATGTTCCTTGATAATGGCTTCTAAGTCCATTCTTCATTATATGGTTTACATATTCACCTAGTTTCTCTTATGCTCTTTCAATACTTTTTACCTTGCTAACAAATGGGTTTCATTACCCTCATTTACCACTTATCAACTCAGCAACACATTTCAACTTTCAATTCCTTTCATTACACAACTTTGCATGCTCTATACACTCTCCTTGTAGCCCTATATAGCTCAAAATCCTTTAGTATGGATAAATTATAATCATTTATGGTAAACCAAAACTCATTCATAGTTTCCCTTGACATAACATACCTGTGTATCAATTTTGGATATCCAACTCTTCTCCTAAGTGCTCATTCCATCTACTAGCCCTTCCAATTAGGCCTCCTCAAGCCTAAACACCACTTTTTCACTAAAAGGCTATACAAACTAGTTTGTATGTACTTTAAACCTAGTTAATATATTAGGGCACTTAAATATTTATCAAATTAAAAAAATTAACAAATTTTGAATGGTTAGAATAAGAGTTACGGGCTAAACCCTAGTTTAGGGTTTTCATTACACTGTCTTAGTTGAGAGCATATAATATTCACTTACCAATTTTTCAAAGAGTTTCAAGAGTCCACAATTGGTTTATTAGCACTATATAAACCATAAAAAAATTTATAAAACATCACCAATTATTTTTCATTCCAAGTTCTATGGTATCCACATCAAAATGTGTCTGATTGTGCCAAGTTAATAATATCATACAGGTCTGTGTTAGGGTTTATAAACTCTTACCATGTGCTTGGTCAATCCAAAGGCTCTAATAACTTTAATTTAATTCCCACACCCTTACCAATATGTCCTAGAACACTTATAACTTCAATCTTTTGTCTTGTCTACTCAAAGTTCAACTTACAATCCACCATGACAATGTCTATTACAAGAACAGGGATTTCTTACCATATTTGTATAAACACCATAAAGGATCCACTCTTTATCTTGTCATATGATATTTAAAATAACATTACACAATCTTTATTCACATTTTAAAATGTTTGTATACATCTTTTGCATTCATTCATTGAAAATACATCATAATTTAAACAAAGCTCACCTCTCAATCACAGGGATTTGTGAAACCAGTTTAAGACATGAATCTCTTTCTTATTTATTGGATCTTATAAACTCAATAAATTTCATACCTCAATAAATTAATTTTTAGACAAATATCTATTGCTATAATATCATCCAACTTTGAACTATCAATATGTAATAGGTAGAGGACACATAAAAATAGGGTTTGCCTTTATGACAGTTTCAACAGGGTTCTCTCTATGTTCTTTAACTCTTCAAGGTTTATTCACAAACACACATTAACTAAAATTAAATCACAATTTAAATAAATTATCAATTCCATTCTTTCATCAATAAAACACACACAATGAACAACAACAACAATTGACCTCAACATGGTCTGTGTATGTTCTTTATTCAAAAAAGGGGTTACAAAAACATCATTCTTTCCCCTTCATACAAAATTTTTCTCTCCCTAAATTCTTCCACATTTGAATGTAATAACTATATACTCTTGATAACTTCATCCAAACTCCTAGAAGAGGACACATAACTGAATCTCAATTTCCCTTTTCCCATGTAGGGATTTTTTTACCAAAAGATTGCATTATGACTTGATTTTTACTATATGACATATCTATCAACATAACAATAGAATAATGAGCATTTATAAACCTTTTACCATGACTAAACACTTAGATACACTTATAATATCTTTCCACCTTCAAAAATTTCACAAAAGTCCTTAGATAAGACTTTGACAACATTCAAATTTTTAAATAGTGCTTTTGGTGGGAAATGTCAATATTCAAATTCTAAGAACCTTTAAACCATTTAGACTCCACCTAAGAATTTATTAGGACCTATAAAACCTATAAAACACATATTATACTATCTTTAGACAAAAATGGATCAAAATTAGGGTCTTTATAGGATGTCCCTGCATTAGTTTAACACACAGTTACATCAAGATGACTCAATTTTTTGTGTGGGTATTCATCAGATATAGGTTATTAGGTCAACCCAGTTGACACAGTACACTTACAAACTTCTAAATAGGCTACTATGTTGACCCAATCAACACAATACACTTCCAAACTTTTAGAAAACATACTAGGTTGACACTGTCAATATAGTATTCTTCACAGGTTTCAACAAATAGGGAACTACAGAACTAAGTCGACCTAGTAGACAAAGTTGATAGAATTTTCAAGTAAAAATAAGGGCACTTCAATAGCGATATCACTTTCATCTGCATCTTCTAACCCACAAATTTTCCTTTCTCTCTTTCTCTATCATTCATGTTATTTATTATATTTCTATTTTTCATAGTTTGCAATCTTTAAAACTACCCTTATACAGGAAACTAGGTTGGCCCTATCAACCTAGTTCTATATTATATCTTATGTCTAAAGGACTAGGTTGACATTTTCGACATATTTCTTAATAGACCCTTATTTTATTATCACATTAGTGACACTATCAACTATGTTTTGTAAACTTTGCATACATTGTCATCTGAACTGATATTGTACTAAGTTTCAAAGTTAGAATTAACACTTATTTGCTAGTAATTACTTCACACTTTCACTTTTAGTTGCTTGTATGCTTAGAATAGATCACATCTAATTATTTTTTTTTTCAATATACCATTTATTTTTACTATTTTTCTCTTTTTTGCACACACTACCAAATCACATAATCTTAAAATGCATTTAACAATTTTCTACTCAAGGACTGTCTTCTTGGATTTCATCATCAAGGGGAAAGCCAACTTGGTTTTTTGGCCAAGTATAAATACATGGTTAATGGTATATATTATAAAATACCCTAACACCCTTATCATTGTGGTGTGTGAAGTGATGGGTTAGGCCCCAATACTAAGATAGTACCATTGACAACATAGATCCCTTTCAACCTAAATGTCATAAAACCATCCATAGTTTGCTTT
Organism: Torreya grandis; assembly: GCA_037957365.1. Taxonomy (NCBI): domain Eukaryota; kingdom Viridiplantae; phylum Streptophyta; class Pinopsida; order Cupressales; family Taxaceae; genus Torreya; species Torreya grandis. Next base: position 1,402,210 of record JARHVA010003132.1, read on the forward strand.
CTTGTTCCCTATTTATAAACAACTTCCCTATCACACTTAAAATCATACTCTAATAATCTAAAAACATTTAGTATGACCACTTAGTTAGCATTTACTTTTTAAGTTGATTGCTTGTTCTTTGCTCATTATATGTTGTATTGTAAAAATTTGCATTGGTCAATGTTGGTGCAAGGTTTTGTGTTGTGTGCCTCAATTGGATCATCCTCAATGACCCAATTAATTGTTTGTTTACTTTTATTTCTTTATATTAAAGTACATTGAAATATTTTTTCCATATTTTCAATATATTATCATCTCTATCATCATAGTTTCTTATAGACTGGTTAAGAACTATCTCCTTAGCATACTAAATCGATTGTGTCTAATTTATATCATTTATAACTATCATCTTAGCATACTAAGTCAACTATGTCAATTTAGTATCATTAAAAACTATCTCCATAGCATACTAAGTTGACTATGTCGACTTAGTATCATTCAAAATTATCTCTTTAACATATTAAGTCCACTGTGTTGACTTAGTATAATTCAGAATTATCTCCCTAGAATACTAAGTTGGCTGGGTCAACATAGTACCTTATAGGCCAACCCTGTACCTCTTTTTGGCCAATTTTGTCCTTATTTTTCCTAATCTTTGATCCTACTTAGCATCATGAATCCACTTATCAAATTATTTCTTGATAGTCTCAACCCATTCTAAATTTACATGGGTTAATCTCTCCTACCTCACCTATCCACCATAGAAGACAATTCTTTATGGTGTATATTTTCACCACATGGTTCTAAATATTCTCAATATTGATCTACCCCATACCGTATAGTAGATCCAAATAATCCTAGTATAAAAATTCCAAACCATGACAATTATATACCTTATACCACTTTTATACCTTCTAAACCTAGAAGTCATAAACTCATCAACCCATATACATTAAATGTTGTAACCTCACATTATTTTCCACCTCTTATAACCAATGTTCATAATCCTCTTGTTACACCCATAACCAAAGCACCAAGCCTTATTACTTCCCAAATTAACATGGTTGAAACCAATTTTGGGAATCCTCCACCTACAACTAACCCTCCTCTCACAAACACTACCAACCTCCTTCTAACAACACTAATACCCCACCTTCAAATACTAATGCACAAATTGATCAAATTATTTCTCAAATATTTAAACAAATGAACATCATGCAAATAACTAATCATTCCCAAATGATGAACATGCAACAACATTTATTTCACTTGACTAGTCAACCACCTTAAATCATCATGTCTCAACCAAATAAAAATTTCGTCCCTCCTCATCTTAGATATTCCAATGGGAACATCATCCCTCAACCTCCAATGAATAACAAAATGCTTTAACATCTTCAAAATGAACCTTTAGCCCCATTCATTGCATCAATAGACACTAGAAACATTTTTCCAACTATCACATATGATGGGACTAAGGACCCTACTTTATTTTTTAAGTCTTTTCGTAATCTCTATTAGGAATGGGTCCAAAATAACACCTCTTCTACCACCAAGTTGTTATCCAAAACTTTTTTTGGTGATGCACTTGAATGGTACAACCAAATTCCTAGACATTCCATCTCACAACTAGAGGATTTAGTCAATGCTCTAGTGAAGGAATTCCAACATTATGACCTTCTTAAAAATTACCGTAGCCACTTCATCAATTCCAAGTAACTTCCTAATGAATCCACTCACACTTTCATCAAATGACAGAAGTCTATAGCTCACAAAGTGGACCATAACATGAATGATGATACTCTTTTAAAACTATTTATTATTGCTCTTAAAGTTCCCCTTCAATACAAAGTTTGAATCTTTTCCCCTAAAACTTTAGAAGAAGCCTTAGACCAAGCAAAAAGGTAAGAATTTCTTATGAATCAATTTTAAACACCTCAAAAAACTATTAAATAAAATTTATGATCATTTTCTCATAACATTGATTCATCCAAGCCTCCCCAACCTCAAAATTGAGCATCCAATTCAACCAATTTTAACCCAACCCACCCTCCCTTGAGTCTAGAACAACTTAAGAATAAATTTCCACCCTCTAAACCTTTAAGCTTTGATCCTTCCAAACCTCCTCCAAAATGGTACAATCCTAATAAATTTTGTTGGTGTCATGCTAAAATTGGTCATTATCATGAGTCTTGTCATGATCTTAATTAATTTCTTCTTGCTTCCTTTCTTGGTCTACATTTCAATCTTGATACTCTCACAAAACAATGTTATCAAGACTATATTTAAGCTTCTCAAATTCAATCTTAAGAACCATAATCACATCAACATCAATTACCTAATGAATAACAATAATTATCCCATACCTACACCTCATCCACTAATGTTGTTCAAACCATAGTTGATCCTTCTTCCTACACCAATAAGGAAATGATAGCTAACATGAACAACTTTAAACATATTGTTCCATCCATTGAACCTCAACCTCTTAGGTTCCTACTCCAAAGCATATCATGCATGGTCCTCCTTTACCTCCTTTATCTCTTCATACCTATCCTACACATCATATGTCACATTCAACAACCTTAACATCTAACAAACCAACGTATTTACCTATCTCCAAATGCACCTACCAACCCAATGAAAATAATTCTAATGATTCAATGTTACCTCACTCCACCTCACATGTTGGGGCATCTTGTGATGCCCACCACATGTCCCTTTAGACTTTGGGGCATCAAGTGATGCCCATTCCTATATCTAATTACCCATTGCAGCATCTTACGATGCCCACTCTTAATATACAATTCATAATAATAACCAAATTTAGCTTCAAGAAACCTTTTGAGATTTATAAACTTGTATTTCACATGCTCATCTTTGATATAGATATTAGCATATATTTTACTTGTCTCATGTTTCTTTATTTTTGTGCATTTTTCTTCTTTTTAGTCACTGTTAGGATAAATTAAAACCCAGATTTATCCCCAAATCACATACAAGAGAAACTATGAAATGAATTAATTAAACATTCAAAAAATAAACATAAACATGCACATAACAGGAGACACCAAATTTAACATGGTTCACCCAAGATGGGCTACATCCACTAAACGTGTTCAGTATATTATTTCTAGCAATACAAGGGAGAAACAAAATCTTGTAACAAACCTTGTTACACCTCTCTACCTTTTTTGCCTCCTCTCTATGTAAAATATTTCATTATTTTTTAGACTCATACATCTCAACCATATATTAATACATTTTAGGGTCAAAATGCCTAAACATAACCTCTATAGTCAGATCTGAAAACCTTTAATTAATAGCCTAGATTGACTACAAAATTATAATTTAACAAGGTAATTTTAATAAAAATGGGGGTTCCCCCCTTGCAATCCCCCGTGCCATCAAGGATTTAAAGAATGGGATCCAAACATGACTGAAATAACATCAAAATTTTAACATCTGATCTTGGAAGATAATTAGGCTCCACACCTAACAGTCACACTTTACTAGCACCATTATTGCCTTTGGTTTCTTTGGTTTTCTTACACATTACATTTGGCATTTGTTTTTATTTTGGTTCTTATATATCTCTTTCATTTTTGTCTTTTTATGTCATTCTTTGCCTTAGTAGCTTTATGATTATTTTTTCCCCTTATTTAACATCCACTTCATTAGTGTTGACCTTGTGAGTTACAGTGTAAGACCATGGATAGGACTTGGCCTTCCTCACAAATTACCACATTAAAACATCTTTTAAACCAATTTTTGGGATGACTACTACTTTCATTGGTGCTTGTGCTAGATCCATTGTAGGTTAGCATGGTGTAGACACTAAAAAACCATACACTACAATTCTAGATGTCGTGCCAACCCTTAAATCACCCCTGGACCCCCTTAGGACCATTTCACAACCTTTCAACCACCAAACCTAAGTCATAATGGCTAAGCTTAGGCATTTTACCTTTTCCCTCTTGACTACCAACAGTCAACCCCTAAATGTCGATGGTTAGCCTCAACCGTCGATGGTTAAATTTTAACCACCTCAAGGGTTAACTACCATTCAACTACAACTTGTTTTTTTTATTTTTAGCTATTGATATTTGTGCATGATCAATGCATGTTAATGTTAAAATTAGATACCTTGTTAAACCTCTTGTTTCACCACTCTCTTTTTCCTCTATAAAGAGAGGAGGAGGAGGTGAAAGGGGAGAGAGATCATCAGAGGAGAAATCAAGAATCATCAAAGTCTGGTGCATTAAACCTTCTTGTGTAGGCATTCTTCTCACTCCTAATGAATCCAAAAAATCTTCTAGTCAACCAATAACTACAACAAAGATCAATAGTGTTGCTACTCATCAATCAATAGCCAAGCTATCGTCACTCTGTTGAAATTATTTTAGGGTCTAAAACAAGTTTTTATCCACTCACCTCAATGTTATTGAGACTAACAACAAATTTAAGTATCTATTTTTAGTAATTAGTTCCCTTATTTCTGTCTAGAACTCTTCTCCAGCCTTCCCCACTAAACTCCTTTTTACCCAAGCCAAATCTAATAGTAACTATCAATGGTCACTTAATTGTCGATGGTCTACCATTAACCATCGATATAAACCTAATTATTAATGATCACCTAACCACCGACAGTCTCACCCAACCACCAACGATCATTGTGTGTCAATTCTAACAACAAGTTAATTCTACCTAACAAACCCTAACCAAATACCACTTTTTAACTTTCTACTTGATCACAGAACATCACCCTATTTTTTTAACCATGTCTAATTTATTTATCATTAATATCTAATCATCTATTGTTATAATTAGTCAAATCCATCTCTTTTTAATCACTTCTTGTATTTTATTTCAGTAGCTTCTATTATTTATGCAAGTGATTTATCTTTCATTTTCAGAACTTGATTGTTTAAAAGTGTGGATTGATATCCTCCAAGGAATTTTATGCTTCTTGGATCTAGTTGGTTGGGTAATCCACCCTACGACCTAACTAATCAACCATTTCTTTAGTGATTTCTTATTTACAAGTCATTCCTCCCCAGACAAAGATGAGTATCTACAACTATCTGGATCATAGAGTGAAAACCAAATCCAACTTTTACTAACCTCACCCTTTTTTCAAGTTTTATATCTTTTTTATTATAAATAAAGCAAAATTTATGTGAAACATTCTAACACACTCGGTGGGACCCTTGAGTCTTTTCTTGGGTTCATATTTGCATCTAGGTGCTTCTTCTTGTCTTCTACTCATACAACGAAATCAAATTTTCATTTTAGGCTTAAAATCAACTGCATACATTATTTTTTTGCTTATTATAACTCACATAGCTTAATTAATCAAGTGAATTAATCATAGCTTCACTCTTATCACACACACAAGACCAAACCATTTACACCTAATCAAGCATAAAACATTGACATAAGACCCAACTGAGATTTCGTCACCTAATGGTCATATTTCCCGGCTATCCTACTTGGATTTCATCACCAAAGGGACAACCAACTTAGTTATCTGGCTGAGTATAATCTTTATCAATAAATATATCTTGGATAAGCACCCAACACCCTTATCACTACGGTGTGTGAAGTGAGGGGGTAGGCCCCAATATCAAACCACGTACTGATTTCCAACACATATCCTTTTGAGATCCTAAATACAACCTAAAACTAGCCATAGACTTATTTTATAGTACCTAATCTACAAGCCAAGTTGAGTCACACAATTCTTAAATATTAAGGCATAACCCACAAGAGATACTAAAAGGAACCTTAGAATTTAACATGTTCTAGTGTGTGTTTCATTTCTTTGACTTTCTCTTGTCTTCTCTTTGTTCGAGTTGTGAGATTACTTGTTTCTTATTTTTTCCCTTATTTGTATGGTTTTAACTAGGCAACAACTAAGAAACCAAGAAAATTATGATCCACCTCTTAATCATATATCTTCCTCTTCTCCCTCATCCATAGAGTACATCTCAGATACAGAGAGTTATCCCTATCCTTCTAAAATTCCTAACATCCCTCGAACAGTTACCCAAGGTGATGCATATTTTGCCACCTGTCTAAATAACAACCCCATAACCCTCTAACATTACCTTAACACCATATCCCACCATACCCCTAATTTTGTTCTACCTATTAACCCACCCTATGGCATGACATCCCACCTTATGGGCAATACTTTTGTTGCCACCATTTCCACCCAACCTTTAGTCACCCAAACATCATCTTCTACCAATAATCCCACCAACACCACCATATAAAACCAACCCACCCAAACAACTAACACCCAAACACCTTCTACCCAAACCAAAAAACCTTATAGTATAGGAGCAACCTAACCTTTCAGTACCGGTACTCCACTTATCATGAGATTACCCTCTACTAGTGTCATGACCCTTCCTCTTGTTTCCAACCCACCTACCTCCACTTCATTCCTGATCTTGGTGGTCCCCATACCTTATACCCTTCCACCCATCATTACCAAATTTACCACTTATCCTCTACCTACCAACCCAACCATGTCTCCTACCTAACCTACTTTACTCCCTCAATAAGTGCCCATTACAACAAACCTGAGCTAAATTCCTAACCCACAATGGTATGTATCTCTACCATCCACTCAACCACCTATCTCCACATATTCATATGTGGAATCATCCCAACCACCCATGTCCACATACCAATATGTGACAACCTTCCACTAGCTATCCTTAAATGTCACCTACCCAAACCCAACATAATATGCCCTAAAACTACAGGGATGCACAACCACAAATGGATCTTGTCAAAATGTTAATGGATAAAATGACTAATTTGGAGTCATATATTTTTAGTGCCCATAATATCTTATCTTATGACCAAATTTTCAATGAACTAATTCATCCATTCATCCCTATTTGACCTTATCCTACTTAAAAGTCTAATTAACAAAGGATAACTTATGTTGGATAACCCTTAGATACCCCCAAATTAATCACTTGACATCTTTAGATAGCCATCCTCTAACCATGTCCCTTCTGTGAATAATGAAAATAATAGAGTGGACTCCTCTCACAACCATCAGGCCCATACCATTAATGTAGTTCTTAGGGAACTCATTATTGAGGAAACCATTACCCAAATGACCTTTCCTTCCCTTCCACTTATTGAGGCAATGGAGTCACCTTTTATTCCTTTGGAAACTGAGACCAAGGAAACAACCACTCCCCTTTCTTCACTTATCAAGGTAGTGGAGTTACCCACCCCTCTTTTGGAAGACATACCAAAATAAGAAACCATTACCATCATATCCTTCTTTTCTATCATATATCAATCCAGTCTTCCTTTGGAAAGCATTCATAAGGAAGAGATCACTCTACCTACCTCTCCTATATGAGACTCATCTTCCCAAACCTTGGATTCTATGATTGAGGAAAAGGATGAGGTAACCACTCCTCTTTCTCCACCCATGGGTTTTTCCTTTGAGATCAATATCGAAGGGATAAAACCATCTATAATCCCTTCTCTAAACTAGTTTAAAACTTGGATTACTTATCCCAACCCAATACAAATCATGCCACATTTTGGCACCATCTCAGGCTTCCTTACCCAACCAAACAAGAGCCTCCAACCATGCCACTATCATCCTGACCTTCCATTTCCACTAGTTAACCCACCATCACCCTGACCAAACCCTTATAAACCTCTACCCCTCAAGTCATATTTTAAATGACCAAAACAACTACACCTAAAATAACCTAAATAGCTTCCCTTATCACAACTAAACCCATCAAAAACCTTGGCATGCTCCCTACTCAGAGCCTTACTCACCTCCCGCTAGAGGTGGATTTATCACCACCTAACCCACCAAAATTCAATCCAACCAAGAAGGAGAAACCACCTAGGATCACAAAAACTAAATCCTTACCACCTATTTCTACCTTACCTTCCATTTTGAGACCATATTTTTCTTCCATCCTAGGACCTCATCCTTCGATTAAGAAAATGTGTCTCCCAAAGACAACCCAAACCCAACCTCCTCTTCTAGATATGCCCCCACCTTTGCTCTTCGTGACCTCAACTTACATATCCTCCACTACCAAGCCCACTTCTAAAATTTCTACCATCAACCACAAAGAATACTCCACCTCCCAGATCTCTTGTTGTTAAGCCTACTCCTAAGAAGGCTTCCATTTCAATAATCAAAATAGGAACTCTAACATCCTTGCCACCTTTTCCGAAGTCTTACTTGACCATCTTATAAATGTTATTTCAAACATCTTGCTTAGCCTTTCCACCTATCAAACCATTTGATCCATATAGCTATAAACCATCCTGGTATAATGATAATCTAGTATGCTCATACCATAGAACACATAGGCATGATATAGAGAACTATAAGGCTCTCCAAGTATTAATCCATTGATTATATCACAAGGATAACTTATTGTCATATGAGCTTACCACTGATCCATGAACCAAGAGCCGCCAACCAACACTTACATACTCCCCCACTCTCACCTCAAAGTGAATAAGAATCAAAACAATCCTCTAGCCTGACTCTTTCTCAAATCCATACCATCCATGTGGACACATGATCAGAGGCTCAACAAAAGGATAAGGGAAAGTAAAATGTATCTGTTCCATGGACATATCCCTCTTCCACCACCCAATAATTGAACCAACACTAAGCACCTTTACCTTCTCCTAAACCAAAGATATCAATCTTAGGTCCCTCTCAATCTAACCAGTCTGAGTCAATCCAATGAGTAGTGTTAGCCAAGTGTGTTACCCTTATTTTAAAATTTCCTTTGGCTAAGTTTAGCATCTCTTATCTATTTTCAAATCAATTTTGAAGGACTCATGAAAGAAACCAGTTGTTTTTTCTTCTTTGAAATCTTTGTTTCATCTTTGTTCAAGTGTTTTTCCCCTTGTTTGTCTAAGTGTTATCTATTTTGGAAAGGAATCATTCTCTTCCTTTGTCTTTTCCCTTCAAAACTTTTTCAAAGGGTCTCTCTCTCTTTATATTTCCCTTTGAAAAGTTTTGAAAGGTCTTTTCTTTCCTCCAAAGTGCCCTTCAAAAAGTTTTGAAGGGTCACTTTTCTTCCCAAGTGCCCCTCAAAACTTTTCTGAAGGGCCACTTTCCTCTAAAGTGCCCTTCAAAAACTTTTTAAGGGTCACTTTTCTTCCAAAGTGCCCCTCAAAACTTTTCTGAAGGGTCACTTTTATTCCAAAGTGCCCTTTGAAACTTTTTTGAAGGGTCACTTTCCTCCAAAGTTCCCTTCAAAAAGTTCTGAAGGGTCACTTTGCTTCCAAAGTACCCTTTAAAACTTTTTCAAAGGGTCACTTTCCCTTCTAAATACCCTTCAAAAAGTTTTGAAGGGTCACTTTTTTTACAAAGTGCCTTTTGGAACTTTTCCAAAGGGCCACTTTCTTCTAAAGTGCCCTTCAGAAAGTTATGAAGGGTCACTTTGCTTCCAAAGTACCCTTCAGAACTTTTTTGAATGGTCACTCTCCCTTCTAAGTGCCCTTTACAAAGTTCTAAAGGGTCACTTTCCATCCAAAGTTCCCTTTATAAATTTTTTGGAGGGTCACTTTCCCTTCCAAGTGCCCTTCGAACAGTTTTGAAGGGTCACTTCCCAAGCCATGACCTTTGAAAGAATTATTACAGACTTTTTATCCACAACAATCATTTTGACAAGCCATAAACAAAGAGCCCAAAAGGATATGGATGATCAAAAATAAAATATAGATAGAAAGTTTGAAGGAATTCCTTCAGACAAATTGTCTGAAAGAATTCCTTTGGGAGAAAATCTTGAAGGAAAGGGCTTACAAAAGGGTCAGATGAAATATTCCCAAAGAAATTATGTTGATAAAGTGATAGGTTGAGAGACGTCAAAATCAGCTTCATAAACTAGTTGTTGAGATTCATATCCCATGATGGGTTGAGGGATGTCAAATACAATGGTGAGTAACTAGCTATCAGAAGTGATCAGGTTTGAAAAGTCGAAAGACTTAAGGCTTTAAAAGCTAGAAGTAGTCACCTTCCAAGAACCTAAAGCAGAATGAAAGGGGCCCAGGGATATGTAAGTTGTCAATCTTGAAGAACCTAAAAATGTCTTGATAGTATAAATTGAGATTATCCAAAGACTTTGCTTATAAGCTTTATAAGTCAAGTAGCCAAGAAAGCTTGAATTACACTACGAAGTGAAAATCAAGTTTTCAAGACTACTTAACTTATAAAGCTTGATCTAACAGTTGATCCATGATAGGTAAATCAATGGTGCAAATCAATAATCTAGGTCATTCTGGATGACCAATGGAAAGATCAATCAATAATCACATAGATTCCTAAAAATGCCTCTCTAAAGTAAAATAGAATGAAAGTGACTCTTTTCCAGGCCACTACACATATCAATGAGCCAGTAAGAATTTATTAGGTGTCAAGACAAATTTCCAATAGATAGATCATTTGTAGCAACCAATTGATCCCATTACTCAACTTGAAAGTATCTAATGCAACCATTGGGAAAGCATCTTGAAGAGAAAAAGTTGGTCATGTAACCACTTGTGATGACATGGATCAATCAAAGTGCCCTAATGAGCATCATTGGCAAAGTCAGTTACAGCTGAAGATGAAGACTGCTAATAAAATTGATTCCTTTCCTTAGTGCTAAAATATTTCCTCTCTCTCTCCCTTCTTCTATATATATAGCCCCTTAGCTAGTAAAAAAAATACCATGCAGTGTATGTTGAAGCTCTACTAGAATGATTCAAGTTATGCCTTTTGATCATTTAGCATAAATTTGTTTCCTTCAAACTTTTTCTGAGTTTTTGGTCTGAGTGTGCAAGAGATGTATAGTGATATCATGTGATTATCTTCCATCCTTATACCCACTTTATCATTTATACCTGAACAAGAGTTCTTAGTCTAATTAGTCACACAATGTGTATCTAAGTGTATTGAATTTCTGCATGTGTATTACTATCTTGAATGTGCAAAGTTTGCCTTTTAACTCATTTACTTTATGTCATTTTAACACATCTCACCTTTGTGTTGAAATATTATTGTTAGAATCTTTAGAGCTTGGAAATGGTTTGTGATTTTGTTGTATTATGAACTAGAATCTGACATTCATGTGAAAAATAGTTTTGGTGTATCACCACTCTTAGAATAGGATTTCCTTTTATGTAAATTTATAACTCTTTTCCTTTTAAACATGTTGGTTTAGTAGAGATTTTCTTGTAGAGACATATACAGGGAGATATTCCTTTTAATCTAGAGATCCATTTCCTCCATAGGCATACCCATAGGCTTAAAATGTTCCAACATTGCCCAAATTTGGGAGAGGACTAAATATTCTCTTCTAGGGTGCAAAATTTGTAAACAACAGTTCTGGCACACTAAGTGGGACCAATTTTTTGACATGTCAAGGTGAATGTTGGTCTAGGCAAGCCTCAGGTTGTAGAAGTATCCTTAACTCAACATTTGGTGACTCCAAAAGGGTGAGAATCCCTAGTTGTAGATTAAGCTCCCTACATTGTACTTCATGGTCCTCACTAGGTCATCTAAGATTTCTGATCAAGCCCCTTTAGCTGAAGATTTTCCTAAAGAACAATGCCCTAAACCATTACTAACACTTAGAGATCCTTAGCAAGGAGGTTTTGGAGAAGAAGAGGAAGAAGTGGAAGAAGTTTAAGAAGTTGAAGAGATAAGAGATCAAGGGAAAAGAAGATAAATGGATATATATCAACCTTTCCTAGCCTTTAACACCCAAAATCCAATCGACCTTCCTGCATATGACCCTATTCCTCCCAATATTACCAAGAGTCTCCCTAGTTTCAATGGTGAAGTTCCTATTACACCATCTAAGCATGTTAGAGACATTTTAAACATTTATAATTTCTATAATGTCACCTAAGCCAATATAACCATTAGATTGTTGGTTATGTCTTTGAAAGGCAAGGCATTTGACTGGTACAAAATGTTTGAAGGTGGCTATATTACAAGCTAGGATGGCTTTCAGGAACTGTTGGTAACTAGATTTGAAAATAAAAGTGACCATACTTAATTGATCCATTAGTTGAATGTAATAAAGAGAGGTCTTAATGAATCTATGGGGGATTTCAATGAAAGGTTTCAGAGGAAATGGCATAGGCTACCACCTATCATGAGACCTCTTCCAAGCTTTGTGTTCCCCATGTATCTCAAAGGTATTGGTACTAATGTAACTATTCTATTATAGTCAATGGGAGGTTTCACTCTGCCAGACACATAGGAGCTAGCCATTGAAGCTAACAATAGCTTAATACAGGATAGAAAGCTCCCTCCAAGAGTTTCCATGCCTTTTTTATCTCATAATTTAGTTGAAGCTCCAAGCATAGCTCAAGTTCCTAATGCCAATGTGAAGCCAGGGGCCTTTCCCAAGAAGATGGATAATGTTGTGGACAAAGATGAAGAGATGTGATCATTGTGAGCTTAGCTCAAACAAGCTCAGTTATATATGAGTGCTCCACCTAATCATCAATATTATCCTCAACAAGGATATAGAGCTCCACCCTAATACAACTATCAAGGGAGAGGACAAAATCAGCAAGCTTACAACAGGCAGCCCAATGCCTATAATCCTAATTCCACTCCTCTCATGAAGGTTATTGTTCTAGTACATGCAAACCTGGTCCAAGGAGAAGATCATTTGGACCAATAGGGATAGCCTTAAGGTTAGTTTATGAATGATGATGGAGAAGCTAGCCAAGCTTTGGCAATGTAGGTAGAAGTTAATCCTTACATGACATCAGAAGAAGTGAGTCCCAGTCAAAGGGATATTCATGGAGAAGGTAGTAGCCAAATTATAGGAATGATGAATTTTCAAGCTAAATATGATTACGTGTTGAATCAAATCATGTTAGTTTCAACCAAAATAAGAGCCAAAAAGAGAGATTTGAGAGATGTTCCAGAGTACATGTGACTCCAAGTGAAGCTTCAAGGCCACAAGCTATGAATTCTAGTATAGTACCTACTACCAATCATGCTCCTCAACAAAATTAAAATGCAAGTGGGGTTGTCAAGCCTACAACATAGCAAGCTCAAACTCCCTCACTACCATCAAGAATGTAAGAGAGGGTGAACTATTTCCCTCTAAACATTTTTGATTCATTTAAGAATGCCAAGACACGTATATCTCTATGGGAAGTCTTGCATATGCCTAGTCAAAAAGAGCTCTTGTAAGAATAGCTTGCAAACATTCATGTAGCCCCTCAAGATTCTAAACATAATGGTGCGACTCTTACCAATTCTCTAAATCATATCTTGGAGACCTCCACCAAGTCTAAAAAACCTCCACCCTTTTATCTCACCCTTATTGTGGGAGACCAGCTGGTCCATAATTTCATTATGGATAGTGGAGCTAATACCACTATTATGCCTAAAGTGGTGGCTGATAAGCTAGGATTAAAATATGAGCCACATAGAAAGGGTGTATTATAGATTGATGGGACTCCAACTAAGATAATGGGACTGGTCAAAGGTCTGAAGGTCTTCCTACATGATTGCCCAAGTTTTCCAATTTTTCAAGATGTTGTGGTGGTAGACCTTCCAAAGCATTTTGCATATGCTTGTCAAGAGATTTTACAGCTAAGATAAGAGGGTACCTTTCTACTGATTAGTCTTTTCTAAATTTTAAAACAAGATATGGGGCCAAGGTGACTATAAGAATTCATCCCCTAGCAAGGTTTCATATCAAGCCATATATGGAATCAAGTTCAAGTCAGAACTATCTAATCAGCAAAGAAGAAGGTGTCACGGATGGTGAGGCATCCTCTCCCATTGAAGGTATTTTTGATATTTTTCTTGATAAGTACAACACTGAAACACATGGATTTGATCCATATACATTCATAGAAGAGACTGATCTGGGAGTTTATTATATGCATGAGAAAGATGTTTTCATTCCTTTACTCACTCATGAAGATCATGAACTTGATGGCATATGGGAGATGTTTTTTGATGGCTCAAGAAGTAAATTAGGTGCAAGAGCTGAAATTGTGTTATTTTTTACATCAAAGAATCAATACCACTCCTCATACAGATTCCACTTCAACTGCACTTTCAATGTGACTAAATATGAAGGCCTAGTCCATGGTCTCCAATGAGCAAAGAAAAGACGAATCCAGAATTGAAAGGTTTATGGAGATAGTGATTTGGTCATCCACCAACTAAGAAATTAGGCTATAGCCAAGAATCCCTTGCTTAAATACTACAATCATAGGGTATGGGACTTACTTGAAGACTTTGATGCCTTCAACATACAACCCATACCAAGGGATTCCAACAAACATGCTGACAAATTACCACAAGGGCATGGTTTGATACAACAATTAATGTGGGATAAGAAAAAGATCAATCTCATATCAAGATCATTTTGAGACCCTCTATTCTAGATAATGAAGTGTCATGACAAGTGTTTGAAAGTGATGAACACATTGCACACATCTTGCAAAATGAGGCAAGTGCGTCCTCAAGAAACTAAAAGAGACTAAATGATCAATATGAAGAGAAAATCATTGAGCTAAAGACAAACAAGATACCTAAAGGGTTGATTACCTTAGAGAGTGTTTTAAATGAGGATGATTAGAAGAATAAAGAAAGAGTGAACATGTCAACAAAGTAAGATAACTATGAAAGAGTCTTGATTTTCAAGGACAAACTTTTGAAAATTGGCAAGGTATGATCTTAGCCTGAGAGGCAAGATTTTACTAAATTATGCAAAGAGTTTCATGAAATCTTTACTTGGGAGTATAAATACTTGAAAGGGTTTGATCCAAATCTAGCTCATTATACCATAGAGTTAGAACCTGGAGCTAAACTAGTCAAGTAAAAGCAAAGGCCTATCAATCCCAAGATAAAAGAACTCATGAAGAAGGAACTGACCAAGCTGATTAAGTCTAGGATTATCTTTCCTATTAAACACTCAACTTGGGTGGCCAATCTTGTGCCTGTCTAAAATAAGAATGAATAAATTAGGCTATGTGTGTATTTTTAAGATCTTAATAGAGTGTCTCTAAAAAATCATTATCCACTACCTTGCATGGAACAAATTCTACAAGTTGTTTCAAGTTCTCAAGGCTTCTCTCTTCTTGATGGTTATTCAGGTTACAACTAAATATAGGTGAATGACAAAGATCAGTTCAAGATAGACTTCACCACCAAATGGGGAACCTTTGCCTATAAGAAGAGGCCTTTTGGTTTGTCTAATATTGGATCTACTTTTCAAAGAGCAATAGACATGGCTTTTAAAGGTTTGATCAATAAGTTTCTACTTGTGTACCTAGATGATGTAACTATTTTTTCAAAAGATGTTGTTGATCATATGAAATATCTAAGGCAAGTGTTTGAGAAATGCAAAGAGTATGGCATATCCCTTAATCCATAAAAGTGCATTTTTGTTGTTTGTGAAGGAAAACTTTTGGGGCACATTGTTTCAAAAGGAGGCTTGTATATTAACATCGAAAGGATTGAGGCTATCCTAGGCTTGTCCTTGCCTCAACACAAAAAGGGACTGTAAAGCTTCTTGGGGGAAATAAACTTTATCAGAAGGCTTATTCCAGACTTTGTAGCTATGGTAAAGCCTATCACAACCATGCTAAAAAAGAACTAAGTTTTTACTTGGATAAAGGAGGGAAAGATTATTTTTGAGACAATTAAGCAAGCAATTGCAAAATCTCCTACTCTTTTGAACCCAAACTTTGCCAAGGATTTCATACTCTATACCTTTCCCAACCTTGATACAATCTCAACCATGCTAATGCAAAAGAATGATGAAGATATTGAGCAACCAATTGCATTCTTTAGCTAAGGATTGGAAGACTATGAGGTCAGATATACATTTGTTGAGAAGCAATATTTCACAGTGATAAGGGGATTGAAAAAATTTAGGTAGATGGTCTCAAACAATAAGATACATGTCATGGTTTCTCATACTAGCACCAAAAAGTTTCTCCTAAGCAAATACCTCAACAAAAAAAGAGTTGGATGGATCACAAAGGTGATGGAGTATGATGTGGACATCAAGGTGACAAACTTGGTGAGAGGACTAGGATTATGTAGGCATTTAGCTTCAGATTGGTAGGAGCTAAAAGAAGAGGTCTTAATCAACCAAGTTCAACCCCAACCAGCTGATCATGTTTCATTTTGGAGTTGGACACAAGACATCATCAATTTTTTTCAAAATGGTGAGTGTCTCAATAGTTTGAGCAAGTCTCAAAGGAGATACTTTAGATTGTAGAACATTCCCTATTACCTTGCTAATAATTTTCTCTTTAGAAAGGACATAAATAGTGTGTTGTTAATATGTGTTGACAATGAACAGTTTGACATGCTGCTAGAAGGTTTACACAATGGCACAGATGGAGGTCATTTCTCTCCTAGAACTATAGCTATAAAAATAATGAGGGATGGTAACTATTGGCCTAATATTTTTAAGGACTGTTATCATTGGGTGAAGGTGGGTCCTCAATGTGCCTTATTTTTAGGCAAATAGAAACTTGCAGCTCTTCCACTGAATCCTATCCAAATGGACTAGCCTTTCATGCAATAGGGCCTTGATTTCATTGGTATGATCAACCCTCCATCAAGTGCAAGACACAAATGGATATTAACTACTACTGACTACTTCATAAGATGGGTAGAATCTATTGTACTAAAAGAGGTAAATGAAAATGCTATCTTGGAGTTCTATGATAACATTATAATAAGGTTTGGACTTCTTCATGTCATCATTTCTGATAACTCACTTATTTTCTTAAGTGGAAAAACTTTTGATTAGGTAGTATGGAATGGAGTTAACTTGAGTATCTCATCCAATTATTACCCTCAAGGTAATGGATTGGTTGAGTCTACCAACAAGAACCTCATCAAGATCATTAAGAGAACATTGGAGAACAATCAAAGAGCTTGGCACAACAAGTTGAAAATAGCCTTATGGGCAGATAGGATTAATCGTAAGAAATCAATTAGTAACTCTCCCTTTGTACTTGTTTATGGGAGAGAAGCTAGGTTGTCCATATCCTAAGAAATCCCTACCCAAAAACTTGCACAGTAGCTAGAACTACTTGAACACTCCAATGGAGGTTAGATTGATAGGACTAATGTAGTTACAGGAAGCAAGGGACAATGCACACAATGCCATGGAACATCACCAAGTACTCATGAAGAAGACCTTTGAAAAGAGATCAACTATAAGAGTATTCAAAGAAGGTGACTTGGTTTTGAAGTGGGATGAAGATAGAGTAAAACTAGGCAACCATATAAAGCTTGACACTTTGTGGAGTGGCCCTTACATCATCAGCAAGTGAAAGCAAAGCAACTATTTTTAGCTATCCAAAATGAATGGAGAGGAGTTGGCTATCCCTGTGAATGGGATACACTTGAAATCTTGTTATTAGCCCTTG
This sequence comes from Torreya grandis, assembly GCA_037957365.1. Classification (NCBI taxonomy): domain Eukaryota; kingdom Viridiplantae; phylum Streptophyta; class Pinopsida; order Cupressales; family Taxaceae; genus Torreya; species Torreya grandis. Next base: position 1,419,634 of record JARHVA010003132.1, read on the forward strand.
CTCATCCTTTTATAAATACTAGTTTAGATGCGTGTGTTCTTTTTGTTTGTTGTTGTGTTCCCTAAGTGCTTTGTAGCATAGGTGTGTTTTCCTTCATTTTATTTGGTGTGCATCTCTACCTTATGTGTGTTATCAACCTAGATAGTGTGTTTTTGAGCCAAATCTTGTTCAGTTCTCTTTGAAGTGCCTATATGCATGACTCCATACCCATAGAAAGGATTTAGGTGACTGGTCTTTGGCATAGTAGGCATGCCTCCCCTAGGAATCACCAAGAATGTTAACCAAGTTTGTTACCCTTATTTTGAAATTTCCTTTAGCTAAGTTTAGCATCTCTTGTCTATTTTTAATTCAATTATGGACTCATGAAATAAATCAATTCTTTTTTCTTCTTTGAAAGCTTTGTTTCAGCCTTGTTCAAGTGTTTTTCCTCTTTTTTTCCTAAGTGTTGTCTCTTTTGGAAATGAATAATTCTCTTCCTTTGTCTTTTCCCTTCAAATATTTCCCTTCAAATTTTTTTTGAAGGGTCTCTCTCTCTCTTCATATTTCCCTTCAAAAAGTTCTGAAGGGTCTTTTCTTTCCTCCAAAGTGCCCTTCAAAAAGTTCTAAAGGGTCACTTGTATTCTAAAGTACCCTTCAAAACTTTTTTGAAGGGCCACTTTCCTCTAAGGTACCCTTTGAAAAGTTCCAAACGGTCACTTCGCTTCCAAAGTGCCCTTCAATACTTTTTTGAAGGGTCACTTTTCTTCCAAAGTGCCCTTCAAAACTTTTTCAAAGGGCCACTTTCCTCCAAAGTGCCCTTCGAAACTTTTTCTAAGGGTCGCTTTCCCTTCCAAGTGCCCTTAGGAAAGTTTTGAAAGGTCACTTTTCTTCCAAAGTGCCCTTCAGAACTTTTTCAAAGGGTCACTTTACCTTCCAAGTACCCTTTAAAAAGTTACAAAGGGTCACTTTCCATCCAAAGTGCCCTTCGAAACCTTTCCAAAGGGTCACTTTCCCTTCCAAGTGCCCTTCAAAAAGTTTTGAAGGGTCACTTCCCAAGCCATGACCTTTGAAAGAAGTCCAAAGGAATTACTGCAGACTTTTTATCTGCAATAATCCTTCTAACAAGCCATAAATAAAGAGGCTGAAAGGATATGGATGAGCAAGAAGAAAAGGTAGATAGAAAGTTTGAATAAATTCCTTCAGACAAATAGTTCAAAATAATTCCTTTATGAGAAAAGCTTGAAGGAAAGAGCTTGCAAAAGGGACAAAATAAATATTCCTGAAGGAATTGTGTCAATAAATTAATGGGCCAAAGGACATCAAAATCAGCATCATGAACTAGCCATTGAGATTCATATCTCATGATGGGTTGATGGATGTCAAATATAATGGTGAGTAACTAGCCATTAGAAGTGATCGGGTTTGAAAAGCCTGAAGACTTAAGGCTTAAAATGCTTGAAGTAGTCACCATTAAAGAACCCAAAGAAGAATGAAAGGGGCCCAGGGATATGTAAGTTGTCAAGCTTGAAGAACTCAAAACGGTCTTGACAGTGAAAATCAAGATTTTCCAAAGACTTTACTTATAATCTATATAAGTCAAGTAGCCAAGAAAGCCCGAATTACATTGTGCAGTGCAAATCAGGTTTTCAAGACTACTTAACTTATAAAGCTTGATCCAACTATTGATCCATGATAGGCAAATCAACAGTGCAAATCAATAATCTAGGTCATTATGGATGGCCAATGGAAGGATCAAATAATAAGCACATAGATACCCAACAATGCCTCTCCAAGGTAAAACAAAATAAAAGTGACTCTTTTCCAAGCCATTGCACATATCGATGAGCCGGTGGGAAGTTATTAGATGTTAAGACAAATTTCCTTGCAGTAACCAATTGATGCCATTACTCAACTTGAAAGTATCTAGTGTAACCATTGGGAAAGCATCTTGGAGAGAATAATTTGGTCATGTAACCACTTGTGATGACATGGATCAATCAGAGTGCCCTAATAAGCATCATTGGAAAATTTAGTTAGATCTGAAGATGGAGACTTCTAATAGAATTGATTCCTCTCCTTGGTTCCAAAATCTTTCCTCTCTCTCTTCCTTATTTTTATATATATAGACCCTTGGATAGTAAAAAAAAAGACCACACTATGGTGAAGCCCTACTTGAATGATTCAAGTTCTTCCTTTTGAGCATTTAGCATAAATCTATTTTCTTCAAGATTTTTTTGAGTTTTTGGTTTAAGTGTGAAATAAATGTATAGTGGCAACATGTGATGATTTTCCATCCTTCTTCCCACTTTATCCTTCATACCTGAACAAGATTTCTTAGTCTAACTGGTCACGCAGTGTGTATCCACGTGTATTGAATTTTTGCATGTGTATTATTGTCTTGAATGTGAAAAAGTTTGCCTTTCATCTCATTTACCTTATGCCATTCTTACACATCTCACCTCTGTGTTGAAATATTGTTGTTAGAATCTTTAGAGTTTAGGAATGGTTTGTGATTTTACTGTATTATGCACTAGAATATGACATTCATGTTTAAAATAGTTTTGGTGTATCACCACTCTTAGAATAAGATTTACTTTTCTATAAATTTCTAACTCTTTTCCTTTTAAATAATCTGGTTTATCAGAGATTATCTTGTAGAGACATATATAATGAGCTAGCCCTTTCAATCTAGAGGTCCATTTCCTCCATAGGCATACCCACAGGCCTGAAAATGTTCCAATGTTGCCCAAATCTAGGAGAGGACTAAACACTCTCTTCTAGGGTGCAAGATTTGGAGACAATAAGTAGTTCTAAAATAGCTTCACAAAACCCCAGTGAAGATGAGTTTATATGAATTGATCAATACCTTTCCCCACCACTACTAAGCAATGATAGAGGCTTTGCAATCGGTTCAACCATAAGACCCACAATCTCTAGCAGAAGTTGATCGAAGCTCTTCAAATTTCCAACCTTGTTACCTTCAAGGATTTGAAAATACCCTCTATTAATCTAGATGATATAGATCCTCCCCTCTTCATTACCACATACATCAACCAAACCTATGTTAAGAGGGTTATGATTGATGGGGGAAATAGCATCAACATTATCTCCTCCCATGCATACAACCAACTCAAATTACTAGAGAAAATTATGTCAAAAACCTTTGTGGTGCTCTGATTATTCAATGATACCATGGCCACAACTTTAGGAATTGTTGTCCTTCACATTCATCTAGGAAATCACATGCTTCTTGAACTCTTCTATGTAGTACAAGGTGAGTTTTAGTACAATGTTTTATTAGGATGCCCTTGGATTCATTCCATGCACTATGTTCCATCTACCCTACACTAATGTATCAAATTTGAACATAAAGGTCAACTTATTATCATACAAGTTGACCTTAGTCCCTTTACATCATGCAATATGATGTACTGACCCAATGATGTTCTCCTTCCTCCATCCAACAAGCATTCATTAACAAAAGGTGAAGCCTTATCTTCTCTTACCAATGAAGCATCCATCATTTCATCCATCCCTTCCACCAAAATCCCCACAATGGACCCTTTGGAATCAACCTTCCAATGTTTCTTATTAGGGGAGTATCACCTTTTGAAACTAGACACTTTTCCTACTCCTCAAGAGTATGGGAATCTTGACCAATAACCTGGTTATGACCCCAATATTGGAGCCATTATTCCTTTATGGCCCTCAACTTATCAAACTAATTTCATCTATGGGGGACTTGATAAACCTCTTGACACTTCTACCATCTATTTTTCACCTCAACCATTCACTTCCAGCTTCTCCTATCTGGATAAACTAGAGTTTTCCAAGACATATCTCTATAAGTGTGCTTGGAAGGGATTTATTTTAGGTCAGTATGAACATAGGCCACATGATTTGCTTCCAATCAAGACCCAAAAACCTCATGAGAAGTATGGCCTTGGTTTCATGCCACCTAAAAATCAAACCAACCCACCTCCCATTACCATCATTAATGAGGAAGATGTCTCGTCCTCACCAATTTCTTCTCCATCAACATTTGAGGATTTTAACATCATCCCCCCTAACTTTTTCTTGATCAACATAATCATCCTCAAACCCCTAACTTATCAAAAAGATGGGGAGACCGTAACCATTCCTCTAACTCACCCTAAGATGGTAGGCGAGGACTCTCCTACCATTAATACCATTCGATGCTAGGATGATGATTCCATTCTTGCCTATGTAGGTGTAAAATATTATTCTATCCATAAATATTTCCCTCCTAAAACTTTAACTATGTTGAATGAATCCACCAGTGATATCAACTTAGGTACTTTGAATAAGCCGTGCATTGTCAAAATCAGTCGATCACTAAATTCTAAGGAGCTTTAGGATTTCCCCTCCTTCCTACAAGACTATAGCATAGTATTTACTTGGTATTATTGTGACATGTTGAGAATTGAACCCTGCACCACCACCCATAATATAGTCACCAATCACGATGCTAAGCTAGTTTGTCAAAAACTTTGATGGATACACCCTCGCATAGCCCTTCTCGTCAAAGAACTTCAATGCTTCCTATTTATAAATTTCATTCAACCCATTGATTATACCCAATGGGTCTCAAATGTCATACCTATCACCAAAGCCATAGGGGGACTTTGCATTTGTGTAGACTTTTATGATTTTAACCTTGCTTGCCTAAAAGATGACTTTCCTTTACCAAGCATTAACCAGCTTATTGATCTTACAACTGGCCATGAGATGTTATCTCTTATGGATGAGTTCTCAAGTTATAATCAGATCTTAATTTCTCCTAAAGATCAACACAAAACTACCTTTATCATCCCATGGGGAAATTTTTGCTATAGGGTCATGTCTTTTGGTTTGAATAACACTGATGCAACGTACCAGTGTGCTATGACCTATATCTTCAATGAACTTATTCACAAAATCATAGAAGACTATGTCAATGACCTTCTTGGTAAATCCAAATGTCGTAAAGATTATTTGATCATTCTTAAGATTATCTTTGAATGCCTCATCCATTACCATGTCCACCTAAACTCAAAGAAGTGTATCTTTGATGTCTTATCAGGAAAATTCCTTGGCTTTATCATCTCCCTTCAAGGAATCAAAGTTAACCCTACGAAAATCAAAGCAATCTTTGACATGCCTCCTCCCACCCACATTAAGCAACTTTTTAGCTTGTAGTGGACACTCTAATCCATTCATCATTTTATCTCTCAGCTCTCATATCGATGACAACCTTTCCACCACCTTTTTAACTAGGATGTATCTTTTAAGTGGAACAATGACTATCAAAAGGGCTTTGATTCACTTAAAAAGTACCTTCTGTCTCTACCCATCCTCGTTCCTCCCAAATAAGATCAACCTTTTTACCTTTATATTTATGCTACCAACCACTCCTTAGGGGCAATGTTGGCTCATCGAGATGAGAAACATAAAGAGAAAACCATCTGCTACATAAGTCATACATTTGTAGATTATGAGACTCGATACACCCATACCAAGAAACTTTGCCTCACCTTGGTCTTTATGGCCACCAAACTTCAATGTTACCTTCTCAACCACAAGGCTTATGTCTTAACCAATACCAACCCTCTCAAGTATATGCACTCTAAGCCTTACCAAAACTAGTGTATGGCTAAGTGGCTCATGCTCTTGGCTGAGTTTGACCTTGAATTCCTCTAGTAGAATTCAATTAAAGGAAAATTCATTACCAACTAATTAGCCACATCACCTTTATTAGATAATTGACCGCCTCCCCTTGATTTTCCTAATGAGTCCATCATGACCCTTTCTCAAGCAGACTTTACCTATCAAGTGACCATATTCTTTGATGGGTGAAAGTATCAATGTGGTGGGGGAGCCAGCATCATCTTTATCCCCTTTCATGATGAACCTCTTCCTTTATCCTTCAAGCTAGATTTTGAATGTATCAACAATATGGCCAAATATGAAGCCCTGGTGATATGTCTCCAAACCACTTTAGCCTTAGGAGTCAAAATAATTAGTATCTTTGGTGACTCCCTACTTGTGGTCAATCAAATCAATGGCCCTTGCCAATGTAAGAATGATGTTTTGTAATAGTATAAATAACTAGCAGATGTACTCTTAGCATCATTTGAACACTATCGTATCCAAACCACTCCATGACCTATGAACAAGTTTATCAACATGATGGCTTCTCTCACTTCCTAGATACTATTTTCACCCTCTAACTCTAAGCTATCTATCATTATCTATTGGCTTATCAAGCCTTCTTATGTCAAATCAAAGTCTCTAACCATCTTCAATGTGGAGGAGACCCAACATAATCTTTGGTATCAATATACCTTCAACTATCTTAACCTTGCCATCATCCCTTCTAACCTTTTTAGGAATGTTTGATGAGAATTTATTTAGAGCACCTCACATTATACCATACTGGGGAAAATTCTTTATAAATTCAGCTTTGAAGGTCTCCTCTTTTGTTGCCTACATAGTCATGAAGCCTCTCATGCTATCAAGAAAATACATGATGGGATTTGTGGAGGACACTTTAGAGGTATATTTGTTGCTAAACACGTCCTTCACCTTGGTTATTATTGGCCCACCCTTAACCAAGATTATTGTGATTATGTGAAGAAGTGTGTTAAAATTCAACAACATGCCAATTTACATCACACACCTAGCTATAGTCTCCAAGTATCCAAAGATTTATGGCCCTTATCACAGTGGGTTTTGGATCTTATTGGTGAAATTAAACCCTATTATTCATAGCAACATCATTTTATCATCACTATAATAGAATATTTCACCAAATGGGTAGAGGTTATTCCTCTCATCTTAACCAAGGCCAAAAATATTGTCAATTTTCTCAACCATCACATTATATTTCATTTGGTGTTCCTCAAACAATAATCACTAACAATGGTAAATATTTCAATAACAAATAAGTCTAAGTTTTTTGTGACACATTTAGTATCAAGTTAATTTTCTCATCGCCTTTTCATCCACAAGTAAATGGATAGGCTAAATATTCTAAGAAAACTCTCATTAACATGCTAACTAAAATGGTTAATGCATCTGTTCAGGATTGGCATTTACACATCCCCTTCACCTTATGGGCATATCATACTAGCATTTGAACCCCTACGGGTGCTACCCCTTTCTCTCTTGTATTTGAAGATGAGTTTGTCTTGCCTCTCAAAGTCCAAATTCCCTCCCTTCACATATCCCTACAATATCTCATTTTTAGAGTGATTATCATCAAGAATGTTTAGCCCAACTTGAGATACTTGATGAACATTGTTTATATGTGCTTACCCATCTTCGTGTATATCAAGAGTGAATCAAGTGTGCTTATAAAAAACACCTCAATGTGAAAATTCAATATCAGAGATTGCATCCTAAAGTAAAATCAACATGTCACCAATATGGAGAAATACAAGCAGGGCAAATTTACTTTTATTTGGCTTGGACCTTATATCATAACCCATAAGTATGGATCAGGAGCTTACCAATTATCCTCTCTTGAAAGGAAACCAAAACCTGATCCCCTCAATGATTCACATCTATGTTTATTTTTTTGTTAAATAGGATCGAAATCACCTTTTATCTAAGTTAAGCTTATCCCTTGTTTTCACTCACATACTTCCCCTTATTTTAAGAATAACTGATTAAAGTTGAATCATGTGATTATTCATTACAACCTTCACCTAATCTTGAACATGGTACTATGGATCTACCCATGGCATAGTTCTCAAAGTAATTTCCATCCCTTTATAGGATGGATTGCCATGGTTGTTGCTTAAACCTCTTTTACCCATCATCAACCTTATTGTGCTCTAGTTTTGCCTTCATAAAGGTAAACCTTTCAAGCCTGTATAAGAAAATCCATGTCAATAGACAAAACAAAACAAAACTTTAGAAAATCACAAACACAAGCAAAATAAATCATATATTATATGGGTCATTCCAAGCATTCGTAGACTGCTCCCTTGAAGGATAGTTGCCAAAACCAATCAAAATTGCTCAAAGTAAGGTAGATTGCTCCCTTGAAGGACAGATATCAAAAATCCTCAAACACATCTCATAAACTTAGACCACTCCCTTGAAGGATGACTGAGTAAATCATTTTTCAAAGCAAAACAATTCATGGGAAGCTTCTTGCATGATCAACTTCTTGATCAAATAACCCATTATCAAAAATTTAAAAAAAAAAAAGATAATTTTGGAAGCTATAATTGACTTTCATAAGTAGACATTTTGCATCGATCAGTCTACACCTTATATGACATGAACTTGTTATATTGGCTCTTTGGTGACCTACAGAAGAGGCATGCTAGTCTCACAATAAAGTTCCATCATCATCCACCCCCCTTTTGTACCCTCTATAAACAAGGGATTTTTGAGCTTACTTGACATTGTGTAATCAAGAAAGCTTTTAACTGACTAACGAATGCTAATGTGAAGCATTCGAAGGGCTTATGTTCATAAGATGATCTACTTTAAGTTTGTCTCAGTCCTTGCCAATAAAGAAGCATCATGCCTTTTCTTTTTTCTCTCATACCTACTTTTTGATACACTCATTAAGATGTTTGTCTTTTGATTGTCTTATATCTTCTCACATTTAGTTTTTTTATCCAACTTACTCTTTGTGTTTTAAGATTACTTCACCTTCATCTAAATAAATGTAATTCATTCAAAACATTTAATTGCCAACCATGTGTTTTATTTAGCAATTGTCTTCTTACCTTATTTGTTTAAGTGTTTTTAATCATAAGAACATTTTAATGACTTATATCAAACATCATCTAGTGATCAATCACATCGAATAACCATCTATCATATCCACAATAATTTACTCATACATCAAGAATGACTGAGTCATTCACATATGTTATCCACCACACGTCTAATCTAGATAAGGAGGCATAGGCTCATTAATTCAAAGCATGAACATTATCATATCAACATCATAACCATAAATACAACATGAACATAGTTATCCATAACCATGACAATAATCGCAAGCATCATAGCCATGTCTAACAAAACATAACATGATAATCATCATCACATAAACAACATCCATCAAACATCAACATCATCATGATCATGCATCATACACACAGTCACCAATAAACCATAACCACATCATAATCCTCATCATATCATAAACAACATCCACCAATATAAAATATCATCATGAGCATAAATTAAATAGCAACATCATCACATACCTAGCTAGGTGAGTACACTAAACCATAACATCATAATCATCATAACATCACATCATCACATAAACAACATCACATCCATAACCATCAACACAAACCATAAACCATGATCACATTTATATCTCATGAGCTCATAATCAAAATAATGATCATATATAAAATAATGTACATGTCTCTCAATAGAAATATACATCTCGCTACATCAGCTCACAGGTCAATATCAAAATCATATGGTACATCAAAAATATAATGTCTCATAAGAGTCTATGACCTTGGAGCACCACTACCTCCTAGAGCCTACCCACCTCCTAAACCTATCTATCCACTTGTAGATATAGCCCACTAACCTAGTGTCATACTATTGGCCCCTCTAACTATCCCTTCTCTATACTCACCTCATCTAGGCTCATCTAGAAGATGTGTGAAAATTAATGACTCATAATATCTCAACTCCAGCACTATCACAACATATCTCACCCTAGATATAGTCCCTGGTAGTCTTGTAGGTGTTGGTACTCACCCTCCTACTTGCCTAAGAGAATCCCTCTCCTATGTAACAATATCTAGTTGAGCCCTAGCTTGATCCCTCTCTCCAGTAAGAGTGGCCACCCAGCCCTGTGTTGCATCCCTCTCCTAGGTCATTAATGCTAAGGATAACTATGTTGTAGCTAGTGTCACATGTGTTTGGTCCCTCTCAACAATCAATACCTATCTATCTAGGGCATCCTCATCTCTTTGATCACCACCCCCACCCTTATGTCTACATCCATGTCCTACTACCCCTCATCTCCTCTAAAAATGGTTACATCATAATGCACCTAAAACCATGCATGGTAGTCATTAGTGACACCCACATTCTCAACCTCAGCCCTCATCGATAGCTTTTCATGATCAATAAATACATCTTCTAGCTCTAGATCAAGAAATGGGAACTCTACATCCTCCCTCCTATGTCTCAAAAACTCCCTCAGGATATCTTGGATGAGTCCAAACTACCTCCTCACTCTATCAAATGAGATAAACTCCACCTCATGGTCTTGCCTCTCAAAAATCCACTTGTAGATCTGTAATGATAACATATGTCTAGCATAGCTCACCCATGTTTGGAATCTAACATATGTGCACCAAATCAAATCTCCCACAACCAGTGCCTCTAGTTGATATCTATACCAATCTAGGTCTTGGGCACCTCCCCTTAGTCCTATGAGAGTGTAATCACCTTTTCACCTCATGTAGCTGACTCTGAAGTCCATCTACACAAAATTGTACCACAACACCCCAACTGGTCAGAGTACCCTAATGTTCTCATAGACCTAAAAATGTAGCATGAAAGTAATGTTGATCCCATATCTCATATGGGCATGATATCCCCATAGCTCCTGATAGATCTAAACTAATAAAATAGATGCCCAAACAAATACCGTATGATCCAGCCACCTCTCCACAAGAACCCTCAGCAACAAGTATGGAAATCTCCCACTTCTCAAATCAAGTAAATCATAACATTTAATAGTTATCATCATCATCGTGAATAGTCATCTAGTGTCCCTAACTCAGTGATATAAAGGTATGTAGTAAAATCCTCCTGAATGCCACCTCATGAGCACAAGTTCCTCTCCATATAAGTGATCCATATACCCATCTCTCTCATAATTGATAATATGGTTTATCAGTTATCCCTGTATAGGTAGCTATAATATATGGTGGATGTCCTCTAGTAATATAGTGATCTCATCAATCAGAAGCAATAATGTGTTAGTAACAGGGTCCCATCTCTTAATGAGTGTCACTAACATAGTTACATCTTGTCGCACATGTTGGTAGTACCTCATACCTCCTAAACCTACCTCAGTCATATGCTCCCAATCCACATCAGTCATCCCTCGATGTACCTCATTAAGGATTTGGGGTACTCAATCATGCATTTGCAACTACTCCCTCAGTTGCAAGGATATATTGATACATTAGTTTACCTAGTCCATCAAGCATCACCTAGGAACTCTACCTATTACATATTACCCCTACCTATTACCTCTACCTCTTATATTCACCTAATTTGAAGAGACTTATCTTAAACCAAATCCCACCTAAAACACCTTAAACCTTCTACCACAACCTTACCCCATTTCTAAACCTTTTTTTCAACCATCGATGGTTGAGGGTCGACCAATGATGGTTTTTTTTTAGAACCATCACCATTCAAAATGTCAACCACCGATAGTTAGGTGGTTAACCATCAATAGTCTACACCATGGCCATACCTATCAATCATCATCAATCGATAATGACCACCGATGGTCACTATGTAGTGATCATCGATGATCCTCAAGCCTTAGGGCTTAGAAAATCTACCTACAAATCACACCAAAAGATAAATATATTAAACCACACCCATCCTAACTACCCATTACCCACACCATTATACCTACCCACCACCCAATTTTCAAATTACCCAAATTTGAAGCCATTCAACTCATACCCACACCTACCAAAGAAAAATAACTTCCAAATCAAGTAACAAACAAATTTAATTTTAAAACCTACCTCATTTCATGATCGCCATCATGGAGGCACCTTTAGAACCATCGTTGCTTGGCCCCACATTCTACCTCAACCTCTCTGCATCCTCATCAATCAAGCCTCCACCTCACCTCAGTCAACTCTTAGACAACACAAATAACACCCTCACCTCACTCACTCACTCAACTTGTAACCTCGAACCATCATCATTATTTTTAGCTCAAGATATAATGAAAGCACCACAGGTCACTAATTTTCAAATGAGAAACTAAAACTCTCAGTGGCCCTTTTACTATCACTCTTTTAAGGATGATGTACCATCACCAATGATCACTTGGTGACTACCAATGGTCAACCATGATCATCGATGGTCAACCCCTTAAGGATTTTTCAATCTCACCCACCATTTTTCACCACTTTCTCATCACATTAACACTCCCACTACCAACCATTAGAGTACACACTCTTTGCCAACCAAACAACCCAACACGTAACCTTGACATTGGTAATTTTGGCCCAACTTTTGCATGTTTTATGGTGACCTTACCTTGTTCATTTTGACTGTTATGACTATATTGCCATCTTGAACAACTGGAACTCATGATACTTTTGTGTACCAACCCAATTGTGTCTTCCTAAGAGCACTTCTTACCTTGGATACCTAAGAATACACTAACCTTGCTTAGGAGACTTGCATTTATGAGTACAACCATAACCACCATACCTAAATGTAGTCACTTGGTCTACTCATCACTTGTATTTCTCACACTGACCTTATTTTTACTCAATTAATTTAACTATGGAGTCTAGTCTATGTGTGATCTATGATATTTCACTCCATCACATTTTGTGCACATGTTTACACTTAAATGCCCAAGCTATCACTAACTTTATCACCCATTTACTCACTTATCAAACTCACACCTGATTTGATTTCACCTCATCGATTCCCAGTTTGAGGGAGAACACCTCCTCCCATACTTGGGGCATTCAACCTTCTACCAACCTTCCATTTTTTTGTTTTATAGCTTGCTAATATAAACTACATAACAAAAAGGGGGAAAATATAGACACTATAAAATCATACACTACAGTTATAGATGTTAGGTCAACCCTTAGATCACCCCTATACACCTTGGGACCATTTCATAACCTTTCAACTACCAAACCTAAGTCATAATGGCTAAGCTTAAGCATTTTACCTTTGCCCTCTTGACTATCAACGATCAACCCCTAACCATCGATGGTTAGCCTTGACCATCAACAATTAAATTTTAACCACCTCAAGGGTCAAATACTACTCAACTACAACTTTCTTTTTTATATTTATTTATTGATCCATGTGTGTGATCAATACATGTTAACACTAAAATTAGACAGCTTATTGAACTTATTGTTAAACCACTTATTTCACCACTTCCTTTTTCCTATATAAAGAGAGGATGTGGAGGTAAAAGGGGGGAGAGATCATCAGAGGAGAAATCAGGAATCCTCAGAGTCTGGAGCATTAGAGCTTCTTGTGTAGGCATTCTTGTCACTCCTGATGAATCTAAAAAAGCTTCCAGTGACCCAACAACTATGATAGAGATCAAAAGTGTTGTTGCTCATCAATCAATAACCAAGTTATCATCACTCTTTCAGAATTATTTGAGGGTCTAAAAAAAATTTATCCACTCACCTCAATGTTCTTTAGACTAACAACAAATCTAAGTATCTATTTTCAGTAATTAGTTCATTTGTTTCTCTCCAAAACTCCTCTCTAGCCTTCCCCACCAAACTCCTTTTTACCCAAGCTAAATCTGATATTAACCATCAATGGTCACCTAACCACTGACAGTCTACCCTTAACCACTGATGATCACCTAACTTTTGATGATCATCCAACCACTGACGGTCACTGTGTGTCAATTCTAAGATCAAGCTAATTCCACCTATCAGACCCTAACCAAATCCCACTTTTTGAATTTTTGCCTAATCACAGAACATCGCTCTATTTTCTAAACCATGTCTAATTTATTTAGCATTAATATCTAATTTTCTATTTCTATAATTAGTTATATCCAACACTTTTCAAGCATTTTTTATATTTGATTATAGTAGCTTCTATTATTTATGCAAGCAATTTATCTTTCATTTCCATAACTTGATTGTTTAAAAGTGTGGATTGAAAGCCTCTAAGGAATCTTGTGCTTCTTAGATCTAGATTGTTGGGCAATCCACCCTACTACCTAACTAATCAAACATTTTTTTAGTGATATCTTATTTGCAGGTCATTTCGCCCCAAACAAAGAGGAGTATCTACAATCATCTAGATCATGAAGCGCAAACCAAATATAGTTTCTACTAACCTCACCCTTCTTTCATGTTTTACATCTTTCTTCTTAGAAATAAATCAAAATCTACGTGAAATACATGGCTTATTAGTGACATGACTATCATAGCATAGCCTCACCCCTTTTATGGCACTATTTTACCTCCTTATGTTTATCTATGAGCATATTTATCATTGTATCACTTAGTACATAGATATATCTCTTATGATCCTCATATTTCCCTTATTTCATTTCATTTGAGGCTCACATCAGTCAAGTTTGAGATTGCACACTTACTTGTGGGCAAGTCTAGGAGTCTTTAGACACCTTGGTCTTTAAGTCCTTTTCTCTAGTGACCAATTGTAAGCTCTCTTATGTTTGTCACTTATTTCACTCATGTTTGGTTCTCTGAATGCATATGGACGAGGAGGAATATAAAAATCGATAAAATTATGTAAAAATCAAATCATTTCACAAAAGGAAATGATCTAAAAGGCAACATTCCAAATTCTTAAAAGTCAAATCACACTAAAAAACATGATTCTAAGCACATCTCCTTTTTCTAGTTGAAGCTCAATCTCCACAGTTGGCCTCATAATAGATCCAAAGTCCATTCGGGTGTGGTAGGCGAGTAGATTAGAAAAGGAAAATAAAAAAATATTTTAGTTTTATTTACATTCTCATGCAAGTACCCAATCCTCATAGTAGATCGACAGCTCTATAAGGGGTCCTAAAGAATGGGGAACACGTGTGGAAAGGTTAGTTTATTTTACTTTTCATGCATATAGCCTTCATGGTTTGATCTATGTACTTCACTTGTTATCCCAAGCTTTGTGTATATTACTCAAAATGTCCTAAGTCCTTGGTGTTGATAGTTCTTAACCTTTATCACTTGCCCAGTGTATCTTATTCTTGATAAAGATGTTCACATCACCCATGTGGCACCTCACATTCCTTATTTACATTACATTTTCCTTATAATCCATTTGTATGATATTGTTTTTAGTTGATCACATCATTTATCACATATATTTTATTACACCTCTTGGTTTATAGTTTGTGAGTTGCATTGTAAGACCTTGGATAGGACCAAGCTTTCTTCACAAACACCCTTATACCATTTGCTTACCACACCATCTCATTGTAATATTAGTCATGGCATTAGGTGGTTGTGTTTTTTACTTCTAAGTTTGAGTTTTTATTCTTCAATGCTTTTGATTTTCATTTCTCCATCATGTTCTTATTTTTTGTGGACTTCACTTATCTTATATTTGACATTTGACATTCTTACATGTTTTTATTTATGTATGACTTCTTCATGTTTGTCTTCCATATTGACTTACATTTGCTTTTTTAGTCATTCATGTTTTTCTTTATGTTTGATTTGACATGTTTATCTTACATGGAGTTACTTATCATTTACTTACATATCTTTGTTCAAGTTTTCTTGCATTGATATTTCATTTGTCATTCATGTTTTACATACTTTCCAACGTTATGTAGTATGTTCTACATTTCTTTTTATGTTTTACATGCTTCCCAAAGTGAATTAGTGTGTTCTACAATCATTTATCATACATTTTCCATCATTTCATCATTCACTTGCCATCAATATTTTGGATTTAATCTTGCCTTAATAATCTTAATTTTCCAATTTTTTGAAGTCCCTTATACCTTTGTCTCTACTAACTCTTTTCCCAAGCCTTAAAAAACTCTAAAATCATGATGTTTATTGTCCCACAAAAATATCACTCATTTTTGGGACAACATTTGAACTATTTTTGTCCAACAGACCAAAATCCTCTCTCCCCTCCTCAAAAATTGTTCTGGGCATTCAAATTCTTCATTATTCAAGCTTTTTCAGAAATCTACAGACTCTACAGAGTTTGAATCTACAGACTCATTTCTACGGACTCTGCCAATTCTACAAGCTCATTTCTATAGACTTTGTAGCAGAGAAATAGGTTCAACACAACCATTTTTTCCATCGTGAAGAAATCACCAAGTGTCATCTGTCGAGACACGTTATGATTTGCTTCTCAAAATAGTGGAACTTGCCACGTGTCTTTTGTAAACTCAAATAGAACGTGACAAGTGTCAACATCCGTAGCTTCTTCCATTTGTTTTGTAAAGACTATGGTGGGCCCCGGGTAAGTTGTAAACTCAAACAGAACATGACATGTGTCATCGTCTGCGTGAGTCCAAAAGAATCCTGAATGTTTCTACAGTATTTCTATGAGCTCGACAGAAACCGCCACGTGTCATATTTTGTGGGACTCTCAAAAGACATCCAAATCCTCTATAAGCTAAGTGGATGTTACCACGTGTCCTTGCCTATTTCACAGTGGATGTTACCACGTGTCACCTATTGAGATCAATGGAAAATTGACTAAGGCAAAGCCAAAGGACAAACAGCCCTTGTGGAGGGCAGGCGAGAAGTAGATGGACCATTACAAAAACTCGAAGGATATTTCCATGCTTGAACAAATGCTTGCGGAAGGCACAGTTCTCTTTAGGGAAAAGTTCCTGTGGCAAAATGGTTAAGGCAAAAATCCTTCAGACTTTTTTTCTAAAAGAATTCCTTCAGACTTTTTGTCCAAAGGAAAAATCTGCCAAAATAGAAAACTCATCGAGGGAATAAAAGCCCAAAAAGCTGCCACGTGTCCCTTCTCAAGTAGCAGTAGAATGTGGCACATGTCCCTTCTCAAGTAGCAATAGAATGCACCATGTTTCCCTTACAAAGTGTAGTGGAAGCCGCCACGTGTTGTCTGTTGAGACATAATTTCTAGTCACTTTCAAAGCAACAGAATGTGCCATGTGTCATCTTCTACAGGAAACTAATATGAGTCCCAATGACTTTTTAAAGGCATTCAAAGCACGGTAGAATCTGACAAGTGTCAGCATCCGAGTGAATCTAAAATGAGTCCCGAATGTTTCTATAGTATAGCCAAAGCTCAGCAGAGATTTCCACGTGTTCTCTTCCATAGGACTTTCAAAAATGTTTCTAAAGCTTCTATAGACAAGTAGAAACTGCCACGTGTCCTCACCTATTTCTTAGTAGATGCCACCACATGTCACTTGTTAAAAAAAAGTAGCAAAAAGCAACCAGAGCAAGCGGGAAAGACATGAAGGAATGGCTAAGGAAGACGATGAGCCCAAAGCTGTCAAATTCAAGGAAACCAATTAGTTGTTGGCTTTCAAATAATGACGGGCCTGAACATGTCAAATTTGTGACAATAAAATAGCTATTGATCTTTGCAGGCTTAAGCGCAGACCATGTGAATGAATTCAGCGACCCACCAAAGAGATAGCTCGAGAGCTCAAATCACATAGATAAGGGCAAAATATAGCCAAGAAAGGGGGAACAATGAAGAAGGACCAAAAATATCCACACATGGGATATGTTTCTAGAAGGTGAAGCAATCCACTAGCTAGACATTGGAGAATATGAACATTCAATGGCGTGACCCGTTTCTCTGCATTGAGAAAAGTAAATAGGCAACTACACCTGATTCCAGCATATCTTCTTGACAAAATTTAAAATGTATTGAATGCAACATGATGTGTTACTTCTCCCAAGTCTTTCTTGGAGAACTATATATTGGACTCTCTCTTATTGTTTTAAAGGGGGATCTTTTGGTTATTAGAAACTAAATTCTACCCAAATTGAAAGGCATTACTGAGACTTTGAGCTCAGATTGTTGATCATATTTTGTTATTGGAATAAGAAAGCAAGTGACTTTTCAGACTTTGTGTTGTAATAACTTGGTTGTTTGGAAAATTATTTCGATGTTTGTTTTCTTAATACATTTTATGTCCCTTTAATTAAATAAGCATAATTAGTGAAAGTAGTCAGGAAGGTGTTCTGAAGCCAACTATGGAGAGACTTTGTGCCCCCATAATTGCCTTTAGTGTGTTTTCTTTCTGTTTCTATGTAAAGGACCTTGGGATGACTTTGTGCCCTCATTGTCCTTCGTATCTTACTCTTGAGCAGTTGAGGTGGAGACTTTGTGCTACATCTCAGTATGTTGGTTACTATGCCCTTAGTTACCTTTTGCAATTAATACCAGGAAGATTCTTGTGGTTTGTTGAATAGTACTTTTGAAAGAAGAGAAGTGCGTTCTGTCATTACTCCTAAGATTTCTCCTTTGATCCTTGAACATCATATCTGAAAAAAGAGAGATGGATGGTGTTGTCCTACCTCAAGTGTTATTTTTAGCATAAATATATATTATATAGCTCCTCATATTTAATAGGGAACCTCCCCTTGATGAGAGGAGAGATTAGTCCCTTTTTGATGTTGTAAACCTGCACATTTGGCTGACCAATCTCCCTATACTGTGGTGAATAGAACTATTTTGCCTATCAGTTAGCTGAGTGACAAAATATTCATCCAACAGTTTTTTGTGACTCTGCTAGGGATTTACATGCAATCTGAAGTCTCAAGTTTTAGATTGAAGCAGTCCCTACCCTTATCCATTAGTGACTCTAGTGAATCCGTTATGTGTCTTACCCATTATCATTATATCTTTACCATTTCCTTCCACCTCCACGTCAACTACGATAGAACGCATAGTTTGAAGCCTCAAGCTTCAAGCTAAAGCAGGGTCAGTTCTTTCCCATTTTTATTTTACAAATCTAGCAGATCCACGATGTACATGAAGCCAAAGGGCTAAAGGCATTGTTGACCCTATTTTTGAGTTGGTACAACAAAGTAATTTTGATTTATTTCCTTCACCATCTCACCTCCAACGAACCAGGAGCTTTCCTCCTACAAAAGTTAAGTCTCCATTACCAGGCCAAGCATCCATTTTTGTTATTAATAAAGCTTTGTCAATACTTACCCCTCTGAGTTTTGTTATCCCACCTTTCCACAGTCATACAATGGCAGTTTAAGGCCCCTGGGGTAACCCTTTTGGCCCACTTAAATTGACTCCACCTCTACATGAGTTACCACACAGTTCAAGGAAAAATTTCCCCAAGTTCTATGGTGATGGGAAGGTTCATCCTGATGAACATATTAAAGCCTTCAACATAGCCTGTGGCGTAATAGGAGTGGAATTTGAAGATGTAGCAGTCAGGATTTTTGTGGAAACACTATAAGGTGCTATAGCAGATTGGTTCTACCATCTACAGGCTAGGTCAGTGACTAACTAGAACACCCTCAAAGCCAAGTTTGAAGCTAGGTTCAAGCCTACAGAAGATGCACATGCCCTTCTGGCCCATCTCACATAGATGAAGAAAGAGCCTCATGAACCAATGAGGGACTTCATAGCCAAGTTTGATAAACTGAGGAATAGGATTCCTATAATTGCTCAGCCTACACCTGAGAATCTTAAATGTTTCTTCATCAACTCGCAGCTGCCTGAAGTGAGTTTTTTGTGAAGATGGGTTAGCTAAATAGACCTTGCTGAAGCTCAAGATTTAGCCAATGAGGTAGAAGATGACATTATCTTGGCTGGAAAGATAAGGAGAGATCCTAATAGAAATAGACCCTCATCATCTTCTAAATATCCATCTATAGGCACCACTGATCCAATGGTGCAAAAGTTGGCAAATGAGTTGCTTGCTCTCAAAAAGCAAATGGCACAAGGAATGTCTTCTACTCCTTCATATCAAGATATGCCAAGGAGGACATTTCCAAATTAGTGGTACCAGGGCAATGCTACCAATAATCAAGGGCAGCTAAATCATCTTGCTCCTCCACAGGGAAAACTTGCCATTGAAGCACCTCCAGCCAGTTCAATAGTGGGATATCTTGAAACAAAATTTAATTTCTCTTTCCAGCCTAAATTAAATCAAGAAAATGACACTGATCTCCTTGTAGAATATCAAGAAGATTCAGTTGGTGACTCAAACATTAGTTTCCTAAATTACCAGGATGAACCCAGAGGTAAAAGTGAAGTAGTTGATGGATCATATGATGTATTCACCCAGTCCCAGAACCAGTCAGCTCAACACGCTGATAAAAAAATAGGGTAAATTTCTTAGCCTACAATTTCAATTTCCAAATGAGGAACTTCTCTGCCTTTCCAGCCAAAGGACCCAGTGAGTAATAAAGAGGTAAGTACATCAAACATTCCTCCATCTCCAACTTCAATTCCACAGACCAGTCCTCCCCCTCCTAAAAACCAAAAAGATGAACTGCCTTCTTCTGTTCTTAGTCTAATTCAGTCATTTGACATAATTGATCATGTCAAGAAGACCAAAATTCAAATGACTAAGTTTGAATATTTACAATCCAATCCTGAGTAGCTGGATAGGTTAGTTGAATGTGTGAAGAATAAGGCCATCCCTACAAGACAAGATGTTAAGAAAGTAACTCATGATCCCCCAAAGAACATGTCTATCCCAAACAATCTTGTCATTACTCCTCCAGCTGCCCCTGGGAAAATAGAGCCTTTCTATGTTTCCCTGTTGATAAATGGTTACAAATTGAGCAACTACATTATAGACTCAGGTGCATCTGATAATGTCATCCTTGCCAAGGTAGCAGAATCTCTTGGACTCACATTGACCAAAACATTTGGGAGATGTTTCTCCATGGAGAAAAAATAAGTGCCACTACTGGGAAAAATCAAGGATGCCTAATTTGCATTTTCCACCTTTTCAGAAAAGAGAATCAAGATGACAGTCTTAGTGGTCGATGCCTAGCCTCATATGGCATCCTTCTGGAGCAAAATTTATTTAAGGATGTTGGTGGAGAATTGAGCATAGACCTGTCTGAAGCAAGGATCCCTGTTAAAGGTGTTACACAGAGGCTGCTCCTTGAAAAAGAAGAAAAATAGGTGGTCACTTAGACATCAGCCCCTAAAGCTCAAATTATGTTTGAGTCTTCAGGTATGGGTAATTGTTTTTATCCATAGAAGAAGTTCATGAGGTGCTTGATGAAGTCCCTGAATGTGATCCAGGGTTTGACTCAGACCATACATCATAAGAACTGGTAGGTTGCAGTATAGATGGAGAAGGATCTTCCTTCTCTAATGAAGAAAAATCTAAAAAAAAATTAGTTTTTGATGAGGTATAGATTCTGGAATTTGATGGCAGATGCTCCTCTACCAGCTCAGGAGCTAGGATTGTGTTGATATCTCTTCAAGGAGACATTTTCTCTTACTCATATAAGTTACAGTTTAGCAATACAAATAACACAACTGAGTATGAATCTCTATTGCTTAGATTGAAGGCTACTAGAGATAAAGGCATCAAACTCCTTCATGCCAAAGGAGATGCTGAACTGGTGATTTGTCAGGTAAATAACCTGTATCAAACCAAAAATGAGAGATTGTGTCATTACTACAACCTAGTCTGGGATCAAATCAAAAGCTTTGATGCTTTCAACATCTCTACCATATCCAGAGAACTTAATGACCGAGCTGATGCACTCGTTGTTTTAGCAACTCTTTTAGTCCCTCACCCAAAATTCAAAGAAGATAAGTACACCATTGAAATAGTTTTTTGACCAAGTGTGCCTGATAATGTTGATCATTGGCAAGTATTCAATAGTGATCACCAAATCATTGCCTTCTTTGAATAAAAGGATAGCTTTGAACGGCTGCACTTCGAAGGTAGTGAACCTCACAAGCCTAAACCAGCCCCTGAATCAAGTTCAAATGTAGATGAAAAGTTCTTGAAACTTAAAGGGAATAAAATTCCAAAAAGCTTGGTTTCCCTTGAGAAACTATTTAACAAACACGATAGGTTCATCAAATAATAGCAAATAGATTTAAGCTCCTCCCAAGGGTTTGATCAAATAAATCTGAGTACCAAAGAAAATCCCAAGATGGTGAATATTGGGAAGTGATGTACTCAGGAAGAAAAGCTCAAGATCACCACTCTACTCTACCAACACATGGATGTTCTAGCATATTCCTATGATGATTTGAAGTCACTGAGGCCTGATGAAATCTACCATGACATTCCTCTCAAGGCTGACTCAGTGCCTTACAAGCAAAAATCTAGATAGTACAATCCAAAGATATTAGGTACTATTCTGTCTAAAATACAAAAAATGTTAAATGCTAGAATCATTTTCCCAATCCATCATTCTACATGGATTGCAAACATAGTCCCTGTGAGGAAGAAGAATGGCAAAATTTGCATCTATGTAGATTTTAAGAATTTGAATCAGTCATCTTTAAAAGATAACTATCCTTTGCCCATCATGGATCAAGTGCTTCAGACAGTGACTGGTTCAGAGATGTTATCAATGCTAGATGGCTTCTCAGGATACAATCAAGTTGAAGTTAGTGAAGTAGATCAATACAAGACTACCTTCACCACACCTTGGGGCATATTTGCATATAGAAAGATGCCATTTGGCCTAATAAATGATGGCACCACTTTCCAAAAAACAATGGGCCTCACTTTCAAAGATGAGATGGGTAAGTTCATTGTAGTTTATCTTGATGATTTGACCGTCTTTTTTAAGCATCGCTCTGAACATGTACACCATTTGCAACAAGTGCCGAAACGCTGCCGCCAAAATAGTATTTTCTTGAACCCCAAGAAGTCTATTTTTGGAATAACAGAGGGGAAACTTCTCAAACACATTGTATCCAAAGAAGGCATAAAGATTGACTCAGACAGAGTCAAGTCTATTCAAGAGCCTACCTTGCCTACAAGTAAGACTGTTGTTCACTCTTTCTTTGGAAAGTTAAATTTCTTACGAAGGTTCATCCCTGAGTTTGCTGAGAAGACTCGACACATTATGAATATGATGAAGGAAAAGGTCACCTTCAGCTGGACTGAAGAAGGCAAGTCAGCATTTGAGGATATCAAGACTGCCATTGCCCACGCCCTAACTCTAGTTTGTCCAAACTACAACAAAGAGTTCATCACATACAGTTATGCTTTTGAACACACGCTTTCAACAATTTTGATTTAATAAAATAAAGAAGGTATGGAATCTCTTATTTCTTTCATGAGATGTCCTTTCAAAACTCATGAACTGAAGTACTCAAACATGGAGAAACATGCTTATGCAATGGTGAAGGCAATCAAGCATTTCCGCTTCTACATCCTGAATTCACACACTACTGCCTTGGTTCCTGACACCACAGTCAAGTCCATATTAACTCAGCAGGAGTTTGGGATGAAAAGAGGCAATTGGATTGCAAAGATCTAGGAGTTTGATCTAGACATCAAGCTAATGAAACTGGTATAGGGAAAAGGCCTATGCCAATTAATTGTTGATAATAAACCAGAAGAAATAGAGCATGAAGAAGCAGAGATGGAAGACACACTGACAGTCCTCTTTGTCTCCACCATGAATGAGTGGTATTCAGATATCACTCATTTCCTTACTTATGGTGAGTGTCTTACTCACCTATCTTACAAAGAAAGGAGAACTATCAAGTTGAAAGCTGCCAATTTTGTCCTTTGGAACAACATCCTGTATAAAAAAAATATTGATGGAGTGTTCCTTCGCTATGTGGACAAGGAGCAGCAAAGCCAACTTTTGAAATCCTTCCATAATCTAGCCTGTGGAGGACATTTTTTTGCTTCTATAACTGCTCACAAGATTCTATGAGCCAGGTATTACTAGCCAACTCTTTTCCAAGATGCATATAAGTGGGTAAGGAAATGTGAACTCTGCCAGCAGTTTGTTGGGAGACCCAAGTTAGCTGCCCTACCTCTTAAGCCAGTGGTCATAGAAGAACCATTCCAGCAATGGGGAATTGATTTTATTGGAGCTATAAACCCATTTTCAAGTGTTGGACATGATTATGTCCTTACAACAACTGATTACCTCACCAAGTGGGTGGAATCTATCCCAACCAAACATACTACTTTAGAAGTAGTGTGCAATTTCCTCAAGGAGAATATCACTTCTAGGTTTGGGGTCCTAAACAAGATTGTCATAGACAACGCAGCTTGTTTCACTTCTCAGGAGATTACTCAATTCTATTTCTATTATGGGATTACTCTCTCCCATTCTTCTAATTATTTCCCACAAGGTAATGGGTAGGCTGAATCAAGCAACAAGAACTTGGTGACTATCATCAAGAAGCTGGTGGATGACAACCAAAGGATAAGGCATAAAGCATTGGTTGATGCTTTGTGGGCTGATAGAATTACACCCAAGAGGGCAATTGGTATGTCACCTTTCCAACTTCTTTATGGTATCAATGCTGAGATACCAATCACCTTGGAATTGCCAGCATTAAAATTGGCTAAGGCAATTGAAGATCAGACATATGAAAGCTCCATTGATAAGAGGTTCATGTGCCTGACTGAACTAGATGAGTAGATAACTATGGTGGTGGACTGAATTGCTGCCCATCAAAGTTTGGTAAAGAAGCTCTTTGACAAGAAGGCAAAAAACCATGATTTTTAGGTTGGAAATCAAGTCCTACTGTGGGACAAGAGAAGAAAACCAAAGGGGGTGCATGGGAAATTTGATTCTCTTTGGAGAGGCCCATTTATTATCCATCAACTCAATGGTGAGAACAGCTTCCTATTGAAATATCAAGATGGCATGCTCTTCTCTCTGCCTTACAATGGGTAGCATCTAAAGCACTTCAATCCATGAAGTATCAAATAAGATTAGCTTGTACATATGTATCTTTGTATAGTCTTTATTTCTATTTTTGGGCTTTAATTTTTGTTTTTGTCACCTTTCTTTTTGGGTAACATGACTCCATAACCCAATGGCATACTTTAAGGCACTGGAGATTCTGGTTTCTACTCCCCTCAGCTATTTCAATTGAAGGAAGTTCTCCAATTGGAGCCAGCTGTTGTCCCCCAAAAATATCACTCATTTTTGGGACAACATTTGAACTATTTTGGTCCAACAGACCAAAATCCTCTCTCCCCTCCTCAAAAATTGTTCTAGGCATTCAAATTCTTCATTATTCAAGCTTTTTTAGAAATATACAGACTCTACAGAGTTTGAATCTACAGATTCATTTCTACCGATTCATTTATACGAACTCTACCAATTCTAAAAGCTCATTTCTATGGACTCTGTAGGAGAGAAATAGGTTTAACACTTAGCCATTTTTTCCATCATGAAGAAACTATGGAAACTACCAAGTGTCATCTACCGAGACACGTTATGATTTGCTTCTCAAAACAGTGAAACTTGCCACGTGTCTTTTGTAAACTCAAATAAAATGCGACAAGTGTCAACATCTGTAGCTTCTTCCTTTTGTTTCGTAAAGACTGTGGCGGTCCCCGGGTAAGTTGTAAACTCAAACAAAATGTGACACGTGTCATCATCCACGTGAGTCCAAAAGAGTCCTGAATGTTTCTATAGTGTTTCTATGAGCTTGATGGAAACTGCCATGTGTCATATTCTGTGGGACTCAAAAAACATCCAAATCCTCTATAAGCTAAGTGGATGCTGCCACATGTCCTCACCTATTTCACAGTGGATGTTGCCATGTGTCACTTGTCGAGATCAACAGAAAATTGACTAAGGCAAAGTCAAAGGACAAACAGCCCTTGCAGAGGGTAGGTGAGAATTAGATGGACCGTTACAAAAACCCAAAGGATAGTTCCATGCTTGAACAAACCCTTGCAGAAGGCACAGTTCTCTTTAGGGAAAAGTTCCCATGGAAAAATAGTTAAGGCAAAA
Organism: Torreya grandis; assembly: GCA_037957365.1. Classification (NCBI taxonomy): domain Eukaryota; kingdom Viridiplantae; phylum Streptophyta; class Pinopsida; order Cupressales; family Taxaceae; genus Torreya; species Torreya grandis. The sequence goes on from JARHVA010003132.1 coordinate 1,445,256, forward strand.
ATCCTTCAGACTTTTTGTCTGAAAGAATTCCTTCAGACTTTTTATCTCAAAGAAAAAATTTCCAAAATAGAAAACCCGCCGAGGGAATAAAAGCCTAAAAAGCTGCCACGTGTCCCTTCTCAAGTAGCAGCAAAATGTGCCACGTGTCCCTTCTCAAGTAGCAGTGGAATGCACCACGTGTCCCTTATAAAGTGCAGTGGAAGCCACCATGTGTCATCTATCGAGACACAATTTCTAGTCACTTTCAAAGCAATGGAACGTGCCACGTGTCATCTACAAAACTCAGTGGAGACTGCCACGTGTCATCTTCCACAGGAAACTAATATGAGTCCCGATGGCTTTTTGAATGCATTCAAAGCATGATAGAAGCTGACAAGTTTTAGCATCTGAGTGAATCTAAAATGAGTCTCGAATGTTTCTATAGTATAGCCAAAGCTCAGCGGAGACTGCCACGTGTTCTCTTTCGCAGGACTTTCAAAAATATTTCTAAGGCTTCTATAAACAAGAGAAAGTTGCCACACATCCTTGCCTATTTCAAAGTAAAAGCTGCCACATGTCCTCACCTTTTTCTCAGCAGATGCTGCCATGTGTCACTTGTTAAAAAAAAGCAGCAAAAAGCAACTAGAGCAAGCGGGAAAGACATGAAGGAATGGCTATGGAAGACGATGAGCCTGAAGCCGTCAAATTCAAGGCAACCAATTAGTTGTTGTCTTTCAAACAATGATGGGCCTGAACACATCAAATTTTTGGCAATAAAATAGCTATTGATCTTTGCAGGCTTAAGCGCAGACCCTGTGAATAAATTTAGTGACCTGCCAAAGAGATAGCCTGAGAGCTCAAATCACACAGATAAGGGTAAAATATAGCCAAGAAAGGGGGAACGATGAAGAAGGACCAAAAATATCCACACATGGGATATGTTTCTAGAAGGTAAAGTAGTCCATAAGTTGGACATGGGAGAATATGAATATTCAATGTCGTGACCCGTTTCTCTGCATTGAGAAAAGTAAATAGGCAACTACGCCCAATTCCAGCATATCTTCTTAACAGAATTTAAAATGTATTGAATGCAACATGATGTGTTACTACTCCCAAGTCTTTCTTGGAGAACTATATATTAGACTCTCTCTTATTGTTTTAAAGGGGGATCTTTTGGTTATCAGAAACTAAATTCTACCCAAATTGAAAGGCATTACTGAGACTTTGAGCTCATATTGTTGATCATATTTTGTTTTTAGAATAAGAAAGCAAGTGACTTTTCAGACTTTGTGCTGTAATAACTTAGTTGTTGGAGAAATTGTTCTTATGTCTATTTCCTTAATATGTTTTCTGTCCCTTTAATTAAATAAGAAAAATTAGTGAAAGTAGTCAGGAAGGTGTCCTGAAGCCAACTATGGAGAGACTTTGTGCCCCCACAATTGCCTTTAGTGTGTGTTCTTTCTATTTCTGTGTAAAGGACCTTGGGATGACTTTGTGCCCTCATTGTCCTTTGTATCTTACTCTTGAGCAGTTGAGGTGGAGACTTTGTGCTACATCTCAGTCTGCTAGTTACTATGCCCTTGGTTACCTTTTACAATTAATATCAGGAAGATTCTTGTGGTTTGATGAATATTACTTCTGAAAGAAGAGAAGTGCTTTTTGTCATTACTCCTAAGATTTCTCCTTTGATCCTCGAACATCATCTCTGAAAAAAGAGAGATGGATGGTGTTGTCCTACCTCAAGTGTTATTTTCAGCATAAATATATAGTATATAGCTCCTCATATTTAATAAGGAACCTCCCCTTGATGAGAGGAGAGATTAGTCCCCTTTTGATGTGGTAAACCTGCACATTTGGCCAACCAATCTCCCTATGCTATGGTGAATAGAACTATTTTACCTATCAGTTAGCTAAGTGACAAAATATTCACCCAACAATGTCGTAGAGAATATTTTCTACTATTATATGCCTATATTCCAAAAAAAATGATTTTTCACTCTTTTTTGCACTAATCTCTATAGGTTCACCTAATATTCTTCATATTTGGACACCTTCACATGTCTTACAATCTCCTTTTTTATCTACAACACTAAGGTAAGTAAAGGTATGTGTCTTTCAATTTTGTCCTTTCATTTATCTTATTTGCTCTTTACTACATTTTACTTAGCATCAACATTATGTGTCATCATGTTCTATTCCTAAAGTACCATCTCGTGTTGCACTCATGTGACATGTGATGAGCTTCGAGTGGGGCATATATATGCACATAATATTTTCAAACTTTTATCAATTATTGATGCTCTTTATCTTTTAGGAACCCATCGAGTCTCAATATCTCTGAGTGTACACCTTAAAAAGTACATGGAAAAAGGGGTGGATAGACCATTGGTGCTTCACAATCTTGTTGTCCATTTTTCCACTTATTAACTATACACTTGTCTTCTAAAAACTATTCCCCTAAGCTAGTTTTTCTCTCTTGTATACTCCTATAGTCATTTGCCACCTTTATTTGCTCGTTCCCTAATCTAAACCCCTTCTTGATAGTTTACATGACTATGTTGATTGTGTTGACCTTGTAATGTTATTGGTAGAGCTTACTAAGAACTAAGTTGGGTATAGCCGACTTAGTTCATTATCTAGTATGTTTTTTGTCAATTACAATATTAGGTCAACTAGGTTAACCCTGTTGGTGGAAACTTTCAAAACGGCTTAGGGTTAAATCTGCCTATATATACAAGATCATTTTTCTATTATTTAGAGAAGATAAGAGGTAAGAGCTATTGCACATATGCTTATCTACCATTCTACTTGAGGAGCAAGATTAGGGTTTCATACTTTCTTTGGAGATATGGATCTTGTCTTGTGGAGAAGTATTTTGGATGCATTGATAGGTTCTGTAATCTAGAACTGATTTATCTTTATCATCATTACATACCAAAACAACCTCTTGTGAAGCACTTTGGTCAAAGGATATATTGAGGCTTGGTGGGTTCGTATTCAAAGGTAAGTATTCCTAACTTTGTTCCTCCTTTGTAAGAGTAGATAGATATGCATTTATACTTCTCTTCCATGTATTAGGATTCCCTATGCATTGATGTGAGTATATGTCTCTTATGCATATTTAATTTTGTTGTTTCTTACCCCCACTTTGTGCCACAAGATTTGGTGAGAACTAGATTAGATTTTACTTGTAATTAGTTTAGTGAATATGAAAACATAGGGTTTAATTAGGGTTATTGCATGATTGTGCTTGACTGTAGGCTTTGGAACCCTCCCTAGTGGGGTTTATTATGGTAAGATATCTCTTAATTGGGTTTAACATATTCCCATATTGATCATGTTCCCGATTATCTAATGTATCCCTAATCAAAAGTGTAAGTATGATCTATCTTATATGAGTTAGGATTGATTTATAGACATGATGCATTTATGATTCCATATAATTTGAATTTTATGTTTGTAAGATAATAAAACTATTGTGTATAATTTTATGTTGAATAATGGTTTTTCATTTTAATTTATTTTTTGTAAGTGAATGGGCTAAGTGTTTATAGTGAAATTCAATTTAACTTCGAACACATAGTTTAATTTTTGGTTATAGGATAATCTAACCAGGTTTGGGTTTTATTGTATCATTTAGTCTTTGGATTTTTAAGCTGTGTGTGTATTATGAATTTTTTTGAACTGTGCATTAAATTTAAAAGGTTTAATTTGTTTCATTTGGTTAATTATATGAACTTATAAATATTTAATGTTTTAAGCAGCTAGAGGATCAACTATTTATAATCGAGCCTGTAGCTATTAATTAGATCATGGTTATATGGAAAATGTATTGGTAAATAGTATCGAATTAGTTATTTATGTTTGGTATAATCTTGAATAAAAATATTAAATTAATATCATAGCCTAGATATTATATATATGCATGTATGTATGTATGTATAAATACATACACACACACACACACACACACACACACATAATTATGCAGTCGAAGACTTATATGTAAATGACGTGGCTGATCATTATCAAATGCATTACCTAGTTTGGTGTGTGTGTGTGTGTGTGTGTGTGTGTGTGTGTGTGTGTGTGTGTGTGTGTGTGTGTGTGTGTGTGTGTGTGTGTGTGTGTGTGTGCAGTAGAATCTTTTATGAGGTTTGAGTGGTTGTTCATTACCAAATGTTTTATATGGAATGATAAGTAAATTATTAGGTGGTTTATTATTCTTATGTGAAATTAAAACTTAAACTTTATTGCTTTTAAATTAAACTTGAAGCTTACTTGGAATCAAACATTGTTTGACTTATTAATAAGTATTAGGTGATTACTTATTAGTGATTATGTAATAATTTTATAATAGAAATTCCAAGGATTGAAATAATTGTCAAAGAGACACGGGTTTTTGTATGTTTAAGACTGGTAGTTAAAAGAAATTTGAATCTATATGGAAAATGGTTTGTAAGTAAATGATCATTAAATTATGGTTGTGACTTAAATGTTACTATTGTTATGTATAAATAGAAATAGTTGTATGATTTAAGAGGGTTAATTAAATATATATTAGTTGATTATAGTATTTGGATGTCCATAATGAATTATCATAAAGATTATGATGTCCTTGTATTCGTTCCTGCTATGACATTCATTATATAATCTTTGTGTGTTTTAAATCTATGGATTTTATCATTAATATGTTTTTATGGTATTACTAACATTAAAAATTAAGTTTAATAGATTTCACGTACTTACCTAATGACATTAATAGGTTGAATTGGAGTTAATCAAATGACTTGTGTGTGTGAAATTGACTGATCTTGAGATCCAAAAAATTATATTAAAACTTTGGTCAAGGTAATATTTATAGTTTGAACATTTCCATTTCACCTATTTGAATTGGTTACATGTATTACGCGGTATCATGTAAGAATGTATTTCTTTATGATATGTTGCATGTGATAGTTATCTTACAGTACACAGGTTTCTAGTTAACTTTTTTAATTTTCACACTATCATTATCTACCCATCTATAAAAGGAGGATCACTCCCTTATTGGAAGATCATGTAGGGGATCAATGATTTGTGGTTGGTGAAGAAACCCTCCCCTTCCAATCACCAACTGATAAAGGCTTTACTCATGATTATTTTTGAATAATAATGAGTTCTTGAGACTAGTAGGTTTTGTGGAACATTATATAATTGTAATTTGTTATTCAGATATGTATTATTGTATAGTTGTATTATATGTTGTTAATTATAAACATTAGTAACAAGTTGTAATATATTTGTACTTGTTTTACTATATATAGTGGTTGAATTATAATCTTGGATTATTATTGTAATTTATAATGTTAAAATCATGACATCAAATCAACATACGTTATGTTGATCACTCACTAAATGAATCATACTTAACCTTATGGTTAATAACATAGTTATCTAAGTGATGCATTTAGTTAGGGATCATTAATGTTGAGTTTAATTTTGATGTTGAATTTAACTTCTTTTACCTAACTCTAGTTAACCTTGAGGGGTTGTTACAATCGATCCCTTGTAACAAGGACTTATTTAAGTCTATTAGATTAACCAACTGTATCAAAAGTATGAGTTGTGATCTATACTCAATTTATACTACGTACTACACATGATCTTATCGTATGTACTACATCAAAAGAGTCATCAAAAACCATATTTTTGGGACATTAAGGATAACAAGAAAAAAACATTATTTATTTCAACCTCTCTGTCTGGCTCATCTTGAATCTTGATCATGTTACATACATTTATTTACTAATTTTAGCAAGGTTGAAACATGATCCACTAGCTGGAAGACTTATTGACTTACTCTAGCAGTATTCACAGCTATTGTATACATCCCTAATAAAGAAGATACATATGATTCAATTGTGAGGCTCACATTTTGAAAAGACAGATAGCCATAAAAACTATAGTGAAGTTTTCATACTATATTTTTATTTTTAAATGTTTAAGGTAATAATTAGATTTTGGTTGGCATAGTTTGTTAATTGATTTTTTTTTTTTGAAAGACCATTATTGATTATGGATATGGTTAATACATTTTTGAATATCTTATTATATAATTTATAATTTTAAAACTATGAAAATGTTTTGAATATTTTTTTCAGTTATGTCATCTTCACTTTTCATAGTTATCTTGCCCTATGGCCCCATAGTTGGTTTATACTCTATACTCTTTATTTTTGTCACTATTTTTAATCTACTCAATTTATTATATTATTTGTTTGGTCTTTACCACATACTTATTTTAAATAAACAATAAATTGATTTTCTCTGAGAAATAATGGCATGCAAGATACTTCTTTTAAACAATGCACAAAGAATAAACTGAATAAATGTAACAGAGCCTCATGATCATAATGTAATTTATTTTTAAATGTTTAGTATAATAATTATATTCTATTTGGAATGGTTTGTCAATTGAAATAAAGAAAAATTGAAAGGTCAATATGGATGTCATTAAGACATTTTGGCAAACCTCACTATATAGTTTATAATTTTAAAATTATAAAAATATTTTGAATATTTTTTTTTTAGTTATGTCATCATAGTTTTTTATATTTGTCTTGCCCTATGGTCCCATAGTTGGCTTATACTCTATACTATGATTTTTTGTCATTAATTTTTCTATACTCAGTTTATTATATTACCTAGTTGGTCTTTTAAGAGACTTAAAGAGGTCTTTGCTCAATTTATACTTCGTCATATGAACATCAAATTTAGCACTTAAAAATGATAAATTTAATATCTAAAAGGAAAAATTTAATCATTAAAAAGAAGGAACCGTAAATAAGATCTCAACTTTAGACTTCTCATCCTCTAACCTCTTTCTCCATTAGTTTTTTTAATTAACAAAAATTACCTCTTATAAAATAAATATACATAAGTGTTTCAAATTGATTAAAACCCTAGAACCAGGAAATCCTAAAACCTAAAGTCATATAATTATATTTATTTTAAAGTTATATTCCTTTTTGGTTGTAGGAATTGTGAAGTGAGCGACATTTACAAGAGGAGGTCAAGCAAGAATCTAAGAAGCCAACTATGAAGTACAATCCAAGTAAGAAATACAATCCCTACATGTCATGGGAATCATGAAGTGAATAACAATTACAAGAGGAGGCCAAGAAGGAGTCTAAGCAGCCAACAATGAAGTACAATCCAAATAAGAAATACATGCCCTATATATCTACAAATGTTTTCACACTTTTAATGAATTATGCCTATATTTTAAGGGATTCAAACTATTGCCATGTTATTTTTTTCATCAGATCTTTACTTTCAATGTGAAAACCCTTTTTTATCTTATATCAAAACCCTTAATATTATACATAATTTGGTTATCACATGAGATTTTTTATTTAGTAATGAGATCAACAAGATATTTGCATTTGTTTGGGATTGTTTGTTTAGTAATGAGATTGGAAAGAACTCAAAATCTTATGAATGTGTGTATGGGCATTTGATGTGGTGATGACTTATTTTTTAGAATCACACATTTCTACTTAGGGTTTAGATTTAGGATGGGTCTATAACAATTCTTATCTATGTTGTTTCTTATGTACTCCGTGTTTGGATTTATTCATTCGGGTAAGTGTTTGAGATGACTGAACTACTCCTAATTTCACAGTGCAAAGCAAAATAGTTGTTTTGAAAAACTTAGGGTATCTATGATCATAATCATTATTCACCTCAAGCATATTTGCCCAATGAATGTGTTTGGGGAAAGGGATTTAACTATGGATTTTTTAAATTATTTATTGATTTGAATATGACGTTTAATTTACTAGATATTTATATATTTTTTGAAAGAGCTAATAGAAATTCTCAGTCAATTTATACTAACATGGTGATTTTGCCAAAGATTCGCCAATAGAATTATACCTAAACTTTAGAATTTAACAGGATTTTTTAGTAAGTTTTAGAGGTCTATTCTTAAAATTATCCCTAGAAAACACCAATCTTCTCATAGTCTTAGTGATTGGGTCGAAGATGGTAAACTGGCCAAAATAATTAACAATACCCATCAAAACCTCTTCTTCCCAAAATTCTAGTAGAAGACCCAATAGTTTGACTGAGATGGGTAGTTGATTGAAAATTTCTTTATCAAGATCCACATTTGGTTTCCATTTTTCTAGGGATAAGCATGTTTTTTGAGGGATAAACATGTTTGGTTTTCATAATGACCTTCAATAATGAGATGTCAACAGAGACAATTGCAGGTTTTTTCCTAGCCATGAACTAAAAACAAGAGAACCCTACTTACCTAGCTCTAGAAGGTCTAATATCGATCTTCTGCATTCACCAATTATAACATCTATGATAGGGGTAGGGGATAATCCATGATTCTAAACTGACGCAATGCTATCTTCTCCTCTTCAATTATTTCATACCCAATCATTTCCATTTCACTCTTTGCATATATCATATTTTATTAATAATTTTATTCTACCATATATTCTTTATTTTAAATTGTTACATATAAGTAAAAATTGTAATAAATGTTGTATTTAAAATCTATAAATTTTTTAATATATCATATTTTATTAAAAAACATTTCACTGTAATACTCTTTATTTTAAATTATAACTTATAAGTATAAACTTTATAATAAATGTTATAATTAAAATATATAAAAATCTACATATATCATATTTTCTTTTATTATAGTACTCTTTATTTTAAATTGTAACATATTTTCTTTTATTATAGTACTCTTTATTTTAGATATATTTGTAAAATACACCAATAGATATCATTTTTAAGGTTTCTATATTATATTGAATTGTGAGTACCTGTAGAATGATATCTATGATGTGTTTGGATATGTTGTATGATTTTATAAATTATTTTGGACCTAACTATCATTTTTTATTTTGTTTATTATTTATAATGTTAGTTTTACATGAATTAAATAATTATAAATTTAAATAAATAAATATTTTTTTAATTTTAAAATAAATAAAATTACCATAATAACAAACATAATTCACCTACCGTATATTCCATGTTGGTAAATAAATAAATTCTTTTATTTTAAAGTTAAAAAAATTACTACAATAACAAATATAAAATAAATAAATATTTTTTTAATTTTAAAATAAATAAAATTACTTCAATAATAAATATAGTTCATTTATCATATATTTTAGCTTGATAAATAAATAAATTTTTTTATTTTAAAATAATAAAATTTCTACAATAATAAATATAATTCATCTATCATATATATTCATATATTTCAACATGATAAATATATAATTAAAAGTGGGTAATTACACTCTTTCACATTTTCTCGTGTTAAATTATTTTATTAAATCAATTTTAATTTATTAATTGTCAACTCACTCACGTCATTACACTCTTTCATCCCACCTCTTCCATACTACTATAACATATAATTAAAATATATAATTATATATATACTTTTTGTATAATAAAATATATTGACATATAGTTTTTGAAGGTATCCTTTTCTATGAAGGTGTGGTGTATATAAAGACTTAATGAATGGATCAATTTTCTATTTGTAAAGATAATATGGAAAAAAGACTTTTATTTGAATTTTTAATTAAATACACAAATGTTTAGTGCATCGCTGACCTATAAAATTAAGAGTAAAATATAATTAAAAATAAATAATAAATAAAAGTGTAAAGTAAGAAATGAATAAATTGGCATGTTTTTACACTCTTATTTGATTATACACTTAGTCCTAACATGACTCACATGAGTGAAACGGTATATTGAGGACATTTATTTCAAATTAGGTATTTCCTTTGTCTACTTTTTTATGTTTGTGGAAGAAATGTAAGTTTAATTTTGTAAGCTCTAAGACTCGACATTCGAACATTAATAGGTTCAAATCTATAATAGTGTTTTAATATATTTACTTCAAAATATGTATTCATATTATTTATTTTATAGTTAAGTATTTATCAAGAAAAATGAAATAAAATTTAAATATTTTGAAGATGATTTTTTGGTATTTATTTCGCATTATTTTATATATATTTGTATATGTATGAGTGAATGGTTCAAATTAGGTTTCATTGAGTTATTATAGTAATATTTGAAGATTGAAATTGATCTGTAAATTAGGTAGATATTTCATGGTAAGTTTGGCTAACACAGATAATATACAACTAGTTTACTAATAAAATTGATTAGTTAAGTAATTGTTATGTACTCTTAAATATGACAAAATGGAGATGAACAAGTGCTAGAAAAAAAATGTGCAACCTAATAAACATATCTGGGAAGTAAGAAAATAAGCAAAGCATAAATTGAACACAGTGTAAATTATCTTGGAGAAACCCAATGTGGGAAAAATTCTGGTGGGAGAGGCAAATCATACTCCCCTTCCAATATGTAATGCAAGAAGTATACAAGATATTGCCAACTTGGCCAATTCCCATCCTATCCAAAACTCATATACAAATATGCTTCACACTTATCAGACACTTCTTTGTACTTTCATACACCTAAACCAATCATCTACAACTAACAACGATGAGAAAACTAAAATCAAGACTCAAACTCACTAAGAATGATGTGAATCTAATTTCCATACATCTCACTACCTTTTACTTATGCTCTCTGTGTTGCTAAACTTGTATATATTCCCTCTCAACCCTAGAGTCTGGATTTTTTTTAAAACAAGTTGTCATTGAGGAGAAGAAATATTTGCAACCATTCAAGTCCACGTATTTTTGAATGGTGTAAAAATCATGGGGATCTGTAGATCGACGATTATAGAATAACTAGTGTGGTTATGCAATTGCCCCCTAAAGGTGTTGGTGGTGATGTTCTTGTTACTTTCCTTATATGACAGTTTCAAAACTGTTGGGATAGTTAAGCCACTGTCGAGGTGATTTTGCAACTGCCATTCTACACATTAAGTTTTGTCTTTTGGCAAAAATATCTCTATTTTGAGAGCCTAAAACCCTCTATTTGATCAATATGAAAGTGTCCAGATCACTTGCATACTATTTTTGGCACTAAATCATCTCTGAACTGATGTTTTTGAGTATGAAATGTCTTACATAAGTGTCTTACAAGCAAGATTTACATATATTTGGGCATAGTGGAAACATTCAATACACATGACTAGTATATGAAGATTTAATTTTGGATCATGCCTCCCCAATTTGAGGCTTTTAAGTCCATAAAAGCTTAGGAACTCATGTGGTGAGTAAATTTATTTCCTCACTACTTGACCCTATCTTGTACTTAGAGGTGTATATGCTAAATGAAATTATTAGCCTTGTGAACTGTTGAGTCCATCTTTTCATGTCCTTTGTGTGGCTCACTTTCTTGTTAAAGAAGAATCACGTATGTAAGAAAACATATACGTAATAACTACATCTCATGCTCTTTATTGATAGACCTACTATGAGTATCCTTGCATTCTTTCTTGTCTTTCAAAATGAGAAAATAAAACTTCCCACTAACATTAAGCAATCAGTTACCTTGAGTAGCACTTACCAAGGAGAGCTTAGATTTTTCATTCATAAGAGTTTATGGTGTATCTTTTCCCATCCTTAACCAAATGGTATTGATTATATCTCCTTCTGAAAATAACATTTCTAACATACATATAGGGGCTGACAAAAACTATCCCACAAATGTCAACATGTGCAACATCTACAACAACTTCATCAATGAAATGTTCATTTATTTCAAACTTGACTCTACACTTTTTGGAGAACCTTGTCTATAATCCTTGTTTCACCATCCTATGGCACAAGGATTAGGATGATCATACATTTCTAACCCAAGTGTTTCCACCAACTTTTTACTAATCAAATTTTATTGAGAGTAAGAATAAAAAAGAGCATCAACTTTCACCATCTTAATTTAAACTTTGATATGGAAATTTTTATAAGGTTCACCTTTGTCTTGAGAATGATTACTATCCAAACATAAATTTTTCTATAGGGAGGTAAAACAAAACCTATCATCCACATTTGAGTTGTAATCAATCACTTCGCCTAAAAGTGACATCGTGGCATTTTTTATTTCTTTTTCTTTTTCTTAAATGGATACAATTCTAAATGCAACTTCCAAAATTTATCCTCATAATGGCTATCAACATAACAATGCCCACAATGTTTTTTTAGTATTCTTCTTAGCAACAATATAAGTAACATTAACCCACATTTCTTCTTTGAAACATTAAAAGATTTTGAAGAGGAAGATGGACTCTTATTCTCATCCATCTTAAGATATTGGGATTGAGAATAAGCCTCATCTATGTCCTTTCGCTTGGCAAATAAAATGGGCCTCCTTAAGTGATAATTCAACCCTCTAACATTCTTCATGAGAAAATCATGATTAAATGTATCTTTTCCCATTTGAACCACCTTATTTTGAAACGCACTTATATATACATGCACATTTTGGCCTTCTTGTTGCCTCAAAAATTGCTATCCAATAGACCTTTACTCTTCATAAAAAAATAGGATAAAATTTCTTATTAATCAAAGTCTTAATTTCATCCCATTTACTAATTGGTGGTATCTTCTTAACAACTAAATAATTAAGATAATTCTCAAACCAAGTTAGAGAATGGTTAGCTCGCTTCACTCTTGCAAATTTACTTTGTCGATATTCATTAGCTCAATATAAATTGAATTATACTTCTAATTGGGATAACCAATGATCAAACTTATTTTCATTTACCTCACCTTTATATGGTTAAAAGTTGATTTTTGCCCTCTTCTTTGAATGGAGGTCAAACTTGGCTGGACTAAGGCTTATCATTCTCATGGTCATAAGTCTTAAGCTCCTCACTTACTTCAGAAGTATCCATAGAAACTCCCAGCCTTGCTATGACAACCTTCATAATCTTCCTAAGCTCATCCATAAATTTATAGATGCTTGCAACATCCTCTTACAATTTGCATAATCTTCCTTCACCATATTTAGGTATTCTATCCTCTTCAGAAGCCATACTTCTCACTTTTTTCTTCCACTTTCTTATGGATATCTCTTGTTGTAAAGAGACCAAATCACCTTTTCCACTAAAAATTGTTCCTCTTATAATGGGGATATATTTTCAAAATGATCGCCAACAAACCACATCCTAATTTTTGCCAATATTGATCCTATACAACTAGCTTACTAAAAATTGGTTAAGTGATTGTTAAGTACTCTTAAATATGACAAAACAGAGATGGAAAAGTGTTAGAAAAGAAATGCACAACTACTAAACATAATTGGGAAAAAGGGAATGAGAAAAATAGAAATTGAACACACACATTATCCTAGAGAATCCAAATGTGGTAAAAACTCTAATGGTTGAGGCAAATAACACACCCCTCTCACTATGTAATGCAATAAATATATAAGGTACTTCCAACTCGACCTATATGGATAAAACTTTCAATACCAACCTATCTAAAAATCATATACAAATATGTTGTACACTTATCAAAAACTTATTTGTACTTCTATACACCTAAACCAATCATCTAAAATTAACAATAATGAGAACACTAAAAACCAAGACTCAAAATCACTAAGAATGATGTGAATTCACTTTCCATACATCTCACATATTTTTCCTTATGTTCTATGCCTTGTCAAGACTTGTATATATAACCTTTCAACCCTAGAGCCTGCCAAAAAGATGAAACAAACCATCACTGAGGAGAAGAAAATTTTGTAATCATTCAACTTTGCATATTTTTAAATGGTGATGAAACCACTAGGATCTATAGATCAATGGTTACAAAACAACCAGGGTGGTTACTCAATCATCGCCTATGGATTTCAGTAGTGAAATTCTCACCAATATCCTTATACATTAGTTTTAAAACCCTTGGGATGATTACACAATTGCCAATGAGGTTTCACAACTTCCACCCTACACATTACAGTGGTTTCATCCTCTGGCAAAAATATGTCTATCTTAAGAGCCTGAAATCCTCTGTGTGATCAATATGAAAGTGTCTAGATCACCCCCATATTATTTACTCCACTCAATCATCTATGAATTAATGTTGTGAGTATGAAATGTCTTACAATAAAAATGTACATACAATTGGGAATAGTTTAAACATTTAGTAAATTTGAGTATTACACTAAGATCCAAATTTGGTTCAAAAACCCCCTTCATGCATCCTTGTGAAACACTCACTTCTAACTTATACTTATCTCAGTTGTTGATAGGAACATATGTATGTTATTGATGCTTGTTAGGTTGTGGAGCTAAAAGCTTCAACCTTTGCAAACTGAGGAACAGATGGTTGCTGAGTTCTACAGGAACCGGCGTCGGCAGCAGGACCGACGTCGGTAGAGACCAATGCAGAAGGCCACCGGCGACGGCAGGAAGTCGGCCGACGTCGGCAGAACCAGACTAGCAGGGACCGGCGTCGGTCGCCTGTGTGTTCTCGAAGTGTTCGTTTCACAGACAGTTAGTTAAGTGAACGATGAGTTTGCATGTTAAGACCAGCCAGAGTCTTGGGCTGCGAGGATAATTGTCTAAATTAAGAGTCTAAGTTAGTGTTTGAGTTAGGGATCTATTTATAGACCCATTGGCATGTATTGTTTAAGGCATGAGATAGAAAGGAAGAGTTCCTTCTAGTTGTAAGATCTGTGAGTTGCAGGTTGTTGCAAGCTCATTGGGGATCTACATGTAAGTTTGGTCTTTGAATTGCAGGTTGTAGGTTCATGAGAGATCAGCTTGAAGTGCTATAGAGTGCTTGGTGTACCGGCAGGGTTATTACTAACTGGTTGATGAGGTGAACACCAATTCTGTGTGTGAGTTGGTTGTTGGGACCGTTTTTTGTGTAGGAGAGTGTGTGTGAGAAGAATTACTGTACACTTGAGGTGTGGTGAATCTCTGTAAGGTGAAAGAGTGTGGCGGCTCTTTGATGTATTCTTTTCTGTATAGTGTTAATACAAGATAGTGTATTGTCTCTCATATTCTGTGCTATTGGTGAATCCTAGTTACTTGTGTTTCTGGTTATTTCCGCATATTCAATTGCTTATATTTGGTAATCATACTGTGCTCTTTCTGAGGAGCAAGATCCTAACGGGTGGAATTAGAACAGGTGTGTTTGTTCTTGGATTTATCTTCCACCCCCCCTCTCCCAACAAGTGGTATCAGAGCATGTTTGTTGTTCTAGATTCCTGACAAGTGGTATCAGAGCATGTTTGTTGTTCTAGATTCCTGACAAGTGGTATCAGAGCTTTTGGTTGGGATACTAACAGATTGGTGTAGATCTGGGTAGTGTGTTTTGATTACAGGTTACTCACAGGGCTTCTGTTTGAGTGGGAGTTGAGCAATGGCAGAAAATAGTCAACTACGAATGGAAAAGTTTAATGGCAAGAACTACCAATTATGGAGGATGCAGATTGAGGACTATCTGTATCAGAAAGATTTGTACTTACCGTTGGGTGGGGTTGCTAGCAAACCCTTGGATATGAAAGATGAAGAATGGGAGGTTCTTGATCGGAAGGCTCTGGGATCCGTTAGATTGAGTCTTGATTCATCTATGATTTCCAGCTTATCACAGTGTAAGAAAACGGTGGAGTTGATGAAATCTTTGGCAAATTTGTATGAAAAACCCTCGGCTTCTAATAAGGTATTTCTTATGAAGCGTTTATTTAATTTGCAAATGTTGGAAGGTGGATCTGTTCATAGCCATCTTAGTGATTTCCATGGTTTGGTAAACCAGTTAAGTTCAGTTAATATTGTATTTGATGATGAACTTAGAGCTCTCTTAATCTTGTGTTCATTACCTGAAAGTTGGGAAGGTTTGGTAATGGCAGTTTCTAATACTGTGTCTCCTTCAAAAGTCTTAAAAGTGGATGATGTTGTGAGTGTGATCTTGAATGAAGAGATACGCAGGAAAAACACAGGTGAATCATCTGGAGATGCTTTGAGTGTTGAAGGAAGAGGAAGGCCAAGAGAGAAGACAGAGCGTGGGAGATCAAGGTCGAAGATAGGCAAAAGATCCAAGTCCAGGTATGGCAGAATAACCTGCCGGAAATGTGGAAAGCAAGGGCACTTAAAGAGAGATTGCAGATCGGGTGAAGATCATCATGAAGAACATGGAGAAGAAGCAGATGTTGCGGGTTACGTTGCACAGGATGCTCTGGTATGTTCTTTGGATAAAGTAGAATCTTGGGTATTAGATTATGGTGCCTCTTTTCATGCATCCCCACATAGGGAATTTTTTCATGAGTATGTCCAGGGAGACTTTGGAGAAATTTGTGTAGGGGATGGTAAGCCTTGTCAGATTGCTGGCAAAGGCAAAGTGAAGCTGAAATTGCAGACAGGTGACACATGGGTGTTAAAGGAGGTCATGCATGTCCTAGTTCTGAAGCGGAATCTGATTTCTGTTAGAAGTTTGGGTGAAGAGGGTTGCACAGTAACTCTCACAGCGAACTCTTGGAAGGTTACCAAGAGTACACTTGTTGTAGCTAGAGATAAGAAAGTAGGTACGCTTTATCTATCTACTTGTTTTACTGATTCTCTTTCTGGGTTATCTACTTCAGCTGTAGATTCAGAGATGTGGCTTGATAGGCTTGGTCACATAGATAAGAAGGAGATGCTGGTTCTTGAGTCAAAGAATATGCTTTTGGATTTGGAAGGCATGGATCGTGGTTTCTGTATGCAGAAGAAGAAAGTGAGGTTTCTTGAGGAATCCGATGTCAGTGACAAGAATGGGAAAGCCTTGGTTTTCAAGGAGAAAGTGACGGACAGAGTTCAGCATAAGGTGCAGAGGAATTCTGAGCAGAGCAAGGGTGATTTGGACAAGGTTTTGATCCAAAAAGAGCTCGCGAGAAAAAGTCAGGTCTCACAAGAAAAACACAGAGACCGACGTCGGCAAGAAAACCAGCGTCGGTGTCCAGACAGGGACCGACGTCGGCTATGTGAAGCCCGACGTCGGTGACTCAGGGCAAAAAAGAGACCGGCGTCGGCCAGGGGAAACCGACATCGGCAAGGAGGCAGTCGCAGGGAATCGACATCGGTCGGATGTAGACTGAGATGTGACCGGCATCAGTTACTAAGACGAATTTTGGGTGGACAGCGAGTTGTCATGGAGTCTCAAGCACCCATATGGAGGACTGAAGGTGTAAGTAAGTTCTTAAATTCGTCATTTCCCTTCTTTACACTACTTGTTGCTCACTTATGGCATAGGACCAGGAAGTTATTGAAGAAGCAGAACAAGTAGATCCAGGAAACAGTGGGAGCTTGGCATGAATGAGGATGTGATTCCTTGGAGGAGAACCAAACAGGTGTTTTGGGTAGTGTTGCCAGCTGGAAGTAAGCACTGAGAGACGAATGGATGTTGAGGATGAAAAAGAGCGGAAATGGATACGTGAGATGGAAGATCAGGGTATATGATCTTGTTTTAGCTGCAGGGCAATGGAGGTTTGATCATTGTGTTTCTCTTTACCAGGTTGGATAATATTAGCTACATTATCCTATTTTCTGTATAGTGTGCTTGTTGCAGGGTTACATATACAGGTATTGCTGAACTAAAGGTAAAGCTAGTTCAGGGGTTTGTCATGGAGAATCTGGGAGCAGCAAGATTCTTTGGCATGAGTGTGTTCTAGAGACATGGAGGTCTTGTTGACTTTGTTTCAGGATGATTGTGTGAAGCCGGTTAGCACGTCGATGGTTAGACAGTTCATAGAACAGGTGTCTTGATTCACATAATGAGGTTGAGTGCATGGTATGTACTAAACCTGAGTTTTCCCAAGCAGTGGGAGTTGTCACAAGTTTGGAGTCAATCTGGGAGAGTAATACTGAAGGGCAGTTCAGTGGGACCAGCAGCAGGTGCACATGTTATGCAGGGTCAAGTTCTTTATCTACATGGTTGTAGATGCGGATGTGGCAGGTAATTTGGATGACATATTTTGCACCAGGGATTTTGTGGTGGTTGGTCTTCAAGAGTGATCTTGAGGAGGGATACAAATCCAAGGGAACAAACTAGACGGTGTACAGGTACAGGTACAGGTTGCAGCTATTTATCTCCAAGTGGGAGATTGTTAGGTTGTGGAGCTAAAAGCTTCAACCTTTGCAAATTGAGGAACAGATGGTTGTTGAGTTCTACAGGAACCGACGTCGGCAGCAGGACCGACGTCGGCAGAGACCAGTGCAGAAGGCCACCGGCGATGGCAGGAAGTCGGCCGACATCGGCAGAACCAGACTAGCAGGGACCGGCGTCGGTCGCCTGTGTGTTCCCGAAGTGTTCATTTCACGGACAGTTAGTTAAGTGAACGATGAGTTTGCATGTTAAGACCAGCCAGAGTCTTGGGCTGCGAGGATAATTGTCTAAATTAAGAGTCTAAGTTAGTGTTTGAGTTAGGGATCTATTTATAGACCCATTGGCATGTATTTTTTAAGGCATGAGATAGAAAGGAAGAGTTCCTTCTAGTTGTAAGATCTGTGAGTTGTAGGTTGTTGCAAGCTCATTGGGGATCTACATGTAAGTTTGGTCTTTGAATTGCAGGTTGTAGGTTCATGAGAGATCAGCTTGAAGTGCTATAGAGTGCTTGGTGTACCGGCAGGGTTATTACTGACTGGTTGATGAGGTGAACACCAATTCTGTGTGTGAGTTGGTTGTTGGGACCGTTTTTTGTGTAGGAGAGTGTGTGTGAGAAGAATTACTGTACACTTGAGGTGTAGCGAATCTCTGTAAGGTGAAAGAGTGT
Organism: Torreya grandis; assembly: GCA_037957365.1. Taxonomy (NCBI): domain Eukaryota; kingdom Viridiplantae; phylum Streptophyta; class Pinopsida; order Cupressales; family Taxaceae; genus Torreya; species Torreya grandis. Next base: position 1,463,946 of record JARHVA010003132.1, read on the forward strand.
GGCGGCTCTTTGATGTATTCTTTTCTGTATAGTGTTAATACAAGATAGTGTATTGTCTCTCATATTCTGTGCTATTGGTGAATCCTAGTTACTTGTGTTTCTGGTTATTTCTGCATATTCAATTGCTTATATTTGGTAATCATACTGTGCTCTTTCTGAGGAGCAAGATCCTAACGGGTGGAATTAGAACAGGTGTGTTTGTTCTTGGATTTATCTTCCACCCCCCCTCTCCCAACAAGTGGTATCAGAGCATGTTTGTTGTTCTAGATTCCTGACAAGTGGTATCAGAGCATGTTTGTTGTTCTAGATTCCTGACAATGCTTGTCATTACCATCTGTATGGTCCTAGCAAACTTAACTAGACATGTCCTTAGGTTGGGTGCACCCATCTACCCTTTTCTCATTTCCATTTATCCATTAATATTCAATCATGTGTGCCAATTTTATCCATTGGAATTTAGTCATGCACACCAATTTTTCCAAAGTTTGAATTTGTGCATTTATATAATAAACTATTGATTGAGTTCATTTGATAATGAGGCACTTATTAAGTTCCTATCTAACATACTCTTGATGAATGTTATTGGTATTATTATTGTTATGTAATTTCTCTATATACTTTTAGAAGGGAAAGCACCAACCATATCTACATAGATCTCAAACATAATCCTTATATATCTCAATCATGCAGGATTATCCCATTTCAAAGAGCTATAAGTCAAAGTGCATGAAATGAAGAGAGAAGGAAAAATATTGAAATAAGGCAAATATAATCAAATATTTTTGTTTTATATTGCTTCGTGTGTGGCTTGTTTGATCTAAGCTTAGTGTACCTTCCTTGTTTTCTTTGTATTCTCTATGTTAGCTTGCAATTTTGACTAAGTATAAGAGTGTGTGTCTAATATTTTTATTACTTGGAGTGTCCAAAGGGCACAAATATTTTGGATAAGTAACATGCAAAGGAACATGGCACAATAAATAGGTAGATCAGATAAGACCCCAATTTTGATAAAGTTCAACAAAGTGCCACTAGGCTTAGTGACCTGCGAGGAAGTGGTCATGCAAATGTACTAAAAACTTCAAGAGCACTCGAATCAAAAGAAATTAAAAAATCTTGACATGTGCCAATGATGGAAATATAGTCAGTGTACAACATGGAGCACAATGAATTAGAAGGATATTACATGAACCATGGAACATACATTAAGGAGCACCAATCTAGGGAGCTAACATAAAGAATGAGCATTTAGGTAGATATATTTTTTCTTTAAAATATTTTGAGCAGATTTAGTGCATTATGGTGTTAATACAGGGTTTATTCAGTCAAGGTGCTTTATTATTAATAAGTCATACCCTATTATATATATATATATATATATACATAATTTCACACTTTAAATGATGCATATTTATTAATTATAGCCACAAGGTAGTGGATTATACCTATAAAATCCTACCTTGCCTCTTAGTTTAGGTTGTTGGTTGTTGGTGTTATTTTTGTGTATACATTAATGGTTGGTAGTTGTTGAACTTACTGTTACCATTATTTATATTTTTAAATATAGAGCATTCATGTAGTACTATGTATTAATTCCATAAGGTTGAAAGCTTTCATTTATAGTTGATAGTATTATCTATATTTGTTTACTAAACTTATGATGTTCATGGTGGTGTTTGTATCTTTAATTCTTACATAAGGTTAAATGGTCCAAGCCATCTTTTGTAACTAATCGATCAATGCCCTAGTTGTCTCTCTCTATTCCTCAAGTGAGCGTGCATATCCACCGATGTGATATGTTAACATGGTAAGTATAATTTTTTAGGTTAATCATAATGGCACAAATATAATCAATGGCACACATGAAAATAACCCAATATTTTGGTTTTATTTCCTAGACATTCTTAAACCATTTATAGAAGACAATGTTCAGAGATGATTAACCATATGTAGAGGAGCTAGACCACACCATCACAAATAATCATCCCAGTTTAGGAAAGTTAAATTATAAGAAATGGGTAGAGGAGTATTTGCATGATCCTCTCTATGAAGTGTTTTTATGAAATTATTATTTGGGCATCTTCATGCGTGGTCAACTACGCATGTTATGGGATAGAGATGAAAACTTTGGCATAAAATATCCCTCAAAGAAGGCATAGATCTAATAATTTTAGTGACTTAACGATGTTTATACCATAGAAATGGACGTATGGTGAAAGGGTGCATTGAATAATTATCTCTTGAAGTTCAAATTTTCTACGTATTATTTCCCAGAAGAAGTAAAGTATCAGTTCTAGCATGACCCAAAAGGTTATTATATAGTGAAATGACATATAGATATTAATAATTGTATGGTATATTATGGAATTGAGAATATTCCTATGTTTGGATAAAGCTCTCTCATGCATGGGTTGAGCGGATGATAAAAGGAGAAGGGTAAATAATGTTCACATGATGAATTTTTGAAGGGTGGAAAACTCGAGAAATTTAGCATGGTAAGCTTGATATTTTACCTTAATTTGTATTGATGGTAAAGATTAATTTAATTAAGATAAAACTTTGAAAAAAAATTAGTTCAATAGATATGAAATTCAAGCATACATCTAAATGTAAATGATTGATAATTGATTCTTTTAGTTTAATAATGGCAAGTGATAAATATGGAAATTACTAAATATATCATAATATTTAGATTTTTTGTTAGATTATCTATCTAAAACTGTATTATATAAATGGAAATAAGGGATAAACATGCCTCTAGTTTGCTTGGTTCAAGAACTAATATGTTGCCTGTGATGGTTCAGTTTTGTAGGATCACATCAGTTTCTTTAGTTAATTCTAACTTGCTAGTTGGTACTAACCTATGCAAAAGTGTGGCACAATGATTATATAATTACCTGCAACTATATTTTTTTACTTTGTGTTTGTGATCTGAAACCCTGATGACACATGTAGATCCAAGAATCAACCTCCTTTGCCTTGAATCCCTAGATGTACTTATTAGTGTTATAAACCTAAAAAATTAAGGGAAATGTAATGGGTTGAGCTAACCCCAATCAACCTTACCCGATTATACTTACTTCATACATATCTAATACTCCAAGTATGGAAATCAAGCCACACATAGTCATCCAACCTAGTGTGAATGTGTAATTGTGTTCCTTTAATATGTGTATACAACTATATATTAGATTTGGTACTTGACAACGCTTTATTTAACTTATATTTTTTGGTGCTTCAAACTTATATTATGACTACTCTTAATTATAGGTATGCAAATTAGAAAGCATAGGGAAGATTTATGTAGACACTAAATCTCAATTATATAACACCTCATTCTTGTACACTTGAAAAACACATATCATGGATGTACCTTTAGCTTCTAGACCTTCCCATTGTCGAAAGACTTATATCTACTATCTCTTGTGCCTATTTATTATCTCTTAGTATAACCATATGTTATGCTAATGATCAAGCCTCATGTATGGCTCAAAATGCTATGAAAAACTTATTATCATCCTCTACAAGTTTTGGACATGTACCTATTTTCTAGCTTCCTGAACACTTGTGTCCCATCTAGATGCATACGTTAATGCTAGTGCCCTATTCCAACACAAGAGGCCATAGACAATTTTTTTTTAGAATTTGATGACTGATCCATATAATTGATACAATATATTTCTAGCATATTCCATATCAGATATGAATGCACATAGTTGACCAAGTACTCATGTTTTCATTTCGTTGCCATATCAATCAATAGTCATACTTAATATTTTTAGCATATCTCAATACTTAAATTCAGAATATTGTTTATCCAATTTTTTAAATTCATTGGCCTATTGTATACACCCTAAATTGGTCAAGTAACCACACATATCATGTCTTTTCATAGTCCTTTCATAGGAGACTCTGACTCAAGAATATGAGTCTTATTCACATCTAGCCATGTCTTTTTGTCTGATTTGCCTTGGTCTTATTTCATACCCTAGACACCTTTTTTACCATTCCTAATCATTCATAACCTTCCAGAATTAACCCTTACTAACCCAGATTACTCTTTCCATGTTTTATCCATCCCCTAGGTCTTGGACCCTCTAAACAACAATGCCCAAATAGGACTATTACGTTGAAACCCATGGTGTCCAATTTTCAATGTTGTTGTTTAAGTGCAAATTTGGTTCCAATAGTCATTTTATCTTACTTCATAAGTATTAACCCTTTTATTAGATTCATCCTAAAGTCTTCTAATATCATCCAAATGTGAATAAAATCTCTTAAATTCAAAACAAAGAGTCTCCTATATAAAGGACATCATAAGGCATTTTATATCTAGCACTTACTACTTTGGCATAATAGGTAATTTAAAATCAATCAATAGTCTAGCTCAACATTCTACATCACACATAGACTTGCATGCTTGATCAAGGAGGGGCTTAGGCAAAATTTATTCTTGCATCTATCATGCATGTTGATTATGCATGTTCCCTAAGGGAGAACTACATCAGATCTGAGACCCTAGCTTGAGGGTTAATGTAGGTAGCAATCAAAATAACAGGAGTTCATGGTTGTGCAATCATTCTTCCCCTAACCCAGTTTTCTCCCCTTTTGTCTTTGATGTATTCATTGTTTCATGTGTGTAGATGGATATAGGTATCAAATATTAAAATGGACCTACAGTGAGCTCCGGTGACTTCCAACCCTCAAAATTTGGTACATAGGCTCATATCAACCAGGTGAACAAAACTTAGAAAGCTTAGATCCTCAAGACAATAGTGTTAGGAAGGACTATAACACCAAGGTGTCATATTTCTAGTGTTCCTATCCAATCAAAAAATAGAAACTAGATTTAGATTCATGATAGTGTCTCAATCCTACTCTTCAACTCCAACATCATAATCTTTCATTTCAGTCTGAATCTAGATAAGTTAATTTCTATTTCTCTTGTATAATTATCAGTTAAAATCTATATTTCCCCTATTAAAGTAGATTTTTTCCTATCATTCTAGACCCATATTATTTAGGATCTAAACACTAGATTCCCAAAAATAGTAAAACATTTGGTGAACTCGACTTACTTCAAACAAATTTAAAACCCTAGGTACCCTTAGGGTTTTTCCTCCATATTTTGTAAAAAAATTATTTTACAAATTTATGATTCTTATATAAATTTTTGTGTAATTATTCTATTCAAACATATTTTTAGAATTTAAATTATAGCCATAATTTTTAAAAATTCTAAAACCCTAGCTTAAAACCCTTAGATTTCCAAACTAGGTCCTCAAACCCCAAGTTTCCCTCCCTTATAAATTTTACAAATTAATTTTGAAATTTTTGAAAATTGTTTAATGTGCCAAAAATAATTTTAAAATTTATAAATTAGTAGTTATTTTGTGCAAAAATTCAATTTCAAATTTCTAATTTTTGTATCAATTTTTGTGAAATTATCTTGTTCAAATTAATTTTAGAATTTAAATTATAGCCTTAATTTCAAAAATTCAAAAATCTAGCCTAAAACCCTAGATTCCTAAACTAGGTCCTCCACCTTCAAGCCATTCAACCTTGCAATTATTAGAAATTAATTTCAAATTTTTTGCAAATTGTTTAGATAGTCACAAGTATTTTCAAAATTTCCATGTTAGTAGATATTATTGCATTTATTTACTTAATAGTACTTCTTCATATTATTTGTGGTGAAAGAAATAAAATGGCCACTAAGGCACTTCTTCCCTCTCATCCCATAGATAAATTTCTTATTTTTTTGCATAATTATGATAATGAGTGGATAAATTTTCAAAATTACACATTAGCTAAAAATATGAAAAATGATTTTATTTACAATGAAGATAATTACCATTGTTGCAATGAGGAATATTATCATGCATATGAAAGTGATAGTGAAGAAAAAGTAGATGCATCTTCTACTCTCAAACCTATCTCTTTCATTCCTTCTTCTAAAGAAAATACTTTTGATAAATGGGACTCACCTCATTCTCCTATGCACAATGCACAAAATGAACAACTTAGTCATGCACTTCCAAGTGAACCTCTAATAAGTGATAATTTGCTTCCATGTGAACCTAATCTCTCTCTCCCTCTCTTTTGCTACGGTTATGTTCAAAATACAACAATATAAATGTAATAGAGTCAAATTACCAAAGCATAGTTTAAATGATGCATATCATGCTCTCAACTATACTTTATCCAAAGAATGTTCAAATGATAACTCTCTTACTCTTACTTCTCAGACTGTAAATGAAGAAAATGCATACACTCTATCCATGGATAGCATAGGTACACATGATATTTTAAATTCCAATGATAACTTATTGCATATTAGAAAGGAATTAAATTCTTCTTTTACACCTCTCCCTAGTAATGATGGAAGTGATAATGAGTATGATAGTGAATATGCAAATGAATATGAGAATGAAAGTGAACACAAAAATGATACTTCAAATTCTTCTATTTCAAATGGAAAAAATTCAGGTTGTGATAATGAATGGAATAATGATGACTATTATGCATATAGTGAAGAAGAAAATGCATCTCATGCTTCTACCTCTTCTCTCAATCCTCTCAAATCTAATGCATGCCAAAATTTTGCTCATACTTTTATTCATAATTATAACTCAAATAATTCACATGATAATAATAATATCACATCCTCTACTAAATTGGCATGCGATTCACTAAAACACAAAGATACCAACGAATCTCCCAAGCCACCCCCTACTATAGTAGAACCCAATTCTCACTCTTCACCTAAAGGGAATGGTGGCTCACATCCCTCTAGTAAGGTCTAAGTTACCATTTCTCAAAAGTTTCCAGTGAGCACACCCCGTCTTTATGATCTAATTGCTAAATGTTGCATTCCTATGGCTAAAATAAATGATCAAATTTAAAGACTAAATGAACTACTTCAAGATACTAATATCCCTTCCCAGTAGATTATTTCATTGATGCATGTAGTGGGTGAATAAAAACACCAAGTACATCTCATTACCTTGGAAAATAAAGCTTATAAGTCTTGGATGGATGCCAATGATCTACATGGTAACCCACTTCTGAAGACATTCATAAAAACTTCATTGCCTAAGTATTCCAGATACCATTATTGTCTCACTTTGATGGAACTAGAGATCCATTCATACACCTTCAAGCCTTTCAAAAGGCTTTGCCATCTCATGTGAGTCCTTTGATTCTACTCAAGTTATTTTAGAAGACATTAGTGAGGGAAGCACATAATTGGTTCTTTCATCTACTCCCCATTGGCTCCTTGCACACATATGATGACTTAGAGGAGGAATTTCTCAAACATTACATAGCAAACATGGGCCCTCATGTTACATATGAGAAACTTGCAACTTTGCATCAGAATACTTCAGATCCAATTACTAGTTATATCTTATGATTTAAGAATCACATGCTAAGATTGATATACAAACCAAGAGATCTAGAGATTCAGCATATCTTTATTAAGGGGCTTTGTCAACCTCTCCTCGAGCATCTATTATATCAGATAGAGTCTTCTTTTAGGCACTTAAGCTATACAGTTTTAGATTTGGAAAATAAATTGGGATTGATTAAGGCAGATTCAGTTGATCAGATTACTCTAGATTTCACAATAGTGTCTAAAGCTCCTAGCATACAACATCCACCATATCCTAAACAAAATAGGGGACCATAACAAAAAAAATAACTAATTAAGAATAGAGAGCCAGTCTTCAGAGTACAATGTACAATATGCACTATAAAGAACAACATCAAGGCACCACTACAGTTTGATTCAGAGAAGGATAGCCCATCTATCATATTATCATCACTCTTTGATAGGAGGTTAATCACATTACCTTCTACAACAACCACATCTCCTATAGAAACAACCACATCATCCCTTTTGCAACTATCATCATATATGTGGACACAGAGATAATGATTGTTATGGACTCAGAGATTGCATTAATAAATGTGTTGATAATGGCATCATAGCATTTACACAAGGGACACCGAGATCTCCTCCATCATGGAACCATAAACCTCATTCTTCCATGACTGGGTCATCCTAGGACATTCCTTTTTAGGAATCATCAATTACTCATCGTGAGAGTAACGTAATTTCTAAGATAGAGCCTCTGAGGATATCTCTATTCTACCTATTCAAAAGGTTTGGAAACTAGTAGAACACCAACAATCCACATATATCAACATAGTCCATGGAATACATAGTGTAATTCCATATACATATCCAACACAGTCATCAGCACTGCAACAAAGTACTACTCTAGAGAGATATTCACTACAGTCAAGTTTTCAAGGTCCTATCTCACATAGTAATCTGCTACAATTAAGATTAACTAAACCTAAATCAAAGAGTACTATTCCAGAGAGATATTCACTACAGTCAAGTTTTTAGGGTCCTATCTCATGTATAAACCCACTACGGTTAAGATTAGATGAACCCCCATCACATGTTACAGTTCCATCTTGATCTATTGCTCATCATATGCATCATAGCAAAGGCCACAGGGTGTTATATGTAACAATCCACTATAATT